>OY390722.1:9404345-10143173 GCA_959613375.1 Heteropelma amictum | reverse complement strand
GATTGTTCGCTTTATTTCTCATGCTTTTTCGGGAATTAAAATTCTATTATTTTCAATACCGAAGTGTGTCAAAAAAAATGTAGCAGATTGGTTTTTGTGCGATTAAATTTATTATTTTATTCAACTGCGTCGTAGCTTCGTAATATTTCCACGCTGTCGCGATGATTCAGACCCAAGATTGACGAATAATTGACACGTAATTTCTCGCAAAGGCCGAAATGTAAAACAGAGACACCTCGAGCATAGATTTGAAATCATTTGAATTTCGCTTCGGGGCACTTTGTACGGTTGGAGTTTGGCTCGGGAAGAAATAGTGTAAAGGATCGTGCTCGCTCCTGGACAGCTTCTATAATCCATGAAGGCGTTAATCGTATCGCCGAATCCCCAAAAAATGTGTCAGTTGCCTCACGTGTAAACGCGTAATCGGATTAGAGCTTATTCAACTCTGCCAATGATTACAAACGGTCCCGAGTCCACATTTTTCGAAACTTTCGTTTCTTCGTTCAAGTTTTTTTTTTATTTCGAGTTTTCTCTTCACCGGTCATAGGCAGTGTGACTGCGCGACATTCCGGAGTGTTTCTTTCTTCGAGATCATCGAGATTAGACAATTTCGAATGAAAGACACGCGTCATGATTTTTCTTTCATCGCTTGATGCTCACAGAAATCCCCATAAATGCGTCGTCAAAATATTTCAAAAAAAAAAAAAACAAATTACACTGTGGGAAATTCCGGAGGAAATTTCACACTCGAAGCATTGTTGATTATAGTAGAATTAGTAGAAAATAATTACAGGAGGTCGATAAAGAAATTAAGGGGAAGCGGGATGGATCTTTCGTGCCTTTTTCTTAGGTTTCTCTTTGAATTGCAATAAATGTTGTGTTTTTTTTAGATAACTATGCGTATCGTGGAATAAGTGAATGCTCACCTCTGCTGCTGGCACTCTTCATTCTGAAACAAATTTAAAAAAAAAAAAATAACAATTTAATAAAATTATTGCCATAAATAATCATTTTAGATGAAAACAAGCAGCAATCGAGTGGAAAATTATAGAAAATGTTTTTAATATCTCTGCGATAATTGACACGTTGCACATTTTTCGAACGAATGACATTTTCCAGGTCCGATATACAAATGTAATGATTTTCAAATGAATTTCAAATTATTCGTTTCCTTCGACGGCGGAGCTTGAATTTAGGAACGTACCTTCGGCAGTGAAGGAGGGTCACCATGACGACAGCTCCGATACCAGCGGAGACTAACGAAACAATTACTAATGTCAAGACCCATCCGAATTCTCCAGGAGCTTCTGAAATCATGAATTACCGAAAAATCAGAACAACGTTTGCACACGAGCGAAAATTCGCGACAAAAATAATTCAGAGTAATCTCGCACAAAACGACAATCCAAAACAAAAGAGAATGTTTTATTCAAACAAATAAAATTCCGTTAAAATATGCAAAAAAAAAACAACAAAAGGTAGACGATATTCAAAGATAGTGTCAAATGCGAATAATCCTGTGATGCGAAATACACGTACTTATATCTCCATTAAAGGGGATAATACGTGGGATACGTATAGAGTGCGATAATTGGCATGAAAGAGAGTCTAAGAATGTTTGGTCGGTTTTTCGCGCAACTTGGGATTCCCCGCGGGGCTTTATAACTAGTCAGACGCCATATTTTCCGGGTTTACCTGCTTAAAAAAGCCGCGCTCTTATAACGACGATGCATGCAAGTATAGTTGAACGACGAGAATCGCGGGGTGCGACTTTAACCTGCTGGTATACGAATGCATCGCGCAAAGAGGACTCGAGAATTCACCGGGAGGTGACCGAGGTGTCCTCTCGTTTCTTCAGAGTTTGCTCAGACGCGTAATTAAACGGAATTCGCGAGGACTTTACGGTCAACTACAAGGGTTGGACCTGTGTATGAGCACACACACACACACACACACACACACAGATCTCTCTGTGTGTGTGTGTGTGTGTGTATTTGGTTACAATGGCATAAGCAACCGCTGGTCTAGAAACTATGGTCTTGTACGAGTGTAGGAAAAACCGGTGTTGAATATCCGAGAGAAATACGTGGGATTTAATCTGCGATAACTATCATTAATTATGAACCTGACTCTTGAGGTGATTTTTTTTCAAAACACACACTTTCGACAATTTTTCCAACGTGTTAATTGACACCCTCGTTTAACGTGATAAATGAAACGCGACATACGTTGAAAATTTCGGATTATCCGATCTCTGATAATAATGATTATTGAACATGACTGTTAAACGGTTAAAAAATGTTTGCTAATAATGATATTCTCCAAGATTTCATGGGTTATGAATATTGTTAATTTCGCATATTCGAGTCTGTAATACCCCTGTTCTGGAAACGAGACCAGCTTTTCGCGAAAATAATTATGCCTGTTGGATAGCGTATTATACCGTACTGCATGTACAATTTTGTAACACTTTATGTGTATTCTAAAATTGATAAAACACGAGTGAGAACAGACTTTATTATAACGCGAGCGGTCGCGTCAGGGGGAAGAAGATTGAGATTGAGGTTTATTCGCTAATTAAGCCACTTTTTTCCTCACTTGATAATTAGCGGAGTAATACGATTTACTTGATATTTCATTAATTTGAGAGAATCGTCACAGCACGAGATTTCGAGACTGGATCGAGGAGGGAATTAAGTTGTATACGCGTGTAACGTTTATCGTGATGTCAATGTCGATGGTGCGACATTCGTTGGTGGGAACGTTTGATATTAATTTAAAAAATTGTGGTGATTTGCTGTCTTGAAATTTGTTTATTGAAAAAAAAACGTTTTTCTCTCGCTGTACGGTACTTTCTGCAAAAATTGAGAATCCGGAAGTTCAGTAACAATGTGTATGTGTGTTTGTGTGTGTGTGTCTGATCTACGAGAGCCACCCACGCACTCTCCGCGTTTAGTTATACTCGACTAGCGTCGCTAATGAACCACCGTCCTGACAATTTCGCGTACGAGCGAAGCCTCGCTCTCTACCGAGTGGGAGAGTTCGCTAATATCATTATATTCATCGGATGCTGTCCATCGACGAACGCGGTAATTGTACCTCCAGCACACGTACGTTAAACGCAGGGAAAAATAAAATCGGAAAAAGCACACGGAGAATGGACTAATTAAGGTACGAACAATTTATAAACGAGCGTATATAAACGCTAAAATCAAGTGAAAAACAATCGTTTCTTTAAACAAACGTGAGAGGCAGAGAGATGAAAACGAGCGATTCTTCAAAGTTCGCTGAGACATTCATGGGAAAAGATACTCAAAATGACAGTCGATTACCGGGTCGTGGAAGGGAAATACCGATCGAAACTCGCGGACGTGCTTCTTTTTTCAAGTACATATGGCACGCGCGGACGAAATCATGATAAAAAAAGGGGGACCAGGAAGGGAAAGAGATGAAGAGAGGAGGAGGAAAAAAACGTTTGTGAAATGATCTTCGTCTCGACACGCTCGACGCGTAAGTTCGAATTAAGGGCGACGAGTCGATTCGTGAGTTAACGTCGATCTCGATGACGGGGTTATAAAATGAGATGAGATAAGATGAGAAAGATAGGGACGGGAGAAACGAGGAAGAAAAAAGCCAGAGTGACGTAACGGAGGAGAGAACGGGTGTTATTTTTTTCTTTCTTCCTTTGTATTTTATTTTTACTTGTAACTTCGGGTGGTAAAGTGTGAGAATGGACGGACGATCGCGCGGCGAGAGAAAGATGAAACTTCACGTCCCTCATCGCATCTTCCTCGTCCTCGAGTGACGTGAACATAACAGCTTGCATCTTGCCACTGATGATAAGACGATTATACACATACAGGCGACGGATAAATTTGTATACATGTGCCGCCTGTATAGGATGCACAAAACGTATCGATCATCTCCCGCAGAGGCGAACCGCGACGCGCTCCTTCCGAGACAACGTAACGTTCTTGTATAGCAGTCGGAGGAACGAAGGATTTAACGCGGTCGAGCTTCATCAAATCGGCTATCAGGACGCACGTGCACAACCGATATACCGAGATTGATCGAACTTTCAAGCTGCGTACACGATTTCGCGAGAGTAAACGTCAAATGTAAGACAACGTCGATCGGAGCGCGAAACGGAAGAAAGAAAATTAAACAGCGCGAAGTTTTTCTATACGAGAATGAACGGTTTGCAACTGAAATAACAATCATCACATTTAGCGAAAAATTGGATCCTCTCTCCGTCGATTTTTACGATTATACGCTCCAAAATATTTTATCCCTGTAGAAACTCTCTTATTAGATTAGTTCACCATTTCGCGAGCGTAAACGTCAAAAATAATACAACGTCGATCGGAGCGCGAAACGGAAGAAAGAAAATTAAACAGCGCGAAGTTTTTCTATACGAGAATGAACGCTTTGCTACTGAAATAACAATCATCTCATTAAGCGAAAAATTGGATACTCTCTCCGTCAATTTTATTAGGATTGTACGCTCCGAAATATTTTATCCCTGTAGAAACGTTTTTAAAAATCGTAGACTCCCGAATTAGAATAATACACGATTTTGCGAGCGTAAACGTCAAAAATCAAGAAAGAAAAGAAAACAAGAAAATTAAACAGCGCAAAATTTCTTCATACGAGAATGAACAGTTTGCTACTAAAATAACAATCATCTCATTTAGTGAAAAATTGGATCCTCTCTCCGTCAATTTTATTACGATTGTACGCTCCGAAATATTTTATTCCTGTGGAAACGTTTTTAAAAATCGTAGGCTCGTAGAAGAAAGAAAATTATACAACGCGAAATTCCTCTTCTCGAGAATGAACGGTTTGCTACTGAAATAACAATCATCACATTTAGTGAAAAATTGGATCCTTTTTCCATCAATTATTTGCTCCGCTCCGCTCCGAAATTATCCCTGCAGAAATATTTCCGCTCCGAAATATTTTATCCCTGTAGAAACGTTTTTAAAAATCCACGACTCTCTAATTAGTCACGAAAAATGGTCATCCATCAGTCGTACGACTATAATCACGTGTGTTCATTTTCCCTCAACATCGATATATCAACGTTTCCGTAGGACCGATGAAGTGTGACTTGTGGCGAGATGAGGATATAAATACATGTTTTTCCACGATGAAAATACGTCGAATATATTTGTTTCCGTCGCGTGCGACGATAATTATGCATCTGTGACAGTCGCAGCGAGAAAATTATACAAACACCAACGAAATTCTATACAGCCCCCTTGTGCTTGTGAATTATCATTAATAACGTATCGATTATGTTTTATCATAATTGTCGCGGCTGTCATAACCGTCGGTTGGAGAATTTTCTCTTCAGCTGCCCTCCGGTTATTTTTCGAGGTCGCTGAACTCGGAGCGTCCAAGCGCTTTTACACGAACGTGTATTCACGTTTACAGACGTATGCTGCGAGTCTATCGAGACAATGGCATTAATCACAGAGTGAGAAAAGGACTATGCGATCCTTTTTTTTCACGAGCGCTATACAGGATTAAATAAAATAAGCGCGGAAAAATTGCAAATAAATCGAACACAGAATCGTTTTCGTTCAGATTTTACGATCGCTGATGGAAATATAAATCGATTGTTTTGCGGAAAAAAAAAATGAAAGATCGCGTACTTTGTTCTGCGTCATGATTACACCGATGCTGGGGAAATATTAAAAATCAATTCGATATCAAATCAAATATTAAAAATTAATAAATCAATCGGTAAAAGATAAGTCCGCTTGTAAACGTGAAATTTTTGTTCGAGGGTAAAAAATGTTTCTTACTCGTCGCGGAGTAAATTTCTGCAATTTCCATTGGTTTTTCTTGTACGCCTGTGTTTAGCGATATATGCATATAAATAGGTGGTGCGTCATGCGTCTGTATCGCGTCTCTTTACGTACTATAATCTCTCCTGTTATCGCGAATATATCTATACGGGCCATTTATTATCCTTTCCGGTTGTGCGAGTTTGCCTCTCGCCATACGTGTATGTATATTGCGCTTTCGATCTCGTTCCCTTTTTTTCTTCATTTTTCTACAGATTTTTTCATTTTTTTCCCGCTCGTCTAGTTCGCCCTGGACGAACGGATAGCCGGGTTTGCAGCGCGAACACTTTCTCGTTCGTCGACGACCCAGTTTTTCGATCCTCCGTGTGATCTGCACCGAAGATCGCTAAACAGTTACCACAGGCTTCGGGCAACCGGAATTTTCGTATCGATTTAATAGTGCACAATTTATACAGGCACGAGAGTAAGAGTGAGATGAAGAAATCGATGGACAGACGAACGAGAGATATTACCAGAGAGATAAGTATATAAAAATGTATAGGTGTGTATATCGTTGAAATAGTCGTGGCTGCGTATATCAGCTTTTTTCAGTGGACTCTGCCGAGTTTTTTTTCGCATTTTGGAGCAGGTGCAAACCTGCTCTCGATCCCTCATCCCTCTCTCGATATTTCGATCAATTTTTTTCTGCCAAGATCGTACTACTTTTAATAACAATAGCAGCAACAAAAACTATCATCTTTATTATTATATTATGTAAACTAGGAAAAGGAAAACTTAAATTTGTTTACATTTTCTATCATTTATATTATATATACAATGTTTTACGGTAATTACAGTTATGCGGAATGGTCCATAGAATTTCGTTAGATTAATCATGGCGTGACTCTTCGACATACCGTAATTAAGCAATGAATATGATAAAGAGGATAAAGAGGAATTTTGACTCTCCCACCCGTCGCTTTTCAAAATTCTTGCGCTTTCATTTGTTTTATTTCTAATTTTCATTTTTTTTTTTCTAAGCTCGCCTTTGGCCTCTCATCCAGTTGGGCCGCTCGCGCCAGGACATCGTTTTTGGGACGCAGCTAACGTTACTTTATATGTATTCAAGTTCCAGAGACCGCGTATTCCGTCGGATGTTTTAGAGGTAACTTCGTGGGCCTTGGGGACCGGTGATTAATCACACCGTTTGACCCGCGGTTTCTTACCGGTCTCCGATCTTCTCGGATGTATAGCTGTGGTCGCATCGCGGCAAATAGACGCTCCGCGGCTCTGAAGACTCCCGAAAAAAAATTAGGGCCATCGACGCAGCGAGAAATCACAGCGTGTGTAAAATCGTTCACGAATTACTCGTAAACTTCTCGCTCGAAACTCGTTTTCGAGGTATATATAGTAGAGGTGTAAGGGAAAAGGGCATGCAACGTAGATAATTAATGGACTGATCGAACTGTGAGGAAAAAACAAAAATCGTGTAATAATAAACTATCGGGAGAGGGAGAGAGAGAGAGAGAGAGACAGAGACAGAAAAGAGTACGAGATTGAAATGAACGGTGTCTGCATTAAAAGGACGAGTCGAACGATGGTGGAAAGTCCATCGGGAATTGTCGAAACAAAAAATGAAAATTTATCCCGATGGTTAACAACTTTTTTCGCGCTCGACCGATCGCGTAACACTTTAGATTCGCAAAATTCTCAAACACCGGAATAAATATATCATTAGCGAGAAAACAACTCGCGATCTGAGCATCTCGAATTTCTCAAAGGCTCTGCCAGCCTCTGAGTTATTATTATGTACCTTTTTTTAACTCTCAGCATCGTTTGATCGAGTCATTCGTAGTCTTTTCAAAGAATTCGGCTTCTTTATTTCAGTCACCGATATTATCCTTTAATCGAACGACAAAATCTTCCCCTTGTCGCCTAACGTCCGTTCCATGATTTCGCAAATCTCGAAAAGATTTCCGCCTCTCCTATCGTTTCTCTTATCTCCAGCGTGGACATTTTTATACGCTTGCAAAGATCGCTATCAATTTATTATTATTATCAGTATTATTCCGAAAATTCTCGCGGATGTCCTGATTTTTTTTGCATTCGTTAACAATGCTCCAGTTTCTTGTCTCTTTTAGCGGTTGATGCGAAAAGGGAGAACCTTGATGGGGAAAAAAGGCTTATAAATCAACGATCAATTTCACGCGGAATTCCCTATATATATATATATACGAAACAGCATAAACAGCATATATACATTTTTTTTTTGTTTTTCAATAATTGAGCCATTCGTAGTCACACCCGCGGGTGTGTCTCTGAATCGTTGAAAAAAGAAAAAGAGAGAAAAAAATGTTTCTTCCTTCACCTCGATCGCGTGGACTACCTGCTGCGAGAGTTTCAAAGGTTTTCAAGGATCTCCCGAGATCGCGAGGATTTCGAGGAACGACGGAAACATATTTTTATAACACGAAAATTTTCTCCGTCATTAAGACTCGATTTTGCTTGTTTATCACTCCATTAGTCGTGGTGATAAAAAAGGGGATGGGAGCGTTATAGAAATCTATTAAAAAACCCTCCCCTTCTCGCTCCCTCTGTCGTTATTCCTCGTCGAATGACGCGCTAATTGAGACATCTAGCGAACGTGGGAGTCGCGGAGAAACGATCGAAACCATTTTTACGCGACCACCCGTTGACAGAATGCCTCATGACTTTTTTTCTCAAAGACATATTTTATCCCTTTTCAGCAACGTTTACGACGAAATCTTGCCACTCGATCTTGTCATTTCTTCGATATTTTTTCTTACGAAAATCAAATTTTTTTCACCCCCGTTTGGTCAATATTCTTTCGTCATAAATTGTTCACCGATCAACCGTAATTTATTCGAGATTTCGGTATATTTTCACGAAACCGGATGTTTCGAGGTGAAAGAGCTCGTGGTACATTCTGACCCCTTTCTCATGCCTTGTTAGTTTTCTGTATAATTGAGTCATTTATATCCCCAACACATAAGAGGATTTCACCGACCTTTCGGTTATGGATTTTAAATCGATGAAAAACCCGCCGCAAAGTCACTTTCCAACGTATTATCACGATTAAAAAAAAAAAGAAAGACTAATGTCTTTTTTTCTCTCCCGAGTTACAATCTCTATTAGTACGAGAGTCGACTCTGGTCGCACTCGCTCGGCTCATTTATCGAAGATCTCCACCGGTTTTTGAGATACATACATATACATACCTGTGCACGAAGCCTTCCGCCTGAAATCGAGGCGAAACCGATCTCTCGTCGTTGCAAATTCGATCCCGAACGTATGCATGTTTCAGTACGAACATTTCCGGTAAAGGCGATGTTAAAAAAAAGTTAGGATTCGAGAGAAAATCGTTAAGATCCAACACATGGAATAAAATTTCCGTAAATTACGGTTTACATCTACACGAAACGTCCCATGGACGTGAGTGTATCGAGTACGAGTTGCAGGGGGAATAACTTTTCGTATAAATCGTTCCTCGGAATCGTTGCCTCGATTCTCTGGTTCTTATCAAAATTTCTCAAATAACTCACGGGATAATCGGCGGGAACGGTAATTGTCTATCTCGCTTTAGCCTTTATCGTCGTTCATTACATTTTCTACTGAAAAAATATACACGTGGAATGGATTGTGCATTTTACGCTTTCTCTGGAAATAACGACAACGTATTTTCTCACTCGGCTGCTTTGGACAACTCAATTTCTCTCTATTTTCCATTTAAAAGGTGTATTATAGGTAATTTGTAGGGAGAAAAAAAATAACGTCCGACAGCGTGATACAATCGTCAAAATTTCCACCTGATCCGAGAGAAAGATGAAAAATCTCACGGATTTGTCTGTTTCCGATGTTAATCAACGAAGGAAGAGGCGATGACGCGCCATTTTTCCATACAAATCAATCGAATATTGACAAAACGATTGTAAATTATATTGGTGACCATAACAATGGCCGAATCCTAACGAGAATAATAGTAATATTAACAGAATTATTATTTTTGTTGGTAAAGGAGGAAAACTATTTTTTCTATTATTTATTATTCGGTGTGCAGGGACGTGTGCTATTAAGGCTCAATCGAACCTGTGACACGCGATAGAGAGAGAAGCAAAAACCGGCTCATGGAATGGGTCGAAAAAAAAAAGAGAAAAAAGCCGCGTGCGGTTGCGGCGGACGTAAAAATTGTGTAGGATGTCGCGTTGGGCTAATAACTCTGTGAGAGTAATAGCACGGAGGTCGCGAGTCCCTTGTCAATTTTCCTGCAAATACTGGGAGGAAATAGCAGGGACAGAAGAAAGAGAGAGAAAAATTGATATTATATCGAAAAACACTTGCTTTTCGACGAAGACTTAAATGGCAAACTTTTTAGTTGTGTGGAAAGTCCTTTGGGAGCATCAGGACGAAAATTCCTGTATAGTTTCCCTTCAAGATAATATATATATAATAATATATAATATAATAATATATAATATATATAATATAAAAGTGACAAAAAAAATCATTTTTTAATCCGGAAATTTCTGTGCATCATCGACACTATTGAGAACCATTCAAACAAAGAGTGTGCACTCAAAGAATTTGTAACAATTTTTAAAAAACATTTTCACGATCGTGAAGGAATCTTCTACATCGAAACAAAAAAAAATAGAATCGTATTGAAAAATTAGACGTGTATACACGTGTGAAATTAAACCGTAAATCAAAATTCGACTTCCTGCGATGTTTGCGCTTCGGGAAGAAACTCGAACATTGAAAACGAGAAGGGGAATAAGAGTTTGGTGGGTAATGAGAGTACGATTGTTTCGGCGAGCTTGGGAAGACGAAATATCCTGAAGGATGAAACCGGGGGGCCTCTTGTTGCGAGAGAGAGAGGGAGATCGAGAAAAGAGATCTATCAACGTTCGCACGACGGGTGATCGGCATGAGAGAGGAGAAAAAAAAATTAGCGAGGGTAAGAATTAACGCGAGAAAGAAGATGAAAGGAGAGAGAAAAAAGATGAAAATATAAAGTGCCTATCGAGTTATTCTTCATTCCAGCTGTCTAGCATTCACGAGGTACGTTAGAATGATCTCTTCGCTTACACGATCGTTTCAATGTATTCCTTAAGGACACGCAGCCGTTAAAAGTATGTATACATGTGCTTCCTTGATTTCAAAAAATGTTTGCATATATATAAATGTGTCTGTGTACATATTTATAAATTGTAAGGTGTGGCCTGATAGACGGACAGCTCGGCAATCTTAGTAGTCCTGCTAAGCACACAGCTTTTCACGTCGAGTACTTAACGTCCGTCTAAAAATTGATGAAAAAAAGATCTCAAAGAGTAATTCACGCTCGACACTCGATCTTGAAATAAAAAAATAAAAAAACCAACGAGAAGAACATCTTTTAAATCGATGTATTCCAAAAAACGTGAAAATTCATAATTTTGAATTGAAAATAAAAAAATGTACGAAATGAAGAAATAGAGGCGATTTTTCGTACGCCATTTTTTAATTCGTTCGTTCTGTCTGATTTTTTTTTAATTTCCAAACGCAGGGTCGTTTGCTGAGTATATAGAGTGACAATTAATTTTGCGCGTTGGAGGAAAATAATTCAGAGTGATGTTGGGCGCCTTGCTTCGTTAATTAATTAATAAATCGATGTCACATTTCCAATACCCCGTTCGTCAAAATTTCGTTGGAGAGACCGGTGAGTTACATGAAAAGGGATAGAAAGATTTGTGATATCGATCATTATATACTCGTTAAGACGAGAGATATATGCATATAGGAAGCCGCTTTTTTGACGCCCCAGGGATTTCAATCTCAGTGACTCGAGGCTTTCTTGGCCTTTGGCCTTTTCTGGATCGAATTAATACAGTCATCTGTGGATGATAACATACCAGATTTAATATAGATGTATTATTACGATTTTGTCAGGCGTCACAAGATACGAAACTTGAGTGACGTTGAGGCTCCAGCGAAATTTATCGCGATATAATTCGTGATGATATCAAAAATAATAAATCGAATTACCGAAACATAATTATTTGTGACGTTAAAAAATAATAGTGCTCCTTTGTTCTCCTATCGCCCAATATTCATATCGCATACGATTCGTCCATTTTTAAATTGATAATAAATTACATAATTCCTACTCGATTTTATCAATAGTGTCAAATATTTTTTATTACAACTCGTTGGGAAATAATAATTAATTTATGACTTCATCTTTCGTTAGATTTGTACATTTACAATTTATATAAGAAATAACAAATTTCGGTACCGTTTATCCGGTAAGATAATGCTCCGCAAGAATATTTCGAGACTGAGAAAAATCTCACGTGTAATATACGCAGTTGGTATTCGAAAACTTTTCTCTGCTTCGATTTTTTTCGTACCCTGGAAAGAACTAAAATACTCCGCATGAAGGTTGGAGAGAGATCGAGAAGAAAGTGTTCGGGGCTGGAAGGAGAAAATATTTTTGGTTCTCGAGTTTGAGAGATAAGCCCGGGATTTTTGGATAATGCATGAGGGTACTAAAAAGAAGAAAGCAAATAGTTTTTTTGGACGATTTGCCTTTATCTTCGCGAGGGGAAGGCAGGCGGCGAAAGGAGGTGGGTAAAGAGAGTACCAAAGGCAACACTCGAAGTCAGGTAGACTTTAATCTTAATTGCCCGAAACACTCGACTCGCGTTTGTACACGCTGAGGTGACTCAATGAGGAAAGAATGGTACAGAGAGTCGAGAGATTTCGAACCAAATTCCTGAGTGAGGAAAAAAAAACTCAAACGGAAGGGAAACGACGTTTTCGAGCGAATTAAAAAGGCAGAGTAGAGTTCCCTTTAATTGAGCGAAGTGTCCCGACGAATTTTTAACGAGGCATGAACCCTTCAACGATTCCCGATCGTTCGATCTCCCTTAAATAATTTTTCTCCCAACTCCGCTAAAAAATGAAAAACAAAATGTCCACTAAAATTCAAAAAAATAAATAAATTTCGCACCCATCAACGTTTGCACGTATACGACTGTACATCGACTTGTTTTATCTCAGCAATATTGACACGAGACACGAGTGAGCAAAAGCTTGTTGAATAAACGAGAAATAAACAAAATTCAAGGTGTCGCACGTACGTGTCAGGATTATTAGTGCTTTTCACACCACAGGAGCTACGAATCGTCACCTGTTTGCATGTGGACCACGATTGTTGCAGCCAAAAGGTGATGGAATTTCGCCATGATTGTACACGCAGCACACATACGTTATATATATATATATTTAAAAACATTTCGCTCGTTAGTTAGCCCCGTGGTGTCTCGTGTAAGCCTCCCGGGCATTACAAACCTTAGTTAGCCCTACAAGTGGTTTGATATATCGGGACTCGTGTTCGTCTCCGTCACGCGATCTCCTGTACGTGATCTCGCTCCTTCTCTCTCCATCTCTCTAATTCCCTCGGAAGTTTGCGCAGCATCCGACGTGTTGAAAGAGCGAAGAATCAGAAGCTATACAGCGAAACTGGCGACATCGCGAAAGCAATCTCCGCGACTCGGAAATATGTACACTTGCCGCGCGATGGAGGGAAAAAAAACAAAAAGTGTGAGAGTCCGGCGAGCTCTCGGAGGATCAGTCTTTATCTCCGCTGTCCGATTAAACGTGAGAGACGGAGATAATATCGCGAGATTTTCGGAAAAAATATCGAAAGTTATCGTCGACTTTTGTACGCGCATTTCGTACCTCGTTGTTTTTTCATGTAATAATTGCAACAATTGGAAAATTACTGTTTTTTGTATTCGCGCGAGTATCTTTGGCCTCTGGTGTCGTTTAAGATGGATGAGATTTTGTGATTAATCGAAGAAACGTCACGGGAATGTTGAATATCTGTAGAAATCCGTATCTTGGGTGAAATCAAATTTCAAAAATAATCTCTGTATCTTGGTCATGAGCAATTTTATCGTCAGAGCAGACGGTGGCAGAGAAGACCGAGGAGGGTTCTCTCCTCCTGTACAAAGCGGAGAAGAAAAAATCCGCCGAGAGTGTCTCGAAGCGTTGCAGCGACGTGGGACGTTCGCTGGAGAATTTCTTTTCTCTCTCGATCTTTCTCAACGCCGCCACCGAGGACAGGAACTTTTTGGAAGAACCTATCTTACGGTAGCATCTCGAGCACGCAATTCCCCGTGAGGAAAGGGACGTTCACGCACGTGTGTGTCCACGAAGGCGTGCGGACATTGGTCAACCTCCTGGTGGTTAGTTTGTTCGTACAGGAGAGAGAAAAGAGAGAGAGAGAGAGAGAGAAGGAAGGGTTGCTGCTGTACCGTAGCCGATAAATCCAAAAGGACCGGGAGATTCGTTCTGAGATTACTTTCGCGGTGGTATAACGCCGTGGTTGTTGCAAAAGAGACGGAGCATGCGAGAGGAAAAAAGAAAGGATCGAAAGAAGAGCGACGAGAGAGAAAGAGGAGCAAAAAGGCGCTCTTCTCGATCAAATGAATGATCAGGAGGCATTAAAATTAAGGATTATTGCACGAAATATACTTTATTGATATTGGAAATTCAAAATCTCTATCTAGAAAAATAATTATTGATAAATTATCGTGAAGAAACTTTCATGGGGGAGAGATTCGTTCGTTATGATTGAAAATTCCGAAAATCAATGAGGAATCGAGTTGATAAAATTGATAACGACTTTTGCAGATATTTACACGCGAAATATTTCACAAATGTTATTTTCGTATTGCAGAAATTTGAAAAAAAAAAAACAGTAGAAACGAACGCGGAGGGAGAATGTCGCATCCAGGATTAATTTTAGCCGAATTTTTGGTGGATTTGTTGTACTTGAAATAAAGATCGTATGCGAGAGTCTGTTGGGGCAAAAGGGGTTCCCTTAGGTGCGAAACTCTGAATGAATAAAAATAACAATAAGCCAAGAAGAAAAGGGAGAAACCGAGGGACAGAGAGGCAGTGAGAGAGAGACAATAAAGTCTTCGTTACCGAAGCCTCTCGCGCCCTCGAAACTCGCTACTTTTTTTTGCTCCCTTTTCACCCGAGCTCGCATTCTTTGCCCCTCAGTTTTCTATAACGATACGGGTTACATGGGAAAAAGGAGAGAGAATTAAGGAACATGTAACGAGAAATTCGCACACGCAGAAGCAAAAAAGGCTTCCCTCTCTGCGAGATAAAAATCGCAACGCGTATTCTCGCGGACACGCGAAAATCGAGCAAACTTTTCTCGCCGATGGTTTTCCTCATCCCTGCCCGGCGGAACACGAGTTTCGAGGCGTTTCGATCGTCGTTAAACGTTCGTACAACGCACGGAGGGTAAACATGTGAGACTTTTCGAGGCTTCATGGGGTAAAACGTATTGTACGCGTATTTATTTTATAGGGAGATAAAAAAAAGTGCGTTCTCGACACATTCACCGATATTTTTTCATCTCCGTTAAAATATATCATCTCGCAGTTTGCTCTGAATTTTCCGTGCATTTTCAATCTTCTCTCACGAGTGTCATATAACTTTGAAAAATTGCTGCAGAATTTTGGTCGAATCGTAGGCGATATCGACGATAAAAAAAAAGTTTATCGTATATTTCGGTGGATTCCAACGATGCAAATGTCAAAATTACAAAGAGTGATAATTCATAGGAATACTGTTGCTGTTTCGTTCCTAAAAATTGATAATCGAGTAGATTCAATTTCCTGGGATACATCGATGAGATGAGACGCCTGTCGGCTCTCCTCTCTCGATCTTAATTTTTCCCTTCCCCTCTCGCTTTCTTCACGTAATTTGAAACGATGAAAAACCGCGTGTGGAAGCTTGTGCCGAACTTTTTTTTATTCCTCGCGACGCTCCACACACGAGACGTTGAAACATTCTCTGGCGCAAAAATGGTAGGGCAGAACCGGCCCCTGAAACCAAGGTGTGATCTCGTAATTATTGCTCAGCCGAAACAACCGAGTGACGCGATGATTACCACATTCATCAACTGTATACCATGTATACATATATGTATACACATCTCGCGGAGGACCCATATCATCCGCTGGACCTTTGGTCGTCTTGTACACACGAGATATTCCAGACGAAATTTTCTCCCTTAAGGTAGTTGTCTCGCGACGGTAGCAGTAAAAATCCACCTTTCCAGCCAATGCTCGTAGCACGTTTGAAAGTATATTCTGGTGTATTCTGATGACGTCATCATTCATTTACCATTCATAAATGATTTTTTATTATTTATATCACTGCGTGATACATTAATCTATAATTCAAAATCGATAAGAGAGTCTTGAGAAAAGTTGCGAAATATCGCATATAATGTTCAGTTTTCTATAAAAAAAAAATGACCCCGTCGCAGGAAGGCGTTCACCAAAGTTCGTCCCGAGGTGGAGCTTTCGTCTGGAACGGAAACTTTGCTCGGGACGCTGACGTTAAAATATAAAACATTGCTGTTTCCTTCAGAGTTCCCTCTTTTTACAAGAGCGAAACGCAGCCGGTAAATTCGCACGCTCACACACACACACAGACACACACACACACACATATGCAAACGTTTAAATAGTCTAACGATGATGGCGTGTTTCCGAGGCTCCCGATTGGACGTCGGAAAACCGGATGTGGCTGTGTATAGTACAGCCTCTGCATACTCTTGTCAATTATCATCATTATTATTTCCCTTTCTACCCTGATGTGCAATTTTTTTTTTCATTCTCCGCCTCTCAAGTTCCCCTCCTCGCTCGATCTTGCTCGTGTTCGAGAAGAACGTTTCGTTTCCTCGCTACGCGAAAAAAGTTTCGATCTTTATCATTGCTCGTGGATTCTTCCAATTTATTTCGCTCTCTTCCTCTCATTTTTTTGCGATGACTAGCCCGCTGGCATCCACCACGAGGACTCAAAGAAGCATCAGGACTGTGGCAACGATGACCAGCTTGAATGTTTGCAAAGTTCGAATTTTTGAATTCGATATTTATGTAATGAGATAAAAATGATTGTTTATCAATAATGTCTTGTTTAACGCAGCAAAAATGTTATTCCTCCGAAGATTAACGCTGTTTGAAGACCAATCTGAAGTAAAATGCTGTACACTTCTCCGTCTATTATCGCAGATGGACATGTCTATAAAGGAGAGGCAAAGGTGAAATACGGTTTTTTTTTTTTTTTCGTGAATTACCTTTTTCTGTTTTCAACCGGTTATATGGGATGGCGTCCCTCTGTGTTTTTATCGCACCGACAGGATCGCTCTTAATTAATACGTCAAGAAGAGAAGCAGTCGTGATGGCGCGAGTGAGAGAGAGGGGGAGAGGGAAGAAGAAAGACAAGAGCGATCTTATCGTCGCATATTATTCTTTTTATGGACTGTTTATTACAGCGTCTCGTCTCGGCTCGTCTAATTTCTGTCCACGTTCGTTTCTTTTTGCTTTTTTTTTTTTTTTCATTCGCTACTTTTCACAGTTACCTTTTTCCTTCCTGTATATTGCCTTCGATATACGAGAGCGAGGGAAATAGAGAAGGAGGGAGTGAGAGAGAGAGAGGGACCGGAAACGAAGTGTGGAAAGGTGAAAAAAGTGATCCGCTGGGACGAAGAGTTACAGAATAATGAAAAGATGAGTCCGAAACGATTGTACGAGCCTTTTGAGCATAGATACTCTCTGACGTTTCTTCGGGTAAAACATATACCTCTTGCGGTACTTCCGGTTGATTTAAAAAAAAACAGCTATTCCCCTTTACTCCAAGCTCGCTAAATTTCAATTTTTTTCTAATTGAGGGTTATATTCTTTGGAACGAGCGATCAGAGCTTGCTCCAGTTTGAATTCGTCCCATTTTTACTCGATTTTTACTAAATTTATTCAGTAAAATGCGTTGGTAAAAAATTATAAAACTGTACTAACGATTTTGCCCTCAACAAAATTAATTAATTGCCCTTTTAGCTTCAATCGGAACTAGAAGTTTGTGAAAGTCTTCCGTGTGTCAGATCATGGATAATCGACAATACTTCCAATTGAATCTTCTAATTTAAATTTATTTATTTTCACTTTATTTCATCAGGTTACGGTTCGTCGATTAAAACCATCACGTTGAACTTACTTTTGTGCAACTTTGTGCAACTCAAATCGAAACGTTATCCGTCTTTTGCCAGATGAAAGGAAATAATTTACTCATTTTTGCATTTTTCAGCTCCACCGCAAATGCAGGTTTTTTTTCGGAATTTCATTGAACGGAAAACGTGTACGAGACTTACCGAGAGTGCCATCGAGAGAAAACGAGTGCCTGTCGTTTCTCAACGCCCATGTACAGAGGTCGCAGGTGGTGAGACCGTCGGTCGTGACGCCTTCTTCTGGAAGATACGGTGGCCTCGGCGGTGGTGGCACGAAGCTACCTATGACTGTCCAAAGTGAATCGACATCGGCGTTACTCACTCCCGTGTAATAAAGTAACTCCTCTTCGGCAACACCCGCGAACCAGTCCACGTCGTTTGCCCCGGTGCTCACTGTGCTCGTACTCGTGCTCGTCGTGCTACTCGCCACCGTCACCTACGAGGAATCACGAAATCTCCATATATTCATGCATAGAAAAAAGCACAAACATTTACATTACATTTTCAATATACTAAGAACGTAGAAAAAAAAATTGTCCAAGAATGCTTGTAAATAAATAAATACAAGTAAATCATTCGTGGCCTGAAATTGTACAGAAATCTTTTATTTAATATTTTATTATCCAAAATATTTACGTATACAGAATGATTCACATCCGGTTTTGAACCAAGAATCTGTCGAAAACTATGCCCTCAGCGGTTTCTTTATATTTTTTCGAAATAGTATTCTAAATTACAAGCATTAGAATTGAAGCTAGCATTGAGGCAAAAAATTGGAAATATTAAAATGCGAGGTAGTATGTGAATATTTAAAAAACATTAGAAAAGAAGACTGCCGCGTTATTTCGCTCGGAGTATCATCCAGAATCTTTAATTTCTGGGCTCGACGCTCTTTGCCAACCTCCTTGTATATTTTCAAATGTTTTTTTCTAAAATACCACATTTCGATTGAATTTCGTACGATACGCCCGCGAAGGTATGTGATTTTATTGCTTGCATGATTAACATTTAACACCGAGGAGGCGATAACGATGGTGTAAGCCGTGCGCTGAGAAAAAAAGTCGTGAAATCTTCTCAGATACACGAAATAAAAGAACGAAGCCTCGTGTAGATTCTCGAGGAAGAAATCGCCGAGGTGAACATCAAAGGGGCTCGAACTCGCCACGACGTGAAAACGACAAAGACAAATATTTTTTTCGGGGCAAACAGAAAAGCCTTCCCGGTCCTCTTCAAACATGCCTATAATGGAGTTTAGATACGGAAAATACGTCAGAAAAAAAATGCGTGTGTTTGTAAAAACATACGCGCATTTGCATGTATGTACCGCATGTTCGTCTTCGATTTTTTGGAGTATATATCGAGTATATTAAAAGAAAAATGTGCGCACACGACGACACGACATGGCTTTGTGTTTCGGGAATAAACAATTATTTATACAAACGCAAAAAAAGGGGAAATTGAGCCTGCGAGGAAGAGCCGATGACGGAAAGAAAACGAAAAATAAGTCACGACAAAACGGAAGTGCCGACGTTTGAGAAAACATACGTGTATTGTGTATGTGTATATATTGTACATATGTATATTGTATATATGTATATACATGTATATGTACTTGTATACACAGAATGGACCGTAAATGAAGAGGAACCGATGCGGCATCCTTTGAGTTCGTAAAAGACAAAAGGGTCCTTCTAACTTCTATCGCAAACACGGAAAGATCTCACCGCGAGTTCGAGAACGAAATATTTCCCTTTATGCTCGAGCGTCCCGTTTCTCGTGCTTGCTTTGTTTCATTTCTTTTTTAAACATTATTACACAATTTTATATCCGCTGCTCGTATACTTGTTCGTTAATTTTTCGTTCCCCAAGATAATCGTTCGGGTTTTTTGAGAATCTTCGTGTTTATTCAAAAAATAACCTTTATTTACAACGTGGGTGGTACAAGATCGAAATAAAAAATGGCAAACGTAGGCAGCGAATGAAGCGCCTGGCGAATCTTGCTGCAGCTGTAAATTATCGATAGTTTTTTTCGCGGATGAGTGAAATTTCATGAAATTTCGAAATGAAGAGTTTTTGCTGCTTTTATTCGATCGAAAGCGTGTTTTCATTTCTAATGTTCGTGAATCGAAAACGTTCTTTTGTGCAACCTTTTTTTTTACTACGTCGCGTTTTATTTTTACGACTTTACTGTGGCAGTCTGGATAAACAGTGACTCGCGCGTCTGTGTGGGAGGGCAAAAAAGATGTGTATTTCACCTCTCGAAAGCATCCAGAGACGACTCTCGAGACGAGACACACTCGTTAGTGTTCAGATCCATAGAAAAGAGGGTTACACGCGAGAGGCCTCTTCTTCGTCATTTGAACACGAAAGGTGGCGACTTTTTACTTACACATACACACACACATACGCATACACACAGTTTATCGGACACTCTGGGTCCGCTCCAAAGATGTATCCCAATTTCTCAACGTTTATTCTTCATTTAGCACATTTAATACGAGCCGAAAAAATACTCTCGAGCATAATAATTTTCCTGCGATATAAAGCGTGCTGTACATCAGCAGCCGCGGGGGAAGAGTACGTAAAATTTTGAAAAATTGATGTATTTCTCAAAAAATAATGATAACAATAAAATAATAAAGAGGAACGGTATTGTTATTATAATTATTATTCAGTTGTAAATTCCGTGAAGATTCCATTAAGTTTTCTCTCTCGCTCCGCTCCGAGAGACCCGTGACTGGACACTTTTCGAGGTGTGATGTTTCTTGTGCCGCCGATTTCTTTCCTTCTCTCAGCACAGCGATTGAAAAGAGCGTGCGCTTCGATCTCCCGTATAGAGGCGAGAGTCGCACAATGCCGCGCATTGATCGGCTTAATTACCATGATATCAACGTAATTAAAGGGCCGTTATATGCGCGCCTTCTCTTCCTTGTTCCTCGCGGACATGTATCAGCTTTATACACGCGAGACTTTACGATTCAAATCGATCGATCGACCGCCATTATCATTTTCCTCCCATTCTCTTCTCGATTACGAAATTTTTTTTAATCGTCGATTCGTCGAATCCTTTTCAGACCTTTGCCGCTGTCCCGATCGACGGCGAACTGCGATATTTATAACATACCATACTTGGATATATATCACATGAGAAGTGCGATTGATACAACGATTTTCATCTGGACCATTCACGAGGGTCCATCGAGAGCGTGTCTTTGAACGATTGAAATTTCCGTTGGCGAGGTTATAATCGTAAATTGCACATCACGGTGACGCAATTACGTAGACAGCCCATTGTCGAAGATGTTCGAGACAATCTTTGATGTTTTCACTCCTACAATATCGTAATAATCGCATTTGTAAAGTTTTATGGAAAGTGTCAATTTTTTTTTCACACCCTTGATTTGTCTCGCTGCCGTGACTCTCCTTGGAGAGAAGAATGATTTGCGACGTCTGGACGAGGTAAATTATTACCGAAAAATGTATATAAAAGATCGCAGAAATATATAGAGAAGGAGAGAGCAGGAGGAGCAAAGAGAGAGAGGGAGAGAGGGCAGAACACGTGAGTTTATATATATACCGTAGTTTGATCACTCCCTGCTTTCTTCTCCTCCCTTTCTACTATCTCATCCTCCCTCGTCGTTATCCCTCAACAGCCCTCTTATATTCTCGACTCGTTATAATTATTACGTGTTGGCGTTTACGATCGAGCTCGCCCTCGGTAACTCTCGTATCGCCTTAACGCTCTCTCGTCCCATTCTCATCGACTCTCGCGGAAGATTTTTCGAGCGCGAGATCTTTCGTCGAAGAAAATGTTCAGGACGAGCCTCGAATTCGCCTCGCTTCCTCCCTTTTCGATCGTCGAAGCCACACCACGAAGGTACTGTATACCCTTTCATCGAGCCAGTCTCTATCATCATTTTTTTTCCTCCTTTCGAGACTCGTTGGATCCGAAAGAAATCTCTTGAAAAAGGAAGCCGAAAAACTGTCGGCACAAAGCAAAATCACTCGTTCGTATTTTGATTGATTTTCAATCAAAAGTTTTCGTCTCTGTGTCCTCATCAATTTCTGTGTAAAGAAAGAACGAATCGATGCTACAGCTGCCATTTTTGACGTGTGCACTAGACGCCATTTTGTTGGTATACCGAGCGGCCATTTTGGTCGCAGCCGGAGCCAAACGTTCCTTGGCGTTTATCAATCTCTCATCTCAATATTTCAGCCATGAAATTACATTTTGGAATATTCCAGCGAGGATTCAAAGGGGTATTTTTGGATTCTAGGGGATTTCGCCTAGAGGGTCTTGCGAACGATCGATTTATTTGACAATCTATCATTGCATGATCGCTGCACATCTGGAGTGAAAAAGATTCGTTAAACTGAGAGAATGAATTAGGGGGTGAGGACGTGATATGACGAAGAGGATCATACGCAAGGGTGTGTAAGTAAGAATTACCCTACGCGGATTGAGAAACTTGAGATTTTTCACACAATGTGGTTTTCGAGTAGCGCATGAGAACTTTTCTCAATAATCAACGGCTTTCGTGAAATTCCTAAAATAAAAAGAGTTTTTTTCGAATATTTGGCTAGAAAACTCCAAAAAACGATACGATGTTTCAAATAAAGCTTGGAGGCATAGAAGCATTAAAGAATAAATGGTGGAAATTCAACCGATGGAGCGAGAGAAAGTACGAGAGGGTGATACAAGAAAGAGATGGGAAGGAACGAAGAGAGAAATAAATAAATAAATAAATAAATAAAACGGAATGAGTTCGGTAGGCTGTCAGTCCGTCGTTCTTGCGTTCCTTGTCGCTCTTTCTCTCTCTCGTCGCTGTTGTTGAAATCGAGAGGAAAAAGACAGAGAGAGAGAGGGACAGTTGGAGTTTGAAAGAGCCGCCGTTTCGTCCCGTCCATCGTTGGTACGTCGACGCGAATTCAATGTCCATGCAAAGCAAACGGCGGCGGGTACGGCTGTCAATTATCCATTATATACGGCCCGGGCCGCTCAAACCCATCCTTTTAACGACCCCTCAAAGCCCGAATCCCTCTTTGACCCTCTCTTCCTTTTCCACCGCCTGCTTCTTTCTCTCTCGACCAAGAGACTCGTGCGAGTGTGTGAGGATCGCGAGAAATCGAAAAACAAGAGGAATCTGCTCGAGACTGCAGCGGATGAATCGGCAGAGAGAGCGAAAACGGGGCTGCAGGGCGGGGGATGCTAAAACAAGATGGAGTCATGAGAAATTGTGAAGAGAGAGAGAAAAATGTGATTATCGGAAGTTCTTCGAGGATGAATCGAGGGATTTGCATGTCGAGAGGCAAAGGGTCGCAAATGGCGCATGGCCAACACCGTGCATGAGGCTGATATGACAAAAAAAAGCAGCCATTTCGATCACGTCGAATTGGCAATCACACATCGAAGAATAAAATCGGTAACTCTCGTTGTAAAATGACAATTTCACCTTAAGACCTGACAACCGATATTGTCTATACATATGTACGTGAAAAATTAAAGAAGCAGCAAATAACAATTATTTGAAGGGTATACGACAGCGAGAAAAATGTGACGACCGGAAGTTCTTCGATTTTTCCACGAGGATGAATCGAGGGATTTGCATGTCGAGAGGCAAAGGCGAACGGCGCATGGCCAACACTGCGCATGAGGCCGATATGACAAAAAAAAGCAACCATATCGATCACGTCGAATTGGCAATCACACATCGAAGAATAAAATCGATAATTCTCGTTGTAAAATGACAATTTCACCTTAAGATATGACAACCAATACATACATGTACGTACGTATGTACGACAGCGAGAAAAACGTGACGACCGGAAGTACTTCGATTTTTCCACGAGGATGAATCGAGGGATTTGCATGTCGAGGGGCAAAGGGTGGCGAACGGTGGCGAACGATATGACAAAAAAGAGCAACCATATATCGATTACGTCGAATTGGCAATCCCACATCGAAGAATTATAGATAATTTCACCTCAAGATGTGAAGACCAACATACATGCACGTGAAAAGTTAAACATGTACAGCAAATAACAATTATTTGAAGGGTAAAATATGGTAATTACGTTTTTTGCTAATTATCTATATCTCCCACGTAATAATCATTTCCATCTCCATCCAGTATCTTCTCGCGTTATCTCGGTACAAGATGCACATATACGTGCAAGCGAAGCCTCAAAAAGTGCAAAAAGTCAACGCCAATAAAATCGTTTTCGCAAACACAGACATGTGTACTTAAATATATACGCTAAAGCGTAGAGATATTGGGATGGCTCGTAAATTCTTCGAATCTGCAGTAAAACATGAAGGTGCGAGAGAAAAAGGAGAGAAAATCAACCGAGCCTCGCAGGTTTGAAGTTCCCGGATAGTGCAGGAAAGGAATGAAGCTGCATATCGAAGCAAAGAAAAGAAAGACGAAGAAAAATAAGAAGAAACCAAGTATTTTCTTTGTGAATACTTTAATTGCACACGATGATAAAAGAGCGTGAGTACACGCCGACGAGAATTCTTCCGCTCTTTCTCCCTCGCTGTGTTCTTCATTTATTTTTACTCCTTTTTTGTTGGCACACCGAACGCCATCGAAATAAAGTTACCATAAACTGCACACGTATTTCATCGGTGCCTATTACGCTCGTACATTCGGTACTCGAAAATTCTTCCACAGCCTTGAAAGTTTGGGAAAATATTTTAAAGTTCCCCTTGGCGCTGATAAAACAGCCTGAGAAAAAAGATTCTCGGACGTTGGAAGATGCGAGCGATTTTGCGTTTGCATTATTATTCTCTCATACGTATAGAGCAGCGTCGAGTATAGAAAATAGCAAAGGAACAAGAATGAAGATTGAAAAAAAAAAAAAAGGAAAAAATTGCGATAAAAATCAACCATTCCATCCATCCCTTGATTCGCAAGAGAGAAGGAGAATGCGGTTCTCACCGATGTGTTGCAGCGTAATCGGATAATTATGCTTGCAAATTTCACCGTTCCGGAAAGGGAAGGAGAAAGAGAACGAAGGACAGACTGCGGAGTCTTGATGAAGATAGCCAGGGCGAGAGGGAATTTCGCTGGTGAGGTTTTGGCGTAAGATGAGAGAGATGAAGAGAGAAGGGGAGTGTGGGACGGGAGGGAATTTCGCCGATGATATTAACAACGGTAGGAATTATGGAGATCGTTTTGGAGGCGAGGTTGCGCGTAAAAAATGGCCCGGAGAGAGCCTTGAGAGAGGGCTATGTCAAATTACAAAAAAAGGAGGAATCAAAAAGGGTGAAAGATGGTGGCGGAGGAGGACGAGGTGATGTCAAGCCGGGGCGAGATCGACCGGAATATTTTGGCGCCGCCACCTAAATAAGGAGCACCTCTATATTATCCACCAACTGTCCGTTCTCTCTTCTGCCTTCGTACGCGATTTTCTCTTTTTTTTTGCGTCCCGCTAACCGTCCGATTCGCACTTAAATCATACGAGGGAATGACGGAGTACAATCTTTCATTTGTTGCCACGTGTAATTTTAAATTTCTTAGGTGATATATTATTGTCGCAAATAACCTTATTTATTTATCTTATTTATCGGTAATTTCTTTTTTGGAAGTTGAATCAACGTTTTATTTTTTTAACGATGATCAATGAAAATATTTTTTCGATAACTAAAAACAATAATAACCGATGATCCCTAATCACTTTCAACGAGACAAGCTTTTTTTCATTTGCGATATATATCCAGAAAAGAATAAAAAAGTGGCGAGTAGTCGAATTTTAATTTTTTTCGCAAAATCTCCGGTTATTCGATCGACGATGAGTACACCATGTAGTCGTTGAACTTTGTAAAAGACATGCCACAAATCCCTCAATCGAGAACAGGAATATTTATCCTGGTCGCATTTTTATTATCCTCCATACTTTTTAATTTCTCAAATTTTCTTTTGATTCTTTAATCTGCTCATATTACGTTATTTCTAGGAGTTTTTGGCTCATCCTCTTTGCTCTCCTGTGCTCTGATCTAAAATTTCATCGAGACACTAATGAGCACCGTTTGCAAAAAGCGAGCTCTCACAGGAACGTTTCACGAGAGTGCATTGTTGATAAATTTATTTCATCCAGCAGCCGTTGATGGCTGAATGTACTTTGGAAATGAATCTCGTAATCTCGAAATTAAAAACCATCCCAATAACAAGATTGTTAAAAAAAAGGCTCGACAAGTCAGCTCTCTCGTGGAATGGTCGAATTATTTGTCTCCTCGTCGTCACCTCGGTTAATCTCTGAAGAGCTTTGGCTCGGTATGCCCCGAACGAATCCGGTCACATCGGACTTTGGGCATGTTTCGATATCGTTTCTTCATTACCGAGCGTCTCCCACATCGTCAATTCTCATCTTCCCCTTCCCACAATCCCCTTCCCACATTATTGCATCGACTAAACTGGGGCTTCTCGATTGAGACGCGATTGGTGCATGATTCTATTTTTTCCTCTGGACCCTTCTTTCTCTCTCTCTTCATCCTTTTCCAGGAATCAATTATCTCCCTCTGCTCTAAATCTTCCAGAGCAGATTCGAAGCTGGATTCCTTCGCCAATAATAAGCTACCAGCAGAGCCATTTTACTCACTGCTGTACACTGATCCTCTCTGATAAACGGAATTCCGATCTTCCTCCGACTCTTTTACATCTCATCTCTTCGCTCCTCATGACGAGTCAATTTGAATGTGCTGTCTATGTAACGGTTCGTCGGGATGGTTAACTTCCTGTATTGTATTCCGCTCATTCGAGAGGAACTTGAGGAATACTTTGATCGTAGTTCTCACCGTCGTTCGACGATTATCTCAGCCTCATTTTTCCTGTATTTTCGGTATCGATTTTTATCCAATCGTAATAATGATAAAAAAAAAATAATAATACAATTATATGTTGTTGATCATCAATTGGTATTTAAAACATCGAGAAAACAGAGTACCCAAGACAATGTCAATTACACTCTCGGCCAAGTATAATTACATGTTTGTTTTTTTTTTTTGCGACTGACTTTTTCAGATCTGATGTGATGAATTATATTCGTTGATCATACATGACGTCCTGGTACATCATCTTACAGAGTCTTGTGCCGATCCACGTAATATCCACCACGCGAGTTTCCGTACAGCTCGAATAGAACGAAATAAACCATCCCCCGGGGACTAAACCTGTACACCAGTCTATTAAATCTTTCCTCCTCGTCCGTTCGGTCTTTGAGAGGCGAGGAAAATACTCGAGAGTCCACTCAATCCCGGCAAAGGATTAACGTACATTCCCTACGGTCATGAGCATTCAAGAAAATCCCATGAGAAAGGCAAAGAAAATAATTTGAAGGATAAACCGAGATGAAAAAGCCTCGACTGGATTTGAGCATAATTCATTTTTGACGATTGAGCTGTAATCGTAGACACAAAATATCTTGTAAGTTGGGGATCAATTGAGCCTTATCGTTTTTAACGATGAATCAAGCTCGTTAGTTGCAAATATTCACAGGGGGCGGGTATATGTTTTCAGACTCGGCGGGAGTAAGCAAAAGGCCCCATGGAGGGTAAATCATTGGACGTATTACTGAAATCGTGCTCAAAAATGATTTTGAAATTCTAATCGTTGGCGTATATGACGTTTCTTTTTTTTCATATTTATTTCTGTACATTCAAATATACCAGAATATTTCTTGCATATTTTCTGTGAGTTGGCTGTAATTTAACAAAAAATGAATATTCCGCGGCGAGTTTGTTCTTGAGATTGATTATCGCAATTTTGAATTATCGCTTCGTCAAATTTTGGAGTAGAAAAAATTCACCACTACTGGTCCGTTTCCCACAATACGCCGAATGTCCGCTGTGCTCTTTCGTGAATTAAATGAGATAATTCTGCATGGAAAAGAGTCTGAGAACCAAAGAGAGCGAGAGAGGGAAATTTGAACTCGGTTGGAAGGAGGCACTCTTGTACCACTCTTGGTTTACTCTAAGCTTTGTGAGTGCTCTCGTCGATGTTGGCGAAGAAAGATGCTGGAAGAGATGGCGCGCGCGTCCCGCGTGTTCGCATCAAGGCCTGTGGTCTCAACCGAGCAAGCATAATGACTCAATCCGCGATCTACCTCTTCTCCTTGCACCGGTTCGTTTCTATATCGACCACGAGACTCCTCTTTTCTCTTTCTCATCTTATTCTCTTTTGCGCTTTGCAATCCTCCTGGATCACTCATCCGGTGATCCAAAGCAGGCTCGTCTCTCCTTCTCTCGAAGATTATACACACGGACGTCGAAGTCTCGATGTCTGAAACGAGCCCTCCGAGAAAACGAGATACTCGAAACGTTTCAGACTCCAAAACCACCGCGGCGCGTTTCGAAGATCGCTCGCGTCTTTGAAGGAACAATGGACGAACGCGTTTCAGACGGAGGTTATTCGAAGCGATAGAGTGAATCCTCGTATGCGCGCTTCTTACCTATACAGTTTGTGAGAATTCCCTAGGAAGAGATAAGCCCGTTCCTGGACCATACGACCCTCGCTTTATCGTCGCTTTTTTCATCCTTATTTTCACCATAGCGTGTGGTATATCCACTCATCCTCATCAAACCCTCGCCTCTTCTCTGTGACTCTCTCACTCTTCTCGGAAGAAGCAGCCATGCAAATTCCTCAGCGGCGTATACGATCTCGAGGACGAAGACGGATAACAGAGTTGCGAAAAAAAAAGCGCAAGAGAGAGAGAGAGAGAGAGGGAAAATTGATCCCCGAGGGTTCGCCACAAGTTGATGACGAAAAAAAAGGGTAAAAGGATCAAGCGTGGTACCTCCTTTCCGAGAGGCTTCCGGTTCTTTTACCAAAACGTCTCATCAACCGTGCCACTGCTCTTACGCTTCTTCCTTCAGTCTGTTATATCGAAATACTTTTTTTTTTTTCGTTTTCCGTTAACCAACCCCTCTTTCCAGCGTTTCCTTTGCTTTCATTTTTATTTATCCGCAGAGCAATACAGCAATGGTTAGTAAAACATTTTGGAGCGGGATTGCAGTGATTTCCATCATATTAGCAGTTGATATCCTGGACCATTCCCTTCTTTTTATATAAAAAAATATATTTACGGGATACTCGATCCGACAAATTGAATCATCATTCGTCGAGAGTTTCGGGGTGACCGTAGGTGGTCCCCGACATATCGAAGAAGAACGGATGAAAAGATTCCATGACGATCTCGAAGAAGAAAAAAATATAATAACTCATCGTAACCAATAACGATCGTGACGAGGTTTTCTCGAGATATACGACAATGGATCTCAAATTGCGCAACCCTACATGTATATTTCTATGTGGATTCTCCCTGCCAAGCTTTCGATTCACGATCGTAAAAGCGGGGTAAAAAGTTTTTTGCCCAATGTGACTAAAAAATTTCAAAAATTCTAAAATAATCAAAATAAACCTAAAAATTAAAATAATATAGGCACTATGAATTTAGAAAAAGTTTACCTTTACCTTCAGAAATGCATTTCACGATAACACGTGCATAAACATATGAAGAAAATTGCAGTTCAGTGATGTAAATAAATAAATAGAGCAAGTATGCAGGAGAGGATATCTTCCTCTTCGTTTCTTTTCCCTTTTTCCCTCGTCTTTGTACACACCCCGTTGTACATACTACTCTAACCCCCCGGGTAAAATAAAGAAAGACTCGCCTCTCGCGAGAGTGGCCGCGGTCAGGAGTAAAGAGAACCTGTTATTTCGCCCTCTTATACAAGACTTTCCTCCCTTTCTCGCTCCCTCTTCTTCTCTCCTGCCCGAAGATTACACGCTGTCACACCGTTCGAACTACGGAGCATCTCCTTTCGTTTCTCCGTGTCGGGGTTCGCCCCAAGCGTGTGCTTCGAGACTTCGATACATAATCTTATGTATCGGAGTACATACATGTACACTCTCTACAATCACTCGCACAGCACGCAGCATCCAACGAACTTTTCGCAGTTACGGGCGCACAATAAGGCGTTGAAATTCTTCATAGGATATGTACACGAAGAAGAAAAGTGAAATTTCAAACAACTATCGCTGATTCGATAATCCAAGAGCTGAGGTGCGAGGTTTTCCGCTGGAAACAAATTTGACAATAATTTTCGATGCTCTATTTTTCTCGAGATTAGATTCTTTCTTCCACTTCCACCCGAGAGCTTCCGCGACAGCGCAAAGTGATATACGAACGGACTCGGCCAACATTCCAACGTTTTATTTTTCCCTTGCAAACTGTATATATATATATGAGAAGTATATAGGAACGAGAATCAGCAAAAAGCCTTGATGAGAGATCAATAGAATCGCATCGACGTATCGACAGGAGGACAGTGAAGTGTTCGCAATCGGACTCGATGGCGGAAAAGATATCGCGCGGACTCGATCGAACGCAGACGCTGATGATCTCTTCCAGCACGCTCCCGCGAGCTTATCCACTCCGACAAGTGATGTTTTTCGATCGAATGACCCGAGAACGACGAGGCCCAAGCTCGCAGATGATAATTCTTTCGACGCTCTCTGCACAGCGATTTAACGCAAAAAATTCTCGTGAAAATTTAAATTTACTTGACTCGAGCCAAATACATCTTTATTGCAAGAGATGTAAGAAAATTGAGTCGGACAACATTTTATATTGACACATTTTTGGCCTGAATTCATCTCGACGAGGTAGAATATGAGTACAAAGATTACTCAAAAATACACGAGTCGAAGGTACTACAAAAGTTGTGCAATTAAAGTTATCGAAACTGAAAGAATATGTTTTTATTCATATCTTCAGTTTATAAACGTATATATTTTCTCCGATGAGAGGGGTGGATGGCTAATAAAAAGGGAAGTCAACTCGAATACCGGAGCCGAATTTTTCGTGTGATCCGAAACATTTTGAAGAGATACTCAATTTTCGAACGGTACTTTTTTCACGCTCAAACGATCGTATTTCACGTCGTCATTTTTTGGAAATTAATCGAAAGACTCTGGACCTTCTGACCCTCGATCGTCGAGCTTGATGATGGGGGCACAAAAATAGAAATAAAGAATTCGAGACAACGGTACGAGACTTTGAAATATTCCGCGTCTAACTCCTACGTATCTGATTATCTCGAATAATGATCTAACAGAAGAACTCCATCATTTTGACACTCACCGTGCGTGTCGTGTAGTCTCAATGCTCGTATATATATATATATATATATATATATATATGTACAGATTTATATATATGTATGTACATGCATGCAGATGCCAACGTATCGTATCCGTATCTAAGACAATGTAAAAAGTCCATCGCTGCATGGCTTTCACGTGAATTCTGCTGATTCTCAGCTCATTCTCTCGTCATCAGTCAAAGATTTCTCTATCCATCATGAGAGAAGAAGATGAAAGATACAAGGAGAAGCGCGCGCCAAGGTATTTTTTTTCAGGGCCTTCGAGACGTTATTCGAGCACTCACCGTCGCGTCCAAAAGTGACGCAGGACATTGCGTTCGCGAAGACGAACATTATTCATCGACTCGGAGATCGAAGGAGGGCTAGTTTCGATTTTTTACGATCGATTTTCTCATCAAATATAAAATCGATGAGTCATGAATTTTCGATACCGAATGATAGTTTAAGAAAAGATAATCAGTATCGACAAAAGTCAGGGTTCAAAGTATTACATATGGACCGAAGAGGGAAGAAATTCAAGAATTTTTTTTGTGATCGTTTCGGTCGAATTTCATTTTCTCGGGTGTTGAATAAATCCGCAAGAAAATTCATAAAATAAAGAAAAGGGGGAAACGTCGCGCAAAACAGGAGTGCGATAGCAGAAGGGAGAGGAGATGCGCGCGGGAACGCGTAGAGAATCAAGATGATATCGTGCTCGCGGAGGTGCAACGGTGATAAATCCTCACCGGAGCGTTGTCAGGTCGTAAGAGAAATGGAGGAGGGAGATCTCTGACAGTCTGGACCATGCAGAAATTCTCTCGCAAGGATTTTTTTTTCGTCATTACTTTCGGTGTGTTTACCTCCATCTTGTTCGGTTTGTTCACGTTATCAACAATTTCTCGTCGCGATATACACGAAGTATTCCGATCTTTCTCCTCCAGCTTCCGTCCGTCGTTGTGTATCAGTGCAAAGAACGGAGCAGGAGGAAAATATAAGACGAAAAAGTCGCCCCAGATGTACACTTTTTCTTTTTTAACCGAAACGTCAATGGCGACCCTGGTCGACCGTTTGGCACGTCCTTTTGTCTTGTCCGCTTCATGTCTTTGCCAACGCTCGACCAACGTCGCCCCTCGACGTTTTATCCACGTTGCATTGCGCGCGTTGAAAGAAAATCTCAAAGATCCTTCGCGTACTCCGAAGAAAGACACGGGAGGGAGCCGTATTTATCGCCGATCGGGTAAATCGATCGAAGGCCAACCGCCTTCGACGCCTTTAGACCACTTTCGCCCTATCTCTTTGCGCGAAAAGTGTCCATTTGCTTGACAATCGAAAGAGGCCAAAAGAGATAAGGAAGAGAACGGAGAGATCCTAAACGACGGGGCGTGTGTTGAATCGATTCAAGAACGAGCAAAAAATCGGAGAGAATCAGCAGCCGCGATAATAAAAATAAAAGTTGGACTTTTCTCGATTTCATCTTCAGTAAATAGATGCAACATTCTTCGATAAAAATATAGACTCGAGGAATTGAAGAGTGATTTTCAAGTAATTACAAGGGATGATTCGTAACATTTCAAAGTCGCCACGACGATCGAAAGAAAAATATAGTATATTTCGACTTTTTTATCGAAATTTTTATGCAATCGTTAAAAACTTTGATCGGCGATTTGGTTGATCCTTGCTTTCATATCGTGGCGAGAGCTGGGTTTGAAGGTGAACACTGAAAAACGATATATTTATGTACATACGTATGTATATGAGGAGGCGAATACGGGAAGCTCTTAAGGAGAGAATTTCGGAGCATATCGTCGGGGACATAGCGGATAATCCTACCAAAGGATACCGAGGCCGCCGTCGCCGGGATCGGTCCATTCAGAAAAGATACGATGTTTTAAGGCGTAAACACGTCGTGCGGACGATATAATCCGCGCTCCTTTCATCTCTCGGGTTTCTCTTGCTCTTTACTTCTCAATTTAAACATTATTCGACGACCGTCCGAGCGTCGAGGTTCACACGAAAAACTGTCGTTTCTCTTCGCTCCTCTTTTTCTACCTCTACAATGTTCCTACCGACCGACTAATCACGATCTTTGTACCCGAATTTAAAAATTAGAAAAGCCGAAACACCGCTTTTTTGCTTCTTGTTGAGAATATATAGATGCTCTCTGGATGGCAAAAAGATAATTTTTTTTTGTCGAATAATTCAACTCGAAAGATTTCTTTGATGTTTTTTTGGATGAATTTTCATTCAATAATATTGATTTTCGGTGTACAGAACGAAGGAAGGCAGAACAAAGGAAAATTCGAAAATCGTTTCCTCAAAACTTCACTAATCACCAAGCTGATTATAAATTCGTTTTTCGTAACGGTTATGGAATTTGGAGCTAATTCGACAAATTTACGAGACAGGGAAATACGTGTTTCGCCGCTTCGCACGAAATCTTCAATTCCTATCTCTTCATGGCTTTTGACTAAAACCATAACAGAGAAAAAGTACGAAGACAGAGTGTGTCGGCGAGAGTTTCAAGAGCTCAACTCGGAGCTTTCCCGTCCCAACATTGTGCCCCTTAATGAGCGAGAAAAGGTGTTGGCACGTCGCACACTCGACGTGTGCAGTCCCCGAAGAATTTTCAAAATAATGAGAAAAAAAACTGGCTATTCAACCGCGTAGCTCCGACCCCCCTTGGAATTTTTTTTTCCTTTATCGTCCACTCGCAAAGACGTGCGGACAATGTGATCGAGCTAGAGAGAGCCTGAGAAACGTATTGTCGGTAAAAGTTACAAAAGGGCTCGAGATGGAGGACGATGTAATGAGCGGAAAAGTAGGTTGGTATACGTTTGTCACATTCTCGACGTGTGGAGTCCATCGCCGAAAGTCCCCTCGATCGGGAAAATACCGAGAGGTGTCTCTCGAAAATGTACGCACAGGTAAAAAGGCGACCCACCCGAAGCCTCGATAATCTCTCGGTGTTGAACAGTCATCGGTCCACCACGAAGGAAGCTGCGCGACTAATCGTGAAAATGTGGTGAGAGCCTTACGTTCTCCTCTCATTTTTTTTTATATTTCTGCTCCTCGGACCGACAAATATACACGCAGGTCGATTTTTTGTAAGATGCGACAAAATCCATTTTGTAAACGTGCTTTTTGGCTCTCGGAACGAAATTTTATCCATCCAAAAGCCAGCTTCACGCGCTCCACGTTTATTCTCTCGGAACACTCTTTGTCGAGTCCCAAAGTCGAATCGAATATGTTTCAAGGTTGACAGCGATAGGAGAGGTTACCGGAAGGAAGATCCAGCGAGGGTCATGAGGCTGAAACGTTTCACTGCGAGCATCATCGATTGGTCCAGATTGTCCTTGAGGTAGGATTTTCGTTCCAGGCCGGAGAGATCAAGATATCTCGCTCAAGGACCACAGGGACCTTTGGCGTCCTACCTCCACCTCTGGGTACGACAAAAACACGCGTGTCTTTAGCGTACAAGTATAAAGACGCGTGTTTGCCGGGTGAGCAACGTGTTGTCGCGGAAAGTACATCTTCGAAGCAGCTCGTGTATACTCCTTGTTGCAACAAGAGAACCCACACGGGTATCGAAGATGTTGCCGGTCTTCGGAGAGGTTCGCAGCGCATCAAAACGCCAGGACAAACAGTGTGACTCGAGGTGTAGAATCAGGGAAGAGCAAGGAGGGAGAAATAAATATAGGAAAGACGAAGAGATCGCCAAGTTCAGGGAATAAAGATTGCTGGTATGTACACTCGCGAGCAGGCAGGGTATAAAGGTTAATGAGCGCACAGGCGCAACCTATTATTTCAGACCGTTGGCTTTCTCTTTCCTCTTCCATACAGTATCTTTCTCCTTCGCTTCTGCCATTTCCTCCATCTTCCCATCTCCACCGTTCCATCTTTGTTTCACTTGTTCGAGATGTACTCCCTGTTCCCGGCCTTGCGAACGTTTCCCTCTTTTTCGCAATCTTCTTCATTCCTCTTTTTGTTCATCGAAGCTGGAGAACCCTAGGGAGAAGAGGAGAGTCGATGGGCGATCTCTTAGGTCACAGGAGTAGATGAGAAGCGTGGTTGGGATTTGAACCGCCGAGAGTACCCAGAAGAGTGGGAGAAAGCGGGAGACCTTGAGCTGCCACGAACCTCTCGACGTCTTCATCGTGTGTGCGCCCCCTTTCCGAAAGACTTTTGTGCTTTCCTTTTGCTCAGACTACTCTCTGCTGCTCGGACCTGTTGCCTTTTCATACCTGCAGCTTCGATTCTCTCACTCCATTCCTCTTTCCTCCGTTTACTTCCTTCCATCGGTTCTCGGGTGTCTAGTGTGGGTTTAACTACGAGCTTCGGGTTAGAACGGCTGTGCGATGATCCCTCTCATTGTGGAATTGATGGTTGGCGCTTCGGGGATGTTGACTTGAAGGCAAACATGTGGCTGGACGGAAGGTCACTGCGGGAGTGATCATCTTTTTCGGCCCTTTCGATTAACGTAGCACCGGTCTTTTGATGAATGAAAGCGGTTGGTTGATAACATCCTTCTAATAGAAAGTGGATGAGGAGATATAGTTCGAAATTATCGAAATATCGGATGCTTTGTTGTCGTTTTATTCGTTTCGTGATTGGTCGATGATGAGCGTAGCCGCGAAATTCATGCGAGATTGTATTCGCGCGGTTTTTTATGCTGTTTTTGACAGTTGTCGACTTGTGACATTAATCGCGGTTAGCAAAGGTTATAGTTCTACGATAATTCTCTCCGTGAAAAGAAATCATCCATATCAAGTAAGCAAGAGTGCTATATTTCACAGTTGAATTTAAATTGTACTGAGAGAAAATGAGAGATAGTCCAGGAGAATGAGAGTGAATAAACTAAACTAGCATTTCTTGCACATTTTTTTCAGCGAACATTCCTTTCTCCCTTGCACATTATTGTTTCATAAAATTTACAAAAAATGACTCTTCGATCGGACGATCTCGCGAGAAGCGTTTTCCTTCAAAGTAGTGGTACATGAAAAAAACGATCGACAACTCCATCAAAATTGAACGACGCATAGAGAAAACGACTCTAAACAAGTTGCTTCATTTCCGGTTTTCGGAAATTTTGTTTCAGATTTTTCAGAAGCAACTTCCGGTCCAGCGTTCGAACGGCGAACGAGAGGAACGATCGACAACTCGATGAAAATTTAACCGCGCGCGGAGGAAGCGACTCTGAGCAAGTTGCTTCGCTTTCGGTTTTCGGAAAATTTGTTCCCGTCTTTTGAGAGGCGACTTCCGGTACAGCTTTCGTTCGTCGCACGAGACGAACTACGATCGACAACTCGATGAAATTTTAACCACGCGCAGAGTAAGCGAGCGCGAGCAAGTTGCTTCGTATCCGATTTTCGGAAATTTAGTTTCAGATTTTTCAGCTCAGCTTCCGGTCCAGTGTTCGATCGGCGGATGAGAGAAACGATCGACAACTCGATGAAAATTTAACCACGGGCAGAGGAGGCGACTCTGAGCAAGTTGCTTCGTTTCCGGTTTTCGGAAATTTAGTTTCAGATTTTTCAGCACAGCTTCCGGTCCAGTGTTCGATCGGCGGATGAGAGAAACGATCGACAACTCGATGAAATTTTAACCACGCGCAGAGCAAGCGAGCGCGAGCAAGTTGCTTCGTATCCGGTTTTCGGAAAATTTGTTCCCGTCATTTGAGAGGCGACTTCCGGTACAGCTTTCGTTCGTCGCACGAGACGAAGTACGATCGACAACTCGATGAAATTTTAACCACGCGCAGAGTAAGCGGGCGCGAGCAAGTTGCTTCGTATCCGGTTTTCGGAAAATTTGTTCCCGTCATTTGAGCGGTGACTTCCGGTACAGTTTTCGGTCGTCGCACGAGACGAAGTACGATCGACAACTCGATGAAATTTTAACCACGCGCAGAGCAAGCGACTCTGAGCAAGTTGATTCGTTTCCGGTTTTCGGAAAATTTGTTCCCGTCATTTGAGAGGCGACTTCCGGTACAGCTTTCGTTCGTCGCACGAGACGAAGTACGATCGACAACTCGATGAAATTTTAACCACGCGCAGAGTAAGCGAGCGCGAACAAGTTGCTTCGTATCCGGTTTTCGGAAAATTTGTTCCCGTCATTTGAGAGGCGACTTCCGGTACAGCTTTCGTTCGTCGCACGAGACGAAGTACGATCGACAACTCGATGAAATTTTAACCACGCGCAGAGCAAGCGAGCGTGAGCAAGCTGCTTCGTATCCGGTTTTCGGAAAATTTGTTCCCGTCGTTTGAGAGGCGACTTCCGGTACAGCTTTCGTTCGTCGCACGAGACGAAGTACGATCGACAACTCGATGAAATTTTAACCACGCGCAGAGTAAGCGAGCGCGAGCAAGATGCTTCGTATCCGGTTTTCGGAAAATTTGTTCCCGTCATTTGAGAGGCGACTTCCGGTACAGCTTTCGTTCGTCGCACGAGACGAAGTACGATCGACAACTCGATGAAATTTTAACCACGCGCAGAGTAAGCGAGCGCGAGCAAGTTGCTTCGTATCCGGTTTTCGGAAAATTTGTTCCCGTCATTTGAGCGGCGACTTCCGGTACAGCTTTCGTTCGTCGCACGAGACGAAGTACGATCGACAACTCGATGAAATTTTAACCACGCGCAGAGCAAGCGACTCTGAGCAAGTTGATTCGTTTCCGGTTTTCGGAAAATTTGTTCCCGTCATTTGAGAGGCGACTTCCGGTACAGCTTTCGTTCGTCGCACGAGACAAAGTACGATCGACAACTCGATGAAATTTTAACCACGCGCAGAGCAAGCGACTCTGAGCAAGTTGATTCGTTTCCGGTTTTCGGAAAATTTGTTCCCGTCATTTGAGAGGCGACTTCCGGTACAGCTTTCGTTCGTCGCACGAGACGAAGTACGATCGACAACTCGATGAAATTTTGACCACGCGCAGAGTAAGCGAGCGCGAGCAAGTTGCTTCGTATCCGTTTTTCGGAAAATTTGTTCCCGTCATTTGAGAGGCGACTTCCGGTACAGCTTTCGTTCGTCGCACGAGACGAAGTACGATCGACAACTCGATGAAATTTTGACCACGCGCAGAGTAAGCGAGCGCGAGCAAGTTGCTTCGTATCCGTTTTTCGGAAAATTTGTTCCCGTCATTTGAGAGGCGACTTCCGGTACAGCTTTCGTTCGTCGCACGAGACGAAGTACGATCGACAACTCAATGAAATTTTAACCACGCGCAGAGCAAGCGAGCGCGAGCAAGTTGCTTCGTATCCGGTTTTCGGAAAATTTGTTCCCGTCATTTGAGAGGCGACTTCCGGTACAGCTTTCGTTCGTCGCACGAGACGAAGTACGATCGACAACTCGATGAAATTTTAACCACGCGCAGAGCAAGCGAGCGCGAGCAAGTTGCTTCGTATCCGGTTTTCGGAAAATTTGTTCCCGTCATTTGAGAGGCGACTTCCGGTACAGCTTTCGTTCGTCGCACGAGACGAAGTACGATCGACAACTCGATGAAATTTTAACCACGCGCAGAGTAAGCGAGCGCGAGCAAGTTGCTTCGTATCCGGTTTTCGGAAAATTTGTTCCCGTCATTTGAGCGGCGACTTCCGGTACAGCTTTCGTTCGTCGCACGAGACGAAGTACGATCGACAACTCGATGAAATTTTAACCACGCGCAGAGCAAGCGACTCTGAGCAAGTTGATTCGTTTCCGGTTTTCGGAAAATTTGTTCCCGTCATTTGAGAGGCGACTTCCGGTACAGCTTTCGTTCGTCGCACGAGACGAAGTACGATCGACAACTCGATGAAATTTTGACCACGCGCAGAGTAAGCGAGCGCGAGCAAGTTGCTTCGTATCCGTTTTTCGGAAAATTTGTTCCCGTCATTTGAGAGGCGACTTCCGGTACAGCTTTCGTTCGTCGCACGAGACGAAGTACGATCGACAACTCGATGAAATTTTGACCACGCGCAGAGTAAGCGAGCGCGAGCAAGTTGCTTCGTATCCGGTTTTCGGAAAATTTGTTCCCGTCATTTGAGAGGCGACTTCCGGTACAGCTTTCGTTCGTCGCACGAGACGAAGTACGATCGACAACTCGATGAAATTTTAACCACGCGCAGAGTAAGCGAGCGCGAGCAAGTTGCTTCGTATCCGGTTTTCGGAAAATTTGTTCCCGTCATTTGAGCGGCGACTTCCGGTACAGCTTTCGTTCGTCGCACGAGACGAAGTACGATCGACAACTCGATGAAATTTTAACCACGCGCAGAGCAAGCGACTCTGAGCAAGTTGATTCGTTTCCGGTTTTCGGAAAATTTGTTCCCGTCATTTGAGAGGCGACTTCCGGTACAGCTTTCGTTCGTCGCACGAGACGAAGAACGATCGACAACTCGATGAAATTTTAACCACGCGCAGAGCAAGCGAGCGCGAGCAAGTTGCTTCGTATCCGGTTTTCGGAAAATTTGTTCCCGTCATTTGAGAGGCGACTTCCGGTACAGCTTTCGTTCGTCGCACGAGACGAAGAACGATCGACAACTCGATGAAATTTTAACCACGCGCAGAGCAAGCGAGCGCGAGCAAGTTGCTTCGTATCCGGTTTTCGGAAAATTTGTTCCCGTCATTTGAGAGGCGACTTCCGGTATAGCTTTCGTTCGTCGCACGAGACGAAGTACGATCGACAACTCGATGAAATTTTAACCACGCGCAGAGCAAGCGACTCTGAGCAAGTTGATTCGTTTCCGGTTTTCGGAAAATTTGTTCCCGTCATTTGAGAGGCGACTTCCGGTACAGCTTTCGTTCGTCGCACGAGACGAAGTACGATCGACAACTCGATGAAATTTTGACCACGCGCAGAGTAAGCGAGCGCGAGCAAGTTGCTTCGTATCCGTTTTTCGGAAAATTTGTTCCCGTCATTTGAGAGGCGACTTCCGGTACAGCTTTCGTTCGTCGCACGAGACGAAGTACGATCGACAACTCGATGAAATTTTGACCACGCGCAGAGTAAGCGAGCGCGAGCAAGTTGCTTCGTATCCGGTTTTCGGAAAATTTGTTCCCGTCATTTGAGAGGCGACTTCCGGTACAGCTTTCGTTCGTCGCACGAGACGAAGTACGATCGACAACTCAATGAAATTTTAACCACGCGCAGAGCAAGCGAGCGCGAGCAAGTTGCTTCGTATCCGGTTTTCGGAAAATTTGTTCCCGTCATTTGAGAGGCGACTTCCGGTACAGCTTTCGTTCGTCGCACGAGACGAAGTACGATCGACAACTCGATGAAATTTTAACCACGCGCAGAGCAAGCGAGCGCGAGCAAGTTGCTTCGTATCCGGTTTTCGGAAAATTTGTTCCCGTCATTTGAGAGGCGACTTCCGGTACAGCTTTCGTTCGTCGCACGAGACGAAGTACGATCGACAACTCGATGAAATTTTAACCACGCGCAGAGTAAGCGAGCGCGAGCAAGTTGCTTCGTATCCGGTTTTCGGAAAATTTGTTCCCGTCATTTGAGCGGCGACTTCCGGTACAGCTTTCGTTCGTCGCACGAGACGAAGTACGATCGACAACTCGATGAAATTTTAACCACGCGCAGAGCAAGCGACTCTGAGCAAGTTGATTCGTTTCCGGTTTTCGGAAAATTTGTTCCCGTCATTTGAGAGGCGACTTCCGGTACAGCTTTCGTTCGTCGCACGAGACGAAGAACGATCGACAACTCGATGAAATTTTAACCACGCGCAGAGCAAGCGAGCGCGAGCAAGTTGCTTCGTATCCGGTTTTCGGAAAATTTGTTCCCGTCATTTGAGAGGCGACTTCCGGTACAGCTTTCGTTCGTCGCACGAGACGAAGAACGATCGACAACTCGATGAAATTTTAACCACGCGCAGAGCAAGCGAGCGCGAGCAAGTTGCTTCGTATCCGGTTTTCGGAAAATTTGTTCCCGTCATTTGAGAGGCGACTTCCGGTATAGCTTTCGTTCGTCGCACGAGACGAAGTACGATCGACAACTCGATGAAATTTTAACCACGCGCAGAGCAAGCGACTCTGAGCAAGTTGATTCGTTTCCGGTTTTCGGAAAATTTGTTCCCGTCATTTGAGAGGCGACTTCCGGTACAGCTTTCGTTCGTCGCACGAGACGAAGTACGATCGACAACTCGATGAAATTTTAACCACGCGCAGAGCAAGCGACTCTGAGCAAGTTGATTCGTTTCCGGTTTTCGGAAAATTTGTTCCCGTCATTTGAGAGGCGACTTCCGGTACAGCTTTCGTTCGTCGCACGAGACGAAGTACGGTCGACAACTCGATGAAATTTTAACCACGCGCAGAGTAAGCGAGCGCGAACAAGTTGCTTCGTATCCGGTTTTCGGAAAATTTGTTCCCGTCATTTGAGAGGCGACTTCCGGTACAGCTTTCGTTCGTCGCACGAGACGAAGTACGATCGACATCTCGATGAAATTCTAACCACGCGCAGAGTAAGCGAGCGCGAGCAAGTTGCTTCGTATCCGGTTTTCGGAAAATTTGTTCCCGTCACTTGAGAGGCGACTTCCGGTACAGCTTTCGTTCGTCGCACGAGACGAAGTACGATCGACAACTCGATGAAATTTTAACCACGCGCAGAGAAAACGACTGTGAGCAAGTTGCTTCATTTCCGGTTTTCGGAAATTTAGTTTCAGATTTTTCAGCACAGCTTCCGGTCCAGTGTTCGATCGGCGGATGAGAGAAACGATCGACAACTCGATGAAAATTTAACCACGCGCAGAGGAAGCGACTCTGAGCAAGTTGCTTCGTTTCCGGTTTTCGGAAATTTAGTTTCAGATTTTTCAGCACAGCTTCCGGTCCAGTGTTCGATCGGCGGATGAGAGAAACGATCGACAACTCGATGAAAATTTAACCACGCGCAGAGGAAGCGACTCTGAGCAAGTTGCTTCGTTTCCGGTTTTCGGAAATTTAGTTTCAGATTTTTCAGCACAGCTTCCGGTCCAGTGTTCGATCGGCGGATGAGAGAAACGATCGACAACTCGATGAAAATTTAACCACGCGCAGAGGAAGCGACTCTGAGCAAGTTGCTTCGTTTCCGGTTTTCGGAAATTTAGTTTCAGATTTTTCAGCACAGCTTCCGGTCCAGTGTTCGATCGGCGGATGAGAGAAATGATCGACAACTCGATGAAAATTTAACCACGCGCAGAGGAAGCGACTCTGAGCAAGTTGCTTCGTTTCCGGTTTTCGGAAATTTAGTTTCAGATTTTTCAGCACAGCTTCCGGTCCAGTGTTCGATCGGCGGATGAGAGAAACGATCGACAACTCGATGAAAATTTAACCACGAGCAGAGGAAGCGACTCTGAGCAAGTTGCTTCGTTTCCGGTTTTCGGAAATTTAGTTTCAGATTTTTCAGCACAGCTTCCGGTCCAGTGTTCGATCGGCGGATGAGAGAAACGATCGACAACTCGATGAAAATTTAACCACGCGCAGAGGAAGCGACTCTGAGCAAGTTGCTTCATTTCCGGTTTTCGGAAATTTAGTTTCAGATTTTTCAGCACAGCTTCCGGTCCAGTGTTCGATCGGCGGATGAGAGGAACGATCGACAACTCGATGAAAATTTAACCGCGCGCAGAGGAAGCGACACTGAGCAAGTTGCTTCGTTTCCGGTTTTCGGAAATTTAGTTTCAGATTTTTCAGCACAGCTTCCGGTCCAGTGTTCGATCGGCGGATGAGAGGAACGATCGACAACTCGATGAAAATTTAACCACGCGCAGAGGAAGCGACTCTGAGCAAGTTGCTTCATTTCCGGTTTTCGGAAATTTTGTTTCAGATTTTTTAGCACAACTTCCTTTTAGCACAACTTCAACGCTAGTGCGCGTCCCCAATCCCTAGTATCTTAAAATGCGGCAAAAGGGAAAAAAAGACAAAAACAGTTTGTGACAATCTAATGGAACTCAATCATTGTCGGGTATTATATATTTCAATCGATTTTGACATCCAGTCAGACTGGATTCAGTTGACAGATCACATTTTTTGCACGAAACAAACTTTATCCTTGAATTATGTGATTTTGTTGAAAAAAACGTACTCATTTTATCGCAATTATACTTTTATGTTCGATATTTTCGGGTGAGTCGGTATAATATAACGGACACAATGCGATTTTTGTACAATGACGACGTTGGGAAATTCTACATCCTACTCTACGAGCGGTAGCTCGTGTCACCGAGATTTTTGATGTGCTTTGTTGTCATCTTCATGACGTTACATACAGCATTGTCTACACGGGTATATGTACGCACAGCCGGTCGAATCGATCGGGACATATTCAGCGCGTTGTTCGCCCAGCGAGGGACTCGTATCCCTTTTTTTCCATCTAGGCGATGAGGGTTGCGGCGAACCAAAGGAGTAAATTTATATTTGAGATCCAAGTGGTGTTGCACATCACCGATTGGTGTACAAACGCGCAGGAAATCATAAAAACAGATTACAATGCATATATGCAATGTATATATATATGTACAACTCTGCGAAACGATTCTAGCTGAAATTGGGGCAACATGAATCATCCACCAACTATAAAAACGAGCTGCGACTGAAATAAGGAATGTTTGCAGTTTTTCAAAAGTGACTCTCAATCCTAGAACGTTATGACAGCGAATTGTCGTTTAAAATGGACAAAAATGACCACATTGATTCCTACAGCCGGTATTTCCCATTTTTCGAAACTGAACGCCGAGATAAAGCTTCAGCTTGTTTGCTCGTGGTCGTAATTACTTTGGAAATGTATTCATAATCTAGAAGAATCTTTTTTTTTCCTCTGGTGTTCCATTTTATCTCGCTCTTCTCTACTATTGCGTATGTAACGGTATATGACTTCGGGTATACGATAAGGGCCATTGTACAATAAAATCGCACGCGTGAACGACTCCAGGTGTTGCTGGGGACTTGAAAAAAGGTTCTACAAGAGAAATTATTCAGTGTTCCAATACCACCCGTGAGTAAAATACGCCAAAGGAATTATAACGTCAAAACTTTGAAACATTCGTGACGTTTGAAGAGTCGACGACGATGAGTTTGCATTCTTTTTGTTTTAACTCTGTTTACCCAAGCATGGTGCGTGGTACAAGAACGGTTATGGGTTTATTACGGTGTCCCACTCGAGAAGTTGCAAGTGTCGTCGCGGCTCTTGGCTGTCGGAGGGAAAAAGGGATCGAAGGGTGGCACAGTGGCAAATTGTAAGTGCTGTATGAAAGACCATAATCTTCTATCATGGAGCTTGATGTGGGCCAGATGTCACGATTTTAGTGCAGGACTGAATATTTCATGCATGAAATAAAAGCTAATCGTATTTTTTTTACGATTTTTATCAGGGGCGAAGGCAGCTTTAAGCACCCCAGTTTTAACAACATTTTTTTAAGTTTTTCCATTTATCTACCCGTGAAAATCATTCATTTTTGGCTAGTTCGCTCTTTCGACAATTATGCCAAGTAGTGGCAATAATATTATAAGGATATTTCGATGAATAACGCTTCGTCCACAAAATTTTCGTTTTTTACGAATAAGAACAAATCGATGTTAATCATAGGCGAGGAATCTTAAGGACGTGTGCCTTGTTAAAATGACTCAGCGAGCGTGTTGAAAGGCACGTTGAGGGGTGACTATCGAACTTCCCATCGTTTTCTATGCCACAAGCCAGGTGTAAGTGTCCAAAATACAAGCTTCATGCGAAGCCAACACATGCCTTAATATCTCGTCGACGAAATTCGTATCTGATATACGTCGACGTATATCAGATACTGATTAATTAATTTTGTCAATAATTAACATATTTTGTCCAACGTGGATGGAAAAATTATTCAACGACAAATTCCGCTCGCAGAAAGGTCGTTGACGTAAAATTTTGAATCTTAACGAACTTTTGGTGACTCTGTCACCTTTTTGGTCCTGCTGTTTCAAAAGAGCTCGTCATGCAACGACACGACTGTCTCTTTCGCATAAATTGCTCGTAAGAACAGACTTTTGGGTTCCCCCTTTACGTTCGCCTAGCGTTCAACGCACGTGTAGAGTAAAGCGAGACGATGGAAATGTCACGAAGATCGCGGTCCGTAACGAGCGAACCCTGTCGAATCGCGAGAACGTACCGGAGGGTGCGAGGGTCCCTTTTTTGGCCTGTAGTCGGGCCACAGTGCTAAATATTTTCCACCGTTGGTCACACTCTATTGATGGAAGCGCGAAGAGGGGTGGAGGTTTCCGTGGACCAAGGGAGAGACGCGAAGCGTCACGGATTAAAGAATTTGTAGATCAACCGCAACGCCATCTGGAGACGTTGTGCATTTTTCCTGAGGATATAAATTCGAAAGAGCCTGAGACATCTGCCCTGATAATCCGAAATAAAAATACACCCGGAGAGACGACTGACAAATATGGAGAAAAAAAAATCGTCGATGCAATGATTTTTTTTTCCTACTGCATCGAATTCCATAATGATTTAACTTTGTAATTGAATCATCGATTGCTGTATTCCATCACGTGTGCTGGGTACGTAAATATACACTTGGAGGCCCAGTGTCAATGAGAGACGAAAATTGAATGGTTAAGTGAATGAGATGGGCACAATGAGAACTCGACGCGTTGATGGAAAGGAATTTTCGAAATTGAACCGATTCATTATGGATTGCGCGAAGGATCGGAGAAAAATGTCGATGCTCTGTGTGGTTAGTCGTAATTGTCGATGAGATGACTGTGAAAGATGAATATTCGTGTAATTAGTAATTGGATAGTGCGATCGGTTATCAGTATGGTGCGATGGGAGCAGAGAGGTGTAACTAATTTTCTGAATCAATCTCTCGCTCGTTGAGCGGTTTTCGAGAGATGATATATGCGTATGGAGAGAGGGAAGAGAGAAAGCGAGCACGAGAGATGATGCTGGAAAAGAGACAAAGATAAATCGTTTCCTCACTCCGCTTCTCTTTCTTCGTATACTTTTTTCTGGACATTTAAATCTGTGAGAAGAAACAAGACGAGGAAAACACGAAGGATGAGGGGAATAGCTCATCGGCTGTGTACGCGGATCGGAGAAAATTGAGTGGATTCCAGAAAGGAAGAAGCGGAGGTAGAAGAAAAGAGAGATGGAGAGAGGAGAGAAAATAGAGAGAAAACACGAGAGAAAAAAAGAGAGAGAGAGGAGCAAGCACCAAGGTGAGAGATCGGTAGGCGTATCAGGAAGAGGAGAGAGCAATCGAGGTCGCGCCCGTGGCGGTCCAGAGGCTTTAATTACAGGCGAACAAACACGAGAAAGCCTCGCGATCGAGCAAGAGCCACAGCGAGAAGATCGATTCCCGAAGTCACCTCATCGACAACAGATCGGTCCAGGTGAGGATGCATACCGATCATCATCGAAGTGCCTCTTGCGCGCATCGCTTCTCCGCACGTGACCACATTCATTTTCTCGCCAGTTTTCCAGCTTTGCTTTCATCCTCTTCTATTAAATAAGAAAAAAAAAACACCTGACCTCGGTCGGTTTGATTTTACTCTGAGAATTCCCTCGTTATTTCTTCAGCACTGTTTAAATAGATCACGAAATAAGGATCTTGATGATTAATCATTTTTTATAAAACTAGCAATCAAAGACCGGCTTTATTCGTTTTCGATCTGGAAAAGATACATTCGTTTCCATTGAAATTTTTCATATTTGCTGCGATTCGAAAACGAAAGCGTTTAACGAAGGGAAAAGGAGTGAAAAAACGTGTATATAGGCTCGTCCGTCGTTTAGTCATGAGCGAAATCCCTCTGTACGATCCTCGATCACGACCTCGTCTCTGACTCATTAGGAACTCTCGCCGTCAGATTGCGATCGTCCTGTAGACCCGAAATTGGCATCCACTTAGCATACTGCACGGATTTATTCGACCTGCGCTCACTGCACACAACCGTATACGAATCGTTTTGTATAGGTACTTTAACTCTCATCCGATCAATTAACGCCGCGAATTAATTCCCGATGAACCCTTGCGATCTTTACGAGTTGATTTCGATCGCGACATCCATTGGCGCATCATCGCTACCGTGAATCTCTCGCCCTCCCCCACACTCCTTTTTTCGTTTCTTTCCCGCCGTGATTGTTGTTATTATACACCATCGACCCACGCGTTGTTCCTCAGATGCAGACGTTCCTACACATTCGTATACACGCAGACACGCAAATTCGCGAAGGCTCCGATTGGAGCACGCGAAAACCATGTCGAATTTTCGGGACTTTGCACTTTCACCATTCGCCGAGTTTTTCATCCTCTCCAAACACGATTATCGAGAGAAAAATGGATCGAAAATAAATGAACGACGACAGCTATATCGTTGGGAATACCTCTCGAGGATCGACTCCCACGGAATCGATTTTTATATTTTCGAAATGCGATTTTCTCCTGGAACATGTCCAAGTGGATGCGCAGGTGCAGCATGCCCCGAATCGTTACGATCGACCTACGCATTTCTCGAACGCGCTTTGCAAATCGTCGCGGACATTTCTCTCTCTCTCTTTTTCCCTCATATCTCGTATACAGTAACGACACACAGACTCATAGCTCCACCACAGGGCGAGAGCCGTTTACCTTTTTCCTTTTATCTCTTCTTCGTCGCGCTCTCGACTCGTGAGCCACAAGGAAAAGATAGAATGAGAGAAAAAGAGAGAGAGAGAGATAAAAATAAAAAGAGAAAAGAGTGGTCTTAGCGTATAAGCAGCCACAGCAGCAGCAGCATCAGGAACAGAGGAGAGTAGCACCGGCGGTGGTCCAGACTCTGCTGGTGGCCCGCTCGCACTTACACACTCGATCGCACATTCGATCTTGGGTCGCCCTCGACTCTCCACCAGCGGCAAAACCTCGCCAACATTCGGTCCAGACACGACCTCGAGATCTTTTCGCTTCCCTACGACCACGTCATCTCGTGCCCCCCTGTCTCCCTTATGTCCCTCCCTCGTCTTATCCGCCAAATACTTTGTGCTATACGTGTTAATATAACCCAACATTCAGGTGCGGCATCGCAGAGTGCGGAGATGAGTTGGGCAGAAGGGTACGCGAGATGAATCTGCGAGATGCGATTTTTCTTTTCCCAACCGAAGGCTCGTGAGTGCGCCAGCATTTTCTCACAGTCCTTCCTCGGCTAATTTCATCGTGATCTTATTTGGGCAACGATCGCGTAAGAAAAACGAAAGTATCAGAGATGAAATCGATGAAGAGCGGAAGATGCTGGGAAAAGATGCACCGGCGATTTACATTTGGATTAATACGATGTAAAAGTATAATTAATGACAGCTCGCGTTAAAAACCGTGTAAGCAAGTACGAAATAAGCTTTGAGATCCTTGAGCAAGTTTCTACCCCTTTTTTCTTACGTAAATAGTTGTCCTGGAGGGCCGCCAAGAGCGAGAGAGGGCGAGAGAGGAGACCCCTCGCGGTGTTTCGCGCGGGTGGCGCAACGAATTAAAGAGAAATCGGCGACGCTTTCGAGAATCTCGAATATCGGTGTTTTTTTTTTCATGTTCGCGTCGTCGCGAATTTTGAAATGCCCGCTGAAGAAATGGTTTCGTGACTCTCCGCGTTCCAGTACGGAAATAATGATAATAAAGCAATAACAACATTGCTCGCATTCGAGGGATCGCCGGTGCGTCGTGGCGCGAGATCGAATGAAAAAATTTCGGGAAAAAGAAGAAACGGGAGGACCTACCACTACGCACGTTGGACTATTAGCGGAGGCACCGCGAGCCGTGTCTCCGTAGTGTCTCAATCCCGGTGACCGAAATTGCTGTACGCGGAGGAAAAATTCTTCGGTCGAATTCCCAGCCTCCCTTCTCACTCGCTCGCTTTTGCAATATCGCTCTCGCGAACCGATTATCGAATTCTTTTCTTCATATCCGGCGTGCGGAGAAAAACGGAAATCGCTGCGAGAGAATTGCGAGACAGCGGCGGAGGACTGGAAATATATTACGAGGAAAAATTCGGTCGCCGAACGATATGACCACCACTTTTTTTCCTGGATAATAACTAGCAGTATCCCAACGAGGGAATACTCAAAAGGAAGGCGAAAGATGAAGAGACGAATTGGAAAAAAATTGAAACGTCGAGAGGCACATACAAAAGAGAAAAAGAAAAAGAGAGTCTCGCTGCTTGCGCAAGAGAAGCTCGCAGCTTCTTCGGTCATGATCTGCGGCCTGATCGCAACCCATATTATATCCTCCTCTGCTGGGTTCGCGACGGTGTGGCTTATCGATTTTTAACGAGCGGTCACCTTAACGAATTACAATCGGGCCTTCGTTAATCAACTTAAAACCATTATGAATGGGTATATATATATATTTTCAAAATGTAACTGACCAGAAGCTGTTTTGCGCGGTGTGTATGTAATGTATATACATATACATTGTACGGTATAATGTGTATATATAATATATAATATATAATGTAATTATAAAGCGGGTGACCACACGCGAACGGCAATAAAGCAGCCGCCATATTTAATACAGGTATACGTATATAGTTTTCACATCTGTTATGTAAGGTAATCCTTTACTGAATTTTTGAACTTTTACAGGAAACTGTTTTATACGAAAAATGTCGAAAATATCGTAAAATGTATCGCCCAACGTAATAACATATAAAAATATTGTTTAATGCAGACCTTTTGTCACGAATTACAGGACCGGGAGGATTTCCGAATCTTTAATGTGTTCTGTGAGTTTATTCAACTTGAATTTGTCCGAGAGTATATCCGAAAGACATCGAAAAGTTCGCCGAAATCAGGATTTAATGAAAGTTCTCTCAACCCTGGCTTCGGTAAAGGAGTTTCGCATTACCCTAATCGTTTTGGGACCGTTGGCGAAATAAATTGGCAGATTTGCATTGAAATCGAGGCATTTCTGTTTCCATTTCGGTTTTTTTTATTCCTGAAACTCCTGAATTTTTACAGGATATTCGTCCGGAAGACGGACTGATAAACCTGGAAGAAAAGCCGAGAGGAAAAAAACAAAATCATTTTCCGACTTTGATTTGTCGCCAAAATGATTCTCAACTCCCGAACAAACCATGCGTCATTTTAGTCGCGATTATCGCAGCTAGAATGCCTATTGATTCATACTCGTGTTGAAGAGAAAAAAACTGTATAATATGATTAAATAATAAAGAAACTTATTTTTCGGCAGTTTTTGATGTAATTGGATAAATCGCGAGGTACAACTCCGGTTCAGCTATAGAATGATTGAAAAGTTTCGTGAGCTCGAGCGTAATGGCGATTACGATCGGTAGTTCGAAAATTTATGTCGATCGTTAAAATCACTCTTTAAATTAAGCGGCTTTTATTCAAACGTAAAAATCAGCCGTTCGTTATATACGACTCTGTTGTAATGGAGACATCTTTATTAACTCGGGCTTCTCGCGTATTAGGCACGAGCTCCACGCACGAATACGCACGGTAACTCGTACACTATAATATATATGTCGAAATAATCGTAGAGGAATTTTGAGTGAAGAAACGATTGGAAAATATGATCGTGAAACTTTTAGATATTTATAATTATAAATATGCCGGGGCTCGCGATCGATACTGCCACAATAACGCAAATAATTCACCGTATCGGCACTTTTAATGGATTATTTATGATGTTCAAATATTAACGATCTGCCTGCAATATTTATGACGAGAAAAAAAAATCGATACAGAGAACACGAAATATGATCAACTCAACTATTCTTGCATGATCATTTTCTTGTTTTCTGTCTCTTTGACAGAAAAATATATATACTATATATGTATTATCACCGCGGGCAGAAGAGTTTGGGAATAAAAAAAAATTTCGTCCGTAAATCAATGAAAAAAATGCTGTAGCTCTCGATGCCTACACATCGTAAAACTTCGTATAATCTTTCGCGACAAAATTGCCTCAAAGTTCGATACGAAGAGTGAAGACAAATTTTTTACTTGTTAGCTACTTTTTTTCTCTCTCTCTCTCTCTTTCTCTCTTTTACGGTCCTTAATTACGTCAATTTCGAGCGAGAAAAATAAATGAGCATAGGTGAGAGGCTTCATTAAGAAAATAAATGATCGCTTCTTAGGCACGTGAATTCTAGCCGTACACAAACACGTGATTATACATACGCAGGAAGGACAGTTGAGAAAGTCAGGAATGAGATTTTGTAACGGGTCAGCGGTTCCACTCTGTTTGATTATTTTTTTATCCGAATATTTTATCGTCATATGAGCAATGAGTTACCGTATTTCTAAAACGAGTGTCTTTTAATGACTCTCTCCAACAACGAGACCGTGATTCGAGTGTTGCAATTTTTTCAAGGATATTTCTCAACGATCAGGCTATGCTATATAGCTGAATGCATTTAAAAAAAAAGCCGGCGCACGCATGCCTTTGTAATTTCCGCGAATAAAAATTCATCCATTCGCTTTTCGAATAAACTACGCAGGGCAAAAAATGCCGAGGGAATAAGATGCGTTTTAATGCTGTATTTTAAGGCAAAAAATGCAGATAAGTGCACTTTTAAAAGAATGCAAGTATCGAAAGGCCCTCGGTTTTTCTTTAATTTCATTCTCCCTTTGCTCGGCCGAAGGTGAAAAAAGATTGAGGTGGATCAAAAGAGATTGAAAAGAGAAGGAAACTAAGGGCTATAGTCGCTTTACGTACATCGAGAGCAAACCGACGAGAGATTTGCCAATAATTTCGAGTGTTTACGATCCTGTGGTGTTTATAAGAAGGCGGATAAAGGCTACAGGAGAGAGAGGACGTTTTACGAGAGTTTTATGAGCGTCATTATATCCCCGCAGTGGCTCACGGAGGCTGCGAAGTTTCATTCTCGCGATCATCACGAAACGCGAGCGTCGGATTCAGGGATCCCCCTACCCCCCAAAAAAAACAACATAAATGTATATCTTTGAAATTAAAAGAGAATCGGGCTGAGCCTCGAGCTCCCTCTTTTTGCAAGCCACCTTGTTAGTCACCGCGAAAAAGAGCCAAAAAAGGCTAACGAGCGTTTTTTAATCGTTAGGCAAAAAATCGTTGACGAAAAAAAAAAACTGCTGGGAGAAAAAACGACTATGATGTACAATTTGTACGAAAAAATATTCACCAGACTCTGAGCCTGATACCGCTCGAAAGAGTCGATATCGGTGGCGCGTTTTTTTTTTTTTCACGAGGAAAATTTGTAAATGCATCGTTCGCGGGCATTTAATCGAGCTTACAACGGCATTAAGCGGCAGGAGCGTCGTTAGGTTGGAATTCTCGAATGGCGTAATCGGCACCATCGTGGAAAATAAGCCTCTGTTTGACGGAAACGCGAACCGACAGTGCCACAGAGTTCATCATGTCGGAGCAAAGTGGAGAGGAATAAAAAAAGATCTTTCGGATATTGGAGCAAAGAGAGGAAAAGAATACGAAAGATTCGTAAATCTAGGGAGCATCGAAAGAGGCAGAAAAGAATGATCTTTCTTGGTCCATTCTCCATTCTCCCTCAGCAGCCTCCCATCTCATTTTGCTTGATTTTTTCTCATCTTTGCTCGAGTCCTCGTCGTTTATCCACTCTTTCGCCCTTTCCCGCGTGCCGAGAAACCGCGGCACCTTTCATCCTATCTTGCCTTGTGCGCCACCCCGGGCCAAGAGAGTGAAAGAGAGAGACGACGGAGAGAGGAGCAAAGAGAAAAGGATGAAACGAGCGGCAGGAAAAACGTAGCCGTGCTCTCGTATATATACACTTGCCCCGAGGAAACACTCGCCCTCCCACGTACATACCCTTTCTCGGTCCAGAGGAACCGAAAATGTCTTCATTTTACCAAACAGTCGGTACTACTATAAAGCTTTTTCCTCTCGACCAATTCAACAGTTTCACAGCTGAGATTTTTTTTTATTCGCAATTTTGCAGACGAGAAAAATCACGCATGATTTATTAATAATTTAGGAGCCTCCCTGTATCTCTGTCACGTTATTCTAAATAACTTTGCATCGCTTGTCCGGACGTAGTTTTTAGAAAGTCATCAATACTCATTTATCAACAAGTTCATAAAATAAAAATGAAATTCAAATAATTTAAAGTTACACTTTCGCAACGATGAATATTTTACTGACATTTAAAAATCATTTAAAAACCAAGGCCTGACAAAGTTTCCATCGTATTATTAAACTTCAGTAATTACAGTTGCAGTAATTAAACATTCGGAGAAAATTTGAAAAAAATTCTTCACTGATCTATACAAGTATCTGTATCCATGAACGATATTTTCAGCTGCCATCTCTCGTGTTATTAATATTTCGTAAAAGTCTCGGAACGTGTTCACGCTCGCGCGGGTGAAATAATTGGATTCATGAGTTTCCGGGCACCTGCGTGGTTATACCTTTTTGTGTAATTTTCTTTCAGCCCTCTCTCGTTATTGCTACGTTTTGTATATGCATATGCACAACTCCCTATTGTATTATCGAGTAGAAATAACGACAATATTCGTACGATACTTCACTACGAACGACTCGCGTCTCCAACAAACTTTGCTACAAAAGCTTTCTCGATTTCACGAAGAATACAAAAATATTTCGACATCAATCCTCGTTATTTCGGACGTCAAGATTCTCCTTCGTTCTAACCTCCGTTATACTCGTCATCTCTATCGCTCCTATCTGGCATGCCTGCTTTTTTCCAGCATCTCTTGCTCCTCTCGAAGATTTTCTCGTAAAAACGGTATTCCCATCGATCGAAGCGCGATATACTACCCGGATCATCGTTGCATGTACCGTATTCTGCACACACTTCTGAGAGAAATCTTCCAGACTCTCGCATCTTCCGTTAACGATATTGCGGTCCATTGAGAGACCGGGGGACGTTGAAATTTCACGTATACTCGTGCGAGATTGTACCGGAAAATCGAATACCTTTCGACAAGCGAAAAGGCGGATCGAAGAAGTACAGAGCTGTTGTAAAGTGTGCTGCGTTCATTTTCGCTTCTGTCCGATGGTATTTCGCTTCCGTGTGCATTGGTGTACGTACACGTGGTCTCGCGAGCTTGTGTTATAAAGTAACGCTGGAAGGTGTAGAAACGCATTGAACCGTAATGAGGAGAAAATTAGCGGCAACCGTTGGTTCTACGCGCTTGATTTGTTCGGTATGGCGATTAGCTCAATGGCGTGCCAAGAGATACTTCCTTATTCGGACTCTCTTTTACATCCACGCCTCGTTTATTACGCCTCTTGTTTTATTATTTTCTCTCTCTATCTCTCTCTTTCTATACCTGGGTTCCCTTCTCACTTTTCTACAAGAACGTAGTCGAGAAATTGTTCAGAACCGCGTGTGCTAACGCGATATGAGATAAAAGCAATCTCGACGCACACGATGAGATTTCCGGCTGCTCTTTAAATCCAAGCGCGTCCATATAGTGGAGGATTATGGGCATGGGGCGAATTGGAGATGTTAAGTACATTTGTACATATAGATATATGTATATAAACGCGGTGTAATATTGGAAAACGAGATTTACCAGCTCGCGAGAGTCCATCGGGGTTATCGCGTGTAATGAAAATCGTCTCTTCGGCTTTGATAATAATGTTTCAACCGGAGAGAGGAATTCCTGCTGAAAAACAGCTTCCTCCTTCTCCAGCAAAAAGGGAGAGGGTGATCCACGAAAAAAATTATGGAATAATTAAATGATGAGGCTGTTTTTCGAAGATAATTTGACGGATCGTTCTGCTTCGTGAATTACGTGGATACACGCTCTTGGGCGATTGGAGTGAAACTACGGGAACGGAAAAGGGCGATGCATCAAGGGGGAAAAACGATGAATTTCTCGGTCTCACCGATGGATACTCTGATTTTATTGCTGCAGCAAAGAATCGCGAGGACGTTGGATTGACACTCGAGGCTATGTATGGGATTCGTTTCGTGCGGAATGTGGGAATTTTCTTTTCTTCGCCTTTTTTTTCAACTATCGCATGAGTCGGTGCTCCAGCGAAGGGAAAAAATGCTCTTCGAAAGAAATGAAGCGAGTCAACGGGCTATTGTTCGAAGAAATTATAACTGGTCTTAAAAACAAGATATTCTGTACAAGGTTTCCTTTTTTGTTGGAAATTTCGTGTTGTATCCTCATTGTCTGATATTTTTATTCCCATCACCTCTCCCATACCCGCATGAAGGTGGACACATTTTTATGCTGATGACAAAACCGAAAAACGCAAAAATTTAAAACAATTCTCAATTTGACGAATATGATGAGCGAGAAAAAAAATAAAAATCCAAAAAGGGCGAAAAACCCATGTTATTTAAATGGATAAAAGCATCTTCGTTTGTGGCGTTTGAATTTTTGTTTAACATTGCTTTTAAGCAATAAAGTGATCACTCGGAGGATACCAAAGTAAAAAAAATCGATTTCTAAATAAAAGTTGACTGAATAGAAGAATTAAGTTTCTTTACGACATATATGTGCTATGTGCGTCAGGGTGAACCGTTAATTGAGCATCACGAGTACGGGATATGCCGTAAGGGGCGCGAGAATTCTCCTTCACTCGCTTTCTCCATCGCGAGAGCTATCGCAGGATTATCAACTTTATCGAGTATGAAATTAAGACGTGAGCGGCGGTTACCTCGCGGCTCTCTTCAACGTCATTTTTACCGTGAAGTTTATTCAAGCCACCCACTATAACCGCCCGTATATACATATATTTTATGTATACGTATCAACGTTATACGATGAAGGGTACGCGAGAAAATTGCGGGGATGCCGAAGACTCTTCGTTCGCGTTTTTTTTCCCTCCATTTTTCATTCTCATCGCTGCATTTGCGAGGGTACATTTAACGTGAGCGAGGCCCGCGAGTAAAAGCAATCGATATACCTTAGGTGCGTATGCACACGAAGAATATATATATATATATATAGACATGTACCGATTTCTGCAAAGGGTAAAACCCTCCCCGGTCATTCGCAGCTTGGCATAAATAAGTCACGAAAGTCTGGAGGGGAATGAGAAGAGAGGGCGGCGAAGAGAGGAAAAAGGAGGAAGGGATCGAAAAAAGAGAGAAAGAGAAAGAGGGAGAGTGATGGAAAATTAACGCGTTACGCGTTGCATGTTACAGTATGTAGAGGAGTGGTTACTACGTGTAATATGAGAGTTCACTCGAGAGGTGAGCCAAAGACCCTCGTCGCACTTTTAACCTCCGTAACTGAGATGTATAGAGAGAATTGGAGAAAAAAACTACGTTTTTGCCATCACCCGACGTGCTTCGGCACTTTGGAACGAATTATATTTTTTTATTTGTTCATTAACGACTATTGTTTATAGAGATTCAAAATATCAAACCTCTAAAAATAATTATAAGAGTTCACGAAAGACTACGAAAATTTGTGCAGTGTTGATTGGGAGTGCAGATAAGTTTCGAAGGTTTTTTCTGTAATTTTGAAATTTTATTCAGAAAAATCGCTTATTGAGTGACTCGCGAGATTTCAGAGAGCTCCTCTTGAGTTTGGCATGGATCCTATTGGTCCAATAAGGCCATGGGTGTCATATATTTGATCAATATATTTCATATTTTTTCCTGCCTCTGCTCAATAAGTCGAGACAAATAATAATTATAACGTTTCAACAATAGAAATGATAACACTGTAGAATTTTGCAAAATTCTGTAAAAAAATTAACATTCATGGATGTCACTATATATAGCTCGAGGAATACTAAATAAAAACGTCGTGAACATGGAAGAAACGTGTATAGGAATTGTGTTTTATATATATATATATATATTGTCAAGTGAGGAACTCTTACAAAAGAGAGAAAATGAGAGAGAGACAGAGAGAGAGAGATTCAGCTGCTGTGGGTCTTCACCCTTTCGAGACCTATGCACTTGGACCCTCCGCTGTAACATCGAAGATTTCTCGAGATAGGTTTATCATAAGATAATTGCAGGAATATCACATTCGTGATTGTATATGAGCTTTTGATGAAACACGAAGTATCCATCAGCATCCACAAACTCGATTTATTTTCAAGCATCGATTACAAAGCTTAAGTAAAAAATAAAATTATTTCCCACGATTATTTATTACTCGCATGCTCCCGAGAAAAAATGTCTCGCTCGATCGCGTTTATATTTTATTCCACCTTCCCAAAAAACTGTGGGCAGAAAAAATAATACATATTCCACGTATAAACAAAATATTTCTACACGAAAGTGGAGAATTCCCTTTCTATTCCCAACGACGGTTATATGAATTTTGATAGGAATTTTACTGTAAATTTTTATTCAAATTACGAAAGAATCCATTAATTGTTAATTCGAAAACCTGTGTTTGACGAATGTTTATATTTTTTTCTAGAATGATTATGAGGCACAGTCATGGGATAAAGTATGAAAGGGGTTCCAGCTTATCAGTGTCTATCTAAAAAGTGACGGAGAGATAATTAAATTTGAAAGCTCTAATTATTGATCGCTTGGAGCGCACACGTTGTGATTAACGTCATTTTGCTTTCGTTGATCGGCATATGCAGTTATTAATACGCTAGTTGAATTACTGGTTATTGCAATTTCAATAAAGATATCTATCCGGTGTTGCATCTGGAATGGACAAAAAATTTTCGCAATTATTTTTAATCCTGCTGGAAGTATATATGCCTCCGAGACGGTCGCACCGATTGGAAATAGGTGATTTGCGAAATAACGCAATAATATACGAAACGAGTCCATCGAAAGTACGTTTTGATAAAAAATTGAAACGATGCATTCTGTCGTTTTTCACTCGGGTTTAAAATAAATCATGAAAAGTCACCACCAAGGCAAAGGCAAGGAAATTCGTGCAGCAATATTGAGAGATGAATAATTTGCGTCAAATGCGTTAAATTTATTTTAAAAAATCGCAAATCTTTCTATAGAATATTGCAGATTTTTGAACAATTATTGCGCATAATTAAATTTCTTGGTGAATAAATGGTATTTTGTAAATACAAAACTTCTTGCATTGATTGATTATTAATTGTTTGGGACGGTATAAAAATGTCCTCTGATACGTAAAGTTAATTAAGAAACGCTGATTCGATCTACTCTCGTTCCTGTATTAACTCTTATTGTTTTTGCTTCGATCGAGCTCTAATTACGGATCACCATTAATCATTTCCCGACTGACCGTTGTTGTCTCGAGGCTCCGATTTTTTCCCTTCGGGCTCCGGAAAATGCTCTCTCATGTGCTCCAAAGAAAAGTTCAGTTCATACAAATATTCAAAGAATATTGTTCTTTTTTTTGTTATTCCGCAGTTAATTATCTTAACGAGGCATCGGATGATTCATAATGTATATTGATTACAAATTTCGACGTAGTTTCGATATTAATCACTTTGCTGTAAATTTCTTTCGTTCATAGCGTTCAAAGATTTTTTTTTCGGTGTTGTTCGGTACACACATCGTATTATCGCAGCGAATATATTTTTCCACAATTTCATTGAATACAAAAAAAACACAATGAGACATTTTGCTGTATCTTCATTTTTATATCTGTCCTTTGTATTTTCAGTTATATTTTATTCTTTGGAACGCTTTTTCGCCAGCACAAAAAAAAGGAAAGGCCTGTGTAAGTTCAGCTGATGTGAAAATGATATGAAATACATTTAGATCGCAGCTGAGGATTTGAAAGTGGTGAAAAACGATAGAAAGGGTTGAAAAGAGGGAGCAAGAGGACGGGACGATTACAGGGAACCGATTACCCGCGCGATTACCGCTGTCGGACGTTTAAAACGACGTCGCCGTTTGAATATTCGAGTAGCCAATGCACAGCCAGTTCTTCTTTCATTTTTCTTCTCGTTCTTCATCTTTATCCTTCTCTCTCCCTCCCTATTTCCCCCATCCCGAGATTGGAGATCTTCTCGCGCATTTAGCGAGGGCATAATCGAACATTTTCTCTCTTCTTTCATCCCATGTGATTTCCCACGAGGTCTCCATATCTCTACCTTTCTCCCGTGTTTCAGATACACTTACATCTACGCTTGTCTGTACATGAATAACATACAATTTATGCATAAAAAATATTTTAAATGTTTTATGCCCTCGGCAATCCTCTCCTACCTCTCGTTTTGCTATAGACCGATAATTCATCGTAATTTCACCACATTCGTTGTCGGATACAAATTCATCAAAATTAGCATCATAATTTTGATTTTTCCATCACGAGGCATATACATCGTTCTTGTCGCGATTTATATCTCGATTAAGATTTTCCGTGCTCAGAAATGTTGAATACAGCGAGAGAGGAAAATCGTCGAGTGAAGAACAAAAAGGGGCAGGTGAATTTGTTTGAGATTTGTCATTTTTTCTTGCAATTAGTCGGCGTGTATCGTTGCGCCGAAGCCTAAAGGTGAACCCGAGCTCAACCGCAACTTTTACTCGTGTTAAAATCTACACACACACACACACACACACACACACACACACACACACACACACACAAGCAACTTCTGATACAACATTATGCCCATTTGTGTTATGTGTATATGCGGAATCACGAAGAATCGTGACCGATCGATTCGCCACACGGCGTAGACGAGACACGCGCGATATTACAGCGTTTTAGACGTGTAATTCCAGGGTACAAGAACAGAATTTATAAATCGAAAAAAAGAGACAAAAATCCGGGACGTTTATGTACCTGAGATAAAATGCCATGAGAGCGTGAAAAACACATTTGTTTTCTTGCATTTGTTAATTATAACCGGCAAACTTTTTCTCGCAACTTTGCTTCCGGTTTTTTCGCGATAGGCAAAGTAATCGCGTTTTATTTCAAGAAAAAACGTACCGAGGCTTACGTTTTTATTAACGTAAATGATTATTATTATTAAACTATCGTGAAACAAATTTCAAAAAGGACTTTAAGAGGTGGATTTAGTTGGCAAAAAAAGATGTAAATTTGAGAACAAAGAAACCGACGAATTCCCGAATTCGCGTTCGTTTTATCGTGTGGAAAGAAGAAATATATAGTCAAAAATCTACAGAAGGGAGGGAGAAGGGACAGCAGGGTGAACAAGTGCGGAGATTCTTCTCGGCGCAAGTGGAGATAATGTATTTCGCATCGCGAAGATCGTGACGTAGATTTATCTCGGCGACGACGGGCTGACGCGTGATCCTCCCGGATTCTCGTGCACGAGGATATTTACCGAATAGTGGCGGTGCTTTTTCTGGTGTTGAACGCTGTTTGAAAGCGAAATAGAAACATTGGATAATAACAATAAATTGCAGAGTTGAACAACGAAGATTTTCCACTATTTTTCGGCCCGCGCTACGCATCGCTCAAATTTTTCCTGCGTCCTCAGTTTTTCCGACCGCGTTTTCTTTTTTTTTCGTAATTCACCGCTTTCCGCGTTTCTCAGAAGCAAAAATACGTACCAGAGGAGAATCGCACACTCGCAATTTGACGTCTATTCTCTCGCTCCGAGGCAAAAAAAAATTCGCGTGTACATCGGTATAAATTCCCTCGCCTCTATGTGGTATACACTTTTTTCTCCCTGTACTCTTTTTCATGACGCTCAAGACACGTATAGAAAAAGAGAGAAACAGCGATAAAAAGAGTAACAAGAGGAAGAAAAGATGAAAAAAAAAATCATTCGGCTCGCGCGTTCGCCGGGATCTCATTTACAGTACAAATTAGTTGTAGGCCGGTCCGGGGCATCTCTTAATGGTCGGCCAACACGCGAAGAGGGCTTAGGTTTAATGAAGACCGCGCGTTATCCGTGACGAACCCCTCTCATATTTTTTCCACTCCGAACCGCCGCAACCCTTTCGCGCTCGCGGGTTATATTCGCGCGTCGCCCGACGTAAAATGTGCGCCGAACGATGCACGTACAGATACGCGATATAATGAAGAATTACGTGTTCGAAGACTGCTTTATTCCGTACCCCTCCCCCGGCTCTCCTCGCAACTCGCCGAATGAAAAAAAAAAAGGGAAACGCAGGGAAGAACATTTGACATATTTCTGCAGCCAAGGCGTTCTCCATTCGTGCATTTCTTTTTCGTCATACACGGTGTACACTCATACGCACTCACGTGCGAAGATTTTCAGGCCGTACGATCCGAAGCTCGGCGGCGCTTCGGGCGTTTATGAACGCAGGTGTTGCTCTTAGCACGCTCGTCAAGCATGTTCCGTGCAATTTTACAGCCTCTCTATGAGCGAACCACCGGGAATTCCTCGTAGGAGGGAGAGTCGGGATTATCGTCTTATTTCGCGTTATTTTTTAGAAGCTTTTGACCGCGTAATATCGTCCGCGATTGCGAGTGATTAAAGATGGCGGACCGGGGAGGAAATTTCCCTCAGCGGCGCGCACGACGAGTAATACGAGTAGATGTGCGTTGGTTACGGGCATGTTTCCTTTTTATCGGTTATACGATGTTTTACGGTGTGGGCGGTCGTATCATAGAAGCGGTAAATGTGTTTTATGCATGCACGAGGGCTTTTCAGACTCGGTATACGGTGTATTTGTAAAGCTCGCAAATGCGCGCCCCCGTGCAGGGGCTTTTCGTACCTACGCGCGTGTAATGCTTCATGTTTGTACGAGCAATGCGTGTATACGGATATGCACGTATACACATGGTGTATCGAACCGCCGACTGTATGCGAACGGCACCTAAAGACTCCCGTGAATGCGAGTTAAACGAAGATTTATGCCGCGCCGCGTAAATATAAACAACAATATGCAATCTTGGCTCATTGTCCAGGAGCGGGGATCAGCGTAGCCACCGCTAACGCCGCGAACCTCCTCGGGTTGTGCGCGCCTTCTTCAGCGAACCTGGGGAACGCGAAACCCGCGACTAATACGCTCGCGGCCACGCGATAAGCATTAAAACGCCCGAGAGCAAACGCGCGGCTTTGCTTCACCGTCGGTATACGCGAGAACTTCTCTATCTCTTCTTTTTTACTTTGCTACATCTTCCGGTTGTCGTTTTTTGCAATGTCCCGAAGCCACGCAACACGCGCGCAAATTCTATGTACGAATCGATATTATATACACCGTCCTGGACGGTCCGGGGAAGCACAAAGAGAGAAGCCTTAGGTTTAAACGATTTAAAACATCCAAAATGGTTTTCCGATGTCGGAACGAACGGCGGAGTACCGCTGATCTCTGATAAACGATCCTTCTTATTAAACGAATGGATGTGCAATGTATGTTATAGTGAGTGATATAAAAGGTCGATAATGAATTCTTGGAGGAACGTTAAGGACTCCAACTACGAATACAGTTGGAGTCTAAATATCGCTGCTTTTTTAAAGGCCTTTTTTAAATTAATTTCAATCAACCTGTAATTGTTTCGAAATTGTTTATAAACGAAATTGTGTCTCAATTTCCGCTGGATAGTTCTTTCAATAAATCATGTATCAATCGCAAGTCGAGTTTATCTCGTTTTCTATGGTGTTTCGATAAATTCGAAAAAGATTAAGCGTACCACAATACATTTATTTTATTATGCCTAATTTCTTTTTGTAATCATTAAAATATATCGTATCCCAAAAACCATCAATTACATATCAAAACTGGCAGGGAAAAATGTTGACAAAAGTGACAAAAACTATCGCCGATGAGGGTTTACGAATAGCATTTCCGAACGGTGAATATCCTATCGAAATTTTTGCACTCGCCGTTTCTCAATAAAACACTTTCCTAGACAACGACCTTAAAAATCGATAATTTCAGGCACCGCGCTGAACTCCAGCTAGTTTTATACCGATGCTTGCCGTACGCGGGTCCTCTCGTAACACTAACATGATTATTTCATAACCACTCATTGCTCCGATCCGCCCGAAGGCAGAACTCATTCTCATGACTTGGCATATCATATCACGTTTTTTTTCGTTCCTAAATAAAATTATTTACTCGCATACGCTCTTTTGAGTGGCAGGTGGGATTGAAACGTACGCATATTCTCCGGTATGTTACCACGAACGATCATGGCATGGTACATGCTCCTCGCTGTAAATACGTGTGTGTGTGTGTGTCTGTGTGTGCGCACGTGTGATTGTATACAAAGCCGATAAAAAGATGAGCATGAAAGCGCGGTATTTTTTTGACGGACGCGAGCGTTTTACTTACACTCATGTCGTCCATTCTGCGAGAAACGGGGCTTCCCCGCCGCGAGACCCAGCGACTCGCGTGCTCCGTTGTTGGTTTTTATCACCGACAGCGAGACGTTTCCGATGTTTTTTTAAATCCCTGATTACTTCTTCGATCTTCTCGCTGGTCCGCTGGAACGATCGTGCCACACGCGAACAAGCTCGCTGATATCACCACACTTTCATACAACTCCGAGTTGGAGTTTTCTAAATCGCGTTTATATATTCTTTATCCCTTCGAAACTTTCCCTGCTTTTCCCTTTATCAATCGAAGGCGTCTCGTGCAAGCCGGTATCTTTAATAGGAAAACTGAACGATCCAGGACTTCATTATCGTCGACGTGCGATGATCGTTTTTGCGAAACAAAAGCCGGCAATTCGATCGATAAAAAGTGGGCGAACGATGTTCAGTTAATCACCAGTGACGAGGATATTCCGCGTCGTTCGAAAATTCATCGCCATGATTCGTTCGCGATCCGGGAAAATACCGAAAACGACGTCGTCGCTCGGAACACTCGCTGATCACCAACGACATCGTCCACACCCAGCGTTGAACTCACTTCGCAGTCAGAGCGCCATATTTGCGAAACAGCACACAAAAAAAAAACAGCACGTACGGAAAACACACGTAAGTAACTCAAACACAGAGCCGGAGAGCTGGGAAGGTACAGGCGCACGTTAAAACACTGTCGAGGAACAAAAAACAACGATAATTTTGCTAATTTATTGGTACTAAATTCTCTCTCGATGCTTATCGTATTCGTCGTAGGACATATAAAAATGATCAAGACGTTTCTTTCGATCTCTCACAATAATCCTTCTCTTTTCGCTTCTTGCCGCTATGCGGGGGCAAAATTTTTCATCATTCCCGCTCCCTTCTCCCCGTCGAATTTATATAAATATTGATAGGTTCGAACTCTCGAATTAATACCAAGTTTCTTGCCCCGATGTCCTGCAGCTTTTGAAAACGATATGTCGTAGTGGTCGTTTCCAAAAAGAGACGAAAAAGACAAAAAAAACAACAACAACAACAACAAAACCCCACGGATACACCTTTTCGAGAGACGAATGTAGCTTCCTCGCGATCTCTTGGCTGGATCTCACTGAGGAATTCCGTACGGAATCGTCGTCAATTTGAGGAGAATCCGAAAAAAAATCCTCGACTATTAATGACAATATAGCGAAGCGGATGAAAGGGCGGGGAAGGATGGAAAGGGGGAGCAAAATATTTTTGTACAAAGTTTGAAACCCGCTGGGATATCTTCTCCGGTTTGTGAGCCGGTCGGTTTATATCGAGGGACTCGCGAAAAAAAGACCACACACACGCAACGAGACCCCTTTGGCTATCTCCTTCTTTCCATAAATCCGTATACATATATGTATCGTAACGTAAACGCGTTTTTTTTTATTTTCCGAGAAGCGATGTCCTTTACCCCTTCTTACGCGTCTAGCCACCCGGTATATGCGAAAAACGTACCGATAAGGGCGCACGAACGTACTCGAGAACCGAAGCTTTAATCATCGATGAGATAGAAAAAAAAAAAAGTCGGAGCGAGCGCGTGACGTTTCGCCAGATCGAAGCGCTCGTTCGCACGGCTGTTGCCTGACTGGCAGGTCTTCGGTGTTTTCTTGCCTGCTTCCCTGATTCGTTCGGTTGGCCTTCCTGTCCGTGCGTTGCGCGCGCGCACCCCACACGGGTGCCACACCACACGGCACGTCGCGGAGGGACTCCGAGTTTTATACGCGTGAGAGCTCGCTGCGCCACGGGACTGTAGCGCCTCCGAGCGGTGCTAGTACAGCGTTGGGAGACGTCAGGGAGATACACTTGTAGACGGGAAGAACTTTCACGATCACGGGAGTACCGGCATAATAGTTTTATCGTTTTAAAGCGAATTGTCATCCGCGATAATCTGCTTATGTGCTGGCAAAACGAAAAACTTATAGACCAGTCCATTTTTGGGACATTGATTACTGCAATTGGCATTTTTGAAAGCTCTCTGATAGGCAAGCTCCCCCAATCTCGGTGTATCAAAGAGGGTATGATGCGCCAGATAGGAACTAAAAAGTATGATAGGATAAATGAACGATTTTGCAAAGAGGAGATGAAAAGATTCATCCTGTTTCACCATTAACTGTCTGGGATATAGCCACCGATAGTCCGAAATCTACTAACCCAAGACAGTGCAGTGGTTGTGGTACATACTTTTTTCGCGAGGTTTTGACACAATTTTTTAGTATTTGTAGACTTTTTACAGGCCGAAAATGCTTCGAGGTACCTCTCGAATCAAAGCGGAAAAAAGGAGACTCTCTTGAACGTCGGACATTTCACGTAACCCATAAAGTAAAACATCCGTGAATGATTAATTGATTTTTTTTGAGGATCCTGCGTAATGATAACGTTTATCGTATCGATAAAAAAGTAATGATAATAATATAATAACGAGGTAAGGACGAGATAAGGGTGTTAATGCATGTGGGATGGGAGAATATGTGGTAGCGCTATAAGTTAATCGAGCTTCTCGGAATTGTCAAAGAAACGCCATAACGAATATTATCCGCCAGCAGGGCGGAAAAAAAAACATCTCCAGAAGCATCGAGAGGCACACGGGATGAATATTGAGAAAAAAAAAGAAAAAGATTCAGTTACGCCACTAACGCGAAACAGGACCGAAAGCAAAACACACCCAGCGCCAAGTTTCTCCGAGAAAGATCGCTGGCATAAGCGAGGTTTTATTTTATATTTACGAGGCGTTATCGATGCAATCCGACAATATTGATTCCTGGTTCTTCCTACTCTTTTTTTTCTCTGGACCGGCTCCGGCTTCTGGAGATTGCCGATCTCCGGAGTACGCCCTCTAGGCTTTGGCGCATAGTTTCGCATTTCGGGGCATGGAACTTTAAACAATAAGTTGCATAAAAAAAATCCTCGTTTCTTTCGCGATATTTTACAATATCAAAAATAGTAATTTCGTGCAACGTCGGAATTTTTCATTTGATCTTGGTACCGTGGGTCTATCGATTTTTAATAATATCTCGAATAAAAAAAGAATCGTTTATGTGTGCATCGCCGTCTTCTAATGCGCAGCAACAGCGAGAAGATGAGAGGTTTACAATGTGGTCAAAACGTGTGAGAAATAATCGGCGTCGATGTGCGTGAGTTTCAATGCCTCTGGGGGGCTGAAAGCGCGCGAGAGAAAGAGCGAGAGAGAAGCCAGTCTCGCGGGTGGGCTCGTCCGATCGGGATGGGAGAGAGTCAGAGGGACGCAAGCGAGTTCTTCGTGTCCGGTCGATCGCGGTCGATCGGTGAAAACGTCGGCAACTGGGAGGGAAGATTCAACGAGTAGAAAGAAAAAGTGGTGAACGAAGAAAAAGAAATGGAAGGCGAAGAAGAAGAGGAAGAAGAAGGAGAATAAAATCGAGAAGAAAAGTAGGAAGAGGAGGAAGTGGAAGCAGCCGGTCGACCTCGGTGGCGTCCATTTGTTCACTCGGACGGTTCGGAATTTTGCACGCACCAGATTTGAGGTCCGCGATAACGATAGCGCGCCTCGACCCTTTCCCTACCTGTTTATCTACAGCATTAGTTTATCCACATATATACACACGCATCTACATATATTTGCAAGATTTTATGCACAGTGGAATTTGGAAAAAATTGCAGCGACACTGCCGGTCCGGTAGGGTACGCGATTTTGAAAATCTTGGCTAATCTGACTCAAATTCGTAATAATAGAGGCACACGATAGCGCGTAGAGCAGCGAAAAGTAGAAGGGAGAGAAACAAGACACGGAATTTATCAGCAAAACTTAAATTAACGACGTGAATTTAATCGCTGATTAACTTCATTTATTTAATTTAATTTAATTTAATCGAAGAGATCGAGTTTCAGAACAGATAAAATTCATCACTTTGAAAATTCCGTGAACGTCGTTCCAATGATATAGTGTATGAAAAGCAAAGATATTTTCGAATAAATACTCGATTTTTCAATCAAGTTTAAATAACGACGTCAATGATCTTCGTTTTTTGGTTATTTCGACAAAACGCATCGTGGCTACCGCGGCAGGACTCAACGTGCAATACACGAGTTATGAAACTTATACGAGTGTCTAGAAATTTGCATAAAAAAATAACGCGTCTTCCCTACGAACTGTACGCGCGTAACAGAATGGGTTGCAGCATGTAGGAAAGGAGAGTATAAGATAATTGGCTGTGGGAGAGGGAAACAACGGGTTTGTGTCTGTGAGAATGCGTATGTGAATGAGAAACAGCGTGAAAGAGAGAGTACTTAAAAAAAAACGAATACAAAGGCATCAAACGTGTGAGCAGGAAAAGTGTATACACATTTACGTACACACGTGTATCGCGAAATACCTGTACCCGTGTGCTCGCCGTATGAAAAGCTGAGGTGCCGCTCGCGCGACTCGCAACAACGTGATTTACGTGTGTACGAAGCAGCGTGTGTAATTTCCTAACGCACTTATCTAACCTGCACCGCAGGCTGTACTTGAAGTATCCACTGGTTTCGAGCACATAAGCAAAACCATACATCCACTCAATACATGTATATGTACAGACGTAATTATTTGTATGTACTGTTGCGTGTATGTATATCGAACACCATGTGAAATTTTCGTAACGACGAAACACCTGAATAATGTTCCTATGCTATTATGAGGTTAATGACACGCAGGATGCAGGGGTGGTTCTAAATCTTCAACGAGAATCCAATAATTACATGAATTTTATTTGATTCCGTACAGGTTGCATAGACGCATGCGTTCATTCGATGACTATAATTCGCCAACGTTTTTTGGTTTATCGATAGCCTATCTGAAACCCCCGTTCCTTCTCTGAGGGAGAAAGAGGTTGTAATTGTGTCTACCGTGAAGGAAAGTACACTCGGATAAGAAAGGGGGCGGAGCTTTTGGATCGTTATGGATGCGCACGCAGGTACAGTGCAGCATCAAGCCTCCCGCTCATTCGTTGTGACCCCACTCTCGACTCCTGCTTTGCAACGGTTTTCCAGTGTAGGGTGCGTCAATGAAGGTAGTTTCCACCGAAAATGTTAGGCATAATATGACTTCACTTTGGTCCTCGGCGTATTCGTTTTGTTGGACATGACATTTTCCACAGTTTTGATCTTTGTTGCAAGAAAAACATTCATCATAAGCGACGATTTTATCGGCGACGATAAAATGCGTAGCTCCGCAGCGTCACGACTGTGCAATACGCTCGTGGAGACTAAACAAGCAGAGAATTATTAAACAATAAGCCAAACACACGTGCGACTCGTAAAATGGCGACAGCATCAGTCGCAGCCATGCACGAATCTCCGGAGCTGCCGCGCGGAGAGTGTGATAGCGGTCGATGTAGTTACAACGGAAAAAAAGAAACAAAGGACGGCGAGGATTGAGACGAGGTTACAATGAGTGATTCGGAATGGGGAATAAACGGGGAGGAAAAAAGCGAAGAAAAAGAGTTCTCCTCGCGTGCCTTTTCGATAAGGCGACAAAGCGATCGCGGTCTCGTCGCGCCCGGACCTCGAGATAACCCCTACTTAACCGCGATTCGCACCAGGTACACAAAGATACGGTAGACTGGTTGGTTCACGCGATAAAACAAGACGGGATTATTGGAAAGTGTCATTCTCTATGTGCATTCGATGTACATCGAAAAATCGTCGATGTATATATTTTTGACCTTTTAGATATTATAAATATAGATTGAGAATATTTTTAGAATACACATAATCGATTATTGAAATTAAATATATGGAATCATGCTTGTACTGAATTTTGGCATTTTTTATCGTCAAAGTTATAGCTAATTATACTACAGAAAGTACATAGGTCGAGCGATAGAAACCATATTTTTGTGGAATAAATAATTTAAACTAAACTTTACATCAGTCGTCTGAACCAAGAACGTACGAAAGGATTTATAAAATTTGGTCCGAAAAAAATATCTGACGATGAACTCGTGTGTTTTTTTAACACTAAACCTACCATCGTACAAGAACTGTCGGTAGGTTTAGTGTTAAACCTAGTACAAACACGCTGTTACCTGAGATACAAAGCGAATATAAATGTAGATAAAACCGTTTAATCGTCCATATCCTGTAAAGCTTATTTTTATCATGGGTGTCGTTTCAATCTCGATGGAATTCCGTTTCGATCGTTATCGAGAATGGCGAGCACAAACGGTCGATCGAGCGCGGTGTTCAATCGTCCCTTTCTTCATATCAATGCCACTGGTAGCTGGTAGCGCGAAGTTAAGGTGGAAAAAAAGGACAAGTGGTGAGAGGGATGAATATCGAAATACCAAACGCCTGGTTAAGTTCCTCTCACCGCTAAATGCATAGATACATAATACACACACTTGTAAGTATTTCACAGGTCGCGCATGCACCTTATTTCCAACACAGAGGCTTTTGCTACCAGGTAGCCGGTACAAGCGGTCTGTCCGCTTCATTCGCTCCTACATTTGCCAGAACAGCACCCCGTTACGAATTTACGATGCGGTACGATAGCGTAAGTGATGGTAACTTCAGCGTCGATCGTAATGGTAACGCTCCTTGCAAACTTCTCTCCTCGTTCATTTTCTTATGCAGTTCAGCGTGTCTTACGTAACAACACTTTTGCCGCGAGTATACGCACGTACACATTTTACTACGTAAGATACAACGTATGCCACGTGCTATATCTTTCACGGTATTCAGTGTCTCGTGATTATAAAATACATTTAACGTCGAAGGCTCATTTGACCCTTCTTACATGATGCTGCGTTTGATTCTATATGTATCTCAGTAAAAGATTCAGGGCTCGGTCAATTTCATCACGACGGTGCTCGAGGCAAAGGGAAAAATTTGCAAGCTTCTCACCATCGAGACATTTCGATATCGCCTCACGCCAGCAAGTGTAAAAAGTCGTAGTGTGTTTTGCACAGAGTCTGTGATTAGCATAATGCACAATGATTCATCTCGGATTTAATTATAATTTAACGTATCAAGCTGTGGTAAAACCCTGAGAGACACGATTTTCCTAAACCCAACGATTTTTCGCATACGGACAATAATTCACGAATAAAAAAAAGACGAATATGCATCGGGGTGAATTAAAAAAAGTTCACCGTACGTACGATATACAAGCTTATTACATTTATGGGTTTGTCCTCAAGAATCTTTTGACTTCCTCTCCTCTCTCTTATCCTCTGTATTAATTTCGAACGTGCGTCTACATCCCTCTGCAGCTTCTATCCCTTTTTCGAGTCTCGATGTACGAGACACTTTGGTTTTTTTTGGATTGTTTTTATCATTATTTTGTTCGGAATTCTCACTGCAACTGCAGTACGTATGCACAGTCTATACGCCTTGAGTTTTATAAGATGGTTGGCGATAGCGAAAATTATGGTAACTGCGCCAACTGGCGTTTGATATGGTAATGGTTTGGTACACGAGGCTCCCTCTCGTGTGTATATATGTATATATATTCCGTACAACGCGTACACCATAGACTACATATACACGATGCATACGATATTCTAGCCTCGACTAGTTTCCCACTAGATCTCCTCCGACGATTTAGCTCTGGATATTTCTCCGACTCGTCTTTGTGTCGGTTTTAATCTTCTTTTTCTGGTTGCTTTTTCAAGACGCGCGATGCTGGCAAGCCTTATGAAAAGATCGATGCACGTCCGAGGCACGAAAGTACGGTCTACTTATACGGTGTTATGGGACTCATATCTACGTACGCAAACGCAAGAATGCTGTACCATACATGTTTTTTCCATCGAACGTTTCCTTTTTCTCCTGCGACGAGGATTCTTCAACCTCGATTATTCGCCTCTCGGACGTGTCTCGAGTTTATGAATCTCGAAGAAAGTGAACCGTTCCAACGACGAGGGGCCAAGATTTATCGGTTTTTTCGTTCAATTAAACGAGAGGATTTTTCCGATCGTGCGGTGCGTCTCGTTTTTCACAATGTTTTAATGATCGTGGATCGAAGAACTCTGATCGATTTATCAAGATTCCAACGCAATTTTCCAACGCAAATACTTTTATAATTTCGCAAACTTTGTATACCCGTGCGATTGAAAACTTTGTGGAGAAGGATGTAAAAGTACTTCGTCAATTACGACATATGTGCGATATTAAAAATGTCAGGAAATGGATATGTCTGCTATTGCAAAGTGTGGGAACGTCAAAAACATGTAGGCTCGAAAATGACTCGCAATTTGGTCTTTACATTCGCAATCTCCGATGTGCGGTGAATTTATTATCAGGCCTTATATTCTCTTAACTTCACCAATTTGCATAGCGATATTCCGAACTTGGAGTTGCATTTTTGTGCTTCCTGCTTTTTCATTGATCGTTTTTCTCTCCAATTTTCTTTTTCCCTCTCATCTGCGTGTGCTCGTACGTATCTAAAATAATCTCAAACGCCTATCGTAAAATTTGCGGAATTATATTTCGGTGTGTTACGAGTATTAGCGAGAATTATAATAATAACAATAATAGATGACGATAATGTTATGCTAATGAGGGTAGGTGAGTTTATTCGATGTCTGACCGAGTTAAATGCAACGGTAATACGCAGCCTTCGTGTAATTACGTGTCTAATATTTCTGCATATGCACCGTGGAACATATATTTTCACCACACTTCGATGTATTATATTCACTTTCGAATCGTCGGAGTTGCTACAAAAAAAAACAATTATCCACATCGAAGAAGTGCAAAGACGTCCGAGTATGTTTGTAACTTACGTTTAACGATACTTAATTTGATCGCCGTTTAGTGCACGGGGTACTTTTGACTGCACAAACTGCGTATACCCTTTCTTTCGAAACGTAGAGAAATAATTCCACAAAATCAAGCTCGTTGTAATTGCGAGGCTCAATTTTGAGAGATTTTTTTCAGTGATTTCCAAGACGATACACATTTTTCAAAGCTATTGAATGATACTTTGAACAAAAAAAAACGATGTATAAAAAAACTGTTTCATGGGAAAAAGTTTTCGAACGTCCTTGCGATTGTCAAAAATTGCTGTTCAATTTGAGGTAAATATCGGTTGAAAAAATTCCGAAATAAAGGTTTTCCCTGGCAATGGACATCGGTAGAGTAGAACGAAATCATTCGAAACCTTGACCTCGGTGAATCTTTTTTTTTTCTCGTGTTTCAATGGATATTACGTAGAAATCTCGTGAACTTGCCAGAGAAATTGCAATTATATTGTGCAATTGTGGCATTGAGCGAAGCTGGTATTCGCCTCCGTCGTTTCTATTAATAAAACAGATGGTATTTCTTCACGCGAGTGTGCAAGGGTTATCTCAGTTTCGCCGATTCTTCGGCTTCTTTCGCACCGCCTACTCTTTCATGCTCTCTCGCTTTCTTTCACTCTCCGTCTCTTTTTCCTTCAATATCTTGTCGGTACAAAATGCTCTTTGGTTATATAGCATAAAAACGATCGTTCAGTAGGATAGATCATCGAGTGACTACCGCGCGTAGTATATCCATATACCATCGAAAGCGTGACTAAAGTTTACATCGAGAGTTCCAACGCCTATAATCCTGTACGTCATGCCGACCATAGATATATATATATATATGCATATTATACATATACCGCGAATATACTTTGTGGATATATAAGTTACGGAAGCTTATCGCTACTGCGAACCAAGGCGACTCCAACCGATGGGGATCGTAATGCAAAAATATGAGTAATTTAAAAAAAAATTTCCTTTCACGTATCCTTCTGATAAAAAATTGATGGGCTCCCGAAGCTGACCCTTTATCAAAACAATATCGCGCGATTGTCGTCGTTTTATTTAACTGTTTTTTTTTTCATTTTCTTATAATAGGACACCGAGTCATGAAGATGCTTGCAATTAATAAATCAATTGTGACAAGAATTCGGTTTGAAATAATTATAACGTGAACGAAATTCAGTCGAAAAATGACTCAAAAAATCAAAAACGTTCGGGCACCAAGTGTCGTAGTATTATTTGCGTCTGCCACGAAATATGGAAATCGAACGAATCGATTTGTTTTCCCGGCTGCCATTATCGATCACATCGAATTTAATAAAACATTTTAATTGCAACGATTTTTTCCTCTTCCGCTCTTTTTACCGATATACATGTGCATATTTCGAGAAAATATAAGGCTTCTTCGAGGTCATGATCCGACGAGAGAAATCGACAAACCTCCAACGGAAAGAAGTATAACGGAAGGAAAGAGATAGCGCATTGTAAACGAAATTAAGACGAGAGAAAAAGGGAGCGAGAGAGAGAGAGACGGAAAGGGCGCAAAAAAAATCCAGTGGTATAATGTCTTTATTCTCGCTGAAGCCGCCACATTCGCGGGCTTGTTCTACCCGATAATTATACGTTACCGAAGCTCACCGAGTTCCCTTCCACTCTCTTTTCCCTCTTCTTCAATTAGAGGTCGAAGTGGTATCACCTGCGCGCTTGGTTTTCTTTGCGTCCAATGCCGACAGAAAACCAGATGGATAAAAAAAAAGTGACAAAAAATGCATCCTAGTCCGACTTCGGGACAACGCATACAGGTACACCGCAGTTGTACACCTTGTTCATTCCGCATTTTCAGCCTCAACTTTCCTACTCCTCTGATTATTCATCCGGCACTTATGTCCGGGTTCGAATATCGACCGATTCTATGTACTCTTTTTTTTTTTTTGGAATTGTCGGTAATTTATTCCATAGATCGGATTCACTTCGACATGGAAAGAGGATGAAAGTAGATGCTGAAAACAACTCGATCTCGGCAGGTGGAAGAGGAAAAGCAAGGCGAAAGATTTTGAAGCATCGTAAATACTCGGTAAATTGGAAAAATTGGACAAAAAGTTTACCGTTCGCAAGGTATGTACTGTATTCGAACGTAAGAAGAAGATTATATGATTTTCGTGCAGCTGCACATTTCGAAAATGAGATTACTCGGAGATGTCGATCGATCTTCATTTCGCGCGCTGACCTCCAAGAAGAAATATTTTTATCACACACGCACACGCGCATCATGCACGTGTCTTGCTCGCTCGATGATAATCGCTGGCTTGTTTCATTTTTTCTTCTTCACTCTGTACACCCAGGCGAAAGGCCTCGTGATAAATTAAACGACAGCGCCACGCGAGAAACAGAAATGAGAGAGGGGCAAAGCCCGGTACGTTCTGATTGCTCGCTAATTATCTTTCTCGATCGTTCTCGAACACATCTCGATATATTTTATTGCATTCGGACGAGGACACGCGTTGTCCGGCGTTTCGAGGATCGGCGAGCTCCCATCAGGGATTCCAACGCGGTAATTACCATCGTAGGAAAAATTGTCGCGGTGATTAATATTCACGATCGATCGCCGCCGTCTTCTCCATCTTCGCATCTTCACAAAATATCTCAAGTCGTGTAGTATAGTACAGTAACCATGAAATTATTCAGCGATATTCGTCCATTTAGTGGGATCAAAAAAATCGAGCTGGTATCGAAATAAATTTGGCTAATGTAATAATAACAGCAATGAAGATGAGAGTCGATCGTAGCTGCAGATTCAATACACCACATGCGGACTCTTTGCTGGATAATTAATAACGGTTTTGGTACTTCCATTAGGCTCCATCAACGGAAACAGCCTCCTCTTGTCCTCTTCGAAGGAATAATGATAATCTCTCGTTTAATCGATATTTCACAAAGTTATTGATTTATCTATAAAAACCCTAAGAATAATCATTCGAATTCTTCGTGTCTTAATTATCTTTTGAATCGTTCTACCTACATGTCACAACACGACATATAGATACAACATCGCGATTAAGAGCAGCGCGAGCTCTCCGCGTCTCGCTCGTTTCAGGTCTCTGCTGCGGTTGCTACTGACGTTCTCGAGGACGACCTCGGGGATGACGAAGAAAAAGTCTCTCATCACGTGTATGTACGAGGAAGATCGGTGAGCACAGCGGTGTAGCCGGGTATACTCGGTCAGAGTCTGTTTCAGTCTTTATATAACCGAGTGTTCCGTCGAATCGAGTCGTAACTTAAGCGACAGCCGAGAGACATTCGCGGGGCTGTATCGCCCCGCGACCGATGGCGTACTAATTATCGTCGAGCCTTGAGATGCGCCGGTATATCGCGATACTTAGCCGACTCTCGTCTTTCATCCGGAACTTGGCGTGTCTCCCTTTAATCCTGAAGAAACCCGAAGTCGATGCTTCTTCCACGTCGCGAGAGAGCTCCCGCGTTGAATCGAAGCTAAAGCGTTCGGAGAGCGTGCGCGCGCGAGCAAGACCCGATCATCATCGTACGTCGGCGTCCCTTTAACCGCTCACTCTCGCGATCGTGTTCTCCCGTCTTTTCTTCCACTTCTTCTTTCGCCATCATCATCACCATCATCATCATCATCCTCGTCGTCGTCATTCTCAAGACAGGTTTATGATGGGAACAAAAAGAGTACAGGGGTGGGACTCGATAAGTATATATCGATAAAGCTAGAACATCGAGAGACTTTGTCATTTTCCAAGGCAATAAGGTTGGACGGAGATTAGAAAACGCAAGCTCGAGTTTACGTGCGAAAGCCGAGCGCTGGGAGAGCGGTAGAAAATGCTTGAAGCGGCAACCATTGTGGAAATGAGTATAGGTTACATTTCGACCATTCTTCTCGATCGCAACCCTCTCGTGCAATGACTGCAGCGCAAGAATCCTCGTTCGAGAAGCCATTAGAGAATTGCTCGGTTGTGCGAACAATAGAGAAATAATTCCGCGTTTGCGCACAGCATCCGTGTGGGCTTATCCATGCCTGTATATTCTGCCTGCGACAGCGTCGCTGGGCCTACCATATCTCAATTATGGGATTAATATACGACCCATAAAGTCTATGCGTGCATGCTCTTGTGTTCTTACATATCCGTCCCCGGGCTCCCCTGGCTTTGTCCTTCGAGGATGTAACCCGGCGCTTTCTTGCCACGATTTAGCTTCTCTCATCCGCTCTCTCATAGATTTCCTCTGCTCTCGACGTTCTCCCGACCGCGGATCAGCTTTTGCTACGACTAATGTTCTCCACCCCAACATCCTTGCCGCACCGTTAAAAGGTTCGTTCCGAACCGCCACCCCTTTATCTTTTTGTCGACCAACGGGAATTCCATGGTGAGCTCACGAGAGAGTGCCTTCTCTCTCTCGCTTTATCTACCTTCCTCCGGTCTTGATGCACTTTCCGCGAGCGTAATCCAATTAGTCGGCTTCTGTGTACTCGGTAACGAGGGAGGCTACCCTCGATTCGTTACGCTTTTGCGTTCACGTATATGTATATATATGCTATGTTGGGATGCAGACGTATATCAGATATAGGCTATGTCGCAAAATGTTCCGACAGCATGAAGCGTGTAATCAAGTAAATCGCGGAGGTAGCTGTGTATTCTTCATCTCAGACGAGTCACGATGGAATAATTACACTTTAATTATCGCGTATTAGTGCTCATCGTTTTTATTTCGCGAATATAAAAATCGCCGAGTTTTCTTTTGTTTCGTCAGTTTTTTTCCCTATCCATTTACATGACAGTGGCATTAACCAAATTATTAGTACAGTCGGTACTTAATTTCAATACTGTTTTTTTTTTTTCACATTGCATCTATAAAAATACAATTATCACTGGATTATACATCACATTGGATACACAAAATATGAATACTTCGGTAATTTCCTACCAAGAGGGTGCAACTTTTCGCAGCATCCTTCGCTACGTATTGAGAAATTCGCGAATGACGGAAACCAACGCGAGCCGTGCTGTAATGGACGTTTTGAAGATCGGACTGTCATTAGGAAAAATAAAAAAAACTGCAGCCGGAACTTACGTTCTGATGAGTATGAAACTGGCTCCTCTGGTGTACAAGATTCGAGAACCAAGGCTGAGCGACGATAGCGACGGAAACTCTTCGACTTCGGGATCGAGCGATTGAGTCAGAAAAAAATCAGCTACTTGGAGAAATATTTGAACGAGATAAAGTTTCGAGGGAATAAAATTTGGACGTAATTCAAATGGTAATGTTGCCGAATAATTTAGTTTTATAATATTAGGTTAGGTTACGTTAGGTTCAATTAGGTTAATTAGGTTTTATAATATTAGCAGAAAAACTTTTTTCGGATTCCGCAGTCAGAGAAGGGATACTTTAGTCGCGAGTCATCCGGTCAGCACTAATCTACATACTGATACTTTCCATCTGAAGTTACGACAGAGATCGAACACTCAAACGACGAAATCGACAGATGAGTGTCAAACAAGCCGTTTCCGGTACAATCCTACACGTTTCATCGATTTTTCATACGCCATTGAGACTGAAAAAATATTTTTCAAGCCCATTCGTGTTCGTTGTAAAATTCACCGATCCGTCTCTCGTATTTTGTCATCCGTACGAACATCGTTGAAACGTGATACTCATTACAGCGTGAGGAGATTAGGAAACCGTTTTTTTCTCGCTTAATTAAACGATTCCACTGAACACGCGATCTTATTTATGCGTCAACTGAAAATTTCTGACGGAGATCGTTTGGAGAAAGTTGTTTGACTATATGCTTGTATTAAGCACTTACTACTTGACACAGAAAAAAAATAAAATAATTCTCCGTTTGATTTTCTCGGAGTGTTGTATTATCCAAGAATTATTTAGCGGTAAAACGCATTCTGTTGGATTAATCTCCATCAGAACGAGATATTTACTCGCGTGAAAAATATTTCAAAGTTTCCGGAGAAATCTTACGATTTTTGCGTTTTTTTATCGATCTTTTTATTATACTCAAATCAATTATCCATGCTGTGATACATTTCAACTCGCAAGCTTCTTTTCCTTACAAAAAAACATGATTTTTTTTCGTGCAGCATACTTTTTTACCTCTCGCAGCGTACGAAAAAGCAACTATATTTCATTTCGAAGTCTTACAGCCGCAGGTGTATACCGGCATTGTCCAACATTGAGTCTCAGCTACTAAATCACCTCGACGCCGACGTTCACACAAGAATAATTCAGAATGGCGGTTGGCGCGCGTTCTAGTCGACGTGTATGCACATGTACACATAGGTATACCCTCTTGCGCTTTTTACGTAAGACTCCGTACGATCATCCGATCACGAGAGTGCACGTAAAACGAGAGCCAGCTTTGGGAATTCTCGTTCGTTGCTTATAAAGCGGAGAAGATAAAGTAACAGAACAAAATGTAAGATGCGAGAGATATTATTTATCAACGCATATACTAGGTTCTCTTGTGAATTCTGTACAAAGATTGAGAAGAATCTACAAGAATCTTTCATTCCCAATGAAATAAAGTCTGTAAAATCTTTACGGTGGTTCTGCGTTCTCCCGAAGGCTCTTAAAAGATGCCTTTTTTCGTTCGTCGAATACCATTGCTCTTTTCTCGCGCCACTCGCTGTATATATACGACAATTTTTTTTACGTCTCCTTTTCTTCATTGCGAAAGTCGTATCGCTCGGCTCATAGATGCATACACGTGGTGCATGATATATATTATCGCGGGAAACACCGCGAATTTATATCTCAGGCGCTAGAATAGGAGCCCCTATATTCCAAGCTGCATTGAACTCTCCAATAACAGATGTGGTGGAGTATCGTGCGAAGAGCTTGAGAGTGAATCCGTCGAGAAATATCGAACAAGGATATACACACTGCAGTTGGATTTCTCTGCGGCAGTCGTCGAAGCAACGCTATTGGCGCACTTGTGAAGTCAAGGGAGCTTGCTCGTTGCGATACTCTTTGAAAAAGTGTGTACGCTGCAGAGTGTAACGAGTGTGAAGGAAGAATGGACGATGGTTATGCAGAGTTGGAGAGAATTATAATGCTACGAGCTGATCCTCGTCTTTTGAGTAAAAACTTCGATGGATATTTCGTTTGATGACTTTGCCTCGTCTTGGATACAGTACAGTTTAGTTTTCATGGCAGATGAGAGAAGCTGCGAGATGTTTTAACGATATACAACATCGTTGACCGAAGTTTAAAGAGAATCATGTCATCCGAGTTCACAGAGTTCACACACCCGAAAAAAATCTCCCAATTTCGGTTTCCTAACGATAATTCTCTTTTCATTCGATTATGACGTCGATTTTTGTTCCGTTATGGGCGAGAATGTTCATGAATCACGACTGGACACTCGGGACAGGAAATACATTGTGTAACAATGATGCAAGAGGCGTAATAAATGCAACACGCCGCTATTTAGTTATATAAGCTGATATACTTTGTACGTACGCGAGATAAAATCTCGTGCAGCGTTCACCACGCTTTGTTTATGAACTGTTACGAGGCAACGCGACGTGCAGTTTTCCTACGATCAGCTTCCACGCTTTTACTTCATCTTTCTGCGTGTATCGCGTAAAGTATTTCCACGGTGATGAATGAACAACGGAAGAAAATAAAAATCGCAATAATACGCGTCGTTAATTCCAAGTTCCAAGATTAATCGATCTATCCTTCGATCTTGCGAGCTTCGGGATGGAAAAAAAACAAAGTAATTAAACTCTTCGAAACGAGGGTACCCTCCCAGCAGCCTTATCCGATCGCAGCCACCTGTTATCCAGTCCTCCTCTTCCTCTGTCTCCTATCGTCTTCTTGCTCCACCTCGCACACCATGCGAGTACCATGAGGAAGACGCTCGCTCTTTCGTGACATGGAAAACCCTCAGGACCACCAGGTTCTGTAGAAAGCGAGGGTAGGACCACGAGACTCCCGAGAAACTGAAGGAGCAAGCCCGGGAAAGGTTGAGAGGAAGTGGGACCAAGACAGGGCGAGAAAGAGATGGACCGGTCTCGGCACGCGCTAGCCGGAAGACGATAAGACTGGATTCCAAGTGTTCCGTTAACAAGTCCCCACAGTCGTCGACTCCACAAGACGGAGACGGAGAATATACCGTTCTCTCTCTGTAACTTGCTGTATATATTACATATATACATGTATAATCTCTCCGTACACACTATCATACGAGATCTCGCGTTTATCTTCTCTCCCGAGTGCGCACTCTTGCGCTAACGAGAGAGAAGGAGAAGAGGATAATGCGATAAGCTCAAACAAGCGCTTGTTTGCAGATTCAGCAGAATTTCACCGTTGTCACGCGTGTTTCAGTCTCGACTTGCGCAAAAAGTCCTTTAACCGGTGCGGGTATCCTCGATAGAATGTATCACATGGAATAGAATCTCCGTCGGTTTGTTGGAGAGGATAAATGATGCTCAAAAAATCGATACCAACTTCTCGTATCCCGGCAGGTTCTATGGTCATTTTTTTAACGCGAGAAAATAGGTCAGGATCGATGATGACGCGTGCGTCTTCGAATGATCCTTCCGCTTCAGCAGCCTGGACGAGAAACATTGCCAAGAGAGTAAACCATGTAGTCTTTAGAAAGTAAGCGAGTTTCTCATTTTTTCCCCGCAGTTTTTTATAATCCCCAGTTTGCCGAAACTCGCTTCGTTTCGCGTGTTCGCGATGCTCTCACGGCCGATCCGAAGGCGTCGTATTCCTCATTTTTCTTCTTTCTGTTTTTTTCTCTTCCCCCTGTTATACATGCCATATACTATCTTCTCTGCCCACGTGTGTGTACACGTGTATCACCGGGTAACCAGGCCGCGGGGCATATTATACACGGGCCCATTTATCTGAGCGCTGGTATAGCCACGATAGTATCAACGTCCGCGCGAGGTCCTGCCAGTATTTGTCATGGAGATGCGACCCTCCGATACCTTCTGCTTGGGCGCGCGTCGCGTTGCATCGGATCCAGCCAAGCCGCCCGCCCGTGCTCGTGTATTAACCTTTCTTCTCCTCCTCTCTCCATCCCCCTCGGACCCTTTGCCACATTGCACAAAGACGCGGGATTCTTCAACGTATGAGAGGACACAACGGCGAAGATGAGCACCCAGGTAATTTACCGTGCAACTGTGCGGGACCGCGACGCGTCACGTCACACCCCCCAAAATTCGTGCCAGTGTCTTCTTTTTTTTTGAATATGTATCACCCAGTTCCTTCCCGGGTTCTTGTTCGTCCACACTTTGAACATACACCAAGGAGACGGCGAGTACTTCTTGATAATCGAATAAATGTGGGACCATCCATTACCCTTGACCATTACGTTGGTCAATGTCCCGCGGTGTCTGTAGAGCATGGCGCCATCTAGAGAGCGGAAGCGTCTCTGAATCGTTTTATCGTTCGAAGCAATCATAGCATATGCCACCGTAAAGCGGAAGTGCCAAGGTGAATTTATCTGAAAAAATGAAGTGACGTCGATGGGAAGTCCGTTTATCGAGTAAAACAACGTGTTATTTAGAAGCTACGAGCGATTTATTCCGGTAGCATGCCACGCGGGCCAAAGTAACGAGCTTTCGAACCGAGTTAAGTGACCATTACTCGATATGAAAGTATCCTGATGTGCCAGTAGATACATAACATTGACCTTGATAAAAGCAGAATTGGACGAGGATCTCAAGAATCCGGAATCTGAACAGACCGTGGGATCTACGTTCTAGTCTAAAGATAAATAAGCAGGTAACTGACAAACGCGTCAAGTACTCTCGTGAGAATACCAACCACCACAGGATTTTTACGACAGCCGAGAAAAAATTTCATAAAAAAATGAGGACATTTTTCACCGTCACGGCACATCAACAAGAGGTCGTCGAAACTTTGTGGAACGTCACATGGAATCCTTCATGCTTCTCGTCTACTTCTCTCGCTTTTATTTCCGAGATCGTTTCTACCTGTTGCTTGATCGCTCGTCCGGAAGTCTGTACTCGGTATTGACCAAAACGTTGAACGCAATTCTTTTAATTGACCAACATAATCCGACTGTGTACAACGGTGATCAGTGACTACTGCAACCTTTAAAACCGTTTGAAACAGGTATCCAAAATGTAAAATAAAAATATTGAACCAACAGACCCGAAGGGGATCTTAATCACTGGAACAGGTCGCCTGGCTAGTTTGGTCAGTTTTTTTTTTTGCATAAACCGTATCACCTCGTTTAGGACATTAGCAGCAGCCTTGCGGGGTCCCCTGACTGTATGTGCACATGGAAAAACGGTAGAACCTGCAGGACTCTATTGCCTTTTTGATTCAACTCGAGCGAGCGTTTCAACGGCTGCTTGTGTGCACATGTGCTTATATATGGTCGTTTGCTAGGCTCGGAAGATTCATTTGGCTTTATACGCAAGGTCTAAAGTAAAATCGAGTTCAGTCAACGCCATTCGTGATGAATTCTAGTGGAAGCGGAACACGACTCGGTTCGTGTCCCATTTTCGAGGCAGAAGACGAACCGCTGGAAAGATGCAAATAGAAGACCCCACATCAAGAGTTTTCACGTTTAAGAAACGACGTTGGGTGACCGGGGCTTGTTTTCAAATCACGATGTACCTATAAATTTATGCCATTCTTCATCATGCTTTGCATGATGGTTAATATTCTTCGCTGACTGTTCTTGGAGGGGAAAGAATGAACAAACCGTATAATGTTCTTTCTTTTGTTCTTTTCTCCATCTCTCTTTCTTTCTTTCGGCATGCCATAAACTAACGCGTTTATCATCAAGATACAGTCTCGGTGTTCATGTGAAAATTGATCAGTACCTGGCAGTACTACCTAGGCAAAGGATTACAGATCGTTGGAGCGTTATTCCGACATGTTACAGTGATCATGACTGTTGCAGAGTTATGTCTCTCTTGAATGACGAAGGATATTGTAAGTGAAATCGATGAGAAAGTGACTTTGATGATTATATTTATCAACATTCCAAGACATCACAGAGATCATTTCAACGGGCTCTATTATCCCTGGATTATTTGCCATATTTCAGCTCTATGACTATAATGAATTACAGTATGGAGCAACCAATGAAGGAAATTGAATACTCGCAGCATCTTTGACGTTCGTACGATAGCAAAAATCCTTGTTGTACCTTTCCATTTCCCTGCCTCTCTAGTGAGAATAAAAGGTTCCCGGTATCCTGTCATTACGAGCAATTTTGGGCTATGCTGTGCAATCGTCAGAGCCAGTGCTGTATTCAATGGGTTCGGAAGATCTTACTACACTTTTACCGGCATTGCATTCAAGACGAGTTCACGAGTATGATTCACATACGAGCATTGGAACCAGCACATGTGAGATCACTCGCGGGTCCTTGAATCAAGGAGTCCGAGTGGACTGAAGGGGGACGATAGTGAGGAACGTAGGCAAGGCGGTGTCGGCAATCACTGGCAGAGACAAAGAACGTACCTGCACTCAAAACAAACATCACTCTTGGCATTGAGCCGGTAGGGTGGGTTGGTAGGGGATCCGAGAGCATACAATTCATTCGAAGGGTGTTTTTCTGCGACAATGAGGACCAGGCGAGCGAGGAGGCAAAAAAAATGAACGGATCTGAAATCTCAAGTCTGCAAAGCCGCCTGTGGCTTGTGTCATTGTCGTATTCTTCTTGATCGTTATACACGTTTCTCTTTCTCTCTTTCACTCCTTGTCGTTTATCCTTTTACCGCTCAGAAACCCAGACGACGTGCGCGTATTCACACGAGGGACTATAAAGAGAGCCGAGTAAGGAAGCCAGCACTTCTGGCTTCGTCTTGCATCGCTAACACGTCTCTGAATGTATTCGCTGGTTGCATTGAATTTACCCGAGGGAGTAACACACGGTGAATTGAGATGAATCCACGTTGGCGAGTACACGTATAACCTCGCTCGAGGTGTGAAAGAGTAAAATGTGTTAGGCGACGAGGTCAACACCTCAACAACCGGGTTTACGTTTCGCGTCGAGTGTCGGAGATCTCGCACGCTCCATATAATGCATCGGTGATGTAGTGCCATTAACACCTAAGGTACATTGTTGGCAGCCCGATGAAGAAACGGAAATCTTGATGGAATAAATTTTCAATGGGATAACTGAGAATGTCTGATAACGCTTGTACGAAGGGGAGGAAGCTCGTTTTCCAAAATGGTATAGAATGCATTTTTTTCAGATTCACCCGAGATGTACAGTTCTATTTTATTTAATGGCAGCTTCCAGCTCAGGAGCTACTTGATTGATCTTCAAAGATCTCTCGAATCATAGCAGTCGATACAAACTTGCAACGTTCGATAGATGACTACGAGAAGATGTTGAGTCAAATTTCGAAAAGGGAGGATATTCAGATGACAGTCGAGGTTTGAATTCGGTTTTTTTTTATTTTTCGAGTCCTCGGCAGCCATTGACACTGCTGAAATGCATTGGACGTCGAGCATCTGCCAAAGAAGAAGCATTAATTAACGGGATCTATCAGAATAGTAATCTTTCACGTGTTGTTGCGATTTTTTTCAATCGGTAGTTGAATTTTTGCGCGGAATATTAATTTTTTACGGCTTCACTATTTCAACGACACGGGCACGTGCTCGTGTATCCGAAGGCATCCTTTGAAATCTCCTCGTGACAGTTTGATGACTTTGCCTTGTAATATCCGAAAGAACATCATGCCCTCCGGCAGCATCAGAGGCTTTGGAACATCAAGATTGATTATCATGTTTCGGATTTTCTTCACTACATCAGATTAAAAGTCAGATCTGATCATGGAGCAAAATTACTGAAGCAAACATCTTTGCTTTTTGTATTACACGGTTCGCATACCTTTCGCACGTCAGCAAAGACAACTTCGGAATACCGCGAGCCTCTCGCAAAGGTCATTGTTGAAACTTCCAGAGTTGATTCCTTGCTCAGACTCTTTCGCAACATCGTTTCAACATTTTTGGTTAAGCAGTGGTCCCCCCCTTTTGAATGTCGTCGTTCATCGACGATTTTGTCTTCTCTCGAGGAGGACGACGCCGACGGATTCCACCGTCCACGTTGTCCTCTTGGTCGATCGTCAAAGCACTCGCTGGTCTGTACAACGGAGACCCCAACAACGGGCACAATTTCGAAGACACGTTTCGAAACGAGATCGACGATTTATCGCCCAGTGTTCGACGATTCGGCTGTCCTCTCCGGTTGGTTAACAGAGCGAGATCAAGAGTGACTTGGGGAATTTACACTCGGGATTTTGTCGTAGCTATGCCCCCTGTAGAATCCCATGAGACCTGTCTTGGTCGTTTCGGCAGCCATTGACTACAGTCATGGCGAAGGTAGAGGGAAACCAAATGCACGCAACGTACGACGCGAGTCTTGCCTCCTCTTCTCTCGGTCTCAAATACGCACGAATCGTTTCAACCGACTGTTTCGAACGTTGGTGTACGTGTTCGAGCAAATTGTTTGGAAGACGAGAAAATAAAAGACTGAGGTAAAAAAGAGGAGAGATTGGCCAAAACTATGCGGTGGACGCTTTGGGAATGAAAGAATTTCCCATGGACGCTGCGACACGCTGCGGACTTTTCCAGGTTTTCATGTCGTTAGGTGTCCTTTTTCCTTTTATCGGGCAGGAAATGAGGAAACAAAACGTTTCTCTGAAACTTGTTTACAAATCCATCTAAGCAAAGTGAATATCGGAACATGCTTTTACTTAGTTACACAACGATTAAAGTGTGCTTAACGATTAAACCGGCGAGAAAATAAAGCTATATTCTACAGCGAAGCAACAACGATACCACTCCTGTCAATCAGCAATGTTACACCAAGTAAACTACTCGACGCTCAAATATGCAATCCGTACCAGTATCGTCATCGTAGATGCATGAATATCCACGCGAGTTCATTCACGAAGAGTATCATGTAGCCTTGAAGGGTTGGCAAACAAGCTGGTCTCGTCTTTCCTTTTGTTTCCGGTCTTCCAGATCGGCATCCATCTACCTATTACTGTTTATACCTATGGGGATACGTAGAAGCATATACGCATTTGCAATATCTACCCAGAGTTCTGAGCTTAGAGGCGTGCGGGGCTGAAGAGGCTTCGGGAAGGTTGGATGTTCGACTCGGATGCTGCGAAGACGGCGGGCGAGGAAAAATGCGAGCGAAATACACACAGACAACGAGAGAAGAAGAATGATAAAGTGTTTGGTGAACGTGCGGAATGAGTTGGAGTAGGATGAAGAAGAAGAGGAAGAAGAATAGAGAAGATGAAGAGGGAGACGAATGAAAAGAACGAGCAGGGGTGTAGGGGGGCTTTTCGTAAGGGGGAAGAGTATCGTGAGAGTGTGTATTCGCCATTAACGACTCGTCGCCCATAATTTATGGGCCATTAATTAGGGGACGGATAAAAGTGGGCACTATAAAATTATAGAACAGTCGCGAGGTGAGCGAGCTCGATACACTGGCGAGACGCACACACAGTCACGTACACGTGGGATTTCTCGTATTATACCACTGTTGCAAAATTCTACCTGATGGCGTTGTTTCAGAATCGCCCGATTGTTTCAAGCCCCTCGTCTTCTTTCCGGCGCGTGACAGCGATCGCACGACTCTCCGGCTAAATCCGAATTTCACGTGGCAACATTTTTGAATATTACGTTATTTTTCTTTCACCATTGCTTCAAAGTTTTACGTGTTTGTAAAACGACTCAACATAGCTCGTTAAATGGATAAGTTATCGATTTACCGATCTTGTTGACACGAGTCTTTTTTATCTCTCGATGTTACACTCGCGTTCGGTGTATAAGGACATTTTTCTGTGTCTGTGTTTGTGTGGTTGTGTAGAAAAGCGTGAATGTATATGTGGGTTCTTCGAAAGCAGGAATTTATAGTTTAGGCTAAACGTCTCCATCGCTCTGCTAATTTCGTCACTGAACTGCGAGACCTCGACCTGATTGGCCATCAGTTCAATCATCAGTTCAAAATATATTGTTCAATTTCGAGGCGATTTTTCAACGAATTCTACTTTTGTTGCAAAAGATGAACCAATCATACCCAGCTTAGAGGTATTATAATCCTTTAATCGACACTATCAAGTGCCCTATGTTTTATATTCGAAAACTATGCAAAGGTCGATCACAATTCCTGTAACGTCGTTCTAGGATATTCGATGAATAATTTATTGCAAATTTTCTACGTTAAACTCTGCTACTACAATGTGAATATTCTTGGGGAATATATCGTTCTTTTGTTTCAGGCAAAAAGTTCGCACGAATTCCTCATGATGGCAGTGGCTGGAAAGCAAATCTCTTCTGCTTCATATTCTTTTCATCCCCTCGTCCTCAGACTCGTGGTCACCCTCTCTCTCCCTCTTCCATTCTTTCCTCACCTCGCTCTTCCGAGATTCGCTGTGAAGTGATTTATCGGCGGTTCGGGAGGGAGGGACGCGAATGCAAATTTCATCGCTCCCTCTCTCTCTCTCTTTCCCTTTCATCTCACATCGAGAGTGAATGGTGAACAAGAGCGAGTACGAGCAACCGAGGGATCCATTGTCTTACGCCTATTTATCTCCGGCTGGACATGGGACGAGAGGAGGTGTGGGTCCTCGAACAACGAGAGAGAGAAAGAGAGAGTGAGAGAGAGAACACAAGAAAGAATATCGTTTCTAAAACGAATCTCCATATTTCTCCACTTACATCATACACGCGAGCGTACTGCGTGTAGTCCGTACCTCGTATCAGGACGCAACGACGAAAAAAAATGGGGGGGACAGGAACCACGAGGGAGGCTGCAAAAAATAATAATAATAAAACGAAAAACGTTCGATCCACGCATCGTTTCGCGTTTTAATTTAGACTCCCAGAATCTTCAATTGTTTTTTTCTTGCGCTTTTCCCCCGCATCTCTATACTCCGTCTTTATCGTTCTTTCGGGGTGTGGGACAATCATTGCCCGAGGAATACGCCTTTTGCAACGAAACAAAATCTCCCAAAGGGGCGTAGCCGAAGATCTTTCTTCGGTGAATCGAGCATGCATCGATCCCAAATTCATCTCTCGTTCTTCCTGCTTCGTTCTCTCTTCCTCTCCCGCTCCTATAATTTTCGTACACTCATTGTTTATATCAAGCATTACCGAGCCTTTGAACCTTTCTCGTATATACTTTATAGTTTTTACGACCGACAGATTTTTTTTCTTATTTTCGCACGAGAGCGCAAAAGTCATAATCCCGCGAGGAAGGTTCCTTTTCGAATTTCTCGTCTTCGACAATGTACTTCGATGAGCTTTCTTTCAGCAAAGTTCGATCCAAAGTGGAGAACTTTGCGAGTCCTTGGAATTTCTCAATAGGCGTCTCCGCGATCGAAACGCTGTGGGTTTGCTGATCCGTTGATGTTATATTATAGCGTGTAGCGGATGTCTCACGAGAGAACTCACACCGAGAGAGGGTGTACATCGAAAAGAGAAACCCACGAGAAAAAGATACAAGAGAAACGAGAGAGCGACGAAGAGAGGAGGTGCGGAGGATGTGAGGACTGTTCCTTGGTGGCTCCAAGGGTTCCGTGTTCACTTTACGTTTTGCTTTCATCGCCATGGTGTAAAGCCGGTTTACATAAGGGACGATATATCCCGTGTGTTGTTTGAAACTTTCCGAGACATTTTTCTCTCTCCCTCGACAAAGGTTTCACGACTGTATGGTCACCAAGAGAGACCCAGCGACGTACTCTTTCCGAAGCTATAAACTTAGATCGAAGATTGAGTTTCCCAGCGTGAAAAGTCTACTATTTCCATGTCCAATTGTAAATTGAGTTTTTTTACAACTTCGTCGCTTTTAAAACAAGTTTTGATGATTTTTTGCACGATGATAACCGCTTTGTTTTCATTACAGCATAAACTACAGGTTACGTCAATTAATTCACTTTAATTATTCAATGGCAACTTCAAAGGATACGTTGAAATAAACTAAAGTTGCCAGCACTTTGGTACACGTATCGTTTTACGATGTACAACACGCTGTGAAAATACCAGTCGTTGTTGGCTCATTCCCGCGGCTACGTCGGAACGTAACGAGAATCCTCTGGGGGGCTTCCGGTTCACCATCAACGCCGAGTGCCGCGCGATCTTCAACGACTTTCTCGCTGTTAAACTACGAAACTCGTTGCCCGTACAGTTGTGCAACAAGACCCGTGGTGTACCAGACTGGTTGGAAGATCGTTGGAGCCTAGAAAGTATCAGCGGTATAGGTAGAGTACAAAGGTCGAAGGGATAGTATTACGGAAACAGCTGGAAAAGATGATAAAGAAGATAAGAGGCCGTCCCGATGAAATGGAAAAGCATCGAGTATCGATTCCGGAATTCTTCGACATCGTTTCACGTGCGATTGTCAAAAGCAACGGCGGTGAAAGAAATAGTTCAGAATCAAACATGGCGGACGTAAAAATGTCCCTCTTGGCACACGTCGTCAATTATCCACGGCGGTGTGGTCAAGAGTAAAAAAGAAAAATGCTGCTTGCAAAAGAAGATGGAGAGAAAAAGCGTGGAAAGAAAGAAAAAGACGCGGGGTAAGAATAATGAGAGAAAAGAATGCCGACCGCTTGAGGGCAATAAAACCGCATGCGGAGAGTTTCATACGGAGCCAACGCGAGACGGAGACGCAGGATGGAAATGCCGAAATGCAACGGGGCGTACGTAATGCCAACGTGAAGAGTACCGAGTGCCGTGACGAGTAGTAGTAAAGGCGAGGAAATAAAACGGAACAGGGGAAGGCTTTTTCAGAGCACACGGGAAAGACGAAACGTTCGAGGGACTTGAGGTTGAGAGAATTCTAGCGTCGCGAGAAATGAAGATACCGAGCGAATATGAGAATCAACCATCGTGGAGCACGGTGTTGGTCTTTGAGTGAGATTCAAGTGAGCCTGGAAAGTGGAATGGCCGGCCGGATATTTGGGGACGCGAGATAACAACGAGGTAAGAGCAAAAAGCATAAACGAGTTAACCGGATGAAGATAAGAACAAGAGCATCACCTTCAACCTTTGCATTCGTTATCCACCTCCTTTCGGTACTGGTAACATTTTTGCTCTTCATTTCCGAGTCCGAAATATGACACCTGTGCGCAACTGCGCGAGGGTCAATGAGAGTACAGGTCCACGAGGGGTCAATTAAATTCGATGGTAAATAGAAAAGACCAGGACCTGGCAAGCTGTTCAGTTTCCGGACTGGATTGACCAGTAGCTCTCACGGTCTCTGGAATTAACGGTGTTTCCGCTTTCGCGAAGTTTGTGACGAGAGAATAAACTAAATAAAAGAGTCAATCGAGGGGCTTTGTTATCTTTTCTGGAGACTTTATTGAAAGGAGCTTCGTAAAGAAGAAGACACTTTGCGACAACGGCTAGCAGGGCAGTAAGAGAGAAAGGTTGAAACCATGAGCAGGCAGTGGAGAGCCAAAGCTTCATTCGTTATTATTATCGCTTACAACCTGAGCTGAAGTGTGTGCATATATAACCTGCGCTCTCGTTCCCCTTCTTTTGGTCCGTTCCATTCGGCTCTTCTTCAGGATGTGGGTCTCCATTGATACGGCAATGAAGAGGCGAAAAGGCCGTTTGGTAATTCCGAAGAGTAATGAAGTGAGGGAGCTCGATAAAATTGACCCCGAGGTGCGGTATAAGTAATCGAATTTCGAATACCATACCTCCAAACTCTTTTTCCGTTCCAGTCTTTGTTTTTTATTACCCGGCGTAGCTCTGGCCACGAAGATTACTCGCAACTGGGAAAGATGGACCCGTGCGGCAAGTTCCACGAGGCTTTATTACCGTTTCGTGAATTTTTTATTCACTCGAGACGCGAGTATAAGTTTGTTATTGTTATCGCCAAGAGGCATTAAGTTAGACAACGTTTGCCGCAACCCTCGAGTCAATCGCCACTTACCGATGTTGATTCTCGTGGCTTGAAAGTTTCGAGACGACAAAAAGACGAACGTATCACCTGATGGTATCGTCATTTGCTCTTAAATTTCGCAAGGAAATGAGATGCACTTTTATTGCCACGATTTCGAGGCAGTCGAGATGACGAATGATCTTGGATCGCCACGAAAGGGGATGGACTCGATACAGGGTTGATGGATATTTTCATTAGCCGGAAGCTTAAGAAACTTGGTTTCAAGTTAATTGAATGATATTTTGTATTTTGTATTGTGTATTTTATTTTCAAATCTTCCGGATTATACCCTGTTCGAAATAAATATGAGGGCAAAGCGCTGCAAAGTTACACGAAGTACGAAAGAAGGTGCAAAAAGCGCGAAACTAGTGGAAACTCATTGCCTCGTCTCGGGAAGATGCAGGTTTCTGGTCACGTATGCACAGCCAACTTCTGACGTTCCAATTACGGGAGAATTCTTCCATTCATCGGGACACGAAAGCAAGAAGGAGAAGATCAAGATGTACGTACGTGGCAGTACGTGAAGTTCACGAAAAGGCCTTTTTTTTGTATCGAAGAGAAGAGAAAAGAGAAGCTCGTTTGTGTTTGTACTCGAGCGATCTCTCAATCTTAAACAGCTTCGAAGAAGAAAAAACGACGTTAAAGGGTTCTTTGCTGAAACGAAACAAAAATAAGAGGCTGGGAACTTTATAATTCCTGCGGAATCATCATGAAAGGTCCGCGTAACCGTACCAACAATTATTTGAAAAACTAACGAAACAATGAATAGACGATCGACACTGAAACCTATGCTTATTCACTCGCATTTCGTTAAAATTAACGTCCGCGAAGGAACCAATTGAAATTTTCATTGTCCCCAGCAGGGCAATAATCGATAAAGTAATAATTCAGCGAAGCACTCGAACGCCGATTTAATAGTTAACTTAAATGGTTGTCATGGTTTGCAAGCAATAAGGTCAATAATTCATCATCAGTGGGAGTTGGGAATCGATTCTCTGGATGTTGAGCACACCCTCGCCTCTTTTCCTTTAATCTTTTCTCCCGATCATTCGTTTCGCTTGACACGAAAGGTAAAAGGATAGCTTGTACGGAGAAGTGAGAAAGAGAACCCTCGGCGTTGATCAACTTGTCGCTGCTCCAATTATCGTCGACTCCTTCGGGGCAATAGTCGCGGCGAAGCTGCCTCGAACCCGAAGTCACAAACGAGAAGCGATCTCGGTCTGTGTATAATACTTGACTCAATGGCCGCAACAAGCAACAGCAGCTCACGGAGTTGTTGATTGATTCGCGCGATCTTCAGCTGGGCTCTCAAGTTGTTTAATTACCGCAGGCTAATTAGCATCTAAGGTGCGGTTGGCACTCAATGTCAGATACATTATTCGCCGATACACGAGTAGTTGAACGATCGTGTCACACTTTTTTTTCTCTCCTTTTCCCCCAGTTGCATTGAAACGTCGCTTTACTTTCAAATCCTCCAGAGCAGACGTCTATATGTATAGAGTGTTGTTACAGAGCGCGATCTTCTACCGATTTTATAATCCAACTTGACGGCGTTCGAGCCGAATCGGTGCGTTTACGACTAAAGTTTGTTTGCCATTAAAAAATGGCTTTATCTTTTTATTGTCTCCGGATTGCGAGAGATCGATCATTTCTTTTTAGTTCTACGTAGCGGGCCCGTGAACCGCTTGCATTTCCTGCGGTTATAAATTTTCAAAGAAGGATCCACTCTCGTTCCTTAACCGGCGGGAGTTCTCGCGATCGAGTTTGCCAGATCTTATTATTCTTCGCTCTTTTTTCTTCTCCTTTCTCTCCGTCTCTTTTTCTTTCTCTCTGCTACCTGTTATTATGCGTTATATATAGTAGCAAACCAGTGCTACAGGCTGGACAACGTCATCCGCACAATCTTGAGAGAGCCCGGAAAGCAATTCGATCGGTAGCGCTTGGGGGTGCGAATCGGACTCGAGCCACTTTCTCTGTCTTTCTCTTTTCGTCTCTTTCTCTCCGACTTTGCCTCGTTATTTTCAACTCCTTTTCATTCTTTCGTTTCGTCTCTCGATCTCTCAACGAATATCTTTCTTCGTGGTATGCGAGTCTCTGGTACTTGGTCATGCCGTAAATTTGCGGAGAGACCCAAGTGCGTGAGAGAAAACGCTCGCTCGAGAAAATTGCGCGACTAAATTAGATTTATATGCTGCATTGTTGGTCTTTTTTTTGAACTGCCAGCTCTCCGGTTACAGGAATTTCGACTAAAACTAATTGTGGTATCGCTTGCATCTTCGTACAGAAAACTGAATTTTTATCTAGAATTTTTGTAGCCTGAGAAACAGAGCAGTTTTTGACAAAATTGTTCGCAAAGGTCACCTTCGAATATTTCAAGATATTATTCGGTATATCGGCAAGAAAATTATTCCCTCATAACGCTATGCACATCGTTTTAAAATCACTCGAAAAAAATCGTAGAGAAAGTGGCATGTGATTAATCTTCTACAACCAACACATTAAATCGCACTGTAACTATCTGAAATTGGAGGGTGGGCCTTTGAGGATAGCCATATCTAGCGGTTGTGATGAAAAAAAATGAGGAATGCAAGAGAGGGTTTGGGGGATGCACTAGCTTTTTGAATCATCACTCTCTTCTCATCGTCATGTAGAAAACCCGATGAACGGACAACTGTTATTCGTCCCTTGGAAAGAGCAGGTTCCGTGTGTGGCGCAAGAAGGGAAGGATTTAATAAAATCAATATTAATTGCCGAGACGATGCTGATGTGCGTTGAGAGCGCGATTCTTCGGCTACCTTATATTCTCCTTTCTTTTACCTTTTACATAAGCTCTCTTTTTTATCTCACTTGTAACGTGGTCCAAAAGCCGAAACGATCTTTCGAGCCTTTAGCTTCGTTCGTCTCGCATCTTATCCTACCGTGTTGAATATTCAGGGGTTTGCTGACGACGTGGCAAAAAGCCGTTTATGGACAGCGCCGTTGAGTAGTGGCCAGTTTTTTTACCCTGCCATCGTCGCGTTCACGATTCACAAGAGATCCTCCGATGTTCATCAGGTCTATCATCGATGCTCGGCATAGTATGCGGCTGGGAATGAAAGGCTGCACTGGTCAAGAATTCACCGTACACCGTCATGATTCGTTCCGGATCTCTTTCGTTGTTGACCTTCCTAGTTGCTAATTCGACTCGTACAGCCATGGTTTAAAACCTTCCCAAGCGCACAAAGGAGATCGATGTCGGATCTATTGAATTTCATGACGAAATCTAATGTCTGCTTTAATTTCGATGTTATTAGTGTCTTTTTTGGATTTGTGGATTCCAAAAAGCCAAGCGAGTGCTTGAAGTCGTTATAAAATCACGCAGATGCAAGTAGCATTTATCTACATGCATGTGCGTGCGAACTAAGACGTGCACACGATTTTTAAATGAAAACCCCACGATTGCGATTTCCCTATAGCGAGATGGAAGATGGAAGAGCCACTTTGTGACATCTCAACGAGGCTGGTCTAATGTGTATCTAAGAATCAGAATGAGACACAAACGGTAGGTAAAGCCGACGATCCGTGGAGAACTCTCGTTTGCTCTGGACTCGCCCTCTCATTCTCGATCTCTCGCATCTTCGCTCTAATGCCGTGCGAAGACTCTAAATTTCAACGGCGTGAAATTACCAGCTTCGGCGGCCTTTCATTATATCCTCAGGTTGCGCCTCGATGGACGTGTTCCCTTGTTCCAGCCTACACCTCAATTGCCCTTCGAGTCGCCGACGCTTTCCCAACGAATCCTCCAAATTAACGGTAGCCACGAGAGCCGCTCGATCCTTTTTCAATATCGGATTCCCGTCGCCCAAACTGTCGGCGAGTATGATGTCTATTTATCCCCGTGGCTGTACTCTGTGACTTTCCTCAAAATCATCTTGAGAGCATCGCGTTAATTGATCCCTCAAACTATATTTATATCATCTTACGACGCGTTAACGATAGCACAATGCTTTGATTGGATGAATGGTCCATTTGGAAATGAAAAACCATTTCACCATACTTTGACAGAGGAAGGGAAGGGGATTGAAACGTCAAACATGGATGATTTTCCATTTATTCCAACGAGTCCGCGAAAAATGAGATGAACGATTTATTCGGTTTTACCCACGCCAATAACGTATGCTAAATCATGAATTTAAGGTTAACCAGGATTCTCGACCTTGAAAATATACCACGCTTTGCGATCGCGTGATGGAATAAAAAATCGTGACGAGGAGCGTTCAATATGCGCATTTACAACGCGTCATGATTGTCCCATCTTTTCGGGACTGGCGATAACCGTACAATTTTTTCATCCTCCGGTTGTCTCGAAGGAAAAAGTCGCGAAGTGAGCACTCTGTTAAGAGAGACATCGACAATGCTGGCTTGCTGCAGTTAACATCGCGTTTCACCGTGTGACGAAACGAAGGGAATCGGTAAAAGAGCTCTCCGACACGCCACTCGATCTCTGGCGCTATCCCTCTCACTCCCTCTCTCTTCCTTTCTACCTACTAAAGAAGACATCTTCATTCAGAAAAATCGCAAGATCGGTCGTTTGCTCTCCGTTGTGGAAAGCATCACAAATACCCATACAGCAGGTCATTGATCCTCTCCTTACTCGTCAATTTCTATGAGGATACCACTGTAAGGACTTTGGAAAAACAGTAATGACAAAGTCATTAAGTTTTAGGACCAACCGTCGGCGGTGTTGAATCGTGGAAGCTAACGAAAGCGACCGAGCTACAACTCCTTCAATGCGACCAAAACCCAAGCTCAAAAATCCTCGTACGAGTCGTCCAAAAAAAGTTTCAAGAGAATGTAACAGCAAGATGGTGTGTGACGGAGGCTGGCAAAGGTAAGAGGGTTCGCCAGTCCAGTTTAGCGTGATCAGTATTATATCACAAGGCAAAAGGAACCCGCAAGATTTCGCCATGTATGTGTGTAAATCTTGCTAGCCTCGCACTAATCGGTGGGGACACATTCACGGTATTATCCCGTGATTCAGCAGCCGCTGGATGTTCGATCGGCGTAGCGAGGCGTCTTTGTCCTACCGCGACGTTGTCTTATATTCTTTTTACTTCTCCCTTAACGTTCCTTCTTCCGCGATTTTTTTTTCGACGAGATATATCGTCCTTTTTCCACCTTCCGTTCTTTCCTTCCGCAGAGCTTAGAACCCTACCCTTCATCCTTGTCTCCTTGTCGATTTTTTTTTTCGTTTGGTCGTTTTATCGAAACCGGCGTGTTACACGGATCGTCCGGAGAGGCCCGCTGCTTGTTCCGTTCCACCTCTTAGTCGCTCGTTCGTTCCATTCCACTGGACTCGCACTACTACTTCTACACGGTGTCGTCGGCCAATGGCGAATCTGAGAATGTCGAAAACTTTCCTGCCACACTCTGAACAGTGTGCACGAACCGCAGGATTCATCGGTAAACGGACTACCTCCAATTTCCGTTATTCCTCGCGATTGACGTGTCCCTGTTCGCCTGCCTCGTCGAGATTGTACAGTATACAGGGAACGGTATTACCAAAAATCATTAAACCATTAAAAAGCAAACCATTTTGGAGGTTTTGGTCAAAGTGCTGGAGCTAACTGGAGGAGCAAGATGAACCACGGTCTTCCGTGGCTGGTTCACTTCGCAGGATCGAGATGTTTATATAAAACCGGCGAATACAAGGAGTCTAGCAAGAGTGGAAATGGAGCTCGGTAGCTCGGAGCTCAATAAAAGATAAAACTGTACTTTCAAACTATCAGCAACGATATAACGACGGGAAATGAGACTCTATTGGATCCATTGTTAAACCAGGCATTTGGAGGGTTTAGAAACAACATGGGGGATGTGTCGTCGATACTAGGAGCGTCAGGCTGTGCGAGAAAACCGCAACGGGAATGAAGAGCTCTTCAATCGCGTCACGTAGATGCTACTTTGCGACATATATCGCGATTTTACCGGAAACGGGTTAACTGGACTCGAGACATCGGTTGAAACTCAATGAACCGACGTATAGGTATATAAGCGTAGATGCATTACCCTTCTTCGCTTTCTTCCGTCAAAACCAGTAGAGCCAGGTGTCTTGAGGAAAGGAAGTGGATGGGAGGATACTCGCACGCCTACTTCGGGGTCTCATGAATGTATCATGAACCCCTATTCGGTTTCTTTTCTTCCATTTTCGGTCTCCATTTCATGCTACGTCAAAGAATACTCATAACTATCATATTCGATGGGGTTTAGATTTTTCGTTACCGCATAACTGCGTTGCCGTGGATATCGCGTTCGAAGCCTGCATCTTTACGAGGCGAATCTAAAACTCCGTTGTCTCGATGCTCACATTTCATCCACTGTATATTTCAAAGAAGCCCTTCCTCTCTGTCTCCATTGATCTTGCCCACTTTAGTGGCTTGACTCCCTATGTACACGCCAAAAGAACCCATTGGCAAGTAAAAAACCGACGGATAAATAACGCGTTATTCGCCTCGTGGCAACGGAGAAATTCAGGGCCCTAGGGTTAAGGGCTGCCTGGAAACAAAAAGGCGTGGGTATCACAGCGGGCGTTCCATCTCTCTCGTTGCTTTTTGCCATCTTTGTCTTGTCCCTCGCTTGTACATCATATTCTTTTTCTCACTCGCTCCTACCAAAGGACCAGCGGTTTGGTTCTCCGATACCGATCTTATCGCGATCGTGTTCGCTTCTTTGTTGTGTTTGCTGCTTTGCTGATCGTCCAGCAGCTTGCACTGCTGCACTCTTGCGCGCGTCACTCTTTTCTCTCGTTTTTTTTTCTTCAAGCTTGCTCGTCCGTGGAACGTTGGTCGTTTTACCTCGCAGACATGCGCTCCTCGGGCGGACGAAAATCGCCAAGGGCGGACAGGAAGAAATAGAAGTAGGAACGGTGAACAAAAGGAGGATACAAGCTGGAGAATGGTGGAAAAGAAATAGCGAAAAGTCGAGGGTGGATTGCAGTCGCCAGGTACAGGGTGACTTTGATAAACAATCATCGAATACAGCAAGAATAATACGTTTACCGGTCTAATAAAAATTCGTGAATTCCCATCAGAGTTGTGAGCAAAAGACATTTAAACTTTCTGGTATTTTAGCTCGGAGAATAATTCAAGAAGCACCTGTATCAATCGGTATCTAGTATCATACAGTTTGCGTTAGGTGGGTCTGAAAATATGACCTTGGATTGTATTTTTTTCATCATTTTACTGCATTCTGCATGAACCACGGTCTTAGAGTACAGAAAGGGGGTCTGGGAAGAAGGGAGTGACTGAATATGTCTGCAGGGCCTGGTGTAGATCATCCTCAATGTCTCGGAGCCTCCCACCTAAGTATTCTCCATTAAGATCATATCGGAAAGCCAAAACTAATAACCAATCACCCGCTCCGAAGGCTGTATGCAATACGCACTGACTTTATCATTATATCCGAAGTGCATATATGCTACGTGTGATATTACAGGGTTCCGTGAATCGTTCTGCACGAATGGTGTAATCTTCGGCCTCTCAATTTTCGCACTTTGGGAGAAAAAATCGCGTTTGCAGCGGGTTGGACTCTTCGTCCCTCTTTGACGGAGAAAAAAAATACTACGACAAATGCACACGTAAAATTCCGATAAAAACGAAGATCACTTCGACGTGGAGATTGCGATTAGAAATAACGAGCAGAAATCTTCGTAATCTCGAATTTAAATGACTAATGATGATTTATCTCCAGAGTAGAGCCACACTCGTAATGTTTCAAGGAAAATTCGGCCTGCGGAGTTTTTATAACACTCACAATCATGTCAAATATCAATGAGAATTTTTATCAATTTTTCAATGTTACTTCTGTGTACTCTGATTGTTCGCAGGAGCTATTATCATCCTGAATCTTCCGTCATATATACATGCGACCAAACACCGTGAATTCTATCGCGAAGCAGAAACGAAGTGAGGCCAAGATCTTCGCCGGCTCTTGGAAATAAAAAAGACAGGGAAAACGCGAATTGAAAGAGACTGTACAAAAAAAATCGATAAGAATTAATTAGATAAACCCGTGAATTCTTTAGGATCGTTTGTGGCAACTTTGTGTGAGAAAAAATGACATTTTGACGTCTCTGCTACCAATATTATAATCAGTTCTCGAGCTACTTTGCCTTGAAATCGGCAAATTAGAAAGGGTGTCGTCACGGCTTAATTGGGTTAGTGCTGAAATAAAAAAAGTAAAAGACAGTGATGGGAAGATATTTTCGCACAACATGCCACATAATTTTATCCTTCATGCAATGGTAATATGCATAGATCGTAAAATTTATTTGACTACATGCAGAATGCAAAAAACTTTTTCTCGGCTCTCGCTTATTCGCGACTACGTTCAGGTCCTTGCCACTTGACGCCAAAAGTGTTTTGCCTCACTTTTGCCGCCGAGTCCGCCGAATAAACGCCGACGATCCTGGATCCTGAAGCCTCGGATGATTCTCAGTTCTGTAGCGGATAACCGCGAAGCAAACGGACCACGATCGCGACACGATATCTTTTCCTCCTGCGGCATTAGCCCCTTCGCGGTAATCTCCGTGGTAAATCCACGTTCTAATGGCTGCCGATTCTCCGAGAGGGTTTATCGATTCCGATGCTGCTGTACTACGGCAATACAATCGCACAAACGCAACAGTCACACTTACAAAGTTCGTCGCGGGACTCCAACGTGTGGATCAAGATGGGAACGAGCTTCTGCACGTGCTTCCGACCCTCTCCTTCTTTTTCCCATCTTTTCCTCCTTCGCTTTTAACCACCACACCCTCCATCTTCTTTTTACTGTTTCTGGAAATTCTGGTTTTAATTCTTACAGAACAAAACCCAGTCACACTCGGATACTTTTGGAGTATAGTCTCAAAAATCTGAAGAATTTCGAAAAACGGTACAGAACGGAAGGCAGAGTTTTGGCTTGTAGGCGATCGAGGGATTTTACAGTCAGGATGTTCAATTTTTTGAGAGACTCGTAATTATGTTTGCGTTTAATTGCGCTGTATTCCCTTTTTATGCGATCTTGTCCAGACGATTCAACAGCCAGAACTTGCTCCATCGTTGTTCAACATTTTATCAACGTCTGTTGAAAACTAGAATGTCCGCGGAGCGGAAGGGGCAAAGTTTTTCCTGCAATTACATCGTTACTTTTTTCATTGCCTGCGTACGTACACAGAATGTGAATAAAAAGCCGTGAGAGGCGAATCAATCCATCGTGCGTTCTGTCATTTCGCGTTGAAATTGTTTCCCGAGTCGTGGAAGGTTCGCGATTGAAATCGTATGGGTCTCGGAGTTCAGCATGTGCGGGTTTCCATGTTCTCCGTACGACTGTAGTTGGCGCGACGGCACCCAAGACCGTGTACCCGATGAAACGCACAACTTGGCCTTTTGCAGAGGACTCCAACTAGCTCTTATCTATGCTGTTCGCGAAAGCGCACTAAATTTTCCCCTGTTCCGTCTCTCATATATACGTTCTTGAAGAATAAATTGTACTCATCCATCTTGCAATTCCACGTGTATATACAGGTGGAATATATATGTGTATTCGCACACATAGATTTGCGGGCATGATATCGCACAGCGTACAGAAATTGGATAAGAGTTGATTTTGCAGGAAGATGAAGTATACGAGGCTGCGAGAAGAAAAGAAAAAACGATAGAGGAGAACCATGAGAATTTAAGGCCGAGCACACATCCCTCCTGATTCATACGTATATCTACACACATCTCGGCACGAGTGTTGAGGATAATGGGAAACTGTGGGGGATCACTTGGAGAGCTGGAAAGAGTGCACCAGCTGACATCTCGCCTAATAAATACTGATATTTTTCCATCTGAAAATCTTCCATTCTGACGATCCTCACCAAGAAAAGATTCTCCCTGGATTGATCTTGCCGCATTTCTCGCGATCGATGGCAAACAAATTATCCTACTTTCTTTTAATGTTTTTTAAACCCCTCGGTTGATCATCAAAATTTTTTTTGTGCAAGCATTTTCGCAAATTCAGCTGGAACGGTGTTATCGATCTTTTCGTCCACGTCATTTTTCAGCTGCGTTACTCGAGCTGAATCACAGCCTTCACAGATTTACTAGTGACGCTGCGAAGGTCGCTTTCCTTTGGTGAATTCTGTATGATATAATTTAAATAACTCGGCGTCGAGATGCTGCCGCGTCTCTGGATACACATTCGTGCATGATGCAGGTTGCACTCTAGCGGACTGAGAAAAATCTTTTCTCTTTTACAGGATTGTAACATTCGTGAGAGCGCATCCGCTCTCCTAACCCAGATGATATCGCGACTGGATATACAACTTTGAATTTTATGGCGTATTACAAGACGTTGCAAGATATATAACGGCTTTATGCGTACTAGAAACCCGACAGGGAAATCATCCTGATAAGTTACGAGCGTGTTTCTCGTCTTTTACGAGCTACGGGAGAACATTTTTCATTTTCCTCCCGCCTGCTGCACTGCGCAGTCAACCTCACGATTGAGCCAGCCTTCTCAAAATTATTAAACTTTTTGCTAATGCACCGCTTCTCATGTCTGATAACTTCGTTTTTTTATCATAATTTAAAGGGCTGAAGTGGCGAAAAAATAAATCTATAACGTTACAGAAAAAAGTTTGGCGACCAGTGCTTGGCGACTATGGTGGACCAAAGGTGGCGACTACCAACCTCAGTTCCTTTAAAAAATGAGCTCAAAGTATCTTCAAACTTCGAACCCCGAAAATCGCTAACAACTTTCATGACAAATGATGAATTTCATTTTCAATATTCGCCCTTCGATCTTTGAAATCCTCTTACAAAAAGTTGATAGGCTTCCGAATCAATTAATCGAGCCAACATCGAACGATTGTAGCTTTCGACAAATTACTCACTCTTGTCACATTATTCATCACATAATGTCAATAAAATAAAAAATAACCACGCTGCAGCACGATTATGCAGCCATTCGTGCACGTATGCGTGAATATTCAATAGTTAAAGTGAGTATAACAATCAGAAAAAGAGTGGGAATGTAGATAAAAATTGTAAAGGGAAGGGAGGAAAATAAACTGGCAACTCAGTGAATTAAAGAGGCCCACTGCGCTCTTTATTCAATGATTGAAGACCGACTCAATTACATTCGCGGTAAAAATGCGGCAGAATGAAAAAAAAATGCAAGGTAGACAGAAGCGTCTGAATATAAAGATCCAAGAGAGGGAATATGTTTTTGTACGAGTGTGGATGCGGAACAAACGCATCCGAATAAGAAATTGGGTACTTCAAGTGGTATACATATACTGTGCGTATAGACACACACCCTGTGTATTCTCAACCTTAACCGTTATTGCATATACAATGTAAGTATGTAGCAAGGTGGAGTATATCGCTGCTGCGGTTATATACCCACCGGTTGATCGATGAAAGCCTCGGGTTTTATGAATGACCGGCAAAGAAGCGGTGTCGGGTTGCTTCCATGCACAAGATCGTAAGGTTCGTCACATGCTGCAATCTTTCTCTATCACTATCTCATTTTTTCGTACTGCATCCTTAACCGTGTGTTCTCCACTGCCTCAACCAGTCCACATGTCTGCTTACCACACAGCGGTACCACCCACAGTTTCTTCCAAAAACGAGTTCAAAGTCCGAAGACAATTTGAAAATCGGTAACAGCTTTTGAGACTGTGACAGAAGAAGAAAAGAAATATCAATCTCGACTTCGGAGATCTTTCTTTGTGAATTAATGGTGAATTATTCCTATTTCCAAATATGTTTATCCCGACATTTCGCGATAACAATAATCAGAGGTTTGTAAAATCAGACCGTTGAACAAAAATGTAGTCAAACGGGTAGAGTTGGGTTGTTTTCGCACGATCGTGAGGTTCGTCACATGCTGCAATCTTTCTCTATCACTATCTGATTTTTTCGTACTGCATCCTTAACCGTGTGTTCTCCACTGTCTCATCCAGTCCACATGTCTGCTTACCACACAGCGGTACCACCCACAGTTTCTTCCAAAAACGAGTTCAAAGTCCGAAGATAATTTGAAAATCGGTAACAGCTTTTGAGACTGTGACGGAAGAAGAAAAGAAATATCAATCTCGACTTCGGAGATCCTTCTTTGTGAATTAATGGTGAATTATTCCTATTTCCAAATATGTTTATCGCGACATTTCGCTATAACAATAATCAGAGGTTTGTAAAATCAGACCGTTGAACAAAAATGTAGTCAAACGGGTAGAGTCGGGTTGTTTTCACACGATCGTGAGGTTCGTCACATGCTGCAATCTTTCTCTATCACTATCTAATTTTTTCGTACTGCATCCTTAACCGTGTGTTCTCCACTGTCTCATCCAGTCCACATGTCTGCTTACCACACAGCGGTACCACCCACAGTTTCTTCCAAAAACGAGTTCAAAGTCCGAAGATAATTTGAAAATCGGTAACAGCTTTTGAGACTGTGACGGAAGAAGAAAAGAAATATCAATCTCGACTTCGGAGATCCTTCTTTGTGAATTAATGGTGAATTATTCCTATTTCCAAATATGTTTATCGCGACATTTCGCGATAACAATAATCAGAGGTTTGTAAAATCAGACCGTTGAACAAAAATGTAGTCAAACGGGTAGAAAACATCGTTTTTTTTTCCTATTTTACGTTTGCATTCGGTGATATATTTTCATTTGAGAAAAAACTCAGCACTCTTGTCGAGAACTCGATAATTCGGTGGGAATATGTGAGAAGAATGGTCGAAAAAAAATTCAAGGCTCACGGCGTTTAGTAGAGATGCGAGAGCACGATTCCCGCGATAACCCGTTAACATGTATTATAAATGTACATATTTATGAGCTGTGGGTGTCGTCAGCCATGTACTTTTTCATCGTCCCACGATATGTCGAAGACGTATCCTTGATTAGTGTAGATACGGAGGTGTGGTTTACATTTTTGTACCAATTTGGTCACTGGACCATCGATAAATTTCATTGTACGGGCGCCTGAGAAGCCGCGCGTGCTTTGTAATTCTTACTCGCCGTTCGTTAATGACTCTTCAAAACTGTCCATCCGTTCAAGCTTCTTGAAACGCGCAAAAAAAAACAATCTTCAGAGTTTCGAGCGTAGAGAGGCGAGCAACGGTGCAACAACTCGGGAATGAATGGAACTTCGGATCAATAGTTCATTATCGAGAAACAAAAAAAAATCGCGCTCGGTACAATGACGGTAAGATCTCGAGGGTGGACGAACAATCGCGCTAACTACGCGTGAACGCTCGGAAGATTTTTCGCGCAATGACGTTGAAGATTTGGCCTGATCTGAAGTGATCAGGAGAGATATCACACGCGAACGAGAATTACGATTATGTTTCGCCTTTTTTTCCTGGTGTATTCATAAATAAAAGGTAACGATAATAAAATGTGGCTTTTTCACGGAACGTGATTAGATTCGAGCAAACAGCTGGGGGATTCGAGAACCGATGTCCGTGTCGGATTCACGTTTCGGGCCTACGATTTTTCACGTCTAATTTTTAATCGCTTAAAAAATGACTCCACGAATTTTAGAAGCTAGATCACGTCAATTTTCAAAGCGAATCGGCTAAAATCGTCTTGGTTGCGCCTGTCGACGCCATTACTAGAGGCACCGATTGAAAATCGGGAGTAAATTTAGCCATCATACCCGTCGGAACCGTCGGTTCTCCCGCCGAGCCTCGTTAGCTACGTCTGCTTAGAACGAATAATTTCCCGGCGATTCCAAAAGTCACAAACGTCGAGTTTGTCCTGTAAATCAGCGCTGTCGCATTGAGTATGGTCGTTGAAACAGGGCCCATCTTGTGAAAATGTCATTACGTGGCTTGTGAATATCCCAAACCCGCCTCGATGAGGACCATCTTTCTGTTGTCGCGTGTATCGAGCACTCGCAGACGGAGATACAGGAGGATGAACCGAGTCGCACGCGGTACTATAAAAGAAGCGACTCGCGCGCCATTCCTGGTATATTAGCAATAAAATAAACAAGCTCCGACTTTATGAGTTATACAACGATATTCCACTACTATTCCTACGGCGCTGGGCGCGTCCGATACATTGCGGAAAATAAGCAGCGAAGAGATACACACGGTAAAGAAATAAGCGAGAAAGATGGTACCTGCAGGTTCACCAGAGGCTACTCTCGACTCTCGACCAGAAGTCCAGCAGAGTTTGCGGCTGTGTGCGTAGATATCAGGGGAAAAGGCGAGGGAAAAAGGCCGAAGGGAGGTCGCGTACAGACCTAAAAGATATAGAGATACGACATTGGGATGAGAGTTTAGATTGGCTCGCGTATTGGATGCGAGTGAGAGACCATGAACCCTGGCGTCGAGTGTCGGCGGGTCATTCGCGGCCACTATGTACTTCCTGGGCTAAAAAAACATGTATAGCTACAACATTATATCTAGGTACACGAATAGATAAAACTTATGGATGTGACCTCGCTTATACCGACATTATGGTTGCGTACTTCGCTCAAACGTTCGCGCGCTACCTTAAGAATTCCGCAGTAGTGTAATTTGGGCCATTTTCATAATCGGACACTAGCTTGATAATCATCCAGGCCATTCTCTCAAGTGAGATGCAATAACTGATGTAAATTACTCGAAAAAATGTTTTCCACGATACTCTTGCTGGCAGAAAAAAAATACATCGACTGTTCCCTTTTTGGAGATTCTGACGATCGAAAGGGGTATTTTCGACACTTCTTACCTGGGCGAGCAGCGTACTTGATCGAGCATCTTTTACAAAAAAAATTACGAGATCGAAGTGATCTAAAAGTATTGAAAAAAATTAATGAAAAATTTACAACGATGAGAGGATTTATGACGTTTCATCCAGTTGAAAAAGATTATAATTCGTAATAAATGCCCGCTTTGAATTCCTGAATGAACGTATTTCATCGTACGAAAGAAAAAAGTATCGTTCGATCCAGGGGTATCTTAAAAGTATCTTGAAATTTGCAGGTAAAATAAAAAAAAGCGTAGAATATGCTTATCGGCTCTGTAGAAATTGAGCTATTCTTCAACCCGACTGATTGGACGAGAGAAAAAGGTACCAAGAAGCCAATGAAGAAGGGAGATTTGTCGCCTTATCTATCTCGGGTTTCTTACAAGACCCTGATGATGTTCGTCACCTCCAGTCACCAGAGTATATATAAAATCAATTTTTGGAATCCCTCAAAGCCGATCAATATTCCAAAAAAAAAACCAAAGCCTTTTAAAACAAATAAATTCCAGGTTCCCTCTGACGAGAGCATCCTCCGACCGCAACAATTCCACCAAATATTCATCCAATCTCTCCTATCTTTCCGCTACAAATGAACTTGCTTACAGACTTCTTTCTCGCAATCGCGTTCAGAGCTGTACTCAAAGCTGAAGTGAGAAGAAATGATGTATCTCTGCTGAGGAATGTACAACTGGTCCGTGTACTCGCGAAATGAATGACAACGTGGATGAAAGAGCTTCTTGCTCGCTGCGGGACAAGCATGAACGTGGGTCAATGTATTCATTGGCGAACGCGACCCCATGACGCGTACAGCGTTCTCTATGGTATCTTCCTTTCCTCCTCAATCCTTCGGTTCGTATCGTTGTCCATATCCCTTTCGATGCACGAGAGTTATGCCGACATAGTCCTCGTCGTCGAAGACACACGGCGTGTCTCTTATTCTCCCTGAGAACAATTTCTGTACACTACCGTCGCAACCACACTTCGCCTCAAGGGCTTCATCATGAAAAAAGGAACAAAAATTGTGTCTCAAGGTCTCGATCATGCGCGCCGTTTCTTCCAAAGTTGAGAGAAAAATCCAAAGTTCAGTCTTTTCTTTGACCCTCGGATCGGATGACGACCGTCCATTTCGCGGTTCGTACATACACTCGATTCGGGAAATTGGCCTCCAGGGACTCATCGATTTATGATCAATTCGCATGATCTTAAAATTCTCGGGCTTTTTGCCCTTCTCTCGGTCATCATGTTTCTCTTTGCATCGCAATGATATGGCCTTTCGGCCGGCGATAATATCGAGTAGAAAAAAAATTGTCGAGAATAAAACCAAAGACTTAACGAGTAACGATAGCGGAGTTCGAGGGTGAAAAAGGGCGCTCGCGGTTCGAAGAGTGCCGCGCGTCAATTATCGCACAATTTATTGCCGATTGCCGCGATAATTAGGCGTATCGTGTATTAATGACTCGAAAACTCGTTGCCGTTAAAGCCGAATCGTCGTAAGTCACAGTTACTACTGCTCACGTTTGAACACATTTACGAATGTACTTGATCGTATATTCATGTACGAAAAATTCATCGAAATAATTGCTTTTGCAAACCTTTTAGTATAGAAAGTTATCTCGATCGCAGCTTTCTAGGTAAAATGAGAATTTTCACTCAATTCGCGAATAAGATAAATATTTAACAATCCGTGATAATCTCCGTGTATTTGACAGAATCAATCAGATTTATAAAGCATCAGCAGCTATTTTTCGTCGTCGTTGATTATCAGCTTTTTATCGCGGGTGCTATTCCACACTTGGATCTCTAATTAATTTTGAAAAGTTAAAAAGTCTCGAACAATTAGAAATTATGGTTATACCATTATTAATTACGCTATTTTTGAAAATTTGTTGGAATTCGGCTCTTTCTTACTAGTACACATAATCCTCTCTCTTCAATTGCAGAATTAATTAGTGAATGAATCATCGTATGGTCCATAGTGTTCTAACGCTTGATGGACTTTAATAAGGTGGACAAAAATATGGATATTGTCTTTCTCAGTTCTTTTTTTACCATGCTTTTTGCATTTTCCCCTTTCTCTTCATCCTGTGCAACGCACACTTTGATGACCCATCTCGGAGGTTTTTTTTTCGTTTCCGCATTTCGACCAATCAACCGTAGGATGCTCGCCGTGTTCCAGAGATGTGAACATTGCTGGATGCTGCCATATTCCTTCACTCTTGCTCGTAAACATTTTTTTCTTACTACCGGACAGATAGCGCAGATAGAAGCGACGGGACACGCGTTCGGATCTTGCACGTCTTATAATTGCCAGATAAATATTCCTTTAATCGTTTCTTCACGCACGTATATACGTTCTTTCGTTTCTCTCTCTCTCTCTCCTGACTTTCTCGCTTGTACAGTGCTAGAGAAGAGTTTCTTTGCTCAATGTACGTTCCTCGTTACATAAGCTCCTAGACTTCAAGTCGAAGGGCCGTCCGTATACGGGTGCGTGGATCACGAATAGGTTACCATCGAAAGAGACAACTCTTGACGATGAACAGTCCTCTCTTCCCCACCCGGTGGACTTTGGAACACCTCAGCTGGTAACTCGAACGCTTCACGAGGACTTATTAGTGTTTCACGTCGTTGTTTCTCAATAATCCTTAATGTCACGGCACCCTGGAGCTTACCTTCGCACCATCAACGGTTTTTATGCTCGCTTTTGTCTCTGAGCTTATTTTTTCTTATTCGTTTCTTTCCTTCTTCAGAACAATAATCACCATCCGCCTACGACGAAACTTGACATTGAAATTTCGTTTTTTTTTCGCTGGATGCGTCGAAACACTTGCACTTGTTCAGTGTCTCATTGGAGAACAAGGAATGCGTTTGATTCTTTCCCTCGAAAAATGATATTCAAAGTTTGATTGACGCTTACTGTTCCCCTCGCGATGTCTACTTTGATTTCTCACTTAATAATCCTACTTTGAGTCTCACTTGATAATCGGATGGCTTTCCGTTTAAACTATATCAGCCGTGCGGTTCCGCTGATGCAAATGCAAAGGGACTCCTCTCGTAGGAAAGTCAACCAAAGTGTTTGCCAAGCTCGGATGCAACAAAACCGGACGTCAAAGGGCACCGTTGATCGTAAACCTCACTCGAAGCTCCAAGTCATAAACTGAAAAAATCCCTCGAAAGACCTGCCGCTCGATATGCGGTCAACGCACCCCATCGATGGTATTTCAAACTACAGCGTATAAATCGTCTATTTCAACCAATGAAATTTTGCAATATTTCTCTGTAGAATAGTCGTTCCTCCTAAGGCACGGTAGAAGCTTAGACGCCGACATTTTTCGTACAAAAATCATCGCCAGAGGCTCATCTCTCACATCACATACGAATACCTGCAACTCTGGACATGATGAAAGATGTCTCAAAACTATGCATCGAAGATTAAAGAATTAAGATAATGACATTTAGTCATGAACTTTCGTGGTATCGTATAGACATCTTGATGAATTTAAAATGCCATGGAGTTTTATTCTACGTGTAGCGTGCTCCGTGTGATCAAATAAGATGGAGAAGACCAGGAGTGCCTCGGTGCTTCAGCTTCTCGATGAATAATGGGAGCCTTGTGGACGCGTCAGTCAAAAGTCCCTTTCAGGCTCGGTCCATCTTCCTCTCCAGCCTCCAGTAATGCTCAGAGTCTTGTATCAGATATTATGCTCGCGGACATCGAGAGAAAGAAAAACAGAGAGAGAGAGAGAGAGAATAGAGTACAGAAATTGCTGGTCATCGTTGGAAAGAGAAGTCGTCACGGGTATAGGTAACTCACGTAAGCTGTTGGAGCTCACCTCGTCTGATCTTTCATGCTCCTTCTCTCTTTTGCTTCTGCCATTGCGGTAACTCTGGTATCAGAACAACGTTCTCTTTTCTCAAGATTTCTTGACTGAAGAGATAAGAGAGACACTTGTCATTCATCAGTGATGAAGAACATCTTCATCATTTGACTGTATATTCCTTCATTGTACTTTCGAAAATGTCGGCCGATCATAGAGCAATGCTGCTCGTAAATCGGTCCGGAATCTCCTGGAATTCCAAGTCTTTGAAATCCTAAAAAATTGGGCCAACGGTATATCTAGTAAAACCTCGATGAATTCCAACCAATACTTTTTTTAAATTGAAAAAAAGTATGTCTTCCCATGTGAATTATGATTCTTTTCTCTTCGCTGAGAAAGTTATGTATACGATGATTGTGCTATTAATAATAACAATAACTATGCGACCCTCTGTTTTACTAATATAAATCTTCATTTTTTATGCGTATGAACGACAACGTCGGATAATTTGATGTTTGTTTTCTTTTATTCCGTTTAATGGTAATCACGATGATGATAATTACAGGATGAGAATTCTACCATACGTCTTATTTTTTCGCTCATGTCGGTACGAAGGTGAGCGTGGTTAATGCGAGAAAAGGGCTGGGACGAGGAGGGCACGGAGATGAGCGTCATCGAGGCGGCAAATAAATTTTCGAGAGGGCCAAGAAACCGCAACGCGACGATCATCTCGGAGAGAATCGAGCAAGAACAGACACAGGAAAGGGAGAGAGAGAGAGTAAGATCGAGCTGTACCGTTTTTCGTTGGGGAACGTTTTTGGCGCAAGTCCGAGAGGAGAGGCAACAAACGCGGCGTGCAAAATCTTCATCTTCTCTTCATCAGGAATGAGACGGGAGAAAAGACGCGCCAAAGAGTGTTGAGTGCGCTGTTCACCCCGAGGCCTATCGTAGCACTTAAAAAAAAGATATTTCACGATGTTCTCCATCCTTTTTTCTCTTTGTTTTTGACAACGAACTTTTTCACTGTTTCTTTTCGCGGTGCTTTTAATTATTACCCATAGAGACATAAACAACGTTGGGGAGTTGAAAATTCGTAAACGGAAGTGTGGAGAATTCAATCAACCGCCAATTGGACTTTGAATCTTCCGAGGAATCGTCGTCATCGATATTCCATTATTATCCTAATCGATCTGTTCACGATTACCCCTACGCTCCTCTCGAATCCTTTCACTCCGTCGAAAAGATTACGTGTCAATTTTCTTCTCCCTAATTCGCACATCCAACAAGCGTGAAACCTTAGTAAAAGATGATCGGAGGCAGCTCAAGGGGTGCGCGAGCATCAACGGAGAAATCGAGCCGAGGCGACTCTGACGAAAAGTTGCATTCAGTTTTTGCTTCGCTTTCTCTTTTTATCCGAAGAACCTTTTTTTTCTTATGGACGAAACGAGTCGAGCGTATGTCACGAGAAAAATACAGACACACCTTAAGTCGAGGGAAAGAGGGAGAGCAGAGGGGAATTTGAAAAAAATAACAAAAGCTTGAAGAGAAAAAAAGGGTTTGAAAGGGAGAAATACCGTGTGGCTTCGTCGTCTCGCTTCGTGTCTTTGTCGCAAAAAAAAATGAGCGCGAAAAGGAGGTCGCGATTTTTAAAACGATGCCGCGACCAAATGGTTCGAGGGTCGAGGCGTGCGTTAAAAATGAAGACATTCGGATGGAGATATGATTCTGTATAAATCAACGAGTCCGAAAGTCCGACGGTCTCGCAGTCGTGTGGCGGCAGAGGAGCGAATCCGAGACTTTTATACGCGCCTTCAAGTTTTACCCTCGTTCTTTCAGCCTTAAGGAGACTATATTTATACACATCGTGTACACTCTTATGACAGAAGGAACGTCCGCGGGTCTGCATCTTTTCGCTCTCTGTCCCTGTTTCTTCCTTCCTCCCTTTATTTTTTCACCCACCTGTGCGAGTTATCTCGAATTTGCTCCGTTAGGCACACCATTTTTTTCTTCCAACTTTTCAACGATATCCGCATTTTTTTCGCGCGCCCTTACACTTTTTCCGCCCTGCGAATTGTGAATGGCTCGCGACTATAACCGTATGGCTCTCCCTGTAGAGCTTTTCTTTCCATACACATTTGTCCAAAGTTCAATCACTCCGACATCGATTGTGGGTCTTCGAGGGGGCCTCGGAATCAAAATCCCTCGAGCATTACGAGCTTATATATGTACAATCCAAATACATCCGCACTGAACACTGGTAGGGTCAATAATGTCCCTGAATGTGTTTAGAGTGAGTATGGAATTTTCCGGCGATGAAAATTTCAATGGAAAATATTGAATTATTGCTTTTTGTTCAAAATAAAAAGTAACATTCTTCGATGTGTTCTAGTGGCTATGCATTTCTATGAGATTCCCAATATCATCGTGTAATAAATATATGAATATACGTGTATATCAAACGGCGGAGTCTTCGCCGTAGACGACGTGTTGTATATCCGGTACAGAGCGGCGTCTCAGCAAAAGGATTCGCCGCAAACTCCATCGCTCGAACGTTTGCATACATTCTCCATCTTTCGCGTTTTCTCTCGCTCATTTTCTTCCAATGTCCTCACCATATCGTTCCCTCTTCGCGCTCCATCCCTCTCTCTCATGTCGGGTCGTCTACGAGGCGATTTAATATAAATCGAGAAGACGAATGGCCCGAGATGAATGTTTGGACCTCTTCCAACTTGGATATGTATCCTCTAGGCATACATGTATTTAAACAGGCGTTTAGCATAATTCATCTACTCGCTCGGATCTTTGCTCTCTTTCTCTCTCCCCCTCCCCCGCGCTTTCAAAGAAAGATCTTGGAAAATATTGACTAGATATTCTTTCGATAGCTCTGTTTTAATTTCTGTAATAAAACTGGGGATAGGTGCTCGCGCTCACACGAGCGATCGCACGATTGCGCTGCAGCGCCTCGATTTTTTACGGGATTTTATCATACGCATTCAATAATTTAAACAAAAAAACTGAACTCAAATTTCCGAAAACCGGACATGGAGCAAGTTGTTCAGAGTTGTTTTCTCTATGCGTGGTTAAATTTTGATGGAGTTGTCGATCGTTCTTTTCATTTGCCACTACTTTGAAGGAATACATTCTATAAAAAAACTGAACCAGAATTTCCGAAAACCGGACATGGAGCAAGTTGTTTGGAGTTGTTTCCTCTATGCGTGGTTAAATTTGGATGGAGTTGTCGATCGTTCTTTTCATTCGCCACGATTTTGAAGGTAAACGTTTCTCGCGAGATCGTCCGATCAACGAGTCATTTCTTGCAAATTCTTTGAAAAAACTGAAAAAATTTTCCGAAAACCGGACATGGAGCAAGTTGTTTAGAGTTGTTTCCTCTATTCGTGGTTAAATTTTGATGGAGTTGTCGATCGTTCTTTTCATCTGCCACTACTTTGAAGGAAAACGCTTCTTCGATTTTCGAAAACGATTTTCTTCAGTATACAAAAGAGCGTCACGTAAACGTCAAAACATCGTTCAACAAATAAACATTTTTCAAAAATAAGTCAATCACAAAACGCATAAATCGATGACGATAAATATATCGAAAGTTCGAAATAGCTCACGGGGATTTTTCTAAAAAAGAAATATACGGAAAAATCCGATATATCGAAGAATAAAGAAGGCGAAGGAACGAGAGGTTAGGTGTTACATTCTTTACTGATATTTCCCACTGGTTCAAGAGTCGTTTGTGACTTTTTGGTGTCACGAGAGTCCATAAGAAACGCCTAATATAAATGCAAAGTGGCAAAGCATCAAGGAAGAAGCGTAGGGAAAGAGAGAAAAAAAGAAAGAGATAAAAAATAAATAAAATGGTTAGGTGGAAGCTCTGAGGGTCGTTACAGAGTTTCTTCATCCGCGAATGTCTGGCTTCCTGTTCCAAAGAAGCTCCCAAGTGCCTAGGGCTAAATTACCTGCGGATAGTGCATATCCGTGCCTAGTATAGACTGCATTACGTCTTCGTACTGTACGAACAGAGTGAAACAGAACCCTGTGTCTCGGCTGGTTCGTTTTGCCACTGTTTTTAAGAATGTGAGGTAAAATGGAATACTAAGATTTATTACAATTGCAGTAACAATTGAACACAGACGTTATCTTGCCCTCGCAATTTCTGTCACGTTCACAGCGTGAGATATGGACCACAGAGGCGACGTATGGTCTTCGAGACTCTCGCAACGTTCGATCACCCGAATATCTTGTATTTTTCTTTCCTGTTCCGTTTCACCTCCTCCTCTTTTAACACACGTGTGAAGACGAAAAAGAAAAAAAACATTATGCCTACGTATGTGGTTGAAAACACACGGTGAATACGATACGAGGGAATAATTAGGTAATTGAGAAGCCCCAAAGGATGAAACAAGTCGTAAGGACAAGAAATAAAAATAACAAAACGAAAAAAAGGAGAAAAAATTGACACGGGAGTTTCGTTCAGGATTCCAAGCACTAGAGATATATTTTAACCGTCGTTAGAAGGTTGATGCAATCTCGCGATGCCAGCGACAGGTTGGGCGCATCTCACACAAGATGCACTCTCGGCAAGAGCGCGAGAAGCTATCAACGCTCGAAGCCTGCCACCCGCGGAGCTTGCGCTGCCGGATATATCTCGCCGCGTATAATATGCGCATGCAGCTTGCTTGATTATTAAACGCGTCGGGTGTAAAGTTGAATGAACGATCATGAAAGAAAAGTATGTGCGTTGAGCAATCTTTTCTTTCAAGATTTTTTTCGTGCAAACACATGCTTTTTCAACGACTCTGGAACGTGAGATAAATGTAATAAGAATTTATTATTACGCTTTTAAGAGCGCAACTTTGCGCAAATGCGAATTTGGTGCAACATTTTTTTGAGCAGCAAGCGTGACAAGTAGTAGAATGTTTCCAAGGAGCAACCGCTAAAAAAATTACGCTTTGAAAAAAAACGCAAAAATTTAAGAGCTTTTTGAATTCGTCGCCACCGCCAGACTCTCTTCGACAGCTATGGAAAAGTTTATGGCAATGTATTTCTATGTTATGGCTAATTAAAATTTTATTCTCTCGAGTTTCGCGAGAATATATCGAGAATGAGGATTCCGTATAAAGAAAATTGTCGTCAAAAAATATGTAAACGTTTTTTTTTGTTTACCAAGTTCCTGGATCGTTCCAGTTTATTACTTTTTTTCCGGATATTTCATTCGATCTCCATGGAGATTCGTAGGTGTGATACGAAGAAAAAAAAACGAATTGTTCGAAGCAGCATTGGCAATGTCAGATGGCTAACGTATATTTCTATATAATATTAACGTAATATTGACAGATCAAAAATATTTCATATTTTTTCCATTCCCGTCAGCACCAAACCTCCTTATTGCGCTCAAAAACGTCGTTACATCGATAAATTCTGAATTTTAAAATACTTTTATTTATAATTCAAGAAATTCAACCGCCGATATTCCTTTTTAAAGTGAGAATATTATAATATTGTATCGTCGTGATGGTTTTCTTTACTACGAGTATAATTATGGTGAACGCATGAGTTAAATCAAACATTGATAAAGCAAATGTGATATTGTTAGTTGCACCACGTCGTGAGAGTCATAAAGGTGAGGATAAAATTGATCACCATATCGATGTATTTTTTTCGCACACTTTTATGTGAGGTGAAAAATTGGAGGAGGAAGAGGAGCACAGAGAGAAAGCTCTATCACCGACGAGATGTTTTTAGCTTGTCATCGGTATATCCTGTCCATTGTTATTACAAGAGGAGGCTCGTAAACCATGTAAGAGGGATGGCGAATAAGGAGGAGAAAAAGGAGGAGGAGGAGGAGGAGGAAGCAGTGATGGTGGTTGCAAGCAGCGGTCTTCGTGGTCGTCCTTTCTCTATGAAGTATTCGTATCGTCGGGGGTCGGGCTTTAATGTCGAGCTCGCGAGGCCACCATACGTAATTACCGCGTCGCAGGGAAGCTTTATGGCCCTGTACTCTCGGAGTATTAATTTTCTCTCGCGCGCCCCAAGAGTCGAGCGCAAAAAGATAGTCGGTGCGAAAGGCAAAAGCAAAAAGAGAGAAAATGTTGATCCTATGTAGGAGGTATAAGTTGGATAAGAGGCGGAAAAGAAGGTAAAGAGGACGACGAGGAAGAGAAGAAGCGCAACGAGAAAAAGGAGGAGAAGAAGATGGCCGAGAAGATGAAAAAGGAAAATCGAACGAGTGCACACGGTATCCTACGCGTAAAATATCGTTTCGATTTTAGCCTATGTATATTATACATTATCAAAATCGGAGACTGATACTTTATTGCTTCAGAGAGCTCCTTAGTCCCTTTTTTTTCATATAAAAATTATTTTACAATCCGAGAGCGTGAATTTTTTGCAGCCTCGATTCGCGACTCTGTAACTCGAAAACTCTTGTTTCGTGTAGGATGAGAAATTATTATAAAAAACCTGGCTGCTGGTACGCGTATACTAGGCGTATATTAAAAACAATCGTGAATAAGAATAGAAATAAAATTGTAATAAATGTATACCGTGTAATTATTTTTATTGTCAGAATTTCAATAAAAGGACGATGGTTATTAGAGGGGAGAGAAGAAAACGTAGGACGAAAAAGTCAGACAAGCAGGAGAATTGAGGCGGCAGAAAGATCAAGAGAAAAGAGGGAAAAAACAACGATGGTCCAGAGGAAAAAAGGCCACGAGAGAGCAACGACGAGGAGGCTGCAACGGCGCCACGAACGCAGCGAGCGATAGCAACGGTACGAAGCGTACGTTCTCTCGCTCCAACGCGATTTTATCATCCGCTCCACCTTCCCCGCCGCCCACCTTAATTCACCACCATCGAAGCTCCCTTGTCCTATAATATATTTACACATATAGATATGAAAAATAAAAGAGTGTAATTTTTGTGTGTTATTTGTATCAGTTGAATCTTTTTTCAGCTACGGAATTATTTTTTTTTGTGAATCATCAAAAAGATGTATTTCATTCGCTGAAAAATCAAGTGGCACCACTGCCTCATATGTTAGTATTCAACATTTTTATTTAATAACGAAATGCACGCCTCAACGAGTGTTTCTCCGTGAAGTTTCTCATTCCTAGCATTTCATAGAGAATTTTAGTTGTCCATCTTGCACCTGCTGCCAATCCTTGACCGTTCGGAAATATATAAAGTTGACTAAAAAAAAATGGAAGAATGAAATCCGGACATGAACATGAAATTGCATGTCGGATGTTCGATGGGTCTGATGGGGCGGGACGTGAGCATAAACAATTGTGCATCGAGCCTCGCCCCCTCCATGCGTGTGTACTACTCATGGCGATATTGATGCAACAATAAAACACGTTCAAACATTTTGCCTCGCCCGTGCAAAATAAATTTTCTCCCGTCTTCGACAATGCTTCGTACGGAATCAAACTTGGCGAGAGTCGAAATATCGGAGTAAAAATACAATTTGCATATAAAACACAAAAAATACCAAATGCATGACGATTTTTCTAACGATTCTCAGTGGAAGCAAGGATTTTCTGAAAATTGTCACAGCGAGCGACCTCTAGTTCAAATTGGACATTTTTAATTGACAGTCCCCGTCGCTATCATCAGTCGTACTCATCACTATTTTTCCAGGGTTAAACGCGATTGGTGCACCAATCGCGCACATATATATATCGCTATGGAAAATATATATAACATTCAGACATTATTTCTGCAAGCCAAAAAATGTTGTCGTGGCAAGTAATTACAAGCAATTTACAGTTTTAAAGTTCGCGTTCCAGCACTTGTGTTTTATGTATTGTATTATTCTTATTGTTGTCGTTGTTAATATTATTATTATTATTATACGCAATGAATGTAATATTTAACAATGCAAAGGGAAACCATTATAATCTTTCCTTTCATTGGCACGTGTCCACGTCTGAACTTTCGGTGGCCACGTGCCACTCTCCGTCGTACCGAAAATATTGCAAAAAATCATCTCGTCGGGAGAAAATAAACTCTCCGTTGATGGAGAAGAGAAAAAGACAAGTTTATACTTTAGGCATTACCAGAAGTCTTTTCGGTATCCGTGGACTGCTTCGTCTTCGATTGCAGGTGCGACCCTGCCCGGCGTAAATAAGACAAAACGTTTTACTTTTGTCCTTTGAATGAAATTCCCCTTTAATGTATCGAATATAAATATTGATAAATATAGACATTGAAGATAATCATCGTGATGATAACCTGATATAGGTAATTAATTTGTAGCGTTTTCCTAGCGAGATTGTAAATCATTTATTTACCGTTATTTATGATTGACAATTTTTTTGGAGTCTCCATCTAATTTCTAGTAATTATATTACATTTTTTTTCGACATTTTTCGTGACGAGTTTGTTTTTGATCCGACATAAAAATGCATGCTGAAATTTCCGGTCTTTTTTTCCGTTGAATAACAAGAGAGCAGATGACTCTGTCGATTTTGTACGTTATACATATGTATACATTGATACAAAAGTCGAGAGACTCGTTGGCAGGCCGTTTACGGTTTCTCTCTTGTGGCCTAAAATAGAGATACAATTTTAATTGGAATAAGTGGTGATGGAGATTTTGCCTGGTGGCAATGGTAAAAATGGAAGGGACAAAAAGTATTGGGGTTGTTCTCTCCCATAGCCGGAAGACCAAGACGATCCTCAGCCTCGTTTCACGTTCCTCGATCGCTCTCTTATGTTCGCCTTTATATTACGATTGCACCAACGATACACATCGACCACTGGTGAAGCATGTCATGTATCCCTCTTTCCTCCTTTTTATTTATTTTATATTGTCTATATATATACATACACATGTGTATATACATACAATATGCATACTTTTCTTGTTCGACTTGTACCTCGACTTCTCGTCGTCGTTCGTGAGTCGCGTACGTGCTCGACCGTTCGATCGAACCCCTAATTTATTAATGCGCCGTACGTGCGATTCCGATTCCGCACCGACCAACGCCGAAAACGATCCCTTTTATATGTGCACGACCCCCCAAAAGAAATATCGAAATTAATCAAGTTCTCTCTTACTCTCCGTTGCAGCAAAGAGAAAAGTTCAGGCGTTTGAGGAGAAAAAAATTTGCCAATTTTACTTGCGATCTAATTGTTTCAAGTTTTTTTCTTTATTTGGCGAAACGGTTGGAGCGGGGAAAGAAGTGTCGAAGAAAAAGCGAAGGGATTGAAAAAATTCTGCTACGATTTAAAGGGCACTTTTTTGCAGGTAACGAGAGGAATCTTTAATTAGGGTAGAACGACGATAATATAGAGAAGTTACACGGGATGCACTCGCATAGTTGACTTTGTAAACAGGAACAATGGGGGCGCCGGGAAATATGTTGTATGAGAAAAAGAAGGAGTAAAAATAAAAAATCCCGCAAACAAATAGCCAATTAAAATTCCGGTTGCAACGTACTTTTGTGTCAGCTGCGGAGAAGTCTCTCGGGTTGTTGGACAACAGTGGCATGCATTGTGTTTGAGAATGAGATGAAGCTGCATATTATACCTCCGCGTCTAAAAATATCTGTACTCCCGTGTCGTCATAAATGCATACACACGATGGAATAAATTGTGAGAATGGAGTTCTAAAAAATCATCGTTCGTAATTGCCGATCTTCCGCCCTTACACGTAATGTAATAATGAATAATGCTGTTTTTTAAATTATTCACAATCAATTACATAAACGGTCGTGACTTTTGATCGTTATTTTACATTTTGGAGAAATTCTGCAAATAATAACATCGACATTGTACCTGATGAGAATTTACTTGGGTCTTGTATTTTTGTATCCGTTCTCGTGAGTTATGGAGCAATAAATAATTCAATATATTTCGATCAAACAATTATCATGATAAATTCTTGAGAAATCTTGGCCTCGCGATCGCGATTTCACGACAGTGCACAGTGTTGTTTCAATCTCTTACAGCGAAAGTGAGAAAGAAGCAATGATGGAGTGGAATGTGGTTGAAAAAAATGATAAATCGGAAATAAAAAATATTTACCACGTGAATCAAGAGTTGTTTCGGGCTACAGAGGAGTGGGGAGAAGAAAGAGTCGAGGTTTGAGGTAGAAAACGTTTACTAAATTATAAACGCGTCCGTTTAGATACGATCGAAAAGCCATAATTGCAGTACTATTCGTACATTATTGGCTCGTATATTATTTGATGGGATTCAATAACTTCTGTGCACGAGAAGAGGGCACAAACTCTCGGTTGAATTGCTGCTGGTCGTTGCTGATCCTATCTCTCCGTCGTTAAGCCGCATTCGCAATATCGATCGACGCCCTGATGAATGAGGGAATACCCCTATTTTTTTCTCGTGTTCAATCTCTCTCTCTCTCCCTCTCTTTCCTCTAACGCTATGCTTCTTCACGTTACATTATTATCTTATTTTATCTTTATGTACTTTTCTCTCATTTTTCTCCGATTTATTTAACCGATTTTTTTCGTCATTTTTACTTCTAGGCGATTATTAACGTTGAAATTGAATGCCAGGCTGTGTGGCGTACGCGACCACCGCGTGAGCGCGTCTGCGCATGCACTCAGCGATCGATCTCGTTTCTTTGCGCGTGCGCTTTCGCCGCATGCGTACTCGATCATGCGCGCAGCATCGCTCTTTCACGGCGAGCCCGGTCGACGATGCTCTCTCGATATTTTTTTCAATTGAATTATTATTACCGTGTCTGCAGAGATTGATCGGTAACTATTTTGACGACGGAACATCCTCGCAGTCTTTCGTCTTTGGAAAATCACTATACTAGCCGAAAAAGACTGATGCAAACAAATGCGCATTTATGAACGGAACAAACGATGCTTCTTTTAGTTTCCAGCAGGAAGAGAAAATAGTACTGTCTCGATATACTCACGTCAGAATGATAAACAACTGGGAATGGAAAGAAAAAATGACTTGCAAAGCCCGGAAGAAGCTGAAAATAAATTTTGAAAAATGTCGGAGGCCAAAGAAATGGAGTAACGTTCGACTTTATTTAGCTTTCTCTGTCGTTCTCGGCGAAGGTATGTGTCTTTCGTACACGTAATCTGCATAAGGCAGAGAGGAGCTTCTATGTTGTTTCGGCCTCTTTGCTCGGTTACTCGTTTGCACGAGCGAGATACGCGTACAACTCTTATGAAACGAGTTCGCGAGGAACGAAGTACTTTCGCACACACGCCCTGGATAAACGGGGACCACCCCACGTCGCTTTGGTTACGCGAGAAGGCGAAGATGTAACCGTGGACACGGTAATTACAAACGCGGTTTACGAATTACGAGCTCGCTGTCTCTTTTTCTTGTACGCATATTCGATAGCATTTGTCTCTGCTTCTTTCCTCCTCTGTCTGTATATCCTTCTCAATGTGCAAAAATGACCGATACTTTGGAATTCTCTCGATAAATTCTCGTAGAACAAAGTTTCTCGATGGCAACATGTGTGATATTTTTTATTCAAGCTTATTGTTGTTTAATTAATTTATCAACACCAAAATCTTTTTCATCATTCCTGTTGATAAATTATCTACAGCCCGAGGCTCCATTCGCTCAATAAAATATCGCCAAAATCAATCTCAACAAGTGTATTGACGAAATATATTCGCAAATGTTAATTATATAATTACTAATTAGTTTGTTTGGTAGGAGAATGCGTTTGGCAATTTTCTTTAATCCGTATCTTCATTAGAAGAGGAAGAGTCAAAAGCAAAAAGCAACAACTTCAGACCGTGTGAAAATATCCGAGAGAAATTTCGTTTTATTGGTTAACACGCACTATTTTGCAGATAAAGATTAACGTGGTATTCTCTCGAAGGTGAGATTAAATTTTGTTTGAATTGAAGAATTTTTTACCACGAATGGTGACTTCTGCTTTTAATCCACAAAGAAAAGGACGTGCAATCTTCGCTCAAACGTGTGATACATACGCCTTTTTAAATACCCTCCGAGAGCTGTATATTTAAAAAATATGCATACAAAGATCGTGGGAGTACGTGTGCAATAACTTGTCTTCTTGACCAACGGTTCGTCTCTCGGTGTACGTTCAACGTGTAAGGGACCAGGCCCTTCTTACTTGGGCACTCGATAATAAAGCGATCGGACGTTTCTTCGTGGGTATAAATTTCACTGCTCTGTGAAACCCGCCAAGAAGCCTCACATACGCCACGGGCTTATTTCATTTCACGTTGAGAGTACCGACACTTGTATCCCTCGTAAAATGCGTTATCCTTTCTCTTATCGAGATGACGTGATTTTTCTATCGGCGAACAGATAATATATGCCAAAAAAAAACAACCAGCTAATCCGAGGTAATGTTTTTTAATATAAACTTGTCAAATATTTATCATATTTACAATTTCCGTAAAAAACAATGAGATTTATTGATGTATTTCGATTACGAATTTGACGTTAACAAGGAAATCAGAGACCACCATAATCTCGTGATGATAATGATTATGAAAACACTGAAAAATAATTTTAGCCAACAATTATGGAAGGGGATGAAATCCTTGAAGCCAAAAACGAGCTGGCAAATGAAAGTCCGCCCGAGATATCGAATAAAAATACGATGGACGATAACTCGAATGTTAAGGTTGAACCTTCGGATCAGGTTGAGGAGCAAATTGGGTTGAGTGAAGAGTCTGAACCCGCCGTCGAAGCTGGGGATCGGTACGAATTACCGGAAGAATCGGAACGTCCAGTTCAAACAGGAGAAAAACCTCGATTGAGCAAAGAATCCGAACCAGGTGTTCAGGTTGGAGATAAAATTGACCACGACGAGTTGCCCGTAAGGATCAAAGCAGGTTGTCATTCCGTTCATTTTTCCTTCAGTGGCGATATTCGTTACATTTTCACCTCGCAGGCTGACAAGGTGTCTGTTACCGCAACGAGTACGAAAAACATTTTGATAACAACCCCATTGGAATCGGATTATAATCCTCACAGGGTGAAAGTATGCGTAGTCGGTGCTGGAAAAGCAGGGGTTGCCTGCGTCCTATCGATTCTCATGAAAGTACGTTTTTCCAATCAAACAAAAAATAATTATCGTCAATTGGTGCGGATATGATGTTTGAAGCGTTTACCCTCATTTTTACAGATTAAGGAATTATACTAATAATTGAAAAACAATCATGTGAACAATAAAAATCAATACAATTTATTATTTCATCAAGAGACTTGCCAGTGAAGTCTGCCTTATAGACAAGGACTCGGCGAAGGCCGAAGCCGAAGCTGAAGACATAAGACACGCCGGGATCTTCCTTGGCAATCCTTTGATAACTGGTACCGCAGGTGATTGACATTTCGAGATTTTCGTACAAAAAATTTCCCTGATTCATCGAGAAAATTCGTGAAGGCACAGTCACAAAAAGGAGTAAAAGTATTTTTTAAAATTGGTGACCTATGACCTTCGTGAATCTTCGATCTTTTCGGGCTACGTCCAGAGCTCTCGTGTCTCTTCCACTTGACCATCAGAGTCACGGTCACTCTCTCCTCTTTTACCTTTCTCTCCTGGCCTCTGTCACGTTTTCTCCTCTTCATTATTACCGAAACTTTTGCCCTTTCTTTCCCGACCTGCATCTCTTCTTTCGCTACCTGAATCGTAAACTGTGCATTCGTTTTATCGTCCTGTAGAGATCAACCGAGATGATACTTTTTTTATTACAGTTGCCATCTTCTTCCTGTCTCGTATTTTATACACACCTTTTGTCACAGAAATGGTTTTCGTTAAGCTCCGTATGATTTTACTATTTTTCTAACTCTTCAAGATCGATATCTCTCATGAGTGTCACGAAAAATTCCATTCACCTCAGGAGACTTTCATTTTACTTCACCTTTTTCTTTTTACTCCTCGGTGAGAGCATCTCAGACAGATCGAAGACAACGAATCCCGGAGAAAAAAAAACAAACTATTATTTCTTCAAACGAAATTTTTCTCACCATAAAAGAATTTTAATTGCCTATTACCGGGAGTCGTGTTTTTCATTGTAGTTTGAAACGCGACGAGAAGGAAAATGTCCGGGAAATGACTCAATCGTGGCACACTTTTCGAATTTTAATTCCAGACGGGTTGCCCGATGAATATCGTCAATTCTTGTAAATTTTGCTCCAATTTTCTTTCCACCGTTCCTTCAAAAAACAATTTTTCCTTATAAAATTTGAATAGCAATATAGTATTGCCAATGCGAACACAAAAACTGTAAAAATTCAATCATCTCAGTCGATTTAAAACGATTGTTTTTTATCTTCTCTGTATCGTAAACAATTATTGTTATAACCGTTTAATAAAAAAGCGTAATAAAAATAATTTGCAGACATAACGATGGTTCGAGAATCCGCAGTGGTGATAATAGCTATAGGTGACAAAATTTCCGGCGATATCCCAAAAATCAAGCATAATCTTGATATTTTCAAGAAAATTGTACCAGCGATCGCGAAATTGGCTTTTCGCGCGGTCCTGTTGATCGTCACCGAACCGGTGGACGTCATGTCGTACGTTGCGTGGAAAATTTCAAAATTCCCATCCAATCGTGTTCTCGGGACTGGCACGTTGGTTGATTCGATGAGATTTCAATATTATCTCGCCAAGAGACTCTGCGTGGCGAACTCTTCGATAACCTGCATGTGCATCGGTGCACATGGCCATCATTCCGGTTTTCACGATTTATATATACATCAATATATTCGTTATTATATCACCAAAGTATTAATCAACTAGCTATATAAATATATATATGTATATATATGTAAAAAACTATACATATATAGCTATATACATATATATGTGTATATAAAAGTAAAAAACAGAAAAAATCGGCAGAGAATTAAGAATTTGTACACATCGGTTGAACGGATCATGTTTAAATTGGCAGTTCCGGTTTGGTCCAACGTTCACGTGGGAGGTGTAAAATTGCGAGACATTAATCCTAGAATCGGTGAGGCCGATGATCCCGAAAAATGGCACGAGATTGCCAAATCAATACGCGGATGGTAATACCGTTATTATTTATATTATTCCTGATTTTTTCAGACCATTCTAGAGCGTTTTAAATTTTTAACCGACGATTGATTGCCGTTCCAAAAAAAAGCGACACAAAGCTGGATGCAATGAAGGATAAGAAGGGTCCGAATTGTTGGGCACTCGGTGTTTGTGCAGCGGAGATCGTCGATGCTATCGTCAAAAACACGAGGGTCATTTTGCCCGTCTCTACGTATATTCACGTAAGAATCATTTATTTCGCTAAGCTTTTCCGTTCGCATTCTATTGCACGCGGTGTCGCGGTGTCCCTTTGCAAGAGGCGTACACGTAAGCGTGCATGCGAGCAGTAAGTACGCTCGATAGTCGGCGGAAATATCGACGCGTACTTGGAGACAAAAAAACGACGGTATAAAAGGATTGCACGAGGACGTACAGACTTTTCGTTGTAAGAATGACGAAGAGTCGTTTGCCATGAGAAACAATTTTTGCTCATTATGAATAAACAAGCACCGGAGTAATGTTCCTTCATCCTTTTCTGCTTTTTTTTTTGTTCTTACTCGGTGCGATCAGAGGAACGCGCTGGAAATACTCTGTCGGCACTAATTTATGACGTTCGAACATTCGAAATCGTTGAAAATCAATTTAAAAATTGTGATGATTAAAAAAAATGGTTATAACGTCCGGAATGATGACAAATCAAATCGCAGGGTGATGAAACTAAAGCAATCGACAATGAATGAAAAACTTTGTTATCGCTTTACGCCGTTATCATCGAGATGTTTTTTTAGTTTGGATTCGCGTTTTCAAAATTTTCCGGATCGTTCGTACGTGGATTTTGTGTTGTTGAAAAATTTTGCCAAAAAAATGACGGTATTATTTTCTCAAAATTTTTCAAAAGGAACAAGAAAAGCACCGGAGTAATGTTCCTTCATCCTCTTCTGCTTTTTTTTTGTTTTTACTCGGTGCGATCAGAGGAACGCGCTGGAAATACTTTGTCGGCACTAATTTATGACGTTCGAACATTCGAAATCGTTGAAAATCAATTTAAAAATTGTAATAATTCAAAAAAAAGGTTATAACGCCTGGAATGATGACAAATCAAATCGCAGGGTGATGAAACCAAAGCAATCGACAATTAATGAAAAACTTTGTTATCGCTTTACACTGTTATCATCGAGATGTTTTTTTTTAGTTTGGATTCGCGTTTTCAAAATTTTCCGGATCGTTTGTACGTGGATTTTGTGTTGTTGAACAATTTTGACAAAAAAATGACGGTATTATTTTGTCAAAATTTTTCAAAAGGAACAAGAAAAGCACCGGAGTAATGTTCCTTCATCCTCTTCTGCTTTTTTTTTTGTTTTTACTCGGTGCGATCGGACGAACGCGCTGGAAATACTCTGTCGACACTAATTTATGACGTTCGAACATTCGAAATCGTTGAAAATCAATTTAAAAATTGTGATGATTAAAAAAAATGGTTATAACGTCCGGAATGATGGCAAATCAAATCGCAGGGTGATGAAACCAAAGCAATCGACAATTAATGAAAAACTTTGTTATCGCTTTACACTGTTATCATCGAGATGTTTTTTTTAGTTTGGATTTCGTGTTGTTGAAAAATTTTGACAAAAAAATACCGTCGTTTTTCGAAATGTCTATTATTCTTCGTAACAGAGCAAGGGAAAGGCGAATTCGGTTTGTGCATCGTACGGATAAAAGATGCCATTTTTCTATTTATTTGTGCATCAATATACGTACAATAAATACTATGCAGACTTGCTCCCATGGGACTGACAAGGACGTTTACATGTCGGTATCATGCGTTCTCGGAAGAGAGGGTGTGCATCACATGGTAAGACAGCGACTAACAGATCAGGAGAAATCGTCGCTTCAGGCGTGCGCCGACAGCATTCGTAACGCACTCCGTGACTCTGGTATTCTTCGTGATACGAGCGAGGACATGCAGGACTGAAGACTTGTCGAGGAGTCCGAGACCTCTCGTCCTCCCTTCGACTCGTACCTTCCAGACGAGAAGAAATAGTGCTTTGAAACTCCGACATTTTCTATTTTTGTCCTTGTTTAAATACTTCAATGAGATCGAAAGAAACCTTTTTATCAAATAAAAGCAAAATAAATCGCGATTTCAACGAACACAGATAGATTTTTCTTTAATAAAGATAAATCTGTAAAATCGATAAAAATTAATTCGTGAACATTGTTTGAAATAATCGTTTTATCGTTGAATATACGACTGAATAACGAGTACAATAGAATAGGGATTTAGGGAATTAAATATAGCCAGGGAATAAACAAAGATGACTGCGTGCGATGCACGAAAAATTGTTGTCGATTATTGATGAAATAAATCAAATCACACGTGGATATATGTATACTCGAAGAGTGACTCAAACCACGCCGAGGAGGAGAAATATTCCTCGCTCTATCGGAAATTAGAATCTCTCTCTGCCCGGATACCTGAACGATTTTTGTGGCGAGGTAAGAACGAGAGGAAGAGAGAAATGGAGAAGAAAAAAACGCAAAGTTTGCTTGTAGAACATACTTGGAGCGAAACAGAATGGACGAAGAGCACAAAGAATAAGAGCACCTGCACTCGATAGCTCATATATGAAACGGCATATGGCTATCGATCACGTATAAATAGATGGAATATACTTGCGAATATTGGAATGAGAGTAGAGAACATGCTTTGCGTAAATTTCGGATTACCTTTTTTTCCATTTTCGCTCGAGCATAAAAAACCGGAAACAAAAATGATTGCATCCTATTTTGCATCAGCGTGACTACGAGCAACTTGTTTCCAGCTGTTGTCAGCCGAGGCACCTCTCGGTGGCATCCGCATCTCATCTCGATTACCGAAACTCGATATTTTCAGCGAAAAGTCTCCTTCCGTACTAACAATAAATTAAAACGAAGAAACGACGCAGTCTATAAAAAACCCTCGATGAAATTACAAGATTCGATTCCTCTTTTCAATCGAATCGTTCAATGAATAAATTTATTTCAACATTGATGGAATTCGTCGCAACAATATTAAAATAAAATAACGAAGAAAAATGCTGACTTATCTTTTTGGAAATTTAACGGATCATATATCGATGCCTGTGCTTCTTCGATATCGCATTATAATATGTTAATAATAATAGCACCATGAATGTATTATTATATTTATAATAAAGTGCATCTATATATGTAAAAAAAATTGAAAAAAAGGACGATCACTTTGCGACATGAATAATTATTTTTTTAATTCGCTGAATTGCCGAACACAGCCGTAATCTGCAAACGACGTTGTCAAAAAAGTTGACAGAACGTAATTTCAGCAGTGAACTTTGTTTGGATAAAAGTTGGTTCGTATTTTTTTCATTTATCTCGCGATACAGGTCTGCGTTGTTGAATTCCATCGGAATTGCATCTCTCTAGGTTGTACGTGTAGCCTCGGGCCATTTTCAGCCACGTAGGGCGTTTTTCGAAACTTTGTCCGTCAAACTAAGCTATGAACCGAATTTCCAAAGAACAATTTCGCCAGGAGGCGAGTGAAAACACCGCAACATTTCTACTCACTAAACAGTCACGAGATAATGTTACGACTGATGATCATAGAATCAAGATTGCCATTGTGGGCAGCGGAAATGCGGGTATGGCAGTGGCAGTTTCCGTTCTGTTCAAGGTTAGATTCGATATCGAAAAATATACATTTTTCGTCGATGCATTCGATGAATTTTTTGCAGACGTATTTGTTGGCAAATATTCAATAATAATCCGCACCGACTTGTCATTCATCGATCGACAAAATAGCGAATACGAAAAGTAAATCATTGGGCAATTTTGCAATTTTTTTCAGTGCAATTTCCTTATCGGGATCAGATGATGGTTCTGTTTTTTTTTTCATTTATATTGATTTCCACCCCGTTAAATTTTCAACCTGTTTTATATTTATGGCTTCAGACTTGTTTCTCTCTTTTTACCAAATCGAATCTTTATTATTCCATTTCTAACACGCTCTGGGCTCGGGACGATGGGGTACCAGGATAAGCATTGGAAATTCAATCTTAGATCATGAATCTCGAGGCTCGCACCCGGAGACTCTTTCTTTCCTTCTTCGTCCGGCTCAGCTCGAGTTCTATTACTTTATCTATGCATTTTTCTGCCCACGCACTCGAAACACTGGCCCATATAATATATGTCTATACAAAATCCACGTGTTTGTATGCAAACAACATATTTTCCACTCCGAACTCGGTTATTCATTCGAGTATTTTTAGTGAGTTCGTTCAGCGCCTGTAAAACAAGGCAACGAATTTTTTCACGATCTTATCCCAGCATCATATCACTTTACCCTCTGAAAACTAATATTTTCCACGCGAGGCGTTCCACTACGAATAAAAACAGGTCTGTAAAAACTGATTTCTCCTCGAGGACAAAAACACGAAAATCAACGAGGACCGGTGTAAAGTAATTATTCATTTTTTTTTTGTAAAAATCGCTGTGAAATATATTTGAAAAATTAACGACTGTAACATACGAAATCGAAATTGATATTTGATACAGGGGTGGAAAATCATTTGCACGTGCTAGTTTAATAAACGTTTACAAAGGAAAAATGAAACGAAATACAGGATGACCGCAAACAAATTCTCGTACAATTAAATCAGATGCATAATAAGTATCGTGAGGTTGGATCTGTGTCTCGATGCATTTGAAATTCGTCCTTCTTCGCGTGTAAGAGAAAAAAAAAGATACGAGAGAGAGAGAATCGCCTACGAAAGAGGTACAGTCGCGAGAAAGCCAAATAAGAGACGAATAAACCCAACTACGAGATGTAAGAACGCAAAGTCTGTGCAGCGAAAAAAAAGAACCGAGAATAAGACGAAATAAACGAGAAGCGAGAAGATAGGAAGAAACGAGAGACTTGCTGCCGTTGCTCGGATGCTGCGACTCTCTCTCTCTCTCTCTCTCCGTCTCTCTTTCCTTCTTGTCGCGCTATCGGATCGTAAGGCGAGCATTTACACGTCGTCTTCTCGGTGTGCGCCCCCGCAAAGCAGGAGGAAAGAGAGAAAGAAAGTCTCGCGCTTTTCGAGACTGATTTATGTTGTGCTCGAGAGTCGAGAGGTTCTCGTGGATATCCTCAGGAGTCTTGAAATCCATACTCCGTTGAGTACGAGGTGAGGACACGAGAACAACACACACCCGGACTTCTTTCCTCTTATCGCCTCAGCAACGTGCCAAAATTCGACTTCTTCTTTTTTTTCCAGTCTCTCGTATATAAACTAATACATTTTTTCAGTTTTTTTTCCAACTGTGTTTCGCGATACTCTGGCTACTTGACACTGCTGCAATAACGTAGTGTCACGGCTTTTTTTTCCATCTTTTCATTTTGCACCATCATCCACCACCAGGAGCAACACCGTGTCTTCCTGTCGTGTACCCTCCCGTTTCTTCGCTGCTATACATCGAGTCATCAGTCTTGTAGGACACATTATACGCGTTACGCACATCTCTCACTCCCCGTCAACCTTTCGTACAATTAACAAAAGCCGTGACGTTCTTTTTGCAACAGTTTTTTTTTCATTCGACCGTTGCAGTCCGTCCAGAGTTTACGCACGTAAAAATCATTCGATTTACCATGAAGCTTTGAAATATACGAAAAGTGGAGCAGAATAATCGCATTTTGTTTTTCTCTCTTGTACCACTTTTTGTACAAATTTTTTTCGACTCACTCGATAATTTGAAAACACCGCTCGTTTAAAGATGATGAAAAAAAACGATTTTTACGAAGTTGCTTGTCGTTGAATTTTATTACGTAACATTGGCTGAAAACGTGTTTCATAAAGGGCAGCGTGAGTGATGTGATGAGACCCGTAATGATATGTGTGTACTTCGACCCTCGTTTCCGTTTCCGTCACGAAAACCATACATTTATGTACTCGAACAAAAAAAATGCATTCGAATCGTCACTGGCTCGCTCGACAATGGACGAGGGGACGATAATGCTTATTTTCTCCTCATTTTCTCGTCTGTCCTATATTTCTTGGCTAATTTTTCATCGAGTTTGAAAAATAATTCTCAAATTCACTACATTTTATTGAAATGAATTTTTTTTTTGGCTTCTTTTATAAACATATTCCATTATTTTCTTCGTAATGTTACAATTATTGCCACCATTATTGATTTTTGGGCTCCCAGTATAAGAGACGTACGTCAGAAAAAAATGACAATTATATCGATCGACAGGCGCGGTCTTTTAATGCGACGCGATAACAACAAACCTGACGTTAAACTTTTAGGTTAATTTTTTTATTCGATCCGCCAAATAAATCTTTCGCACGCAAAATCCTAGTTCTCTCGCGTATTTCGCCAGCGAGTGTCACTCACCAACGCGTTTAGATGCACGTCGTAAAACAGCTCATCCATCGAAGAAAAATATAAAAATGTTTCAACCGATAAAGTTCGCTGGACCAGCGACGAGAGAATGAACGATCTTTGTCGCTGCTCGACTGATCGTCGAAGCCTCACCGAACGAATCAGAGACATTATCGCCAAGTACGAGAAAAGTTTCATCACGTCGCGGTGCATTTCGACTTGTCCGGGAAATATAACAGACGTGAATTCATCATGCTCAAAATCTGTGGTTCAGGCTCAAAGATTCGCGATTAATTGTCCGAGTGACTGTGTGGATTTTTCACCATCTTCCTCACTGAAAACATCCCTCAAGAGATCGCAGTGTCCCGGAAGACCGAGGTCCGCCTGTGATTCCACTGAGAGACGTGAAAGTCGGACGAATTACGCTGGACCAAACGATCTTTGCAACGTAATAGCCTGCCCCGCAAAAGCAACGAATTCCTGCGTAAAATTTTCGTCGCTCCGCGATCTTTCATTCGCTAGAAAGGAATCATCGCCAATATCCTGCATGGCTTTCGAGATTCCGGAAGTAGTTCATCCAGGACCAAATTTGCAAAGATATTTGTTATCTCGTGGGATTTGTCCCTCGCTGAGAGGCAAATTGTCGGTTTACGGGAACAGAGGTTCGAAAAAGAGTTCCACGATTTGCCGAGGCTTCCATGCGTGTTTGGAAAACCCAAAAGACGAAATGAGTCGACCAATTTGTCAGGGAAAATCGCGGTCGATCAAACGCCTGTCTGCCACTTGTGTCTGTGATGATACTCGGGCGACGAATCAGTGTAGATGGCGCCCTGCGCGTTTATCGTCGAGAAATATTCATCAATCGATGAATCGTGCATCGATCTTGGATAATGATAAATCTGACAGCGGAACACATTTCGGTAGAGGAAACATAACTCGCTGCACGATCGATCCACCCTTTTCATCCCCTACTTTGGAGAGAGAATTCACCAGTAGATTCGTCAAGGTGCGATATTGCTCGTGACGGTCATCGCGAAATGACGCAACGCCCTACCAAAAAATACAAACAATATCGCCCAATGAAATTTAATGCTCTACGGTGAGTATCGATATCGACGCATTACCGATATTATAAAACTACGATACGATTTATGATGACTCCCGTTCCGGGTAAAAAAAATACATCACCCTGATGAGTACGCAACAAAAATAAAAAAAAAAAAACAAAAAGTACAGCTCGTACCTCGAACGTTAATAATTCGAACATCAGAGACTGCGTGCGAGGTAAAAAAAGAATTCTTGAAGTAATTACCAAGCCGTTAATAATATAACGTTTACACGAAAAAGAAAGGAAAATTATCGTAAAATCGTGCAAAAAAAGCATCGCCTGACGCGCATTCAAAACAGCCGGAATATAACGATTCACGGGTATGACGGGGAAAAAAACTGAAAAATGCGAAAAAAACTAAAGGTTGAGTTTTAAAAAAACGAAGCGGAGAAAGAGCACTATGTTATAAGAAAAAGAGGTGTATCCTTGGTCCAGGAAACTGAGTGGGTCGGAGGCAATGCACACGTTAGTATTACCGAACCCAGCTACCGAAACTGTTCTGCACGCTCGTTTGCGATTTCATAATGAATGGGCGATCATACGCCGCTAAAAAAATACACACAAACACATTCACGTGCAGCGATCAAAAGCGCGTTTGTATAATGGTGTTGATGAAGTACACACCGGCCTTTTCCTCCCTTGCTCTCTTGTCGATTTTATACTCGCTCCGATCTCATGAAAGCATCCAAGGGACTGCGAAACATTGCCCCGCGGGCATTTTTTTATACATACGAAATTGGTCCATACCAGCGTAATTATTCAAGCATGAATTATCGCGTGGCGCATACCTTCAACACCGTACGTTATATATATACATGTACGTACGTGTATATATATATATATATGTATATTTTTGAAAACAGCAACGGAGCTCAGCTTCGAGGAGGAACATGTGTACCGCTCTGTCGCTAATCGACGGCTGAGAAATCGATAACATTTATTTTTGATGATAAATCGACGTTTGAAAAATACGTGAAAAATGTGAACGTCAAGGCGGAAGAGGGAATCAAAGTTCATCTTGGTTTCTGTTTGTGATAACTTTGGCTGGAAATTGTAAAATACGATTTGAGTATCGAAATGATAAATGAGATGTACTGCCACCCTTAGGAATGTTCGGGATGTACAGTCGGAGCAAAAATTCAAAAAAGTGGGAATTTCGGGTACTGGACGATCTTCTAAAAATGTTTGAAAATTCCAAAAGATGTCGACATTGTAAAGTTTTTTAATAAATTGTAAAAAAGTATCCGTGGCTAAATGTTTGGACGACTTCTTTTTCTCAGTATATATACATTTTTTTAGAATCTGTTCGTCACTTGGGAATTATTTTTGCAAACGTTGAAAAATTTATCAAACTTCGGAAATCGTGTAATGTTCCGTAAACAAAGGTTTTAAACAAATTATGATGAATTTCTCATTTACTAATCGAATAGGAAATTACGTATATTTCAAGCAATCAACAAATAATGCATTTATCGTAAGAATGAAGAAATCCTATAGTATATGCTAGAATCTAAAATAAGTTTCCTTCGATCCGTCTGTGTAATTCATTTTTTTCGATTTTTGAATAACTTTGCCAAGTATCTGAAATTCGCATTCTGTTTCTTTTTCTTACAATTGTTTCTCCAGATGAAGATTTTATCAGAGTTGAGATTATCAGAGTGGGTTTTGCGAGATTTGATGTTTTCAGATGCATCAGCCAAATTGTAACCTGCGACATGAAAGTGTGTTTTTTTTTTGCTATAACTTTTAGCATATCTTTTACAGAACTTCAACAATGTTTTAACGAGGCTAAGAAAAACTTTTCAAAAGAAAATTTATGTATAAAACAATGAGAGAGTGGGAAAGAGAGAGAGAGAGAGAAAAAGGGGGCAAAAAAAAGGAAGCAAGTAAAGATATCTTGAAATAATAATCGACCAGGACGACCTTAATGATCCTTCGTATTAAATTCCTGACCGAGAACGATCTTCCTCTCCGTCTCTCTTTTCTGACGTTACACGTCGATCAATCGAGCATGAAACCATGAAGAGTGCGAGATGCTGCACTCGCCCCTCTACCCAATCCATTTAATGCATCGACGTTAACTGCATTCCATCTGCGGTCCTTTTAACCGGATCGAATTGAAAAAAAAGGAAAAGCAAATAAAAAATAATAATACGAAAAATAAACAATGAAGACGTGTATAAGAAAAAACAAAAAAATATCTCTTTGTCCTTCTCGATCTTACACGAGGACCCTCGATGGCTAACAAAGTGTAATGGATATTGACGTTTCATCGAAGGCGGATCGATTATCAAATTAGTAGGATGATGGGAAAAAATCGAGATTCTTTTTTTACAGCGTTTAGCATCGGAATTAATCCTTATCGACAAGAACGAAGACCTTGCCAAAGCCGAAGCGGAGGACATTGGTCATGTTGGGGGTTTCTTGGGAAATCCAAAAATCATCGGAACGAAAGGTTATTCAAAAGCAGTCATTAACAGTACTTTATACAGCGTGAATTATTCAATGAGTAATCTTCTTCCATTCACTATTATAATTAATATACCGGCCAGTCCCCCCAAAAATTTGGGGAAAAGATTGAAAAATTTGTTGAAAACAATTGTGAGTTTTGATAATTCTTTATGGTTGAAGCAATTGTTTGTTCAATTTTGACTGTACTATCTCACTACTTTTATTTCAATTTTATTAATTATTTAATTTACAATACTCAACAATTTGAAGTGATAAAACTTCGTCACAATTTAAATTCCCTTTTTTTACTTTTATGCGAGTAAGAAGAGGGATAATTTTTTTTATATCGAGATATTATTCTGGGTTTGTTCAAAATGTGTGGAATTTAAAGATTAAGGGTTGTTTAAAAAAATGTGTTACCTTTATGTTTGAATATTTTAATTAATATTTTGACAATCAGATTTCAGTTTCGCTAGAGACGCGGCAGTTTGCGTGATAACCGTGTGCGCAGGCTCGGAAAAGAATCAACGAGGAAAATCGTCATTGCTCGACGAGAATTTGAAAATTTTCAAGGTCGTGATACCGAAAGTCTGCAAATTTGCTTCCAATTGTATGCTCGTGATCGTAACTCATCCAGGTCTTGATTATTCTCCTAAAGTACACGAAAAAATATATTTTATTCCTCCAAAAAGATTACTTCCCTAATACAAGTATATATTTTTCGTGCAATTTTAGTTGACATTTTATCGTACGCAGCCATGAAACTCTCCGGTTTCCCACCAAATCGCGTTATCGGTCTTGGAACATTTCTCGACAGCTGTAGATTACAATATTTCATTTCACGTAAGCTTGGCGTCTCCGCGAGCTCGGTCCAGGCTCTAGTCATCGGAGAAAATGGTGCCACTTCCGGTAATTTTATTATCTACACTGCAGTAATGAATTTACTCCGAATCAGTAATGGTTGATCATTTTTAAAAAAATGCCCCAACGAAACAGTCCCTGTTTGGTCGACCACAAGTGTCATGGGCATTAAACTGAAGGACATAAATAAAGATATTGGTACCCAAACGGATCCAGAAGGATGGTCCGATCTTCACGCCAAAGTGATCAACAGCACTTTCGATATTACCCGAAAAAAAGGTTACTGCAATTGGGGAGTCGGTTTGTGTACGAGTGAAATTATCGACGCCGTCGTTAGAAATACGTGCATCTGCATAACCGTTTCTACCTTTGTACAGGTAATCGACGATGTACATATGATTAATTTAAAGCAAATCTAATCGTTAATTAAATTGAATACGATTACTCAACCAATTTTTTTGTTTATGATAATTGTTTCAAAATTTCGCGCAAAAGTATTTATTAACCTTTCGAAAACACACATTTCTCTGGGTCAATCGAGTCGTGCACATTTGTCTATCATTTTAAATTAGTGTTTTAAAATAATTCAGAATATATAGAAATAATTCCTGCTCGTATATTGTTGAGTGAAATAATTCATAGAGTTTGAGGTGAGGGTTAAATTGCCCCTGCTGTGTGTTCTCGGAGAGCTTTTGGAAAAATTGTTTTATTCGACATAAATACGTTCGTTGATTCAAGGGCTGCCGTCACGGTCTTGAAAAAGATGTGTTCATGTCACTTCCTTGCATCGTTGGCAGAAACGGAGTTCAGTCTTACGTCCGTCACTGTTACACGAAAGAGGAGCAAGAGCTTACTCTGAAGTCGTGTAAAAATATTTACGAAGTACAGAAATTGATTCTCGATGAATTGGATTGAGGCAATTCATGTTCATCGAGCGACAAATCTCTCGTGGGTTTTTTTGGAAACAGCGCTCTTGAATCTTTCGCGAAGTATAAGAAAAAATCGATCATAATGATTAATCATATCTCGGAGAAAATTGCTTTGACTGTACAGAGAGTAAGACTCTTCTTGTCAGGTAAGCGCACGTATGAAGCTGTATAGTGTGATTCAAGCTGATATTCACCCTTTATGTACGTAACGGTACTCGTTATACGTAGTGATTTCACCTCACGTAGGACAAAATCCGACATGAATTCGCTTTAATCCTGAAGAATGAGCCCGACGTGCAGGTGATCGCTTTCTTTTTACTCCGATACATTACACACACTACCTTCGGAGTGTAAAAAAAGTTTTTCCTCGCCACGAAAATTCATAAAGTTTTGCTTTTCTAAAATTGAAGAGTCCAACAAAATTTCGAGTGTGGCAAACATCTACGTTCATACGATGAATAAAAATTTATTTAAAAAAACAACGGTGACTGCTGAAATTGTTTCAGATGGCAAAAAGTATGCAAATTTGGACCTGTCGAAATGTCGAAAGATCGATTTCCAAATAATAATTGACAAAAGCTCATTTTTTCGATGTAACAATAAAAACATTACGAACTTCTTTTTCTCATCTTTTTCTCAAACGATTTATCCGTAAATTATGAAAGAATTCGTCAAGCAATGAGGTAAAAATTGGAAAATTGTTTGACGATGGATAAAATTATGTTATTTCGAATTGTATTAAATGGTATTCGTGTACCTCTGCGTGTCCATTCATTGTTTATAAACAAATCTGCATGTCTCCACACAAGTGTAAGAAATAATAGAGCCGAGAACGAAGAGGCTGTGCGGGAATTATGTCATTAACTGGGCGCGATCGTGAGTGCGGAGACGAGGTTTTATAAATTATGGCCTTCGAGAACGCGTCATCGGGATAATACAGAAAAATGGGCCCGGACCGCTTGGTAGCCGACACGAAGCCGCAAACTTTTTTTCGAATGGCATCTGTATGCATATGGTATATTTATGTACAAATACATATATACATATATTCATTGAGTCTTGCATATAAATTTTTTTTTACTTCTGGTTGTGACGCTATAGAACAGAGTACATTGAAAATTCGTTGGCGAAAGTGAGAAAAAGATATCTTCATCCTTGCAGTCCTGCGCTTCAGTTCAGCCCGCGGCGTGTAAAACCTCGTTTGACTCCCCACAATTTTTCCCACTTCTTTTTTGCCTCCTTCATACACGTGTAGCACATCCTTTTTCTCCCTCTGAGAAAAAGATCTCTTTTCGCAGTTTGGTCCACTCTGCTTGTACTCTTTTTTTTTTACAATGAGCGGCTTTTCAAAAGCCACGAATCGCTGCGGGATGAAGTCATGCATTACGAAGAAGAAAAGTGTTGCAAAAGCGGAGAAAGAGAGAGAGAACAGAAAACGAATAAGCGGCTGGGAGGCTGGGAGATGGTAACGATGCACCGCTGGCGCATTCGTTAGCGAGAGGGATAATGAATCACCGCAGGAAACTTGACAATCTCACCGTTAGCCGGAGATTTCTGCGAGCGAACGGAGCCTGTGAAATTGACCAAAAAAAAAGCTGCGATTTTTATTTTTTTTCCAATTTTCGATATTCCCCGCATAGCGGATTATCGATTAATCTTTACTACAATTTTTCGAACGCTCATTGGAAAAGTGATCTCAATCGTAGATTTTGACTCTACGATTTATCTTCGCCCTGTTAGTTTTATTGATTTTTCTGGGGTTTGTCGTTTAAAATTCTTCACGTATTAGAGATCCGAAATTTTTTTTGGTTTATTTTCGCGAGCTCAGCCAAGCTTAGCCGATACTCGAGCCCGTCTTTACTGCTCGAGAAATATATATTTCATTCTTCTCTGTGTCTCTGTCGCGATCCGACAGAATGAAGAGGATAAGAAGAGCCAAAGCTCTCGGAGAATTACCGAGAGAGTTACTCATATGAGAGATAAAGCGAGGGAGAGAGAGAGAGGCATGGGGAGAAAACAAAAAAATTATGTGGTCCAAGACAGAAGGACCGCCACACGTTTTCGCCCGCCGCGAGAACCATCCCAGGGTGTTCGCACCGAGATACACGGCGGTAGGTACTCTGGGCTAATTATACTTTTTATTCCAATCCTATTGAGGAGGTAATAGCGTCCGCAGCTTCTGTTCCGCGTGTGCAGCGGAGAAACAAAGGGATCTTACATGGGCCTGAGTCGGAGACGAGAGCGAAAAAAAATGGAGCAATAACGACGGCACAAGGGATGATACTTTGGAGCGAGACAATTGTTCACTTTGCTCCGCTTACGATTTTAGAATTTCATTCGATCAGCGAAGATTTAAACGCCACCATTTGAATCATCAATTTCTGATTGCAAAAAAAATTATGAAAGGGTTTTGCGAGTCTAATTCTGTAAAAAAAAATTTCTGTCGAAATTCACCGGATGAGAGGAATTTACAAATGTACTTACAAGCACTGGAAAAAAAGTTTCGTTTTTGGCACTTTTTTTGAGCGCACTCGCGCGTGGTATGTACAAAATTTGAATGAATATAAGCCCGGGGAAGAAAGAGTATGGGTTATGAAAATGACAATATCGCGAGTGAGTGTAGAAAAATGCACGAGAGCGTGCACGAGGATCTTCGAAAGAAGAGAAGCAGGAGCAGCGAAGAAGAGCCGCACGAACTCCACCTCGAAGGAAAGAGGGAAAGAGTGAGAGAATCTTGATTGAGTTACGATTTAATTAGGCCGCTCGGCCAATCAGTAATTAAGATATCTGCTAATCAACACGCTTCGTACCTAACCCCATCTCGCGCTCGGTCCGTTTCGACCCGCGCTAACGATTCGATTCTTCCTGCATTTTTTTCATTCTTTCTTTTTATCCCCTCACTCGCTCATTTTCGTCTTTTTTTCGCCTACATATTTTATTATCAATTTTCCGTGCAGCCTTGACCATCGCGAATTCAGTTCTTCCCGAGACTTCCTTGAACTTTATTGCGGTGAATAACTTTATGTTCTTTACTCACACATACGAAAGTTTATCGACGATTCCTCGTTCAAAAATCGTTGAATATTCGATCGATTAATCAATTTATGATCTACGGATCGATCGGGAGGAAAAAAGTTTTCAAAAAAGCTAAAATCGTATCGCGAGTCTTTCCATCTCTCTCTCTGTCTCTCTTTCATAAATAGTAACAGAAATGGTCCTGTAAAACGGCCCTGATGTGAAAATGAACGTCAAAGTATATGCACATCAGTTTTTGTCTCTCGGTTAGAATGTGGCCCGATTTGGTGCAGCGGATGCATAATCTCGCGATTCTCTTTAGCTCAATCTCTCTTTCTCTCTCCTTCTCTCCATCTCTCTCTCACTCCGGTCCAGAGAGAAGACGATAGCGTTGATTGTAATTAATAGCCGGCGATTGCAAGCGAGGCCCTGTGGCTGGTTAATTGTCGTGGTGGGGAAAGAGTAACGACGGGGACTCACGCCACTGCGGGACTTTCCTTTCACTGCCAGCATCCCCGAGTCTCTCGATCAAACACTTTATTTCTTTTTTTTTTACGTACAAAGTATAATATAAATTTCCCTTACAATTTTATCTGGAAATTTGATGATTTAAAAAAAAAATTTCATATATTCATGTTTAATTTTATTTATAGACTATATATATATATATATATATACATAGTATTGTATACTAGCTTTTACTCTCGACTTCGTCAGCGTGGAATTGGTATTTTTTTCACCCCATCAGACGTGGGTTTGCGCGGCACATCAAAAGCAGACAATAACTATATTAATACGAAAAAAAATCATCGCGACAAAAATGAATATTCAATGGTTTGTTACGAGAAAAAAACATGTGATCTAATGACGGAAAACAATATAACTGTTTGCTATAATACAGCGTTTTATAACTTTAAAAAATCGGACGCAAAACATTTTCATAAACCAGAGGATTCTCATAGTCTTTCCTTGAGATGCAAACCATTTTCCTACCCAATTTCATCAACATCCATTTAGGGATTCAGCTACGGAGAGGGAATAAAAAGATACCTTCGCATTTGTAATTTTATTAGTACGGATTTACGAAAAGTGTTTTAAGGGAACAGTACATTTCCTGGCATTTTTTAGTGTTTTTCAAAACGCTCTTACTTATTGTGACAAACAATGTTTTCAAAATCACTGAAGAACGTCAGAAAATGTGTTTTCTTCTTTTAATCTAAATGCCGAATGCAGTTTCATAAATAAGCGATATAAAAAAGCATTTACGTGTATAATAATTTTGTATCCCGAAAACGTGCGGTTGGTAGTCGAATCGCATTGAACCATCCTGCAAATTCCAATACAAATTACACGACCATAATTAATATCGAAAAAAAAAATGAAGACCAACGAATTCCACGCGACACTGGTGTCGTTCTTCCGAAGATGGGAAGAAACGATTTAATTTTCTAAAAAGTTTACAAAGCCGGAATTATAGTGAGCTATGGTATGTTTAACGTTGATAAATGTAGGATATGGGCACAGATTTATATACGGCCATATATCTATTCACGATTGGAAATATACTCATAATCGTACGTATATGTGAATCATATATGCATTTTATATGTGTATGTACGAGAGTTATGCTCGCGAGGATATATTTTCGCATAGAGGGCGTGCACGACTCACCCTCGCTCTCGTCGCAGTCCTCGCGCCCTGGCGGTGTTCCTCTAGAGGGCTCCTCCTCGTGCTAGAGAAGTAACCTCTCTTCCATCATGATTTATAAACCCATCCGAGGCGCGAGCGAGCACCATGAGCATGGGAACAGCTGTTACAATATATATGCAGCTAGGAAGGGCCTCCACACGTAGTACGAGCTAACCAAAGCTTCTATACAAGCAAATGTGGTTGCCTGAGGGACTTTTAACCACCCACCGAACCATATGCACCCATTAGGGTGTCCGTTATTTCCCAAGTTCACTTTTCTATCCGGGCATGCCTTGAATCATTCATTTACATCCGAAAAACAATGTCGGACACGAAACTCTCAAATACCATAAAGTCCTGTCCGACTGACGATATTTTTCCGATTTCAATGACATGAGATTTTTGAACTGCTCGACGCTGTAGTACTCGAAAGTAGTGGCATATAAAAAGAACGATCGACAACTCCATCAAAATTTAATCACGCATAGAGGAAACGACCCTAAACAAGATGCTTCATATCCGGTTTCCGGAAATTTTGTTCTACAGCAATGACGGGCGTGTAAGCAGTCTCGCTAGCGCAGTACTACCGCTCGACGGTGGCCCGGAGAGGCTATCTTTCCGCTCTACAGCAATGTCGGGCGGGTAAACAGTCTCGCAGGCGCAGTATCACCGCTCGACGCTGTAGTACTCGAAAGTAGTGGCAGATGAAAAGAACGATCGACAACTCCATCAAAATTTAACCACGCATAGAGGAAACGACCCTAAACAAGTTGCTCCATTTCCGGTATTCGGAAATTTTGATTCAGATTTTTTATAGAACGTATTCCTTCAAAGTAGTGGCAAATGAAAAGAACGATCGACAACTCCATCAAAATTTAACCACGCATAGGGGAAACAACTCTAAACAAGATGGTTCATGTCCGGTTTCCGGAAATTTTGTTCTACAGCAATGACGGGCGGGTAAACAGTCTCGCAGGCGCAGTACTACCCCTCGACGCTGTAGTTCTCGAAAGTAGTGGCAGATGAAAAGAACGATCGACAACTGCATCAAAATTTAACCACACATAGAGGAAGCGACCCTCAACAAGTTGCTCCATTTCCGATTTTCGGAAATTTTGATTCAGATTTTTCAGCACAGCTTCCGGTTCGGCGTTCGATCGGCGGATGAGAGGAACGATCGACAACTCCATGAAAATTTGACCACGCGCGGGGCAAGCGGCTCTGAGCAAGTTGATTCGATTCCGGTTTTCGGAAAATTTGTTCCCGACTTTTGAGAGGCGGCTTCCGGTTCAGCTTTCGTTCGTCGCACGAGACGAAGTACGATCGACAACTCGATGAAAATTCAACCATGCATAGAGCAAACGATCCTGAACAAGTTGATTCGTTTCCGGTTTTCGGAAAATTTGTTCCCGACTTTTGAGAGGCGACTTCCGGTTTAGCTTTCGTTCGTCGCACGAGACGAAGGACGATCGACAACTCGATGAAAATTCGACCATGCATAGAGCAAACGATCCTGAACAAGTTGATTCGTTTCCGGTTTTCGGAAAATTTGTTCCCGACTTTTGAGAGGCGACTTCCGGTTTAGCTTTCGTTCGTCGCACGAGACGAAGGACGATCGACAACTCGATGAAAATTCGACCATGCATAGAGCAAACGATCCTGAACAAGTTGATTCGTTTCCGGTTTTCGGAAAATTTGTTCCCGACTTTTGCGAGGCGACTTCCGGTTTAGCTTTCGTTCGTCGCACGAGACGAAGTACGATCGACAACTCGATGAAAATTCAACCATGCACAGAGCAAACGATCCTGAACAAGTTGATTCGTTTCCGGTTTTCGGAAAATTTGTTCCCGACTTTTGCGAGGCGACTTCCGGTTTAGCTTTCGTTCGTCGCACGAGACGAAGTACGATCGACAACTCGATGAAAATTCAACCATGCATAGAGCAAACGATCCTGAACAAGTTGATTCGTTTCCGGTTTTCGGAAAATTTGTTCCCGACTTTTGAGAGGCGACTTCCGGTTTAGCTTTCGTTCGTCGCACGAGACGAAGTACGATCGACAACTCGATGAAAATTCAACCATGCATAGAGCAAACGATCCTGAACAAGTTGATTCGTTTCCGGTTTTCGGAAAATTTGTTCCCGACTTTTGAGAGGCGACTTCCGGTTTAGCTTTCGTTCGTCGCACGAGACGAAGGACGATCGACAACTCGATGAAAATTCGACCATGCATAGAGCAAACGATCCTGAACAAGTTGATTCGTTTCCGGTTTTCGGAAAATTTGTTCCCGACTTTTGAGAGGCGACTTCCGGTTTAGCTTTCGTTCGTCGCACGAGACGAAGTACGATCGACAACTCGATGAAAATTCAACCATGCATAGAGCAAACGATCCTGAACAAGTTGATTCGTTTCCGGTTTTCGGAAAATTTGTTCCCGACTTTTGAGAGGCGACTTCCGGTTTAGCTTTCGTTCGTCGCACGAGACGAAGTACGATCGACAACTCGATGAAAATTCAACCATGCATAGAGCAAACGATCCTGAACAAGTTGATTCGTTTCCGGTTTTCGGAAAATTTGTTCCCGACTTTTGAGAGGCGACTTCCGGTTTAGCTTTCGTTCGTCGCACGAGACGAAGTACGATCGACAACTCGATGAAAATTCAACCATGCATAGAGCAAACGAACCTGAACAAGTTGATTCGTTTCCGGTTTTCGGAAAATTTGTTCCCGACTTTTGCGAGGCGACTTCCGGTTTAGCTTTCGTTCGTCGCACGAGACGAAGTACGATCGACAACTCGATGAAAATTCAACCATGCATAGAGCAAACGAACCTGAACAAGTTGATTCGTTTCCGGTTTTCGGAAAATTTGTTCCCGACTTTTGCGAGGCGACTTCCGGTTTAGCTTTCGTTCGTCGCACGAGACGAAGTACGATCGACAACTCGATGAAAATTCAACCATGCATAGAGCAAACGATCCTGAACAAGTTGATTCGTTTCCGGATTTCGGAAAATTTGTTCCCGACTTTTGCGAGGCGACTTCCGGTTTAGCTTTCGTTCGTCGCACGAGACGAAGTACGATCGACAACTCGATGAAAATTCAACCATGCATAGAGCAAACGATCCTGAACAAGTTGATTCGTTTCCGGTTTTCGGAAAATTTGTTCCCGACTTTTGAGAGGCGACTTCCGGTTTAGCTTTCGTTCGTCGCACGAGACGAAGTACGATCGACAACTCGATGAAAATTCAACCATGCATAGAGCAAACGATCCTGAACAAGTTGATTCGTTTCCGGTTTTCGGAAAATTTGTTCCCGACTTTTGAGAGGCGACTTCCGGTTTAGCTTTCGTTCGTCGCACGAGACGAAGTACGATCGACAACTCGATGAAAATTCAACCATGCATAGAGCAAACGATCCTGAACAAGTTGATTCGTTTCCGGTTTTCGGAAAATTTGTTCCCGACTTTTGAGAGGCGACTTCCGGTTTAGCTTTCGTTCGTCGCACGAGACGAAGTACGATCGACAACTCGATGAAAATTCAACCATGCATAGAGCAAACGATCCTGAACAAGTTGATTCGTTTCCGGTTTTCGGAAAATTCGTTCCCGACTTTTGCGAGGCGACTTCCGGTTTAGCTTTCGTTCGTCGCACGAGACGAAGTACGATCGACAACTCGATGAAAATTCAACCATGCATAGAGCAAACGATCCTGAACAAGTTGATTCGTTTCCGGTTTTCGGAAAATTTGTTCCCGACTTTTGCGAGGCGACTTCCGGTTTAGCTTTCGTTCGTCGCACGAGACGAAGTACGATCGACAACTCGATGAAAATTCAACCATGCATAGAGCAAACGATCCTGAACAAGTTGATTCGTTTCCGGTTTTCGGAAAATTTGTTCCCGACTTTTGCGAGGCGACTTCCGGTTTAGCTTTCGTTCGTCGCACGAGACGAAGTACGATCGACAACTCGATGAAAATTCAACCATGCATAGAGCAAACGATCCTGAACAAGTTGATTCGTTTCCGGATTTCGGAAAATTTGTTCCCGACTTTTGCGAGGCGACTTCCGGTTTAGCTTTCGTTCGTCGCACGAGACGAAGTACGATCGACAACTCGATGAAAATTCAACCATGCATAGAGCAAACGATCCTGAACAAGTTGATTCGTTTCCGGTTTTCGGAAAATTTGTTCCCGACTTTTGAGAGGCGACTTCCGGTTTAGCTTTCGTTCGTCGCACGAGACGAAGTACGATCGACAACTCGATGAAAATTCAACCATGCATAGAGCAAACGATCCTGAACAAGTTGATTCGTTTCCGGTTTTCGGAAAATTTGTTCCCGACTTTTGAGAGGCGACTTCCGGTTTAGCTTTCGTTCGTCGCACGAGACGAAGTACGATCGACAACTCGATGAAAATTCAACCATGCATAGAGCAAACGATCCTGAACAAGTTGATTCGTTTCCGGTTTTCGGAAAATTCGTTCCCGACTTTTGCGAGGCGACTTCCGGTTTAGCTTTCGTTCGTCGCACGAGACGAAGTACGATCGACAACTCGATGAAAATTCAACCATGCATAGAGCAAACGATCCTGAACAAGTTGATTCGTTTCCGGTTTTCGGAAAATTTGTTCCCGACTTTTGCGAGGCGACTTCCGGTTTAGCTTTCGTTCGTCGCACGAGACGAAGTACGATCGACAACTCGATGAAAATTCAACCATGCATAGAGCAAACGATCCTGAACAAGTTGATTCGTTTCCGGTTTTCGGAAAATTTGTTCCCGACTTTTGCGAGGCGACTTCCGGTTTAGCTTTCGTTCGTCGCACGAGACGAAGTACGATCGACAACTCGATGAAAATTCAACCATGCATAGAGCAAACGATCCTGAACAAGTTGATTCGTTTCCGGATTTCGGAAAATTTGTTCCCGACTTTTGCGAGGCGACTTCCGGTTTAGCTTTCGTTCGTCGCACGAGACGAAGTACGATCGACAACTCGATGAAAATTCAACCATGCATAGAGCAAACGATCCTGAACAAGTTGATTCGTTTCCGGTTTTCGGAAAATTTGTTCCCGACTTTTGAGAGGCGACTTCCGGTTTAGCTTTCGTTCGTCGCACGAGACGAAGTACGATCGACAACTCGATGAAAATTCAACCATGCATAGAGCAAACGATCCTGAACAAGTTGATTCGTTTCCGGTTTTCGGAAAATTCGTTCCCGACTTTTGCGAGGCGACTTCCGGTTTAGCTTTCGTTCGTCGCACGAGACGAAGTACGATCGACAACTCGATGAAAATTCAACCATGCATAGAGCAAACGATCCTGAACAAGTTGATTCGTTTCCGGTTTTCGGAAAATTTGTTCCCGACTTTTGCGAGGCGACTTCCGGTTTAGCTTTCGTTCGTCGCACGAGACGAAGTACGATCGACAACTCGATGAAAATTCAACCATGCATAGAGCAAACGATCCTGAACAAGTTGATTCGTTTCCGGTTTTCGGAAAATTTGTTCCCGACTTTTGCGAGGCGACTTCCGGTTTAGCTTTCGTTCGTCGCACGAGACGAAGTACGATCGACAACTCGATGAAAATTCAACCATGCATAGAGCAAACGATCCTGAACAAGTTGATTCGTTTCCGGTTTTCGGAAAATTTGTTCCCGACTTTTGCGAGGCGACTTCCGGTTTAGCTTTCGTTCGTCGCACGAGACGAAGTACGATCGACAACTCGATGAAAATTCAACCATGCATAGAGCAAACGATCCTGAACAAGTTGATTCGTTTCCGGTTTTCGGAAAATTTGTTCCCGACTTTTGCGAGGCGACTTCCGGTTTAGCTTTCGTTCGTCGCACGAGACGAAGTACGATCGACAACTCGATGAAAATTCAACCATGCATAGAGCAAACGATCCTGAACAAGTTGATTCGTTTCCGGTTTTCGGAAAATTTGTTCCCGACTTTTGCGAGGCGACTTCCGGTTTAGCTTTCGTTCGTCGCACGAGACGAAGTACGATCGACAACTCGATGAAAATTCAACCATGCATAGAGCAAACGATCCTGAACAAGTTGATTCGTTTCCGGTTTTCGGAAAATTTGTTCCCGACTTTTGAGAGGCGACTTCCGGTTTAGCTTTCGTTAGTCGCACGAGACAAAGTACGATCGACAACTCGATGAAAATTCAACCATGCATAGAGCAAACGAACCTGAACAAGTTGATTCGTTTCCGGTTTTCGGAAAATTTGTTCCCGACTTTTGCGAGGCGACTTCCGGTTTAGCTTTCGTTCGTCGCACGAGACGAAGTACGATCGACAACTCGATGAAAATTCAACCATGCATAGAGCAAACGATCCTGAACAAGTTGATTCGTTTCCGGATTTCGGAAAATTCGTTCCCGACTTTTGCGAGGCGACTTCCGGTTTAGCTTTCGTTCGTCGCACGAGACGAAGTACGATCGACAACTCGATGAAAATTCAACCATGCATAGAGCAAACGATCCTGAACAAGTTGATTCGTTTCCGGTTTTCGGAAAATTCGTTCCCGACTTTTGCGAGGCGACTTCCGGTTTAGCTTTCGTTCGTCGCACGAGACGAAGTACGATCGACAACTCGATGAAAATTCAACCATGCATAGAGCAAACGATCCTGAACAAGTTGATTCGTTTCCGGATTTCGGAAAATTCGTTCCCGACTTTTGCGAGGCGACGTCCGGTTTAGCTTTCGTTCGTCGCACGAGACGAAGTACGATCGACAACTCGATGAAAATTCAACCATGCATAGACCAAACGATCCTGAACAAGTTGATTCGTTTCCGGTTTTCGGAAAATTTGTTCCCGACTTTTGAGAGGCGACTTCCGGTTTAGCTTTCGTTCGTCGCACGAGACGAAGTACGATCGACAACTCGATGAAAATTCAACCATGCATAGAGCAAACGATCCTGAACAAGTTGATTCGTTTCCGGTTTTCGGAAAATTTGTTCCCGACTTTTGAGAGGCGACTTCCGGTTCAGCTTTCGTTCGTCGCACGAGACGAAGTACGATCGACAACTCGATGAAAATTTAACCATGCATAGAGCAAACGATCCTAAACAAGTTGATTCGTTTCCGGTTTTCGGATATTTAGTTTCAGATTTTTTATAGAACGTATTCCTTCAAGGTAGTAGCAGATAAAAAGAACGATCGACAACTCCATCAAAATTTAACCACGCATGGTGGAAACAACTCTAAACAAGATGCTTCATGTCTGGTTTCCGGAAATTTTGTTCTACAGCAATGACGGGCGTGTAAGCAGTCTCGCAAGCGCAGTACTACCGCTCGACGCTGGCCCGGAGAGGCTATCTTTCCGCTCTACAGCAATGTCGGGCGGGTCAACAGTCTCGCAGGCGCAGTACCACCACTCGACGCTATAGTACACGAAAGTAGTGGCAAATGAAAAGAACGATCGACAACTGCATCAAAATTTAACCACGCATGGAGGAAACGACCCTAAACAAGTTGCTCCATTTCCGGTTTTCGGAAATTTTGTTTCAGATTTTTTATAGAATTTATTCCTTCAAAGGAGTGGCAGATAAAATGAACGATCGACAACTCGATCAAAATTTAACCACACATAGAGGAAACAACCCTAAACTTTGTTCTACAGCAATGACGGACGCGTAAGCAGTCTCGGAAGCGCAGTACTACCGCTCGACATTTTTACGATGCCAAAGACCAGACTGACTAACGAATCTTGCAGTTGATCAAGACGGAGCGCGATACAAGTTGCGCTTCGCTGCAACGCCACGGGTGGCACCACCTGACGGACGCTACGGGTGGCGTCACCTGTCGCGTAGAACGCGAACATTATCGTTCTTTCTTCGAAATTCATATGGTGTCGGTCAGGTGGCGCCACCCGTAGCCTCCGTCAGGTGGTGCTACCTCGCCACCGTGGCGTTACAGCGAAGCGCAACTCGTACACACTCGTGCATCAAATTTACGCGAAATTTACGCGATGAAATTCTGCGAAAGATTTACGTGGAAAAGCTATACCATCGAAGTATTGGAATAAATACATTTAGCGATTTACTTTATAGTTGTTTTTTAATTCGGATTCTTGATAACCTGATTCTTTAATGCTGATTCCGGTAACCTGATACTGCGCGGTCTGCTACAACTTTTCACGATGATAATATTACGCGTAAATGTGAATAATCTGAAATTCACATGGCGGTCAATAGATCCGGTGTCAATTATGTCAATAAATTCTAGTGAATAAATTCGTATTTCGATGATCTTACAATTGTTCTGCAAAACACCCATACAATTTTCACTGTAAAATCCGGAATAATTGATCGAATATCAGTCTTCATTCATTTTTTAAACGATCTTATTATTAACGAATGAAAGACAGCTTTCAATGTTAGCGCAACACAATCATCTATAGATGGTTTGTTTTTGTTCATGAACCTTCAATCAATAGTCATTTTTACGATGCTAAAGACGAGACTGACTAACGAAACTTACAGTGGATCAAGACGGAGCGCGATACGAGTTGCGCTTCGCTGCAACGCCACGGGTGGCACCACCTGATGGACGCTACGGGTGGCGTCACCTGACTCGTACAACGCGAACATTATCGTTCTTTCTTCGAAATTCATATGGTGTCGGTCAGGTGGCGCCACCCGTAGCCTCCGTCAGGTGGTGCCACTTCGTCACCGTGGCGTTACAACGAAGCGCAACTCGTACACACTCGTGCATAAAATTTACGCGATGAAATTCTGCGAAAGATTTACGTGGAAAAGCTATACCGTCGAAGTATTGGAATACATACATTTGGCGATTTACTTTATAGTTGTTTTTTAATTCGGATTCTTGATAACCTGATTCTTTAATTCATGTCCGGTTTCCGGAAATTTTGTTCTACAGCAATGACGGGTGGGTAAGCAGTCTCGCAAGCGCGGTACTACCGCTCGACGCTGGCCCGGAGAGACTATCTTTCCGCTCTACAGCAATGTCGGGCGGGTAAACAGTCTCGCAGGCGCAGTACTACCGCTCGACGCTGTAGTACTCGAAAGTAGTGGCAGATGAAAAGAACGATCGACAACTGCATCAAAATTTAACCACGCATGGAGGAAACGACCCTAAACAAGTTGCTCCATTTCCGGTTTTCGGAAATTTTGTTTCAGATTTTTTATAGAATTTATTCCTTCAAAGGAGTGGCAGATAAAATGAACGATCGACAACTCGATCAAAATTTAACCACACATAGAGGAAACAACCCTAAACTTTGTTCTACAGCAATGACGGACGCGTAAGCAGTCTCGGAAGCGCAGTACTACCGCTCGACATTTTTACGATGCCAAAGACCAGACTGACTAACGAATCTTGCAGTTGATCAAGACGGAGCGCGATACAAGTTGCGCTTCGCTGCAACGCCACGGGTGGCACCACCTGACGGACGCTACGGGTGGCGTCACCTGTCGCGTAGAACGCGAACATTATCGTTCTTTCTTCGAAATTCATATGGTGTCGGTCAGGTGGCGCCACCCGTAGCCTCCGTCAGGTGGTGCTACCTCGCCACCGTGGCGTTACAGCGAAGCGCAACTCGTACACACTCGTGCATCAAATTTACGCGAAATTTACGCGATGAAATTCTGCGAAAGATTTACGTGGAAAAGCTATACCATCGAAGTATTGGAATAAATACATTTAGCGATTTACTTTATAGTTGTTTTTTAATTCGGATTCTTGATAACCTGATTCTTTAATGCTGATTCCGGTAACCTGATACTGCGCGGTCTGCTACAACTTTTCACGATGATAATATTACGCGTAAATGTGAATAATCTGAAATTCACATGGCGGTCAATAGATCCGGTGTCAATTATGTCAATAAATTCTAGTGAATAAATTCGTATTTCGATGATCTTACAATTGTTCTGCAAAACACCCATACAATTTTCACTGTAAAATCCGGAATAATTGATCGAATATCAGTCTTCATTCATTTTTTAAACGATCTTATTATTAACGAATGAAAGACAGCTTTCAATGTTAGCGCAACACAATCATCTATAGATGGTTTGTTTTTGTTCATGAACCTTCAATCAATAGTCATTTTTACGATGCTAAAGACGAGACTGACTAACGAAACTTACAGTGGATCAAGACGGAGCGCGATACGAGTTGCGCTTCGCTGCAACGCCACGGGTGGCACCACCTGATGGACGCTACGGGTGGCGTCACCTGACTCGTACAACGCGAACATTATCGTTCTTTCTTCGAAATTCATATGGTGTCGGTCAGGTGGCGCCACCCGTAGCCTCCGTCAGGTGGTGCCACTTCGTCACCGTGGCGTTACAACGAAGCGCAACTCGTACACACTCGTGCATAAAATTTACGCGATGAAATTCTGCGAAAGATTTACGTGGAAAAGCTATACCGTCGAAGTATTGGAATACATACATTTGGCGATTTACTTTATAGTTGTTTTTTAATTCGGATTCTTGATAACCTGATTCTTTAATTCATGTCCGGTTTCCGGAAATTTTGTTCTACAGCAATGACGGGTGGGTAAGCAGTCTCGCAAGCGCGGTACTACCGCTCGACGCTGGCCCGGAGAGACTATCTTTCCGCTCTACAGCAATGTCGGGCGGGTAAACAGTCTCGCAGGCGCAGTACTACCGCTCGACGCTGTAGTACTCGAAAGTAGTGGCAGATGAAAAGAACGATCGACAACTCCATCAAAATTCAACCACGCATAGAGGAAACGACCCTTAACAAGTTGCTCCATTTCCGGTTTTCGGAAATTTTGTTTCAGATTTTGTATAGAACGTATTTCTTCAAAGTAGTAGCAGATAAAAAGAACGATCGACAACTCCATCAAAATGTAACCACGCATAGAGGAAACAACTCTAAACAAGATGCTTCATGTCCGGTTTCCGGAAATTTTGTTCTACAGCAATGACGGGCGGGTAAGCAGTCTCGCAAGGGCAGTACTACCGTTCGACGCTGGCCCGGAGAGACTATCTTTCCGCTCTACAGCAATGTCGGGCGGGTCAACAGTCTCGCAGGCGCAGTACCACCGCTCGACGCTGGCCCGGAGAGGCTATCTTTCCGCTCTACAGCAATGTCGGGCGGGTATCATTATCTACAAACAAAATACTATTGTGCCAGCGAGAATGTGAAATCTCTGAAAAGTTGGCTAAAGATCTATCAAGCTTCGTGTAATCACGATATTTTTTTAAGTAAAAAAACACACATTGTCATAACATTTGTTTTTTATCTAAATTCCATTACGACAGAATAAATTCTAGTTTGTTATATTTTCCACTGATGTAATTCAGATATAATTTCCCATCGTGAGCAGTAGTCTTGAATTTGTCCAATATCGTTGGATCCTCATCGTGATTCTAGCCGGCAGGAAGACGAAAAAGTCGCCATCAATATCGACGATGTACCTCCGTCCGAATTTCGTCTGGACGGCTCTCACGTTTGATATACGTTGATTCGCCTGCACCGATAGTTCCAACAATTTTTTCGTCGGTAGAAAATCGTCCATTCTTGGGGAAGAAAATTTACTTTTTATTGTTATCCATTCAATAACAGCATATTGTGCGAGAAATCCGTCAAGAAAGTTTTTTAGTTCGTGGATTTACCACTTGGCGCTTCGTATGCTATCGCTTGATGCTTGATTAAATCATTTTATCATGAAGCTATATTCCTTCGATCTTTTCCACGTTTTACACGACGCTGGTAAAAGCGTCTCCTGCCTTCGGCAAACTTCCGTATCTATGCATGAAACTGATGCACAGACAAAAGAGCTAGGAATATTCGTTATGAAAATTGAGTTACGATGGTGAGACAAAAATAAAACAAAGTACTTTTTTTACGATTAAAAATTACGATTAAAAATTCACGCGATACGCGTGAATATACGGTCTTTAAGGAGAAATACAGGGTCTGAGCTTATTTACCCACAGTTGATATTTTGCTGAAAGAGCAAAAGCGCGTGATTCTCGGTCGATAATGGCAGGGTACATTTCTTGCCACTGACAGTGCAAGGACATTTTTGTAGGTCAATATCCTTGATGGCTCGGACATTGGCTTCGCAGCTGACTCGATCGAAAGCATAATATCCATGTTGTAAGTATCGACGCAAGGCGGAAATTATCGATATTTCGCATCATCTACGATTACATATTAATTGATTCTTAAATAATGCGAATAATTCATGAAATATCGATCAATGCTTATTAATTTTTTTCTCAATAAAAAATTACGATAATTGAATACCGGAGAATAATTATTATTGGCTTAATTATATATTTACCAAAAAAGACAAATATTTCAAGAAATTTTGCCAAATAGTCAAAACTTAATTATACTCGTTTTTTTATATAAATTTTGCTGCAATGGAGGAGTTCTGACGAGTCATTGGAAGAATGTTTTCCTCCAAAATTATTTTTGAGCACCTCCTATTGTACGAGATGTAGATACCTAGACAGTTTCGCGTTCGGTTCGAATAACAAATGTTTTCTAAAAATATTCATGTATATATCGATTTATTTTTACCAGGCCTTTTTCCTATCTTTTTTTTCAAAGTTTCTCCTAGTGTTTCAACTTGGAAATGCATACGTTCCAACTCGTGAAAATTTGAAACGTCACACGAGCTTCTAAATCCGTCCATTGCGGCTTTGATCACAGGGGGACCGCTCACGTGGGTCCGTCTGCTCGCTTTTTCCGTCTCTCTCAGAGGCTTCCTATGCAGGACGGGAATCAGAATCGAGAAGGATGCGAAACTTTGGGCGACGACGTGCACGTGAACCGCGCATCATGGCGTTTTATTTCCCAACGAGTCGTTGCGTTCTCATTGACCTTGGTTGCGTCAGCCGGCTTCGGATCGCCTTTTCCGCCAAAAAGAAAACTGACAAAGGTGCACTTTACGCGTGCAGTAAATAATATTTCCACAAAAAACCATATACATAAGAATGTTTCCGGCATTATTTATTTTTATTTTTTAGTCGAACTTTCCAAGCACGCGTTAAATCAGAAATACCGCTCGAAAATGTGATTTTTTCAAAATTATGTGAAAGCCTTTAATCAAGAAGATTTTTATCATTCCATAATGTTGTTTTAATGGGTCTAATGATTGTAAAAACTTTCGTCATCCTTCGCTCCATTCTCCTCAAGAACTTTATCAACTGGTAAAACTCCAACTTGAGTCATATTGTTCTATACACGTGTGCGCGTAATAGACACGTACTCACACTCGTATATATTCGAAACCAGTTCGTGGCCCAAAGTGATTCATCAATTGCACGAGATTCTTATAATCTTCAGTGAGGCAAAAGTCTTTTGCATTTCACGTGACGAAATTTCACGATAAACTTTCGAGTGTGCGCGTCATAAACCCACTTCAAAATATCGATTAGATTAAACGATAAGGAGGCTTTTAGCTTCATCCAGCTGGAAAATGGTAATCCTTTGTATGCATTTTAACAGACACATAATTGTTCCGCATATAGAAAAAAGGTATGAAAAAGTTTGAATCATTTTTTCATTATTCATTTATTAATTCGCACGATTATTCGTAAGATATCGGCAGATGTATGGGAAAATTGATTTTTCTTAGCGTTATAACGAAATATTGATCGAATAACGGAGGATGGTAAGCATGAATCGGAGATTCCTATTGTGTTCAGAGGCACGTGAATTTGAGACTCTCGCGTCTGTAGTTCTCTCCTCTCCCGGCGAGCGCTTGCGCAAAATGACTCAATATTCCACGAAATTTTCTGCTCATACGTGCCATTCGGCACATTGATGCGAAATTGTTGCAACGGATGAGAGGATGAATTCAAAAAAATCGTATATTTTGCTATTAACCTGTTGAAATTATCGATTGTAGTTTGAAACAAAAGAAAATGGAATAAATCGACGATCTTTTCAGCGTGTACGAAACGCGGGGAACGGTGTTGCATGGCGCACCACTCTTCGCGCAAGTTTGTGGTATAAAAGAAGGGGATAAGGTCACCTTCCGTAACACACGCCGTGGAACTGTCAGACGAGCCGGTAGCGCCTGAAATCGCGTGTCAGCGCTCCGCTAAATATATCGCGAGATACGAAACGTCGTTCGAGTTATCAGTGACGTCTGATTGTCGAGAAGTTTTAGCGCAAGGTGAGCAATTTATTAGATCTAAGATTTTTCAAAATGTAACATCGACTTTGTGCAATTGAGATAATGAAGATTTATCGTCGTTGAAATCGATCAATTAGTCACTCAAACAACGGTACAAACCGTGACAAGTGGTTCCAACGATGGAAACTTTTGATATTTCGTGCGCGAGAATTGCGCCTTCTGGAACAACTTTGGCGTGTGAATTTTTGTCAAAAATCACATTCAAAGTTCTCGCGTCTTTCTCAACTACATTGTAACTAAATTTTGAGCAATTCGGCGACGAAATATCCATCAATAATACAGTAGTATGTAAAAACGGAATCTCGTAAACTCCAAATAACATTAAATACTAGAGAATTTTGTGAAAACTCGTAGAGCTACGAATATGTAAGTTGAATGCGTGGTGTACAGATCCCAGCGCCACCCTACACTCAATGAAGCAACGTTCGGGCCCCCTCCAACATTGTAGCGTCTATCCCCATCTTGGGAAAGATTTTGCAGATAGTGGGGCTATTCGAAAATTCGTTTGGCTCGTACCGGGCTTATTTCATTACATTTGTTATCGTGTTCTACGTGTCTCGCTCGGCTGATAAATTGTTCGTGACATTGAACGCGGTGCTGTAATAATTACAAAATAGAACCGCTCGAACTCGACGCGAGACGCGATAGAAATTACTCATTTCCTTTCGAGACGAAACTTTTATTCCTCCTGCCGATGAGGGTTTGCTTTTTTCTTACCTCCTCTCTTCTCGTGCGGTACTTGCATTATTTTTGTCTCCGGCTAAGAAAAGAACCACCGTCGATCGTGCACAACCGGCTCTCGGTTCTTCGCGTCGTCGGAGGTCGTTAACCCCGTGAGATTTTTCGATGACCCTCGATCGAATAATTTCTTTGACCTAAAAAATTACAGGAAAAAAGAAGGGAGGAGGGACGATTGTGACGCTAAGGGTGAAATATTGACGATCGTCGGAAAGGGCGCGAAGCTTCATCGGCTGTTAGTAATTTTCACGGTGGCTTTAGGGGTGGCGCGGAAGGGGAGGGTCTCGGCGCGTGCGAACGCGCTCGCAACCCCTGTGACCTTCACCGAGCATCAAGGTCGTTGAAGCTACACTTCGCGAGATTGATTCCGTCTTGTTCTTCTTTCAGAAACGAAAATGAGTACGTTGAAGGAGAAACTTTTGAGCGTCGTTACGGAGCCGATATCCACGGGAAAAAATAAAATCACCGTGGTCGGTGTTGGCCAAGTTGGTATGGCCTGTGCTTTCAGCATACTGACGAAAGTAATTACGTGAAATTTCATTTTTTGACCCATCAGCAAGCGCCCCACTGTACCTTCGTTCTTCGGTCACGTGACGACAGATTGAATATTTCACACGGTCGCGTATCACACAACGTGCAGGGAAAAATTCAAAAACGGAGCACAATTTTGAAAAAACAAACAAAAACTGCATTTGTCTCGTGTGTCGCGAAAAAGAATTTTTTTCTCTCTCCTCCTAAACGGGTTTAACGGTTTTGGTTGTCGAGGAAAGATGCTGGATGAAATGTTTGCTTTGAATATGATTATGCTTCGTTGCATTTTTCTATTTTCCATGAGAATAGATCGAAAAAAAAAATCTTGGAGAGTTGGGAATGTTATTTCTCAATAAGGAAAGTCTCACAACGAACCACACAATATATTTTGGTAGAAAATGCAAAAGAGAAATGCAAAAATGCAGAATGTAATATTCGAAACAAGCCCAGTTGTTTATCACGTATTATTCTCGTGAAAAATCATCAGAAGCTAACATTCGAACCGAGGCCTCTCTTCGTGCAACTGAGACTCCGAAATCTGTATGGTAGAAAAACGAAAAAAAAAAACATTTTTTCTGACACACCCTAGTATACATCAAGCATATGCCTATATCGATCGAGTTCATCACCCGGAGCGGCCGCTTCGTTTTTTCAGCCAAGGCTACGCGTGCAGTGAGAAAAAATAGCCGAAACGCGCGTTCGCTTCATTTTAATAATTTGTTATTTGTTCTCATAATTATCCAAAAAGACTGTGACGCAAATGGCAACGAAGCGCACTAAAACAATCGCTGAAGGAATGAGAAAAAAAAGAATCCTAGGGTGTTTATAAATTTTAGAGGGTAATGCACATACCCGGGGAAAAAGCACGAAGAAAGCACGAAGCCTGCTCGTAGCGCGCGTGCTGAAGGGTCAATGGAAAATTCAATTTGCAAATTGGCGAAATTTAATATCTCTTTGTATGCATAAATATAGAGTGTCTCGAGCGACGTTGTCCTCATCGATGTCATGGAGGAAAAGCTCAAGGGTGAAATGATGGACTTGCAACACGGTACTTCCTTCCTAAAAAATGCTCGCATTAACGCCAGTACTGACTTTTCGGTGAGCGCTAATTCGAGCATATGCATCGTTACCGCTGGTGCTAGACAACGCGAGGGCGAAACGCGTCTCGATCTCGTACAAAGAAATACCGACATACTGAAAGGGATTATCCCTCAACTGGTGAAATACAGTCCAAACACGATACTCTTGATCGTGTCAAATCCAGTCGACATTTTAACCTACGTGGCATGGAAATTATCAGGTTTGCCGAAAAATCGTGTTATCGGCAGCGGCACGAATCTCGATTCGGCGCGTTTCCGGTTTTTGCTCTCTCAGAGACTGAACGTTGCTCCGACTTCCTGCCACGGTTGGATCATCGGCGAGCACGGTGACACAAGCGGTAAGTTGCGAAATAAAAAAAGAAACTCGGGCTATATTTTACAGGATGAAAGAAAAAATCATTTTGAATCCTGCGCTTTGACGAATCGTTTGTAGAAAAATGTGGAAAAAAAAGAAACTGTTTTAAATATAAAAGTTGGCGCGAGATTGAGCCCGCCTGTGAGGCTTTGTCTTGTTATTTTTGTTGACGGAAAGAGACGCCGAATAAATTCGTCTCCAATTTACTTCGTTTAAAGTATTATTGTCCAATGTGCTTGTTTTTTTTTTGTTCGTTCAATGAATTTCAATGGGCGTGAATTTTGATTAAATTAGTTCCCGTTTGGTCCGGAGTGAACGTCGCTGGCGTACGATTGCGCGATCTGGATGAGAACGTTGGCACTGAGAAAGATCCGGAGAATTGGGGAGATCTTCACAAGCAGGTCGTTCAAAGCGCCTACGAGGTCATAAAGCTCAAGGGATACACCTCTTGGGCGATTGGTCTCAGCATCGCGGATCTCGCATCAGCTATCCTAAGAAATTCGAATCAAGTTCACGCGGTCTCGACTCTGATCACCGTAAGTGTGAACTTTTGTGAATTTCTACATTATCGAGTATCACGAAAGAAAAAAAAATCCCAAATTCTATCCCACGACGATGATTTTGAATTTTCCAAAAAGCAACAAATTCCATTCTCACTTCCTTTTACTCTTTTTGATCCCAACGATATCGAAATTGCACGCGAAGTTCATATTCTCAGCGATAATGTATAAAAATTTGAAAGAATTCGTCGCACGAAAGGTGCTAAGCTGATTTCGAAGATTTCATCGTTGTATAACTTATTGTTTTTGCCAAAACTGAAAAAACGAGTTCTCTACATTTTTTTTTCTCTTCTTTTTTTAGTACTAACTGTCGGTAACTCTTTTATCATCGGAAATCACTATGTTTGGTACCTTCTATACATCTGTTTTTTTTCTCAGATTTTTCCATCATCGTTGAATACCTTCAAATTCGAATTCCTTTATGGTTGTTCTGGAAATCAACCTCCACTTCAACTTTGAGTTAAAAAATAATTGAATTCAAATGTTTCACAGCACGTAAATTATTCCATCGTTGCTCAGTTTTCAATTTTCATGCGCGACATTTTGAAATTACGTTTTTCAGGGTCTTCACGGTATTTCCGACGAAGTATTTCTCTCGGCACCTTGTACTCTCGGCGAGAACGGCGTCGCCTTTACCGTTCGGCAAAAACTAACCGAGGAGGAATGCTGTATGCTGAAAAAGTCCGCAGCGACAATGGCGGAAGTACAGAAGAGTCTCAAATTTTAAGAACAATTATGATTATTCAAAATTGAAGTTTCGTAAATCGTTCAATCATCAATGTTTTTGCGAATCGCGTGAATACTTCAATCGTATTTTTCCACCATCGAGGCATTTTTCTCACTGACCGATAAGTATTAGGAAATTTCGTGGTGCGAGGTTAAAAAAAAAATCCTCAAGCACACAAGTAAGACTCGAAAAGCCCAATGGTTTCCTCATCTTTTTCGTGCTAATTAATTACTTGCGTATTTATTGTTTCATTGTGAATGTGTGAATAACGAATAATTACTGCTGATTAATTGTTAAACTTGTCCGAAAAGTACATCGATATAATGCAGGCATTTAATGAAAAAAAAAAACAAACAAAAAAACACAACAATTGCCATCTAACCGTGCGTTCAGCTCTCTCGTGATAAACTAAGGATGACCTATAAAAACAAAGTATTATAATTTTTATAATTACACGACTCAACTTTTTACACAATTATCTACGTCAAAAAAAATCTAGAAAAGTCAGACGTTTGCCTTGTTAATTGTGTACGCGAAAGTGTCAAGTGAATGTAATGTAAAAATCGAAAACTGTCCCAGAATTTCATGTATGCGAGAAATATAGAGAATGCAAGCATACTTTGAAAAAACAATACTATTATTGATTGTTCCTTTCAATTATTCGCTCGAATTATTTTATCGAAAGTGCGCGATCGCAGTGACCATGAAATGTTTTTTTGACAAATGCCACCGGTACGGTTTATCCCCGAATGTCATCTCGTACCTCGTTGAGTCGCAAAAGTATAGAGATCATGACACATTTATCGTCGATGGAAAATCAGAAATTCTTCGAGTGAAATGTGACCGTTTTTGGCGATCGAAACTTCATCAGACAAAGAGAATTCTGATTCTCGTCTCAGTGTCGAGAGGACGACAGGAAAAATGTGTAAATTTTTTAGACTCACGTGTCGTCTTGTTCCATCAGGAAAAAACGTTACATCGCTGAGCAAAAATTACTTCACCTCGAGTCGCACGTGCGGTTTACCACCGACAATTTTGTCGAATATATTTAAGGAAACGACACGAAGGTCTACCGGACTGAAGAACACATGTTTCGACAAGAAAGAAATACAAAGAGCGGTCAGTTCTGAGTAAGCGGATGCGAAATCGAAACGAAAGACTCGCGGTTTCGCGTTGTTTTCCTGAAGAAAATTGCATTATCGATTGCTGGTAATTTTCATTTCTGTCGTGAGTTCTTCAACGTTGTATTTTCTTTATCAGACATCGACCGTGTTTGCGCGACGAACTCTTGTGCAAAGTTACCGATTCCACGAGAGACGGATTTAACAAAGTCACGATCGTGGGTGCCGGCATGGTAGGAATCGCTTGTGTCAACGCGATTCTCTTCCAGGTAATGAAAAATTGCTGCTAGAAACGAAAATAGACTCGCTGCTTTCTTTTTTTAAACGATAAGACGCATAGAAAATCAGCAGTCACGTGGCGATAGTGGATGCATTTCCGAAAAAGCTCGAGGGCGAGGGCATGGATTTTTCTCACGGTATCACTTTCTTGGATGATCCACGCGTTGAGTACGACACGGGTGAGCTCAAATTGAATTTAAAAAAATAAAATAAAATCAACGCTACAAGCTTCATTCGATAAATCATTTTATAAAATAAATAATTTATTTTTCCAAATTTAAACGTCGTAACGAAACGTGTGAGTTGATAACTTATTCATCATCAGATTTCTGCGTGACGAGCAACTCAAAAGTCGTGATCGTAGCTGCCGGTGCTCGCCAGAAAAAAGGTGAAACACGATTGGATTTGGTTCAGCGTAACAGCGATATTTTCAAGAGTATAATACCTCCACTGGTTAAATATAGTCCGAACGCTGTTTTCATCATAGCTTCAAACCCAGGTTTCTAATTTTTTTTTTCATATGGCCTCGAAAATTTCTGACGTTGCCCTCCTCAGACGTTCGTTTTGAAAAAAGCGTATTATGCTTTCCCGATTGCTAAGAAAAAAAATGCTAAAAGCCACAAGGGAAATGGAACTTTTTTTGCTTCGCTAAAATATTTTTTCAACTATTTTCATTGGTAGATGATACAACATTCTGTTTCTTTCATTTTTCGATCGTGTGAATCGAAAAGTACTGCCAAACTTTTTTTTCGTACATTATTTCAGTCGACATTATGTCCTGGCTCACGTGGCAAATAAGCGGACTTCCGATTAATCGAATAATAGGCAGTGGTTGTCACTTGGACACGGCGAGATTGCGATACATGATCGGTGATCGGATCGGCGTTGCACCGAGCTCGGTCAATGGTTATATTATCGGCGAGCACGGCGAGAGTCAGGGTGAGTCATTATTTCATTTTTTTTTAATTATCTCAACACGTGTAAATGATCTTAAACGTTCATAAAGAGTTTTTGCGTGAAACAAAGGCATTGTTTTTCGTACAATTATTCTTCATCGATGATGATTTAGGTCGACGAATGGCACAGGGTATAAAAAAGACCGTGTATTTTCGCGACTTTCGATTCGCGATCGTTAGTAATACGAAAAAGAAACCGGAAATCGGCGCATATAAAATTCATAACCCCGCGATAAATCGGAACTTAAATCTTACGACATGTGTACCGCAATCCGAAGAGAGAGAAAGCGAGGCCATTCGACGTTTGAGATACCGATCTCATGAAATTCCTTATGCACGTACGTTTCTCTAGTCCCGTTGTGGTCCAGCTTCAGCATCTCGGGTGTACTTCTACGTGATATTCTACCAAATATCGGGCTCGAAAGTGACGAAGAAGAGTGGAACGAAATTGCCAAGGATGTCATAAAATCGTAAACACCATTTCGTCAAAGCAAAGAAAAAAAAAATATTTGCATCCATTTAAACAACTCTCGAATTTCATCATTTTATGTAAATCGTTTGTGTTTTTTTTAAATCAACACCGGTCGTTTCTCGCGTGCTGAAAAATTGGTAAAACTCGTTATTTTGAAAATCTCGATATCGTAGAAATATTTTTCATCGAATTAACTGTTTTTCCCGTAGAGGACCAACCGTTCGATGTTTAAAGGGCTACTCAAATACCGCAATCGGTTTGTGCGTCGCCGACATTACGAGAGACGTCCTGTGCAACAGTCTACGAGTAAAATCGGTATCGACGCTAATTCAGGTAATTTTCGACGTTGAAAAAGTGATCTTTGAAGAACTAAACTCGTCAATCTCTAGTTATTATATTCGCTTAAAGGGACATCACGATATTCCTCACGAAATGTATCTGTCACTGCCCTGTATTATCGGCGAAAGCGGAGTGAGCCAAGTAGTGAGAATGCGCATGACCGAATACGAGAAAAAGTTATTCGAAACATCTGCCAATGCAGTTTACAATGTACAGAAAAGTATCAAGGCCTCATAGACTTTAATATTATTCATGTGAAGAAGAAAAAAAAATTCTCTATATAAATCGATTACGTATGAAATCATAAAAAAGAAAAAAGAAAAAAAAACATGTTTCATTTAGAAACGATCGAAGCTATCCTTACCGATTTTTTTTGTCTTTGCGCACAAATATCAGTGACTATTAATGTGAACAGCGTTGCATCGCCACTCTACGATGAAAAATTATTCACGGGAGGATACGCAGGTTCGTCTTTATCGCTGAAAAATGATAGAAAAAGCGAAATAAAGCCCGCAGGTTTTTCTACCAACCCGCATTCGGGTCATCGCGTCTCTCCGCGATACGCAAGAAGGATTCGATATTCAGCCGATTTTTGGTCCAAAAATAAAGTTGCAAAAACAAAACCAACACACGCTGCTAACGTTGAGGAATCAAAAATTCATTCCGCCGGGTTTTTCACCGAGTATCAAAAGAAAATATGATGGATTGTTGCACGAGCTGTTCCCTCTCGTCCACCGAGGAATCTCGAGGCTCCCAAGGACACGTTCTTTTTTATTGGCAAATAATTCGATGTCCGATGTGTCATTTCTGCTTTATTAATCCGTGACGATCGCGGTGTGTATTTTTTCCACGTACGAAACGAGATTCCGGATGGCACAGGAAGGTCGTTAATAGGCCCCAGGCTAGGCCGTCGCAAGGTGATCGAAAGATACGAATAAAGATCGGTAGATGGTGCTGCCAACAGGTTTTCGTCGAACGCGATCGGTTCACAACCAACTTTCAGTTGTATCTTGCCTCACGTGTGTAAATTACTGAATCATGAATACGAAACGACCGAAAGCATACACGTATATACATATGTACACCGCTGAGGCAGGTAAGTGCAGAGATATCGGTAGAACCCGGGGTTTCCCAGACAAAAAAAAACCCTCCTTGGAATTCGGTGCAAAAAAATTCCTAAAAACTTTCGCCTTTTTTAAAATCAAATTTCCTCAAGCAAGGTTTCGATGAAAATGTCGGAATATCGGAGTTACGATAATTCTTCGGGACTCTGGATGAATCTGGGCGATTCATTGAGATTTCTGGAAACGCGGGCGTCGATGCAAACGTGTTTGTTTCATCGCCGGAAACGCGTTTGGAGAATGAAAGATGATTTGACTTTTGATTTTGATGATAAATCTTCGCGTCGACGACGAATCTTCGTTCGAGCCTGTCGAGCCTTGGGTATGATCGTTACGGTGCACGTGCCTGAATCGCATTTCGTTTCGATCGTACCTGGTAGAGGTGGCAATATGGTATCGGTCCCTCGGGCCCCGTTCGCCCGTTTTACCTCACAGTTCGTCCACCAACAGTGGAGCTCAGTCAGTAGTCGGTGCAGCGCGGCAAACGTCGGTCAGCTGGTCAAGCTCGACGAACTCCCGTTGAGAGTTCGAACTCGACTCGTTAACTCTGATCCGATAAAATTTTACTATTATTATTATTACTGTTATTTAATCCAAGTATACTCGGTAATGGTGTCATCGATGTGGAGAACAAAGGATCGGAGAACGATCGTCGATTCGTCGGCATTTTGGAGTAACTGAATTCGGTGGAAGCTGAAAAGAAAGCGAAAAGTCCGATAGAAACGATCGAAAAATTGAGAGGAAATTCGGGCCCCGACAAAGGGCGGTTCGTGCACCGGATGTACGCGAGTGTCAAAAGTTTTTCTTCGTAAGTTTCTTCTCAAGGATCCACCGATCTTTGGTCCCACGTAGGACGGAGGACCATACCGAGCGGGTCAGACGCGTCGGGGTGCCACGAATTTGTTTTTTTTTTTCAAATATTTTTCTCGAGTAGATAGGAGAAGAAAAGGGTGCGTCAAACTGGCTAATCGTTCAACCGGGAAATGACCGTGTCGTACGCGAGCGAAGTGCCAAACGGTTCCAGCTTCGGCTGCTTCTGGAGAATCCTCGTAAAGTGAGTTTATTCGAAAGAAAAATCCATTTTTTTTGTTTTATTGACATTTTTCGTTTCCGTTCTTATCTCAGGTGATACGAATTTCGGTTTCCATTTTATTATGATTTTTTCAGCAGAGGGGACGAATGTTTATTCGTCCGTCTCCATTTTTTTCAATAATTTTTGTACGCCGTCATTAGGGAATAATTCTCGTTGCAATGTTGCTGAAAAAACGTGGGCTTTCGTATTGGGGACATTGACGAATCTTTTTGTCAACCCTGTGGGTTGATTTTACAGAGTTGGTTACAGCTGTCAGGTGGGTTGGGTTATTCGCGATGTCTATTGTTCGTGCGGGGCAAGAGGGCCTTGGCGACAGTGGCGAAAGAGTGAATAACTCCCAAGTCATCTGTGATTTCGTTGCCCGAAGCAGGCTCTACGCAAATTTTTTTTTCATCTTTTTTCCCCTTTTCTACGCTCGTCAATTCAATAAAATTTGATCACACCCTTTAACCCATCGCAATTTTTGTTTGCCCATTATTCTCCGATACTCTGCTGAAAATACGATTATAAAATGGTGTTTTTGCAAATCGAGGCAAGCACCGCCAGCGTTAATGAATTTATTACAGTGTAAATAAATTATGACAACAGTTTTGATGACGATTTATTTTGAAAATAATAGGTTTGAGGTCTTAATGCGTGCATTGTGAAAAAGAGGTCATTCAGGATGGATTTTTGGACGAATATGTTCCGTCATGTTCACGAGACAAAGCCATTGCGATACTCTGCAGAGCATTCCCGATCGTTGTGCAACGTTACAATTCCGACTTTCGAGTCGTAACTTCCCAAGTGTCTGGCGTTGTAACCATCCTGTATATAACATGAAGTTTCTGCGTACATATATGCATCATCCGCGAGTTTCGAATGCAACATTATTTTAATCGCGATCCGGATCCAAAATCGATAAAATAAAAAATCATGAAAGACTTTACAGACAAATATATTGAAAAACGTAAATTTTCATCTTTACGCTGGTACAACATTTGTGGAAAATGAATAAAATGAACTTCCCGACCATCGCATTGTCTGCATTCTCTGTGGCAAATATTTCGCCGAGTCTTTGAATTGTAATACTCGTGAGAAAACGAGACGTATAAATCGTGCGAATGCGATATTAACGATTATCCAATGTCGAGAGGAGACGTCTGATGTCTCGAGGAGAGAACGTCTTACAATCTCGTCTCACTGACATCATCGCGGCTTAATGAAAGAAAGATGCTCCCAAGACTCGTTTCATGCGCAATTTCCTTGATTAATTTTGACTTTTTTCTCTCTTCGAAGGAATAGCTTAATTATTTTCCATACGAACTTGTACGGACGATGGTAGAGTCGATTTAAAAATTAGAATTTTCAAGCAATTCACACGCTCTCTGCGATGTGGGATGAAAAATGTGCATTTCCTTTGGAAAAAACGCGTTTTATCTTCGATACTATTAATTTATCAAGCTTGGGTAGTGAAAAAAATATATTTCTTGAAGTATTCTCAATTTTTCAATATGAATTCTTTTACAATACCTCGAGACACCGATTTTGAAGGGAAAAACAAGGCGAAGACGCACGGATCACTTGAGCAAATATTCGTGCTCGACTAGTGAGTCAGATGTCTGATAAATTTCAGTATAAAACGAAGAAAAGAAGCGATTAAACGATGGATGGCTTCCATTTTTTACATTCGGATGGGAGAAAGAGTTGTAATTATCCATCCGATAATTACCCTATTGGAAGGAACGATCGATTAATCTGTATTTACATCGACTGGAATGTCATTTCTCAGATTATTCACCGGTTAACCATAATATAATGTTATTTATTCAAATGCCTTTCAACGTTGAAATTATCCAGGAGAAATTAATTCCTTACGACGATTGCGAGTTTCTGAAATGCGTTAATATTTTAAAAGCATCATAATGTTCACGGCTATTCTTCCTAAAAACATTTTATTTATGATATTCATTAGGGCATTGAGTTTTAAAAATATTCTTTTCTGAAAATAATTATTTAAGAAACGATTATTTATCTCAAAATGGAAGGGTTGTAATTATCCATCCGATAATCACCCTATTGGAAGGAACGATCGATTAATCTGTATTTACATCGACTGGAATGTCATTTCTCAGATTATTCACCGGTTAACCATAATATAATGTTATTTATTCAAATGCCTTTCAACGTTGAAATTATTCATGAGAAATTCATTCCTTACGACGATTGCGAGTTTCTGAAATGCGTTAATATTTTAAAAGCATCATAATGTTCACGGCTATTCTTCCTAAAAACATTTTATTTATGATATTCATTAGGGCATTGAGTTTTAAAAATATTCTTTTCTGAAAATAATTATTTAAGAAACGATTATTTATCTCAAAATGGAAGGGTTGTAATTATCCATCCGATAATCACCCTATTGGAAGGAACGATCGATTAATCTGTATTTACATCGACTGGAATGTCATTTCTCAGATTATTCACCGGTTAACCATAATATAATGTTATTTATTCAAATGCCTTTCAACGTTGAAATTATTCATGAGAAATTCATTGCTTACGATGATTGCGAGTTTCTGAAATACGTTAATATTTTAAAAGCATCATAATGTTCACGGCTATTCTTCCTAAAAACATTTTATTTATGCTATTCATTAGGGCATTGAGTTTAAAAAATATTCTTTTCTGAAAATAATTATTTAAGAAATTATTATTTATCTCAAAATGGAAGAGTTGTAATTATCCATCCGATAATCACCCTATTGGAAGGAACGATCGATTAATCTGTATTTACATCGACTGGAATGTCATTTCTCAGATTCTTCACCGGTTAACCATAATATAATGTTATTTATTCAAATGCCTTTCAACGTTGAAATTATTCATGAGAAATTCATTGCTTACGATGATTGCGTGTTTCTGAAATACGTTAATATTTTAAAAGCATCATAATGTTCACGGCTATTCTTCCTAAAAACATTTTATTTATGCTATTCATTGGGGCATTGAGTTTAAAAAATATTCTTTTCTGAAAATAATTATTTAAGAATTGATTATTTGTCTCAAGATGGCTTATCTTTTTTCCGCGTTCGATATATGACGCACGTGAATTCCCAGCGGTTGATAAAAACGTCCACAACGTGAACCGTTATTCGATTTACGTAATCAAATAAACGAAGAGCAATTCTGCAGAAGACTTTGGAATAATTAGGAAGATTATTATTCCCTAGGGAGTACGAAAATAATTTCGCGCTACATGGATATCTTCCGGTTCTGGTTTTTTCTTTAGTGATTAACCGAGATGCTCATATTTGCGTGCGTTTTTGGTACTAATTCCACGCGGAGGAAGTCGCGGGCAACGGCTATAGTTATTCTTTGGAAAATCTCCGAAATAAATCAATTCGATGATTTTATCAATCTCTCACTTCAAGTTCATTACTAACGAAGGTCATTGCATAAATTGACGACGATAAAAATGACATTTGGAAAGATGTCGGCGCTGTTGCATACGTATATTTGTGCACGCGCTGAATTTCCTGGTCCAGGCATGCGCGTGTATACAAAAAAAATGTAATTGATTTATCATTGCTCGGGCACGAGCGAGCGAGATGAAACGAAAGGTTGATAAACGTGTACATACATTCGTCCGATAAAGACGCTCCTCCCCCTTTCTTTGACTCTATAAATAATCATTGCTCGGACGAGAATAGAAAATCATTCGCCGCGTTGAATCGAGAAACGGGCGGTCGAGAGTCTCGAGCTACTTCCTTCGAGGAAAGTCTCAATCCAGACGGATCGAGTAAAATCACTTTGCAACAGCCATTCACTTCCGGTTTCCTTGCTCTGCCCTCTGTCAATGCGGTCACACGCGTTTATCTCATTTACATTAATCTACGAGTATAAACGAAAGTGACTAAATCCGAGTTACTTTTGTATCCACAAAATGTACACCTTTGGTCATTTTTTTTTTTCGTCATTCGATAATGTTAGAAAAAAAACTAGATATCGTTAGAATGTCAATAAAAAAAAATGCTAAAAATGCTTCAAGCGAATTTGCTTTTCCATAGATCTCGCAAGGGCACTTTGCGAGGACAACTTCTACCTGCCAATATCGCGTTATCCTCCAAAGTATCAATAAATATTTTTAAGACTCTGTCGTGTATTAACAGAAAAATCTGAGCCAAGTGGGTACTGAAAGAAGCATCAATGCGAGGTAAACGAACAGAAAGAAGACATTAATAAAGTTGTACGATCGTGTCGTGCCTGTTTCAGAGTGCATTATGCACTCTGCGTGTTTGACACGAATTTCCCCCGGCGCTCGAATGGATTTTTCCACCGACTATACGCATAATATTGCCATTTGAATGATTTACAGTTATTTCCTACTCATATTTGTTCGCAAACACGAAATTCCACATCGCCCTCCGTTCGTCGTCAAAGTCGATACCTACCCCGCTTATCGATTTTTGCAATCGATGAAATTGTCAACTTGGCTTTTAAATTTTGTCAATTGCACGTGTCGCGCCTTTTGACGGTTGATTATTTTGTTGGCTTCCAAAGTTCGTTCTTATTATCAGGTAAATGTACCGAGTTGTTCTCGGCGAGTATGACACACATATCGTTCAGTGTACTCTCGGTTAGTCTCAGTGACATTCTATTAGGACCGTGATGGCGGCACGTCAGCATCGGTGACGCGAGACTTCCCCGACCAGCGTACAAACCCAACGGTTCGTTTATTTTATCCCAACATACGGTTTTTTTAACATATTCCTCAACTTTTGTTCCTCGTTTTCCGCGTTGCTGATGTATACCGTACGATACCGAATAACCCCGTGAACGCAAAAGTACGCAAGCACCGAGGCTTTGGACGCAAAACATTTTTACACCCGTTTCACGAGGTCCCCGCGCGCAAAACTAAGAATATAAAAATATCAGTGACTACGATTATTCACCACGACAGCATTAATTTATCAGCGGTGCGAGTAAAAATATAAAATTCGTCAAAGAAATAATAACAACGTGGTATAAATAAACTTGAAACATTTTTGATGATTAAATTGTTCTTTAAAAAAAATATGGATATGTATGAAGGTGAATTAAAATTGAACTTTGAATTATTCTGAAATTTTCGATGTAATACGTTTTTTTCTTTCCATTGCGGATTGAGGTTGCTTTTATGAATTAATTATCAAAGATCTTTCGATTGAAAGAGAAATTGTGGATAATTCTCTCCGATACCAATCGGAAAAAAAACGACGTGGATAACTCCGTGTGATAAATGTATATGTTTGTATGTATATGTGTAAGCATACATGGCAATATTTATACGTATTATATCGAAATGAAATATTTTTAGCTGCCTTGCCCGGCGCACGTGTCCACAGCTGATTCTACCAGTCGCACATCGAGAGTTCAATCGCTTTTTCTTTTTTTCTTTCTCTTTTTCTTTCTCTCTCGATCGTTCCCATTCACTATAAAGTTCCATTCAGTCGATCGATATAAATAACGCATAAATCATTAAATTCTTCGGTCGTTTAAAAAAACAAAATGCCCACCAAGCTTTTTCCGCCTCCCCTTTTTTTTCATTTTTCTTGTTCAAGATTTATGGTCCAATATGTTGTTTAAAATTTCTCGCGTGATATTTACGATGCCGAAGTTTTTTTGGGCTTGGAAAGAAAACATTCGATGCCTCGACGCAAGATGAAGCATTATTGTAATTATTATTCCTCGCAATTGTCACTGGGAAATAATTGATGATTTCATCGATGGCCATGGTCGTTTGTTCTTGTATAAAATTGCAGCATTGAGCATCTCAGGGACTTCCGTGAGATTCGCGAAAATTTGAACCCACATCGCGTCAGAGTTTCGTTTATTCGATGCTCGCTATCGGAGTTTCAAATCCAAGGGACTTTTTTCGGCTGACCTTAACCTTCCGGTGTGCTTTGATACTTATTGATGTAAATGTTACATAATTATCATTTTATTCTTTAGCATCGTTGCCACTACTCCGTCCTTCTATTTTCACGTGATACCGAGCAATGCAGAATGTGCTCTGGTGCCTTTTTCGATCCAAGGCATCTGCTGCGATTCGCCTTTGGAAAAGTAGAACGCACCGAAGTGCATTCTTCGATGGACGTGACTTCACTTTTATCGTGGTTAAAAGATTTTCAACGTAAAACGGATGAGACGTTTTCGTACAAACGTAATCCGATGTTTGAAAAAATGTAAAACAAAAGCTTCGAGCGATGTGCTTTTGACAGAGTCGAGACGAGTCGCGAATTACACTGACGTTTTGCAAACGATCGTACGTTCGATCGATCGTAATAATAAAATAAACAAAAATAAAAATATGACGTTTCCTAATAAAGGGACGTAAAGGTACGTGAGAGCTTTAGTAATCAATCAGTCGTATTTCACAATACGAGCGATTAATTATTGAAAGATAAAGTAAAGATTAATTTATTTTACAAAAATGTGTATAGGATAAAAAGGATTTATGTTTATTGTGCACGCGACTGTATGCACACTTTGATCGATAATCGTACAAATTCAATGGCGTATGTGCCTTCGTGTGTCAGTGACAAGTTGGTGATTCAAAATTTGCAATCTGCGCACGCGCAATCGTTCACCCGAGCCGGGAACAGGCACGAAGCGATTCGTAACGCGACTTACACACCAAAGCTCGTTTTCTCTTCCGTGGACGAGAGACACACGCGAATCGGAAAAAAAAGTTTCCACTGGTCCTTGATCGAGCGAAACACACATGCAGACACAATTTGCAAGAGAAATAAACGCTGGAAGAGAAAGAGGACATTATTCAGGGTTCGCCAAAGTACGTATGTGCTCGGCGGTACGTTTCGTGGGTTGAACACCGGGCAGGGTCGGCAGCTTTTTATTTTACTCTTTCTTTTTGTTAATTGCGATCGGCGCCGTCGCGTCTGCCGTCGCGTTCGATTCATCGAAATGACACTTGTGATTTGAGGCTATATGTTCACCATGAAATCAACGAGTCACGAAAGTGAAATTTACTGTACATTTTGGTCATAAATTTATATCGATTCATGTTTTTTTTCATTTCGCGAAAACAGATTTTCCAAGTTCGATCTTCAAAGTTTGTCCATCCTATTTTTTCTTTGTTTTTCACCGTTGTACGGAAGACTTTTTTCGAGTCTCGAGTCTCTTTGCGAGATTCGAGAAACGGTGCTGCTTGATGAAATTCGTAAAATCATTAACGATATTGTCGGGAATGAGAGGCACATGAAGAAGAAACATCGGTGTGGCATCGCTCCACGGAGCGTGACTGATTATAGCAATAGTTATGCAACATTTTTGTTGCAACGTGCTGACCTTGATTCGTTTTCGTGCTACCGCAGTGTCTCTTAAACTTCGAACTTGCGGATGAGTCGATGGTGATTTTAGGAAATCATCGAAGCGCGATGTAATATTTGCAGTTCCTCGCGAGATCCACCTTGCGCGTTTTGAAATTGTCGTCAAACACGAGGCGTAGTACAAGAAATTATACAGTCGGAGGTAAATTGCTGGAAAATGGGATTTTACGCCGTGTTGTTGAAACGATCTTTGCTTTGTTGAAATACCTACGCGACTTTCGTCTTTGTCTTTTTTTCAGATTATTGTTTATTTTATCGACCAGCGACCAATTCGATTAACGAATTTATCATTAATACTCGCGATCACGATTCGCGTTAATGGAAATTGGATTTTTGAAAATTTCGATTATTCCGGCAAACTCGCAACGGAAGCAAACATTCTCGAAGGAGTAAAACTCCAAAAGTCAATAGATGGATGGGCAGAACGGCGCCAGACAGCCGCCTTAAAAATTCAAACATATTTGCAATCATTTCTAGAAACTTTCAAGAATATTAAAACTAATTTTCATATTACTTCCACTTATCACGTTTTTTTTGTTAAATTATTACCAATATATTCTAAATAAATGTTTCCAAACGGACGAAATATGTGTTATTTTTTTTCCTACACGGTGGAAGAATTTTTCAACTGATGTAGAAAGAAAAGTGTAAACTACAGAATTTTTGCAACTCTTGAGGGCGTTATTGTATTTCAGGTACTTTAAATATTGCTCTGAAATTTTGAAAATATATAAATCTCACGTTAAAATTCAGGTCCCCACCCATTTCTCACGGTATTTAATTGCACACTTGCTTCGAATTTTTCAATTAAATCTGTAATACGTACGCTGTGGGTTCACAACGACGATTTTACGAATTTTTATCGAGCGTTTAATTAAAATAATCGATGAAAATAAGTACTCGAACGCAAGTAAGCCGCTCTTGTCGAAATAAAAGCGGAAGTTTATGAATTCTACCGTGTTATCATTATTTTCCTCGCTTTTGTATATTTCCTTGCAAATAATTATATTCCACGTCCGTCCCGTCATTGCAAGCGCGCCGGTAATTTGCAAACGATCGACCTCAGCTTCTCCGATTGGTAATTAGCGATCGGTGCGAGAAGAGCAGGAAACCGGACGAGGTCGAAAGAGCCAGACCGAAGGTCATTAGCGATTCTTCGGTCTCATCTTATTTCAATTCCGCCTTCGCGTATAATCGTGAGACCCATTCGGAAATTATTTTCCACGGACGTAACGGACTTTCGTTGTGATACGTCCATATCACTCGTTCGACACTACTCGCGGGGGAGTTTAATTCACCGCAAAGTCAAAATAATTCGCTAAAAATTTTGACCTACAATAATATTAATCAAGGACGTATATTCCGGATCTCTGTGCACTTCCGCTGATTTCATTTCGATAACTTGACTCTTCTGCGACTTGAAAAATACTAAACTTTCGTCCCAAGGGAGGAGAATCCCATTTTTCAAAAGAAAAACAAGAATCCAAAAGGGTTTTCGAAAAAAATGCCCGTAGGATTGACGAAAATTTGTTTTCCCACGAATCAAACTTTTCTTATTTCGAGCAATCGACAGCGTGACCAGGAATGAGTGTTCAAAGTGAAATAAAAAGACTCGGCTGCTTATTCCATATACGCGTGTAATACGCACCTGGAACGCATAATAACGTTTGCTCATAAAGCTCGCGTTTGGTATCGCGGATCGTGGAACGCGACGAATACAAGGCTACCTCGTAACCGTGTCACTGTCGTCTGCAGTCCGGCTGGTATACCAATGGCTTGTTCGTAACAACAATATAAATATATAAAAGTCTATTAACACGGCGTATGCATCCTCATCGATATGTACGACGTTCGCCCAAAATCCTAATCGTTGCGCCAGGCTTATTATTATTATATTCATGGCCCACGTGAGAGAATAAGCCAACAGACATGTCGAATAAAAATCATGAAATATACGCGATGTTAAAGTTCGCTACCGAAAAAACAACGAAAATACAATGTTGTTATTAAAATGATAATATTTCGAATTCACGTTCCGGAGATATGTTTTTAACGAGATAAATATTATCTCAGTGAAAGTGAAAAGCCTTATTCAAGGAAAAAATCATTGACACTGCGGTTTTTAATTGCTATATTGTGACAAATTTTATTTCATGTTGGAATAATTTTATTCATCGTATGCTTGTTGCTTACATGTTTTTAGGCTCTCTTGTAGACTCTCTTGGTAAAAAAAAACAGCAGCGTTATATATCAATTAATATTGTCTGGAAGCTGGCGATCTTTGATAAAATTTGACATTACACAGAATTTTATTTTTTTTCATCATTGTTCGAAGATGTTTCGAGTCTCTATGAAGAAAATGCACTAATCGACTATTGATTCCATGGAAATTGAGGAGCTTTTTTCCATTCCACTTTTGCATCGCAATAAATCAGCATGGAATGCGAAAAAAAAAGTTTCAATAATGAAAATTTTGAAATGGACTTTTTTCTACAAAAATTCCTGCAAAAATTCAAGGCTCGAGAGCATGATCGAGGCAAGATCGTTGTTTTTCCCATCGTGAATAAATTATTGTAAGAGATCCGTGCGGTTGCACGCGGTGGGGTTGAATCGGAAAAGATGAGATGAGGAAGTTTAACAAACGACTCATGTCTGGCGTTCGTAATCCAATTAGAAGACCGGAAAACCATTGTTTTCATCGTTCCCTCATTTGATATTCTCCGACCTTGTGATTAAAAATCGCGTTTATTTTTTTTTCGTCATCCGAGCTCAGTGCAATTGAACAATAATTGTCAGAAATGAAACATGAAAATCATTCTTTTCGAACGAACGTCGTCTGATGGCAAAAGAAAATCGTGTTTTTTTTTAAATAACAACCTCGACAAATTGCAGTTCGATCACTGATAACGAAAGACTAATCAATTGAAAAATCGATCGTACTTCTAAAATGGCTTTATGGTCCATAATCAGAGGCTGTATATTTTTATGCGATAAAAAGGACATCTGAGAAAATACGACACTGGAATAAAAGTGCGTTCTCATCTTCACGTGGATGTATCGGAAATGGTCAATGAGAACATTGAACAAAATTGACAAGGGCATCGACCTCTACGTAAATGTTCGTATATGGTATTGCCACAGATGAGAGATCCATTTATGGATTTTCGGTCCGTTAACTCAATATTTCTTTCCTCCTTTATTACCAGTCCTCGTTTATTCTCCCAAGACCATAATTCCCGCCACTGTGTGATCGCATCTTGCGAAAATGTGCGATATGTAACACAGCATGGACGAGGAACGAGCACGAAACGTTGCCTCAAAGGATGAGTGAAAAAATGGGGAATTCAACGTTCGTACGTATGGTTATTCATGATTAATCGACGAAGCGTTCGATATTGGATTTGCATGGGATGTTATTACTCCAATCGGAAAAAACTACTCCATCATTAAGATGTCTAAACTGCCAACAGCGATCGTTTATCAAAATGTTTCTCATACTTCGTTGAATCTAACGTGAAACGATAAACATGTTGACTACAATTCTAAACGAGCGGAATTTGGTGGCTATGAACGGCGATCGCCTCTGTAAAATCGAGTACACAAGTACCTTCAACTATATTTACAAGTATTTTTTTGTTTTTGACTGTATGGATAATTGAAAGAAAAAAAATGGCTGCCGAGTCGATGAGTTATCGGAACTGTTGAGTCGTTAAACTCTCAGCACAGCCGAATGTACAATCTTTATGTTAAAATGAGTAATAATACACGCCTATATTGAAATGACTTTTCAACTGTTCGTTACATATTTTATTTGTTTAATTCAACAAGCAATTTTTCTTAAAAAGTGTACGGAAAGATTTACAACGCAGCAGCGAAAGATAAAATATGAAATGATTTCCGCGAAGTGACAAAACTTTAGCGTTTGATATGGAATATCGTTGTGGTGCAAAAAAAAAAGAAAACAGTCGCTGACTCACGTTTCAGCAATATTTTGCATTCTGCTGCAGCGATATGAGCGTACCAGCATGTGGCTTACGTGGGAAAAGAACGAGTGGATGAATGAGAACAGGAGAAAGAGCGCGTGTTATACGGGCACACCACGATAAAACACGAGTCTGAATTTTTCAGAGCTTGTACGAAGGCTAATGTGCAGGAAGATATTTGCGGATGGACTCTTTCGAAAAATCGGGAAGATTGGACTCGAAAACATCGCGAATATGACCGGGTGAAACAAAATATTATTTTAAAAATATATTAGTCGGTGAGAGCTCGAAAAAAAGATGTCATAATCAGGAGAAACCATTGAATATTGTATAACTGTAAAACAAACTTTGTTTCCTTTTCACTTCTAAATGAATATACATTGATGGATGGATATATATTTCAATGAAATTTTGTATGGATTTCGCTCGAATCTCAAGAAAAACGATGGGCTGCTCCGAAAATGACAGTTGCCTTGCAAAGAATTCCAAAAACATGTGCTTTTTTGAGTTTGTTCCCGAATCACACTGAATCACGCTGTGATTCACGAGTAAATATGAAATAATATATTGAGTAATTATTTCGATATGTTAATGAAATGTTAAATACGATAATGAAATGATTAGTGGATACAAGATTTTTTCATCGCGAACATCGATGAGTTTTTTTTATATTCATAGTACAAAATATGTTAACGATAATTTGTGAGTCGCGGGAAATAGAATTTCGTCTCTGGCGAAAATTTAAAGAGCAAGGACGAGTGAAAATCACGAAGCTGCAAAAAAATGCAGCAGCGATTCCGCGTTTTTTTACGATTATCACTGTTGAATTCAAATACGTAAACGTCGATAAATTTGTTACCACGCATAATGTAGGAAGTTGACTGATAGTTTTGAAAATAGATCCAAAATTATTATTCAACTATCATTGACTATATTTTTCAACAATTTTTTTCTTCCAATCGTTTTTTAACGGTGCAACTTTCCGTTTTCTTTCAATGCGCTATTAATGTTTTAAATGCATTTGTATTTGTCGATTAATAAAATGGAAAAATTCAACATGAGATGCAACGAACACCCTAATACACATACATAAATACGCAAGGCTTTTTCGAATCGATCTCCATGGGCAATTGTAGCTGATCGTCTCGACCAATCGCAGCGAGTTCTGATCAGTAAACTTTTGAAAGCACACGAAGGTCGTACTGCCTGTATCACACCTCCATTTTTATTCTCTCTCTATCGTACTCTTTCTCTCTTTAAATCTCTCCCACCTCTCTTTCTCTCTCTTATATCGTCATATTGCTACAACCTACAAAGTTTTACGCGTCAATGAAACCACGTTTCCTCGGTGTGTATGTGCGTGTGCACTGACAATTGGTGAGAGGAATTGATCATTTTTATATCGATCGGTTTGTGTCGTGAAAAAAGCAACGACGTACCGGAGATTCATCACGTATTTTGATTATAAAAAATTCAATTCCACCGGAGTAAAAAAAATTCCCACACCGCGACCCACTGACACACTGGCGAAATAAATAAATAATCACGTTCCGGAGTTTCAATTATTTTCGTCACCGCTTCGCTCATCGATGTTTCGTAAACTGTTTTGAAAATAAAAAAAAGCAACGATTATCGCTCCAAAATAAATTGCAACAACATTTTTGAGCCGACAAAATGCGGCATTAACGTTAAATCGATCATTAAAATAATAAACTTTCGAGAATGATGATTCATCGATGATCGCTCGTGAGAATCGAGAGGTCTGAGAAAAATATAAATCTCTAGAGAGGATCGCGATACTCGGAACAGAAATAAAATCCGACTTGGAAGTTTCGAGAATTTCATCTCGATTTCTTCGCAAATCATTCGCCGGACTTGGACCCTTGAGTAGCTCGGTCGTGTCACGTTTTTTCTCTTCCTTTTTTCTCCTTCTTTGCAGCATTGACAATTCCGAAATTTCCAACGAAATTTCAGAACGATCTACACAGCTCGTGGTTTGCAGCGAGAATTCTTTCGTCCACGCACTTTCACCGATTTCGAAGCGGGCTTTTTCTTTTTCCTTCACGCTTGTCATTCGAATCGATGAAACGGTGACGCGTCGAACAAATTTTTGAAACGAAAAATCTTCTTCAACGACCTCACTGAATTTGAAATAAAGTCAAGATTTCGATGGCGATCGTTCGTCGTATCGAATTTTATCGTAACGTTTATCCGCGTTAATTGACTCGTCGATGTGTTTGGTGAAAAGAAGAGCTCGACGAGAGAAAACGACGAGAGTCGTCGTAAAACTTTTGATGACACGATCGTTCACCTTGAACCCACGGAAATGGAGAATAACTTGTTACGAAACCGAATGATTCTATGATTTTCTGAGCTTACTTATTCACACAAGTATACTACATAAATACCATCTGCATCTACATATATGTCTATGTGGCTACATACATACGTAGGTGTTGGTACATTACGTACGCAGAAGTTTCCGTTATGAAAAATATCGATCCGGTTAGGCTCAATGAGAGACCTTCAATAACGGTTCTTACATTGCTCACTTTTCACGGTTCACCACGAGACTTTTATCGTGTGTCACACGCGCGTCGTCTTTTTTTTTTTTTTTTAAATGGCATTTTAGCAATTTCATATATAACAAATTATTAGAAATGAAGATAGAAATCTTCGGCCGAAACGAGTTGAATAAAATTTTGTCAATGACGTAGCCGATTCTTTCTTTCGAAATACATGATAATGGAAAGATCATTGTGTACGTGAATGACGGTAAATTCAACGACAAATAACAGAATCCGCCGTCAACCGAATGACCGTAATCTACAAATCCGGTGAGCTCTCCGCTTGCACCGGATATCCGGCGAAAGGATTTCCCCTCGATTTTATCGAAAATACAAACTTTCGCACGTTTTTTGTATCGCTAGAGTCGTTTTTTGTTACTAACTGTGGGAATAAATTGGAACACATTTTACTCAATAATATTTGACAACCAAAGTTTCGTAAATAATTTGGAGCTATAAATTTCAACGTTTTTCTTTAATTTTTATGTTGCTTTTTTGCAGATGGCGTGGCTCGGTTTACAAATTAATTTGGCGAGAATTGTTGGCCTATCTCTTCTTCTACTACGTCATCAATATTACATATCGATATGTTCTCAACGATGATCAACAGAGGTACGTTTATAGTCAAACCTACACCCAGACGGAAATTATGAACGTAATCCGAGAAGAATTTTCGAAACAAAACACAAAAATGTACACAATAAATTTTGTCACGTAAATTCGAATAACCTGATACTTGTTGCAAACTGGCATTTAAAGTGATGACAATAAGACCGAAAATGCAATTGTCCTGGGCAACCAAAACTTGCGTCGTAGCGATCGAGAAAGAACCATCTTTTTTTTACTTTGCAAACGCGATATATCGACACGTGAGAGTATAACCTTGATTGGTTGAACAAAGTGACACACTTCGAGGTTGGTTGCTTTTGACACTCTTGCAAGATGCAGCAATAAAAAATGTTCAGCCTTGCAGGATCGGTCTTCGATAAAACTTCGTGTCTATTTTCGCTGAATTTCGATTAAGGCGAAACGGAGTATAAAGAGAGGAGCAAAATTCGACATTTTTATATTTCATTTTTATCAATTTTTTTCTCACCAAACGAATGAGGTATCCAGACTTGATTGATTTATTATTACGTCAATCATACATCGTTATTTACGAAGAGATGGCAGGGAGAGTGTCTGCGTGATCAAAATAAAACGACAATTTTGCCATAACGATGCTACAAAAATCTGGAAAAATTAATCATACCAGAGATACTATTTCTTTAACACAGAAAAATATGTGTTGAAAAAATTAACATCGTCGCCACGAGAGTTGCCATAAAATGTAGAGTATAAGAATTTTGTTTTCAATAACCATAACAGAGTAAAATTCCAAGGCACAAAGTTGATATTTTCAGTTGCCACTATATTTTCGAACGAACCTCCTTAATTCATATCAATGAATGAATGATTTACTCAATTGTCTTTTTTTCCGTATATCGATCATTTATTTCAGATGAATATTTTCGAAAATACTCTCTCTGTACATTTCGAAATATTTCCCAGACATTGCACGCGATTCTCGTGGCAAATACGCCTCGTACCTCGGGGGGTACGAAAAAAAAGTAAAAAATGATTGAGGAGGATATGTCTTGTCAGTTGGTCTGATATACGAAAGGGAAAAAAATGAATTAAGCGTATAATCCTGCGGCGGTGGGAGGCGAGGAGGCAGGAGTAGAAAAAAGAAATTCGAGAACTCAAAAGTCTTGGATCGCCTGTGGTCAAACGCACGAATGAGAAATTCTTATTCCCTCGCGACTTATCCCGAGCTAAATTTAGGTCCATAGAGCCGGTTTAGGGCTCGGCGTATCTTCGAAAGGAATTTTTAAGCAGTCGAATATCATATGGATTCATTCGCCTGCAGAGTATTCTCAAAAAACAACAGCAGTCTTGTTCAAAAATTAAATTCGTTAAAATTAATTATATTTTCACACTCTAAAAATCGCCATTGAAAAAAAAATCAACTTGTGACAGGAAATACACAAAGTAAAGCAAAGTCTACGTTCTTCTTCTCAATTTCAAAGTGGACAAAACGATTCTTCACGATGTCAATCGTATACGGGTTTTTTCGGTTTTTCCCACCAGGGCAAATTCCCTAAGAAAGTTTAACACTCGGACTGTCACTGAAATAATGTAATCTTCGTGAAGGGGTCCTTGATCCACTTGGAAAAAAAAGATAACACGATCGACCGCAGTTACGATAAAGAATAATTTCACGTGAAGAGCACAACGCTTTAAAAAAATCGAGAACCAATATTTCAAAGTAACTATCGCCGGAGTTTTTTTAAACTCGAGCCGATACGTGGTATCGGGTTTGCAGCGAGCCTTGTACCACTTTTTCTCAAATGACCGCCTGAATGCTATAGATTTTTATTTGAAAAAAAAAGCCAGCAGTACACACGAAGAATGTTCTGTTTTTTCGATTAATTTCAGGATATTCGAGAAGATCCGTTACTACTTTGGTAATTCGAGCGAATCGATACCAATGTCCTTCGTTCTCGGATTTTACGTGAGTCTCGTCGTGAAAAGATGGTGGGAACAATACAAATTATTGCCATGGCCTGACAATCTTGCCCTTTTTATCAGCGCCGCTATTCCTGGAAACGTAAGTAATCATTCAATAACGAAATTCAAAAAAGTATAAAATATCGTTGCCCCTGATTCGCCTTGACTCGAAAAATCGCACGTAATCATAAATATTTTTCCCTCGCGCTCGCGTTTGTGAAAATAATAATGTACCTGAGATTACCGCACCCACGTCCCCTGAAGTTGATAATCGTATCGATAAATCGCTCGCAAAGAAAACGAGTAAAAAAGTACGCGGTAATTACAAACGAAGCTTTGAATCGCTAGCGACTGCAATTAGCAAACATTAATCCCCTTAGCCAGCTTTGCAAGACAGGGTTGAGATGACAAGAGGGAATATAAACTAGAAGCAGCAGTCACACGAATTGCCTTGGCACACATTTTCGTGGACATCATCTTTATCCGCTAATCTCTCGGCCACTTACACGCGTTGCCAAGAACGAGTACTCGCATTAGCGCACATGTTAATTATATCCAAGCATTGCTAGGTAACTAATTAACAAATGAAACGTTTAAATCCATTTTGGAGCGGTAAATAACTATAAAATGCATTTTTTTTTCAAATAAATGAATAAATAAGATTTCAATCAGATAAATTCAAGAAAATTCGCCTTTTTCCCAATGTGGATATCGGGTTGGTAACAAAAAATTAGCGAACGATTCTCTCGGAGGATTCAGGGATCTTTGACCTCGCTAGCTGAGAATTTCCTCGAGGTCGATAGCCTCTCGCTCGTCCTGTTTCTCCCATGGATTGAGCCTGTAGTTGTACGAAATAAAAAGAAGTAGAACCAGAAGACACCAGCGGAGTACTGGACAAGAAACGACCGCGAATATCCTTTGTATCACTCCGCGTCTCGAACGGAGGGACACAGCGATCGAGATTACTAGCTTGATTCCTCTTCGTTCTTCATTGGTCCATGGAGAAAAAAGAAATGGGATAGAAAAAGAGAGCGAGGATACGAGAAATCTTTTTCGAAGTGGTATGAAACAAGACCCTGGCCAGAGTGAAAGTTCAATATACGAGTGCTGTTGTCATTAGCACGGAAAGTAAGAAGAAAAAAGGAGAACGGTAGAAAAAAATGAGATATGAAATTTTCTGGCACAATTAATCGATGAATTCGAATGGATAAACGCCGTTGAATTACCTCTGTAGTTTCTCAATATCGATCGATCGACGATCTGTGAAAAAGTGATTCAATTTTTACGATAATTTCACCCGCCGACTTTTAATTATAATCGAACATGTATTTATTAATTTTATTTATCCAGACCTTGTATGAGCTCGTAACACACGCGAGCCCGGTAAGTTCATAGCAACAGCTACCGTATCTCCGTAATAATATGCGTATTAATAGAGTCTGCAACGAGAACAGCAACGCCTAAACGATTCAAGATCGTTAAAAGTTACGCAACTTATGGTTACCGATACGTATGAACACGTCAGCTGTTCGCTTCTCCTCTTTTTATGCGCTGTACATACTTTGAGTGTGTTTTACTTTCGTTTCACGATATTTCTGTAACGAACGCCTCAAGGCACCGGATACATATCAACAGTACTCGCTTTTTGCCCTGTATATGCACGTGCATACAGGATTCGCTTTCCTATTTCTTCTCAATTTGACGGGAAAGAAGAAATCAAGGAGGAAATCGATGAATTCGTTGATTGCACGGAAATTCCCTTTCTCGATAGACTCGGGAAAGACTCAATAGACTCAGACTAATGAAAATTACAATGAAACAAAAATAAAGTTTTTTTTAAATCAAATATACCTTCCATGAAGTGTCACTTTTGAATAAAAACCCCGACGCGTTATGAAAATTGCTCGGTCGAGCGAGTTGTCTATTTGCAGAATAAACAACATCTGGTTGCGAAGCCAGAAGAATTATTTAATTTTTCTTTTTTCAATGCCTTTTGCGATTCAACACGTTTACGAGCCCGTCGCTTCACGTGGCGCGAGAGGTCCGGCGTTGCACCTCGTGCGAAACGAACACGCGCCTTCCTCGTGGACTTTCCTGTGGCGAAAGGGAAAGGAGAGACGGTCTCGGGGACAAACTATCAATTCACTGTAGGAAAGCTCGAAGAAGCTTGAAATACTCGCTCAATTCGTCTTTTAATTCGATCGAAAGATTCAGTATCCACAGCCTTTGGATTCAATGGCTGCCACGACATTAGCACGCTTTGAAAGTTCACGCGGAATATACAAATGGGATGAAAATTCTAATTTACGAAATGAAAAAAAAAAATTACTTAGCCGCTAAAAGACTGAAACAAAGCCAAGATCTAAGAAAGGGAAAGTGCTCATCGTTCTCGTAGCGTTCGAGGATCGAACGTGTCTCGAATTTTCTTTCGATTTAGCTGAAATCGAATTTTCACACCGATATAACGAGTAATGTACCGTCGAGCGTGCGATCGTGAGGAGATTCGTGTGTGTTTTTTTTTCGTTCTTTGCTCACTGTACAGCCTGGCGTATCGTCGAAAGGGAAATTTTAACATACGCATTCTTCACAGTTCAATAGCATCTCGTTTAGTATGAAGAGGTGCGTTCACTCTCGTTCTCTGTATTACCATTTTTTTTTCAACACCAAGTGCACTCTCGGCGGCACAAATTGTGTAAGCAATTTGTTTTTTGACGAAATTGTTTTTCAACTGTCGTGTCAATTTGTTGCAGGACGAAAGGGGTCGCCTCATGCGACGAAACATCGTGAGGTACGCTGTTCTCGCCTACGTCATTACTCTGCAAAGAATTTCCTTGCGAGTCAAGAGACGCTTTCCTACCCTTCAGCACATCGTCGACGTGGGTGAGTTCGAAAACATTCGTCATTTTTATTCTTCAACAAATAGAAAAATAAATGCTGTCGCATCGCCATTGGAATTTTTCTCATTTTCCAAATGAATTTTACATTGTTTTTCTATTCAAATTTCTTTCGTCAAAAATCAACGTAAAGAATATACCGTACATATAGTGAATTTACTGTACGTTCAAGAGCCTTCGAAGAATCCGCCTCGGCAATTTCATCGAAAGAAATTTTTGAGTAATCGTTTTCCCAATTCATATTCTTCGATACCGCAGATATCGCGTCTTTATATTCTTCGTCGTGGTCTCGCTATTCTGAAATTCTCGTCACGAACGACGAGGCGAACATCGCGACGAGGCTCAACCCGTCTTTCTCCTTTCGTCGCTCAGTGAGCTCTCTTCTTTGCTCGTTATGAACCGATCGTTGCTCGTACAGACCCTCCGCCTCTTTTCATTCCTTCATTACTCATCGGGACATCTTATATACCGGTATTATACATCAGCGAATGATATTACGTCGACGTTTACGCGTCCAGTGGGATCTTTTGCTCCTTCGAGTCTACCTCGGCGAAGAATTTAAAAGATACGCATTCTGCCATCGTATATAGAAAAAAAAACACGGAGACGAGCGTTTACATGCATCTTCCATGAGTTACATTTCGGTCTCGTTACAACTCGAGTGTGTGTGTGTGTGTGTGTGTGTGTCACGCGGAGTCTGACAGATCGCGAGCTTTAAATGAAAAGTCCCAGGAAAAATTGACGAGAAAAAAAAAGCACTCGGCATGTTTAACGAGGAACGCGGAACGAGATTTACGGTGTAATAATGACGATAAGGGTGGAGCATGAGACTGAAAAAAAGCAAACGCATACACGTTGGTTTTTTTTTGGTGCAACGTTCATTTTGTACGTGGATCGGAGGAAATCGATGGAAGAGAGAGAGATTAAGCTCCTTTTCCGTCTTTGGATAACAAACTCGAAATTATTTGAGGCCATTTTGTCGAAAAAAGGAGAAATAAATGTCCTCAATCTTGATCGGCGAAACTTTAGAAATGCTAGAAAAAAATAGAAACGACTGTAAAAGAAAATAAATCATGGCGCCGACGCCGTTGAATTCCCAATCCATCCTCTTCCTATGGCGCCACCGTCGTAATGGCTCATCTTTTATTTCGTCTTACTCCACCTCGTCTTCGAGCCTCAAATTATCTCGGTGAACGCACACGCGTTTGCCCGTAAACTCTGTACTCGCGTAGGTGAAAAAAAAATCGAATAAACGGATTACAGGCAGGGCTCTATTCCTGGAGACAAATTCCTGTTTATAGCAACAATAATTATACATCGCGCTGTGTATAAAACAGTTTATAAATAATAAACGGGTAATTCTTGTTCCGGGCGTGGACATTCCTGCTGCTCTCACCTTCTTTCATCCGATGTTATACTCGTCTCTCTCTTTCTTTCGTTGCAAATAAAATCCGCAGCTCGTTACATGCGTCTAACATTAAATTAATTTCTCCCTAATCGCGTATCCCGTCTAAAAACGTAATTCATCATTTTCTAAAACGTCGAGACACGACGATCTATTCCTGGAATACATTTTATCAAATAACATCAAATAATAATCAATAATAATTACACGCGTTTTTTTTTATTTCATAAACGACACTGTTGCACGCGCTGATTTATAAATAATGAACGGTTGGTTTCCACTCTGCGCTACATGGCTTTTGCTTCTTCTTTCGCCAACGTCCCATCTCCTTTCTTCACTCGCTGCCATCGGCACCGCCTGCGACTTTCTCAGAGTAGCAAAATACCGATTTATTTCATTCCCAGTGTAGAATTATAATCGTAACACATTTACGTATTCCCGAACACCTCTTTATCGAATGTACCGGCAGTGATAATTAACGATAATTGCAAACGTTTGCGAAACAACGTTAAAAATTAGTGGGAATAAGACTGCCCGTGGGCGTGTTCCTCCCATTTTTTACTCCAATGTGTTTGTCCCTATTTTTTTCAATCACATTGTCAATATCGATTCAACGCCCATCGACGGTGGATTCATTTTCCTACGTTTCTCCGATCGCGATCGGAAAATGCACACACCGGGCTTGCACGGTCGACAGAAAAAAAACCGCTCCGATAATGTCGTCCGGACGTCATTGGCGCGAAAAAAAAATTACGCAATGTAAATGTTTCGGGAAGAGGGAAAAAAAGTATCGCGAACGAAAAATTCCGGCTTTGACGTTTGTCGGCGCACGAATCACGCAGCATATACCGCAGGAACAAAATAAGAACATCAGGCATTTTTTTAACACACAGCCTCAAAGCTTGTGCAATTCACAATTGTTTTTATGAATTAAAAATGTCGTCCAGGATCGTTGAACGTAGGTTTTCCGGCGATCCAGGAGACATTGAAATCCGCGATGTTTGTTTCATGAAACAGCATCTTTCGAAAGCCATTTCCCAGAGGATAATCATCCGCGCGCCGCCGCCGTTCCTGTATCGGTAAAAAATCGAATACACTTTGATTAATCTCGATTTTCTTTTGCCTCTTTTGCCAGAGATCAGAGTTATCTCTGTGGAACTCGCGGTAATGATCCCTCGCGTCGTTCGAAGGATGCGTCACGCCACACTCATCTCAATCTTATGCATCCCGTTCCATGATTCCATATCCTGCATCCTATATTTAGCTCAAATACGCTCGAGAATAGTTTCACCGCGATTACCGATCGTCATGCATTCTCGTACGCCGATATATACAAGCATACATGCACACAAATGCGTGTACAGGAAAGTAATTGCGTGGCTCGGTTTCTCACGCCTGTTTCTCCGAACGCTTTTGCTTCCTGCGTGTTCGAGCTGTGCAAGACGTGCCTGAAGATCCCCCGCTGCAAGATCGGTATTCATCGACCATTATTACTGGAGGAACTAATCGCATCTCTAATTTTTGGAACAATGTCGATCGGTGGCTTGAAAAAAAGAAAATGCAATGTACCGCTTGCTTTTTTTGGTCGCGTTTCGTTTGTGGCAAGCAAATCGAGAATGAAGATCGTTTGAGGTATACGCGATCGTCGACGTCTCTATGATATCGTCGGCGATCGAAGACCGTGAACGACGCATCGTTTTCTTCATGGTCCTCGTCGTCTTTTGTGTCTCGCGGGAAAAGAGAACGTTCCCCAGCCCGTTGACCGACGGGACAGGTGAAAATGCGTGGGTATTATTTATCGACTGCGAGATCGGTACGGATTTCAGGTTCTTACTTACGGATCGGGCTGGTGGGAAAACGACCTTGACGAAGGTCGAATGATCGTGCGGGATATGTATATTTATATGTACGTGTGCATATACATATATATTTTTTGTCGACGCTCAGAAATCGTCAACTTTCAAGACACCAAAGTGTCTCGTAAGTTCCTCCATTATATACGCTTTTTTTCTCTCTTGAAACACACGCTCGGAACGTGAAAATCGGTGAGTTTTCGATTTTTGTATTTCCTGCCGCGAGATATTTCTGCCATCCACGTGTATGAGTCAGCAATTCTGAACGAAAGACGCAATGTTATCGCGATGACGCTAACAAAAAAAAAGTATAACCAAGAATAATAACCCGAGAGAAACAGAGAGCCAGGGTTTGCGAGATTCGTCACGTACCGGGCGATAACGATTCGCAATTATTTTTATTGGACCGATCTCGATATTCGGCTGTCCTTTGTTGGAAATTCTCAAAAAAACAAAACAAAAATGGAGCCCTTTGCGGGTCACTTTTTCCAGTCGTCCGTCCTAGTGAATTTTCTTTGGAATTGGACGAAACTAAATCGTGCTGAAATTTACAATTGTTGTGAAAAAATCTCCAGGGCCGTATATCTCGAAACAAAAGCGTTAAAAAAAAGATTTTGCAAATTTAACCTGGGAACAAAATTCGCTGTCTGAATAAAGTCTCACTGTACCTTGTGGTGAAAAACGTTGACGCGAATGCGAACGCGAAAAATACGTTCGTCTCGATGCATCACATCGATCTGTCAAACTCTTTTCACTTGCACTCTCCGAGTTCCTCACCTCCGTAATAGTTCAATAGCACGTCCGGCCGCGGGAGAAGGCGGCTAATTTTCTCCTTTTAGCATGGCTAATCGAGGCGTTCTTTCTTATTGACAATCCGTTGGCATCCGTGAACGAAGCGATCCTGTATTTTCCAAGCGATTCTAATTACGCGTCGATGTTTCCTAATCAGTTTATATACCGGTTTCACCGTGGCGCCGACGGTACCTCACGCGGCTGTATGTAAAAGCCACAGCAAGACACACGTTGTGACTGTTGATTATTCCATCTCTTATCAAAATACGCATCATGAGGCAGAATTTGCCGTAAAATGATTTCTAAATACGGTACCCATCGCAGCACCCGTTGTTGAGAATCACAGCAGTATCTCCGGCCTCCTGTCTGATGATTTCCGTGCAGGAAAAATCAAATATAATATTTTTTACGATCCAATCGCTGTGCGGTTGTGAAATCGTTTTATTGATTTTTATTATAACATCATTTCTTAAATAATTTCGAGTCAACTGTTGCATCATCAGTCGTTTTCGATATTTGGAATTGCGTATAATCCCGATAGGTTTACGACGTTTTTTTAAACGCGTCTGACCAGAAGCAGCCTTGACTTCCTAGACGCTTTTCCCAAAGCCATCGGGACGAGACTCGAGGTAGTTTTCTCGCGACAGTCACGGTGAAAAATCACTTTACCAGGCAATGTGCGAGAACTTGTATAACGCGAAGCTTATTCGAGAAATATTAGGCTTGATGTATTATAATCTATTACTTAATATGTTTATGTACCTCCGGAACTAAGCGGAGAAAATTATACAGATTTTTCCAAAAACTCCGTGATATGTTCATTTATAACTCGGAGCTGGCACGAAATAATCTTGAGAACGGTTTGAAAATAATCGCAAAAAATGCTGCATAAGAAAATTCAACATGTTCAATAAACGATATTTTTCGATCTAAGCCGCAAAATCTTCTGAAATTTCGCGAAAGATCGTGCATTAACCTCCTGAATCCGGGCTCCGAATATAAAATTCCTGAAAAAACATTTGTGCCGAGATAACTACCTTAAAGTGCTCGAATGAATGTATTTCTTTTACACGATTGTATTCTTTGGATCGTATTTTCGTCTGGCTAGCATCGACTCGTTTTTTCTAACGCACTTTATGTCCCGAAAAGTTGGAGTAGGAGAAAAATTATTCGCATGCTTGACCCACACTGTTATAAATGTGTGTTTAAACAAATTAAAAGTGTGAGTGTGTATTATGCCTATATAAACACAAGCATAAAATGGCATCGTCCGTTGCTACAAAGAGGATGTCCAAGGCTTGTGCAGGTACAGTCGCAGTTATTGACATAGTCGCATAAGACCGGTTTGCTCGACGAAGGATTATGCTTTTTGCCTTTGCCAACATAACACAGGAAGACGAAGAAACTTATTGTTACATACAAACGTACATCTCAGATTGAAACGATCGGAGATTGGAGACCGTTATAATTTTTTATTCCAACGTACATGAAGAATTTTCATTTCGCGCAGTGTATTCAACAGAACCATTTTACCATTTTCCATTTTAACGGAAGTCACTGGAAAATTGATGGAAATATTGCGTGCTGATAATCTCCTACGAATAACGTATGAAAAAAGGTGTAAAAAAAAAGTAAGAAGAGCAATTGTTTGAAATTTGAAAAAACCGAATTTCGGTACCGCCATTTTTCGGTCTTACGTGCTTTCGTAACTTTTTTCCACTTTCACACCAACCTTGGCAACCAAGGATCCTCCGCGTACCTTGAACTGGAATATAATAAAGCGAGCTCCAAACCCCATGTATCCCTCCGATGCTGAAGACACCCTCCCTCCTCTCCGCCTCTCCCCGGACGCGGAGAATCGCCGTGAAAAGAGCATCCGCGTGCAAGAGGTATTTTGCCTCGAAGGTAACTTTTTACGATCGCAAACTTTTACCATTTCTTTTTACTTTTCCAATTTCTTTTTACTTCACCCGTAAATCGTATTTTTATCGTCGAGCGAATAACGACAGGAACGCGACCTTGGTACACGATCCAGTTTGAAATAAAATAGCGGAGAAAAAAGGGAATCATCGCTGGAAAGTATTTAAGTTTCGGGCTTCAGTCATATCGCGCCCGATGCAGCATCTTTTTTTTTCTGTTAAAATAGAAGGGAAGCGGATACAAAAGTCCCACCCGGCGATACAACGGTAAAACCGTTCGCATTTTCTTTCCTCTTGGTGTAACTCGTTCGAGGCGTGAACGGCCGTACAAACACGCGCGAGATCGCAACTTTGTTGAGGCAAATCGTTAGCGTTTATTAGCGTCACCTCTCTGTGTCACACGCACACCAGCGGAACAGGCTACCGATCCGGATGAATGAGCCAGATGACGACCGGCACCATTAATATACGTGTATGATAGGCGAAAGTGTGGAAAAAAGGCGTCGGGATCTAGCGAAATAAATAAATAAATAAATGATTCCTCATTCTTCCGAAGGAATAGACATCCAAGTATCATTGACCCTGGGGGAATTTCATGAGCGCATGTTTGCGAACGCGTCAGCAATTAGAGTGTGCTTAGTGGGAATCGCGGTAGAAAAAATGATTCAAGACCCACATATTTCATTTTTGCATCGACAGGGGCAATACCTTCGTTGACGTGCCTTGTTACGCAAATGCGCGTCGGCTTTAACTCGGAGTCAGCGATCAATAATTTGCATTCGATCGTGCAAATCGTTTCGCAATGATTTTTTCCTTCTCTTTTTCCCCTTGCGATAAAAAGAGCACGGTACTTTTGGAATTTCCAGCGATTCATTTGTATCAGCTTTTGCTCGTCACTCGAAACTCTTGAAAACACTACTGACTCGCACGTAAACCAAAAGTTGCAATTGTGTCTTTGAAATTTTTGAGAATTTGTCAGGAAGATACAAAGCTATTGCGGAAAAAATCCTTACTAAGATCTTCTTGTTTGAATTGGCAAATCGTTTCGCAATGATTCCTCCTCTTTTTTCCCTTGCGATAAAAAGAGGACGGTACTTTTGGAATTTCCAGCGATTCATTTGTATCAGCTTTTGCTCGTCACTCGAAACTCTTGAAAACACTACTGACTCGCACGTGTACCAAAAGTTGCAATTGTGTCTTTGAAATATTTGAGAATTTGTCAGGAAGATACAAAGCTATTGCGGAAAAAATCCTTACTAAGATATTATTGTTTGAATTGGCAAATCGGCAAATTGAATTGGCAAATCGTTTCACAATGATTCCTCCTCTTTTTTCCCTTGCGATAAAAAGAGCACGGTACTTTTGGAATTTCCAGCGATTCATTTGTATCAGCTTTTGCTCGTCACTCGAAACTCTTGAAAACACTACTGACTCGCACGTGTACCAAAAGTTGCAATTGTGTCTTTGAAATATTTGAGAATTTATCAGGAAGATACAAAGCTATTGCGGAAAAAATCCTTGCTTGGATATTCTTGTTTGAATTGGAATTTTCCTCGTGATTAATGTCCCCGGATTTTCAAAGCAATGCCGATCGCTTCGAGCCTCTTATTTTAATTTATTTCCACTGTGGTTGTACAGTTAAAATATCCTTAATTCGATTAAAATTGCTAAAAGAGCAGAAAGACTCTGCGTTCCAGATTCTAATTATAAGCTCCAAGTTCTCTTTTCGATTTTGATCTTTTTATCTCTGCTGTGAACGTTGCTCCTAATGTATTTAAATGTATATCGGTATAAGAACACCTGACTCACTTTCATGGGCGTTAAAACTTTCATCCTGTCGTCGAGTATGCGTCTCGCGTTTCCGGGACGCCTTGGCGCCGGCGTTTAAACTCCCTTTTCCGTTATTTATCGCACGACGGGAAACAAGATGTAAATACATGATAATGATCATTTAGCAGCCTTCGCTTCTTCGCAAGAGCGAATGATTGTCCTAAATCGAACGTGTGCGAGTCTTGATTTTAATTATGCACAGCACAATCAGCTCGACGCATCGTTAAATTTTCTATCTAGAGCTTCATAAATCTGTGATAACGGAAGTATCTTCAATAATTCAGTAAAAATCAATCTCCGAAGAAAATAAATCGCTTCGACCCGTCCAGGACCCTTACTTTTATCTCAAAGTTGTGTATAGTTTCATCGATTTTTTACGAGCGTGAAACATCAATCGCTAAAGATCAAATGACGTCGCAGCATCCTCGCATCTTCATAATGGGCAATAAATATAACCGAACGTCGCATCTCATCATCGGATTGTCGGCGCGGTCATTTGTCTAGTCGACATCATTTGTCACGGTGCGATACTCGATTGACGATTTTCTCGCTCACTAAGTATGGATAATTCATCTTCGTCGACGCGGAGAGCGAAAAAAAAAATAGTTTATCGATAACTGGATAATTGTTTTCCTCATGGAAATTACTGTTGTTTGTTCTTTTTTTCTTCCGATGTTAAATTAAACTTTTTTGTATATATTCAACGACCATTTTAACGTACAAACAAAGTTACAAACCCCTTAATGCGAAGAGCTCGGTATTTCATTCTTTTTTTGCGAAAGCGTCGCTTTGGCGCAAGGCTGAATCGATTTTTCGAATCTCAACAACTGCTTACACAGTATTTACGTATGCTTTGTTGGTGTATCGAATTTTTTGCAAGTACTCGGAAATCATTTGGAAAGCTCGACTGTTGCACGACGAAGAACAAAAACACAATGCAAATGAGGCATTATTTATATCCCTCAACTTCTCCTTTCGTCAGTCACAACGAAAGATACATTATTCAATTTAGTACATCTTTTTGACGTTTTATTTTTTTAGAGAGCTCGAACGGGATGTCTTTAGAGAGACGAAACGCGAATCATTCGATTGCGTAACTAAATTCTTCCCAACTGCGCGCGAGGCACGTTGGTTTTCGACATAATTCGCCTGACAGCTCGCACATATCTTTGCTGTTCGATATTTATAACCATCTTTTCTTTACATTTTTTTTTTCAGGTCTCATGATGGAGTCTGAGAAGAAGATCTTCGAAATGATGAACAAAAAAGCGGCCATGTCCAAGTACTGGATGCCACTCGTTTGGGCGACGAATATAATAAATCGCGCGAGAAAAGAATCGCTGATAACCAGTGATCAAGTGGTCCAGACGCTTCTCGTGGAGCTTAGCGACATCCGGAAGCGGCTAGGTGCATTAATCGGTTACGACACCGTTTGCGTTCCTCTCGTTTACACACAGGTGAGTAAACTACGTGTTCATCTTTTTTTTTCCACTAAACATTTGTCGTTGTTGCTTGTCAAAAGTTCTGACGCACGCGGCAAGATCTCCGCGCGTCGTTATCGCCACACGTAGTGAAATAATTACACATCCGCCAGCTGAAAAGCATTTGTTCTTTTTTCCCAACTCGCATTTGTCGTTAACTCACAAAAACACGCTACGGATACACGCGATGAAGTTTACGTCACTTCCAAACGTTGAGAATACATTTTTATTCCACCACTCTTTTTGTCGCTATTAATCACAGTCGGTGAGTTTTCAAATTTCTTCAATCACTCGACAACCCAAGCAAATAGCCTCGAAGAACATCCAAACCCGTTGTCCTAAGCATTTTATTGTCCTGTCCGGTTTTATTTGCCACGTGAAATTTGTTTTTCGAGTGACGAAGTGCGATAAAAAATATTACTCGCTGCGCGTGAATTTAAATTTAAATTCTTCGTAGACATTATTCATAATTATTTATTATTCAGAAGAGCCGATAGTTAGCATCGACGATCAATTCAGAAAAAGATGGAATACGTCAAAAGACCTTGATGAATTCGCAAATTAATTATATCTTCCTAAATCATTTTTTTTGGCTGTACCAAGCTCCTCCTGCCATAAGGCATATCAACAATTCCGTGTTGCGGCGTTTGTGTGTTATACACCGGAGGGTCTTGCAGAATTCTTCTTGTTCATCGCGAGAGAAGCGTTTCGTGTACGATTTTCTCGGCAATTAGACAATTGTTGCTCTATCCTCACCTCCTTCGCACTTTTACAAGATGGTACGCCATCTCTCGTGAGTTGTGCAACAATAATTGTTCATCAGTCCAACTTCCCTAATAGAGGGGGTTGTCCTATCATTATTTTCAGTGGCGCCAGAACGACGCCACTCAGACAGGAAAAAAAAATCTACGAGTGTGCGGTAGCTAATTTCTCCTTCTTTTTATTCTTACGTTGTTTGTTCAGATGTCGAACGATCTTGGCAATCTTGGCATCTCACTGATATACGTGCCGAATACGCAACTACGAGTTACGACGGTTATACGCGAATGAAATTTCTGGAACAACGGGATAATCCGTTTTTCAATCGATTTCCCTGATTTTCGTAATGTTATTTTTCATCGTTTTCTCTTGGAATGATTTTCCTTGTTTTTTCGTGATCAGTTTCCTTTCTTATCCGAAAAACGAACGATCGATGATACACAAGCGATCCACTTCTCACTATCGTGAGAAAAAAATATTTGTTTTACGTCTGGATTAACGAATCGACGGTAAAATGCGGCTGTGTTTTATCGTTGAAAATTTTCGACAGTTCTCATACAAGCGAATGATGCATTTGCGTGATAAATTATCCACTGTTTTCATCCAAAGTAATTAATTTGTTTAATGCGGAGTGTCAGCCATAGCCTAGCACGAGCTTTATATTTTTTTTCCACTGAAATGCATCGTTTATCGTCGAACTGCCATACCCAATCTTTATTTTGAAAATACTGGAAATGGTCTTTTAGTTACGATACATGGCCATCGAGAAATTTAAAATATTTGCGTCAATTGTCAATGAAAAGAAGATTAATTTGATTCATTAGTTCGCAAGTGTTGGTTTATTAGAATTACTCAAATTTTATTATCAGAATACACGTTTGTGCCTCTCGCTTTGTATATCTGTCATTTTTTTCATTTCACTTCAGCGATCTACGTAAAACACTATATATACTCGTGTACATGTACAAGTTTGTTATTTATTCCCGTTGAATAATAAAATGTTCAAACTGATGGCAAAACTATATATTTTATCTCTTTTCATCGTAATGTTTTCAAACGCTCTTTGAAAGCTTTTTGCAATCAACAAATTTATCGACAACTCGCCAAACGGTGTTGCAAACGAAAATTCATCGTTCGTTAAATGATCAAATATTCATCGTCGTGTTTTCAGAGGTTTTTCGAAAATGCTTTTCAGTCGACAAAATTAACGCCAACGTTCCAAGCGTCGTCTCTCCCGAGAATCTATCGATCGATCGGCGTTGCGGAATCGGTGGTAAAAAAACGCAAATTTCCCGTGCGATCTTCGTCACGAGTACGAAGAAACGTTCGGATGGAATCCTTGATACAGATTTTTCATAAAAGACACTCTGTTTTTCCTGTACTCGGAAAAAACGTGGAATAAAGTATCGATGACTCTTTTGCTCCATTTGGTTACGCCTCGGCTGGCTCCTCTCGTATAAAATCAAATCTTACGTAATGAGGAAAAAAAAACGAAAGGAGGAATACACTCGTCGCAAGGAAACGAAGAAAAAAATATCAGACTACAGAGCCTGACGCTTTTTAACCTTTGATGGGGTTTTAAAGCAGGATTTATTCACTGCAACCTGGAGAAAGTGAGCATTTTTCTTTCGGGTGAAAAATTGCGTAGGCGGAATATGTGTCGTGAGGAGATCATAGATATACGGGTAGTTTGTACGGTCGTGACCGTTCGCCAACGTCTCTCGCCTTATTGTTCTCGGGACGTTACGTGAATTTCAGAATCGTATTTTTCTTAAATCTCGAAAGGTTTATTTATGTACTTTACACTATATATAACTATGCATGGCATCGGTGGACTACGAAAATCATAAACGCTTCTCATGCTCAGGAAACAACGTGGCACACAACGACATAAAATGGGACTGTACTTTGTGCTTTAATCGCAAATAAAAAATGAACTTGAAATTCATGAAATTCGATTTATGTTTTCCATTTTCAGGTCGTCACGTTATCGCTGTACGCGTACTTTTTTTCGGCTCTCCTCGGCAGACAATTCGTCGAACGTCCACCGAACGGTAGTCCAGGTGGGAAATACGAAGAGCCTGACATGTATTTTCCAGTTTTTACGACTCTGCAGGTAGGACACGAGTTTCGTTGCAAAAACCATCGATGACGAAAATTATTCAGATATGACAAAAATGTAACTCATAAAGCGAGAAATTTCAGTCACGATGAACGAAAAGTAAAACGCTGAAAGTTCGTTATACAAATTAAAAAAAAAATTTGTCCGTTTAAATGCTTCTTTTTTTGTACTTTTGACAAGTAATTTTGTGGAATTTGCAGTTTTGCTTCTACGTTGGCTGGCTAAAAGTGGCCGAGGTTCTGATTAATCCTTTCGGTGAGGACGACGATGACATAGAACTGAATTGGTTGATAGATCGTCACATCAAGGTGAGTTTTGAAAAAACCGTGTTTCTCACCATGTGCTTTTCTGATTTTTCCAAAATTGACAATGACTCGATAAAAACAATTCTCCGTCAGGCTGGTTACATGATAGTCGACGAGATGCATGAGGAACATCCCGAGCTTCTGAAGGATCAATACTGGGATGAGGTTATCCCAAAAGATTTGCCGTACACCCTGGCGAGCGAGCAATATCGGAAGGAAGAGCCAAAGGGTTCTGCCGAACATTACAAGGTCAAGGAAAGCGATGCTCTCTATGCGAACGTTATATTGGGAAATCAAATGCACAACAACAGCCAACACAGAAAGACCCATCAGGACGATATGTACGCTGATTACGTGAGTGTTTTTCATATTTAAACACAAAGTATATCAGTTCAAACGAAATTATTCAATTATTCAATTTAACGAATATACAGTCGAATATATCGAACCATATTTCAATTATCAAAGTTTCATAATTTCACTGAAACGTTTTTGCTCATGCTGGCAAAAAAAAAGCGTCGAACGTTTCGTTATCGAGATATTGATGATTGAAATTGCCACTTTCGACACGCCTCGCGTATACAGGCTGTCCTAAACCGGCTGCTGACAATTTAATGCCACTTTGGGGGTAGAATTTCTAATCGAAAAGTCCTCAAGTTCATCTTGATTTGACTCGATTCGATTCGTACAAAAATACTAATATACATTTCGACTCGGAATTGCACCAATGTTGGAAAATGAAATTCTACATTTTGTGATGATTTTTTTATCGATTTTCCGGTTTGAAAGTCCAAAATACTCGGGAGTCATTTGTGAACAGGATTGTTCCTGGAGTACCGCGTTGAATAACGCCGAGAATCGTGAACATTGCAATGTTTTTGAATGTACACGATTGTATAATCTTGTTTTTCCAATTTTTCAGGAAAGCGTGGATACTCCACTGGTGGAGCGACGAAAAAACTGGCTGCAGCGTCAAATAACGCGTATGGGCTCCGTCAGAAGTTCATCGACGACTTACAGCAGTGGGGGTGGTTTTTTCGCGAGAAACCGACACAACAGCGTTTACAGCAGTCCCGAAACAGGTGGATTGCCACAGATGAACCATTCCAATCCGAAAATGTCACTGTACGATCGTCTTGTGGGACGAAAAAGTATGAGGAGCCAGAGGATGGGTCGTCAAGGTGAGAATTTCATGAAATTTCAACGGCAATTCTCGCAGTACGACATTGAAAATGTAAAATTCTAAAACGACGGAGAAAAACTTAACATCGACGCGTAATACGGTAATTAAGTAGTAAGATGCGCCGCGCGGGTGATTACTATCGACAGATTCATCTCCAACTCGGATTAAGTAGTTATTCACTGAACAACGATAAAAAATAACCCGTGTGTTCGACGAACGTAATCGACACCTTTTGTCCAAGGACATCGATAAAACAGTCATGCACGGGGAAGCGTTGAAACCCGCGCGATGTTTCGCGCCTGTGCGCGATGCTTATGACATTTATTTGCAAAAGTTACGTAACTTTCGGCAATTATTTTACCGAGAAGTCGTAAATCACATTGGAAATCGCACGTGCGAGCGGTCTCTCATTATTTTCATAATTTCGTTGATGACTTTGACGCGTTGATGAAGCGAGAGAAGAAAGCAGCGAGACGGAAGGAGCTACCGGTAATTCCGCAAATCGCTTTCCGCGGAAAAAAAAAGAATAATTGAGCCGCCATTTTACGAAGAGCCTCCTGGCTTTCCTCGACCATGTTCGATCGAGCTGCTGTTAAATACGACCATGATTGTTGCATCTTTTGCAGGTACATTGACGAAGCTGCAATCGGTACCAGTGTCGTTGAAGAATCGTCCGAGAATTCCAACACCGGACGTGACGAAAGAGGTCGTTGACCGCGAACAGAGGCTGGCGTTGTCAGCCAGTAACGCGGCGACCATCGGCGCTGGTGTAGTTGGCGTGATACCGACGAACGGGCATTATCCGACGGAACTTCCGGTCGTGCAAGTTGTCCTGTCGCCGATCGCCGAATCCGAGGGCACGCCAAATTCGGGAAAGGGCGGAACCGCCGCTCTAGCGCAAGCCGTCCTATCGCCGACCCTCACCAGCGCTGGATTAGTCGCTCCCGTGACTCTCACACCGGTAACGATGAGTCAATTGAGCCAATTGGGTTTCGTCACGACCACCTCGTCATCGATGCCGAGGATAAACGTTCAATCGTTGAATGGCATCCAGGCGACCTTGACGGAGGTCAACAGCAGCGAGGAGGAAGGTTCCGGTGGTAGCGCGAGCGGTAGCAGCAGAAGCGAGAGCGTCAACGGACGCGAGGAACGCTCGACTCCTCTGATAGGCGAAAGAACGAGCCTGCAAGGAAGCCACAATTCAACACCGACGTTCGACAGCTACAACGAACGTTCGCCGATTCTCATGAGCCCGGAAAAGTTGACCGGTTATGTGATAAAGCCCGCGTCGACCGCGGAAAAAGAGAGGGCCAACGCCGAGGCGAGAGGTAGAAGATCAGCCTCCCTGCCTGGACCACCGTTGATGATGCAAGTCAGAGAAGATCGAAGCATGTCTCTTCCGCATTCGTCGGTACTTCAGAATCGTGAGGAAGAATCGGTCGTTTCCCAAGGTAGACATATTAATCCTAGTTACGATCCTCTTGGACAACACAATGTGACGGAGAGCAGGCACAGAACCGGAAGCGTCGGCGTCGAGGCAACCATCACCCGATCTCAAGAGCCTCTCAGAAGGATCAGCACACCGGCCATCACGAATTCAATGCTGTTCGCTGGATCGTCAGCGGGTGCCAATGTTCCGGGCAGCAAAAGAGGCGAGGTTTACGTCTGATGGGTGGACGCTCAATCATTCATTTTTCCTTGTTCCGAAGACCGTCGGGAGGACCAATTGAATAATCTTTCTTTTTTCCGCGTTTGTTTCTTTTATTCCGTTGTTATTTATCATTTCGTTCGATTCGAGCGAAAGTTTGTCGTCCAAACGCATGAGCTTTCGAGAGACGATCACCTCGCGATCAAGTTCGATTGTTTTTCATTTCTACTCGGGAGGAACTTGAAAAAAATCGATTTTTGCATATTTCGGCGGTGAATTTTCGATCTATTAAATTATTGTACAAGCGAAACGCAGGATTAAGGTGAAAACGACGCTTTCGTCACTTTTACCACGAACGAATTGTTTTCGAGTCTCTCTAAATCGGATATGTTGCGAATTGGTAACGACATTTTTTACCCTGGTGACGATCGAGGACACGTATATTTATTTTTTTTTATTTATATGACTCTTTTTAATTGTTGTCCGTCCATGAGTGTGATGATATATATATATATATTTTTTTTTTCTAATTTCCACGATCATCGTGTCGCGGAGACGAGTGACGCACGGACTGGGACAAAGTCTCGTTTTTGTGCTGAGAATGTGTATATATAATTAATACGCGCGTGTTACGCCACGTTTGTAAATATGATAACTCTTGTGAGCACCGGTGAGAACGCGATTCAGGGCTCACTCGATGCTCGCAGATTCGTTTGTGAAATTGTAACTGTTGTTTTCGAGACAACTACGATTTTGGCGATTTCTCAACACTCGTTTTATTTCATTATTCCGATATTGTTACTCTCTGATGATATTACGAAGAATCTTGCGCAGATGCGACAATGTATATACACTTGTTTGATCTTTCATTTCGTGTCTTTTCGTTGCTTATGACGTGTGACAATAAACAGGGAAATTCTTAGGTTTCCGCTCGGTAAAAATAGAACTCGCGTCAATTTTGGGTTTTTACGATTGATCTTAAAAATGTACGAATTGTTCGTTGATCGTTTTCGTTTGGATCGCCAGAAAAAATGGGAATCTTGGTGATTTATTTATTATATTGCAGATCCCAGCGTGCGATTAGACTTTGATGCAAGATAAATCGAAAAATGGGACTACGATCGTTGGAGGTGAAATAATTATTTTGGAAAATCATGGACAATGTGTACATTTTCATATCCGAATTTTTCATGCTCGCAATACCGAGGTTTTTCGTTGGTTTGAATCGCCATAAACATCAAGTTATTTATTACGTCGTGAAAAGGTGAATTCTCTCGTGCGTTTGTGTTTTTACATTTTGCTGACGAACGACGAGTGTACAGACACGCGTTGGGCGCAAGAGAATTTCGGAGGTAGAATAAAATGTTACATAAAAGTGAATTAATCAATTCATAGAGTTAAAGACTCAAGGCCATTCCGTAGTACGCGCGTGTACAGAAACGCCGTAAAAGTCTTTTTCACGAAGCCACGTTCGCCATCCTCGTGCGACACTTGTATAAATATAGATTAAACGAGGGAGTGGTGAGAGAAAAATAAGTGCTCGGCGACATCAAGTCCGAAAATGGTGCTTGTTTATACATAAGTTGACGAAAATACTTTTTCATCTATTCTATGTACATTTACGGCAGACTTTTGCAATCGACAATGAGACTCATCGGCGGAAAGTCTGGCGTACAATTAGCCGCATCGCCTTTTATAAAGAAAAAACATATGGTCCAAAAATTTGTTTCAAATCGTACGAAAATTCGCTACGCTACGATAATTTACATCGCTGTAAATCGGTTTGTCTCAAAACTCACAACTGGGACTGTACTCTCACGTACTCTTCGATTTCCGGCTCGAAATGGAAATGGCACATTCGTATACATTTTTGTTTCGAAAAGACTTGACGTTTTTTTTTTAAACAAGACACGGCAATGTTAATTAATATACTTTTAAAGGAATAATTTTTTACTCCGACTTTTTTCTGTGAATAAAGAGTAGCCATTAAAGTTTTACGAATAAAATTAACAAGGTTATTATCCGTAGCGAAAATCGCAAGAATTGTTCGCAATTGCTGCAAAAGCCTGAACGACCGATTAACCGTAGTGATTTTTGGAAAAAAGTATTCAGAGCGGCTCTACGCGCTGATAAATTCGATCCGTCAGTTTACAATTGTTCGAAACCGGAAAAAGAATGATAGGTAGGAGAGAGCATTTTTTTTTCTTTTTTTAACGAATTAATCGTTCATCATCCAAGGACACATATCTCACGGAGTCTGCTGCGTTACTAAGCATGAAAACTCCTTATATCCTAGTTATTTAATTTGCAGTATTCGTACTTAAAAAGAAAAATGAGATTTATATCGTTGCTCGTGAGTGAAGCAAACGTGCATAGACATGTGTACATGTTGTGGAGATATCGATTATTATATTTTGGATAGAAAAAAATTAATTCCAAACATTTTTACTCGGGAAGGATCAGAGAATATAATCTATTTGATTTTCAATCTCGAATAATTCGTTTGGATATACTCGTATGTCCGCCTTTGTTGCGTAATAACTTTTACGTACACGTGCCTTTCGTGCAATAGACAAAACAATAAAGATAAATAACTTGCATCGAATAGAAAATTATCAGCAATCTCTCATCATGTTCGATCCCGTCGAAATCAATATCTGTCCAATAAACAATTTGAAATAAACATCTTTTTTACATTTCCTCTTAACGGGCATCAAGCGATAGCATACGAAGCGCCAAGTGGCAAATCCACGAACTAAAAAACTTTCTTGACGGATTTCTCGCACAATATGCTTTTATTGAATGAATAACAATAAAAAGTAAATTTTCTTTCCCGAGAAGAATGGTGCTCTGGTTGTTTTTTTTTGTGGCAATTTTTTCGTTTATTAGCAATCAATCATGGAAGAACCGAGGCAATTTTCGTACTCCATGACAGTATTGTCGATCCCAAAAATATTCTTTTTATTTCGAATTCTACGCACATTTCCCACTACTTTGCAGAGCAGAGCACCGTGCATACCACATCGGAAAGGGAAGTGCAGAGCGGAAATACAGCCTCTCCGGGCCAACGTCGAGCGGTAACAATGCGGAATACTGCGCCAGCGAGACTGCTTACCCGCCCGACATTGCTGTAGAGCGGAAAGATAGCCTCGCAGGCGTCAACGCAAAGGTTCTTCCGAATCGTGGCTTCAACCGAGTTTTTCTTTTCGATCATAATTTTCCTTCAAAGTAGTGGCAGATGAAAAGAACGATCGACAACTCCATCAAAATTGAACCACGCATAGAGGAAACAACTCTGAACAAGATGCTTCATTCCCGGTTTTCGGAAAACTGTGTTGAGTTTTTTATAGAATTTACATGGCAGATGAAAAGAACGATCGACAACTCGATGAAAATTTAACCACGCATAGAGGAAACGATCCCGAGCAAGATGCTTCATTTCCGGTTGTCGGAAATTTAGTTTCAGTTTTCCACCCTAAGGTTAACGGCAGTTGGAAAGAACGATCGACAACTCGATGAAAATTTAACCACGCATAGAGGAAACGATCCCGAGCAAGATGCTTCATTTCCAGTTGTCGGAAATTTAGTTTCAGTTTTCCACCCTAAGGTTAACGGCAGATGGAAAGAACGATCGACAACTCGATGAAAATTTAACCACGCACAGAGGAAACGATCCCGAGCAAGATGCTTCATTTCCGGTTGTCGGAAATTTAGTTTCAGTTTTCCACCCTAAGGTTAACGGCAGATGGAAAGAACGATCGACAACTCGATGAAAATTTAACCACGCACAGAGGAAACGATCCCGAGCAATATGCTTCATTTCCGGTTGTCGGAAATTTAGTTTCAGTTTTCCACCCTAAGGTTAACGGCAGATGGAAAGAACGATCGACAACTCGATGAAAATTTAACCACGCACAGAGGAAACGATCCCGAGCAATATGCTTCATTTCCGGTTGTCGGAAATTTAGTTTCAGTTTTCCACCCTAAGGTTAACGGCAGATGGAAAGAACGATCGACAACTCGATGAAAATTTAACCACGCATAGAGGAAACGATCCCGAGCAAGATGCTTCATTTCCGGTTGTCGGAAATTTAGTTTCAGTTTTCCACCCTAAGGTTAACGGCAGATGGAAAGAACGATCGACAACTCGATGAAAATTTAACCACGCACAGAGGAAACGATCCCGAGCAAGATGCTTCATTTCCGGTTGTCGGAAATTTAGTTTCAGTTTTCCACCCTAAGGTTAACGGCAGTTGGAAAGAACGATCGACAACTCGATGAAAATTTGACCACGCATAGAAGAAACGATCCCGAGCAAGATGCTTCATTTCCGGTTGTCGGAAATTTAGTTTCAGTTTTCCACCCTAAGGTTAACGGCAGATGGAAAGAACGATCGACAACTCGATGAAAATTTAACCACGCACAGAGGAAACGATCCCGAGCAAGATGCTTCATTTCCGGTTGTCGGAAATTTAGTTTCAGTTTTCCACCCTAAGGTTAACGGCAGATGGAAAGAACGATCGACAACTCGATGAAAATTTAACCACGCACAGAGGAAACGATCCCGAGCAAGATGCTTCATTTCCGGTTGTCGGAAATTTAGTTTCAGTTTTCCACCCTAAGGTTAACGGCAGATGGAAAGAACGATCGACAACTCGATGAAAATTTAACCACGCACAGAGGAAACGATCCCTAGCAAGATGCTTCATTTCCGGTTGTCGGAAATTTAGTTTCAGTTTTCCACCCTAAGGTTAACGGCAGATGGAAAGAACGATCGACAACTCGATGAAAATTTAACCACGCACAGAGGAAACGATCCCGAGCAAGATGCTTCATTTCCGGTTGTCGGAAATTTAGTTTCAGTTTTCCACCCTAAGGTTAACGGCAGATGGAAAGAACGATCGACAACTCGATGAAAATTTAACCACGCATAGAGGAAACGATCCCGAGCAAGATGCTTCATTTCCGGTTGTCGGAAATTTAGTTTCAGTTTTCCACCCTAAGGTTAACGGCAGATGAAAAGAACGATCGACAACTCGATGAAAATTTAACCACGCATAGAGGAAACGATCCCGAGCAAGATGCTTCATTTCCGGTTGTCGGAAATTTAGTTTCAGTTTTCCACCCTAAGGTTAACGGCAGATGGAAAGAACGATCGACAACTCGATGAAAATTTAACCACGCATAGAGGAAACGATCCCGAGCAAGTTGCTTCATTTCCGGTTTTCGGATATTTAGTTTCAGATTATTCGGCACAGCTTCCGGTCCTGCGTTCGATCGGCGGATGAGAGGAACGATCGACAACTCGATGAACATTTAACCACGCGCAGAGGAAGCGACCCTAAACAAGTTGCTCCATTTCCGGTTTTCGGAAATTTTGTTTCAGATTTTTTATAGAACGTATTCCTTCAAAGGAGTGGCAGATAAAAAGAACGATCGACAACTCGATCAAAATTTAACCACACATAGAGGAAACAACCCTAAACAAGATATTTCATGTCCGGTTCCCGGAAATTTTGTTCTACAGCAATGACGGACGCGTAAGCAGTCTCGGAAGCGCAGTACTACCGCTCGACATTTTTACGATGCCAAAGATCAAGACGGAGCGCGATACAAGTTGCGCTTCGCTGCAACGCCACGGGTGGCACCACCTGATGGACGCTACGGGTGGCGTCACCTGACGCGTACAACGCGAACATTATCGTTCTTTCTTCGAAATTCATTTGGTGTCGGTCAGGTGGCGCCACCCGTAGCCTCCGTCAGGTGGTGCCACTTCGCCACCGTGGCGTTACAACGAAGCGCAACTCGTACACACTCGTGAAATTCTGCGAAAGATTTACGTGGAAAAGCTATACCATCGAAGTATTGGAATACATACATTTAGCGATTTACTTTATAGTTGTTTTTTAATTCGGATTCTTGATGACCTGATTTTTTAATTTTGATTCCGGTAACCTGATACTGCGCGGTCTGCTACAACTTTTCACGATGATAATATTACGCGTAAATGTGAATAATCTGAAATTCACATGGCGGTCAATAGATCCGGTGTCAATTATGTCAATAAGTTCTAGTGAATAAATTCGTATTTCGATGATCTTACAATCGTTCTGCAAAACACCCATACAATTTTCACTGTAAAATCCGGAATAATTGATCGAATATCAGTCTTCATTCATTTTTTAAACGATCTTATTATTAACAAATGAAAGTCAGCTTTCATTGTTAGCGCAACACAATCATCTATAGACGGTATGTTTTTGTTCATGAACCTTCAATCAATAGTCATTTTTACGATGCTAAAGACCAGACTGACTAACGAAACTTACAGTTGATCAAGACGGAGCGCGATACGAGTTGCGCTTCGCTGCAACGCCACGGGTGGCACCACCTGATGGACGCTACGAGTGGCGTCACCTGACGCGTACAACGCGAACATTATCGTTCTTTCTTCGAAATTCATATGGTGTCGGTCAGGTGGCGCCACCCATAGCCTCCGTCAGGTGGTGCCACTTCGCCACCGTGGCGTTACAACGAAGCGCAACTCGTACACACTCGTGCACAAAATTTACGCGATGAAATTCTGCGAAAGATTTACGTGGAAAAGCTATACCGTCGAAGTATTGGAATACATACATTGGGCGATTTACTTTATAGTTGTTTTTTAATTCGGACTCTTGATAACCTGATTCTTTAATTCATGTCCGGTTTCCGAAAATTTTGTTCTACAGCAATGACGGGTGGGTAAGCAGTCTCGCAAGCTCAGTACTACCGCTCGACGCTGGCCCGGAGAGACTATCTTTCCGCTCTACAGCAATGTCGGGCGGGTAAACAGTCTCGCAGGCGCAGTACTACCGCTCGACGCTGTAGTACTCGAAAGTAGTGGCAGATGAAAAGAACGATCGACAACTCCATCAAAATTGAACCACGCGCGGAGGAAGCGACTCCGAGTAAGTTGCTTCATTTCCGGTTTTCGGAAATTTTCGTTCAGTTTTTTGTATCGAATTTACAAGTAATGACTCTTCGATCACACAATCTCGCGGAAAGAGTTTTACTTTAATGTGGTGCTAGATGAAAAGAACAATTCACAACTGCATAAAAAATAAACCACGGATATCGAAAACAACTCTAAACAAGTTGCTTCATGGTTTGTTTTCGGAAAATTTCTTCAAAATGTTTAAAAAATTTTTAAGAAATGACTCTTCGATCAGACGATCGCGCGAGAAGCATTTTCCTTTAAAGTAAATTTTTTATGCAAAGCATTTTTTTATGTAAAATTGCAATTGTTTATTTAACTACATATTTGTGATATAAAGATGGCTTATCGAAACAAAATCTTGAGTATTTTGGGCAATTCATTTTATGAAGATTATTTATGATTTATTAATTTTTATTGTTTGTACTTCATTGTTGAATCTAAAAATGTATTGCTTTACCATTTGCTACTTTTGCCGAATATATAATCTATACCGAATATATAATCTATACTCGATTCAAGATGGAGCGCTGCACAGCGACAATGCAGCTGGTTGCGCGCGCGAGCGCGCGTCTCCAATCCCTAGTACTTGTAAAAAGTAACAAGTAAAGTAAATTTTTTCCTCTCAAGTTTCCAGCTGCTGGCAGGAAGCACTCGGTTTTTTTTCGTGAATGTTGAAAACAATCGTTCAACTACAAGGTAGAAAAAGTGGGTGAAGAATGGCTTCGGTGGAAAGAAGGTGAACGTGACAGAAGCGCAACGGTACAAGGGATGCGTGGGCGTGAGATAGAAAGCTGCTTCAACCGCGTATGCAAGTTTATTCGATTGTGTAAACGTTGAAGAAATACATAAACGACGGCAGCAAAAGCAAAAAACAGCCGTGACTTCCGATCTGCAAATATCTCTCGCGTTTCAATGATAGGGCGTAATTGGGCGTAATATTTATCCCAAGTAATTGCAAACAAGTGCAGCAACTATCAGAGTCTCAATTGTTTACGCAAAAACAGATCTTAAAAATTCGACGGATCAGCGTATTTCACGTTCCGAAACAGTGGAAGAGGGCGGAAAAGAACAGACACTTATCGACGATCGTAAGATACGTTTTTTTTATAATTTGGCGAAATTGCAGCTAGAAAGGATCGAATGAAGTAATAAAGTGAAATCGTTTCGAATTTATGCAGATAAATAATAGGATACTATATAATAGGATAATGCTCGATCGGCACAAAAAAAACGAGCAAAGAGTTTGTTTTACAAAAGGGATAAGAATATTCGCGATTTCCCTCATCGAGTAGTTTAAAATATGGGAAACGCAAATGGTTCTGACTGCAGTTTCGATGTAAAATGCCGCGTGTTCAACACCTCGATTCTTGGTTTATGTACGCGGCATCTGGAAGAAAATAATGTTGGCTGCCGTTGTTTCGCGATCGCCTCACGAACACAGCGCTCGATCCACCTGGAAATGTACCGAAAGTGCAAGCGCAGATGCGAAACAAAGCGGAAATGAAAATTATAGCGGCTCGATCGTGTTTGCTGTTACGATTTATATATTTATATTTTTGTTTTTTTTATTTTTCTATTCCGAAACACTTTGTACATGGAAGGCACCGGTGGGCAGACTAATGCACGCGTGTGTATGCATGTGTGGGCGTGGGAATACGAGAAATTCATACGAGATTATCCATTCGAACAAATGTACCCAACTTATGACTTATAGATAAGTTTAATGGATCTGCAGACTCGTATACTTTTGCAAAGTCCCCATTTTTTTGAAAATAATTCTCGGATGTTACGCGATCAACCTACGAAACATCGATCGAGAGAGAAAAGCACAATAACGGCTGATGTACGAGCACGAGTGCTAATTTCCAACGAAGGTTGAAATGAATTTTTCGATTGCGATAGCTGAAATAAAAGTTTGTCCAGTTATTAACACATCCGCGTCAATATCATCTGTGATTCATTCCGGAGAATTTATAAAATCCAAAGTTCCTGAAAAAAACTCGATAATGAAACGAATAAACCAGCACATGCTGGCGCAGGAATAATTGAATGACGAAGCGCGATGGAAATCGGATGAGCGAAAATATGTGTCCAGAGTGACGTATTGCGAAATGACAAAGTCGACGCGCATAATAACAGGCCTTGATTAGACGTCTAATTAGCATAACGGTAAACGTTTCGCGACGTCACTCGTGCGTGCAATGCTGTAATTCATCAAGTGACACGCGACGGTGTGTGCGCTCGCGAGATCGGCGAGCATCGCACTTTGGTCAATGAGGAACATAACAAGATGGAATACGTACGATATATTACTTACAATACAGCGCAAGGGACGTGTGATGGAAGAAAATGAAGATGATGAAGAAGAGGACGAAGAAAGTGAGAACGATTGTGAAGAGAAACGATGCTTGGCGTTGCTCTCAGGAGCGTTGAATCTTTGCTGAGCGTGGAATAAACGCTCGAAGCACGCCCAACGATTCGTTTTGAGAAAGGGCTCACGCGTATCCGCAACAGACCGAGAGCCGCCTTAATTTGCTTCTTTAGAAATTGCGTCTCGTGCTCAAACCTCACAGAGGAGAGAAAGACTCGGAACAATCCCGCAAAAGCAATCGTTCCACGTAACCCCATAGACTATTCTCGGTCTGTGGCTTTTTCTCCCCGCTCTTTTTCTCACAGCATCTTCATCGTCGTATCTTTGTCCCTTTTGCCACTCTCGGACCTTGCTCACATTTTTTTCGGTTGTGCGAGCAAAGGGCTCTCGCGAAAGCAAAAACCGAGATGATAAATGTCACAAAGGACAAGTCGAACAATCGCGAATGTTACAATCCAACAAAGGAGCTGTATCTTTGAGAGCACGAGTCCTCACTCACCTCGTTGGATCGTTTGTAGGAATAAACGATGTAAAATGATGGCTCGCGGTGTCGCCATCCGAGAGAGTGGGTCGTCCATGCATTGTGTGTATTTTGAGTCCTGTATCGTTCTGATCCATTTCGAAAATGTCCATTATTCACGATGCAATATCCTCGTCCAATTGCAAATAGAATGAACTATTCATGTAGTTAATTTTAGCGTTCGCGTTTTTACACATGAACACTGAATTATTATCATTATTAAATTCATTTAGAACGAATGTATATAAATAACGTTTACATTATTTTATTTTCCGGATCGAATGAAGATAAAGGGTCCGCTTAGTATACTTGTCTATTCGCTAGTCGATTTACTCGGTGTTTTGTCCAAAAGATGCACGACGAGGTGGAGCTGTACCGAGTACGAGCATGTATTTCGATGACGTCAAAGAGCAACACCAGAAAAATCGGAGCAATCGATGCGACTCGCGAATTACATGAGCTTGTACAGGGCTAAAAGGTCGAGGGCACCGGCAAATCCCGCTGAATCTCTCGGCCAGACAGCACCAGGAATGTTTCTCTTGTATCAATTCGCGGTGCACTTCGAGCGCATCTTTCTTCTTCTCTTTTTCAGCATACGTACAAAGAGAAGATTAAACGTGCATCGCTTTCATTTCGTTGCAGCCACACGCAGGATCTCACAATCACAACGATATGTATTCCATTTGGAAAATGACGTTGCTCGGAAAGTTATTTCGTTGGATAAGAGGCAGAACGCACTCCGAGTTGTCGGGCTCGCACGTAGCTCGTTTAAATGCCGCGGCCTTAATCGCACGGACGTCAGGCGTTAATATGAAACTCATGGACTCGGTTGTCAACGCTTCTGTACCGCACTTTTCTCACTCTGAGCTTTCCTATCTTTTCTCATTCTCGTCTTCGTCCTCCTCATCCTCTTTTTATTTCATTTCCCCCCTCAATTTATCCGTCCTGACTTCTTTCCGCATTAAAACGTCGACACTTTCACGGGGGCGTACGTCGATTACCGAGTCCGCGAGCAAAACTCGCGCCTTCGACCGAACCCATCCACTCGTGGCCGCCTCTCTGCGCTTCGATTACGCGCGTATATGTATACGCGTGCGTGTTATGCATCGAGGAAATAAAAAACGTTGAAAAAGAGGCGTTGAGAAGCTTTCCCTTCCCGGTTATCAGTCTTCAGCAAAACCGCTCGTCCGAGGGTATCGGAGAAGACCGGGAGATCTACGCGCTGGGAATAAGACAAGAGTATAGACGAGTAGCGTGCAATTAGTAGGCTAATACGTTGTACGCTTGGAAATTATGCACTCCAGACACCCAGCCTGGCTGGTTCCCACAACGGCTGATCTCAATGTGAGTAGGGCAAACGAGAAACCGAGAGATTCCGAAGAAGAAGGCACGCACTGCTGGGAAGTCGGGTATAAATGTGTAGAAAATTGATTGAATCAGCGATCAGGATCGTCTTCATAGGGCTATTTGTCTCTTATGATCGAGACACGAAGGATGCACTGATCGAACCCTCGGTAAACTCAAAGACGCATCCCGTCAAGACTCGAGTGTGCTGTCGGTCAACGTTTATCACTGACGCAAAGAAAAAAAAACAAAAATAATCACGTCCCTGCACCATTGACCACCTACGTGAACATATACCACTGTACGGAAATGTTCATTTCCGTTGAAACATTTCTAACGCAAGGCAAATGTTGTTTTTGCGGTAGAAAAGGAGATCGAAGCCGAAGAAAGTAACTTGAAAGACGAATTTGTGGAATTTTCAGGCAGTTTTGGTATCGCCAGCTTTCAACCCGATAGGTTAGAAAGATGGCCAAAACCCCTCGTGGAACCGCCAGCTCCGATGCTGCTGTCTACGTAACCCAGGTGAAATCGGAGTAATTGGGAAAAGATCGAAGGTAACTCGAAGTCAAAAAAACAAGACGAGGCAAAGACACGATTGAAAACTGCACGAAAACTCGGGAGTAGTTGCGCCATCTTGCTCGTTCATACTTACATAGCGCATTGCGTGTACACCAGAGTACTGCCTCACCGATCGAACGGTTAATGAACTGTGCGCTCAGCGGCTCTCGCGAGTGCCTCCAACTCGCTCGAGTTCCCCCTTATTGTCTCTATGGGATGCTGAGAGACGTAATTATTGCGTACCGCGAGGCGAGACCACGCTGGGAGAGAGAGCGAGAGGGAGACGGATGATGAAAAGAGAACAACAAGATAGAGAGGCAACCCGATGATTGTGTGTATAGCGTGCCGCGCGCGCGACGTTTCATTCAGCAAGGAACAAGCGCGGCACTTTCTGTGTTCTCGCTGGTTTACGTTATACATACATTGGCTGCTACCTGTGTGAGCTACCGCCGACACGTTACGTTTCGTTTGCCATTATTACTATCGCTGCTTACCGCTTGTAAGTGCGCGAGAGTTATGTACCGGAATCGGCGGCAACCGATCGTATACAACGGCGCGAGAAAAAGAGAGAGAGAGAAAGATGCGGAGATATCAGCAGTGGTCCACCAAAGCTTTCATATAAACCGCAGAATTCTCATTGTCAGTCGCTTCTTTTCATTCACAGCCTGTAATTTCGAGCGAGTGCATCGAAACGTTCAATTCGTTGAAACGCGATTCAACGTCATGGCGCGCTCTTCGAGAATCCAATAAACGCGATAAAATTCATCAATGCGTTCTCCCAAGATCCATCTTCTTCGTGTACAGCCTTGGGAAATCAATAGCACGCCCGAGTGATTCGCTGACGTTCATGCACGCGTTAGTACGAATCACGTAGCTGTGCAACGACACAGATACAAATATAGGTCTCCGTTCGCATGACGTACATCAAATCCCCGGTGCGTTGAATTATCACCATGTGAATCCTTTTGTAGGTGCCCACGTGTACAATTATTGCATTATTATTCGGAGATGCTCCCGTTTATGAATCAAGACTCTGGTAGAGTGTTCTCGATGTCTTAACACTCGAGATATTTATAGTCGATCTCACGAGCTGCTTTAAGGTGTATTATCAAAGTGCAACGGTGTTTTCGAAGGAATAACTCGTCCCGGGCCTCGAACGATGCCACGCACGAGACTGCTACAGGCCCGAGTTCTATAATACGGGTTCCTACACACTCAAACACACTTACACCAACGTTTGATAGCACATAACCTTCGGAAAGGTGTATGGGGAGGGGGGGAGGGGACGAGGACAGTGAAGAAGCTCGGTAACAGGATTTCTTCGCGAGGACGACAAAGCGATGATCGGCTGGACCCAGCAGGTGCATCTTGAAGGAAATCGATCGAAAAATGTACCCACCAAGAGCAGGAAACTCGTGCGGATATCGCAGAGCGGCGAAGAGAAGATGGGAAAAAATTCGATAGGTGCGTGATTAGCGGGATGAGGAAGAGTCAAAAATGGCTCCAGAAGGAGATTTCAATCGAGGGAATGAACGCCCAACGAGCGCCAATGAAGTATACGAGCCTGCGAGCGAACGAATAAGGGCCAGCTTGATCAGGCGAGCTGCGGCTCACAGAGGCCAGACTGCGAAAACGTACGTACGTTTCATGGTGTGGTGTGCAGTAGGGCTCTCGGTACTGAAGATCTTGCGGGGCCCTGGGCGGACTACAAGAGCGAATCAACGGTGTTGGAGAACCACGCGCGGACAGGCCGTGAAAGCCAACCCGGTGGAGGAACTCTCGAAGAGAGGAGAGGTCCTCGAGTCGAGCGGTGCGCGACGCGAACGGGCAAAGAGTAAGCCAAGGAGGTTGGACGAGGGCGAACACTGCGGGTAAGAGTGAAGGAAAAACGAGAAGAGAAGATGAAGAGAATACCGGGCAGTTCTACTCGACGCGCCGCACGGTAACCTACGTGCTTTTATTACCCGGGAATACGCAGGCATCAAAGTTCCTTCGGTCAGATTTGGGCTGGGATGTGTTACACCAAAGGCCGCGGAGAGCATCGTCATCGTCGTCCGAGTCATCTTGACGCAACTCTGTCTCTGTTCTTCCCTCTTTTCATACAGTCTACGTGGAATTCCACGTTCATTTCCCACTAATTTCGACAAACGTGGGTGTGCAACCGCCAGGTAGAGCCCTGGAGGGACCCTCGGAAGGAGAAAAATAACATTATTACGGTGCTAAGTGTTCGGGAACGTCGAGGCTGCTCGCCGTTGCGCAATCGTTCAAAACTTTGGATCAGTTGACGGGAAGAGTCGCGGGCTTGGAAAGGACTCGAAAGATTAGTGAATCGCAATGTGATCATTCGGTCATTGGGATTTTGGTTGTGTTCGGGAGGTTGCGACTGATAATTCAAAGCTAAGAAAGTATCTACCTTGATTGTTTGCTCTACAAAAAGGCGTTTGGATATCTTTGATTACCTGCGAAAACAGGGACGCTTGTTTGTGCGATCGGACAGTGAATTTTGAGAAAGAGTCGTCGTACGGTGCCAGGGTAATAAAAAAACGACTAATCAAATTAAAAACAAGGATAATTGAACGAACCAACAACTGTGGCTTCTCGATGTTTGCTTTTCTCACGGTCTAGGCCGCCACAACTAGGGAACCGTGCCGTATCATGGATGATGGCAGTGGTTCACTTAAGGAGATAGGCACTCGATTCGACGCGCTGCCACAAACGCCATTTCGATCGGTTTTATGCGCCGCTCGTGAAAAATCATCATCGGGTATTTCTCGTGAAAATTAGACTCGCAAAAAGTGGTCCATGACTTTTGGTGTTCTATTCGAAAGTACCTGAGCGGTGAATGACGAAAAGACGAGTGGAAGAAAAATGTCCAGTGCCATGAGAACGCGTCCAATCGTGCTCTTCAAGGATGCAACGCGGCCAATCATCGATCTCGTATAATCATTAACTCGTGCAACCATTATAGCATCTGGGCAAGGAAAACGAGGAAAGGAGAGATAGGGAAAGAAAGAAAATATTATCTGGCAAAGTGTTGTGATCCATCAAAGTCCAAGAGCCAGGGTAATATAAAATAAACTCGATCCTCGTGGGCACGAGAGGAGGAGGAGGAGTGTGCAAGGGAGGAAGTTCGATCGAGTTTGCCGATCTCGTTTTCACGATCAGAGAACGTTGAGGCTGCGCTTCGGTGCCTTGTGAGTCGAACGGACCAAGACGGAGCGAAGAACACGAACGCGAAAACGAAGAAGACGAAGAGGAGGAGAAGGAGGAGGAGAAGGACGAGAAAAAAGTAAGAAGAAGAGTTGCTATCCTCGCGGACTCGGTGCAAGTTCGACGTGATCCGTTATAAGGTTAGAGGCTGTGCCAGGCCACAGGGCGCAGACCGAGAGAGGTCCAGCGAGAATCGAGCTATCCAGCCAACAGGAGAGTGCAACGTAGTCAAGACTAAAGAGGCATGAGACTGCATATCTATATGTGTATCACGTTTATATAAGAACAAGAGCGAGAGAAGGTTAGAAACATGAGATCGTACGAACGAGACAAGAGAATAGCGAACTCATTTATCCATTCGCCATTATTAACGATAGAAGCCGAAGGAGCGTAGTAAGATCGGTGTTCGCCTTCCCATCAACCTTCTGCTCTATGAAACTTGGCCCTGGAACTCGTATTACCTCTCGTGCGATTTATACATACGAATCGATATTTCAAACTATGTTAGTTATAGCAGCAGGTAGTTCATCGTTTTCTGCTGCAGACGTTGCAATTTTGTGATTAAATCGTTGGAGAAAATTATTGTAATTTCTTTTTTATCAAAAAAAAACCCAGCATGGCGATCGATCTCTTCAGGGCGATTGAAAATCCTTCCGACTCCGTGTACAGGGTCAGGTTGGCAATTTTTGCGAAATATATCGACGGAATCGTGAAGAAAGCCAAACAAACGTTTTGGAGTTTGTGAAAAATGTCTCCAGTATTTTCACGATACGCGAAATAATTCAGAGAGTACCGAGTGTGGATGACTTTGGTGCGTCACAGCCGAATCGCCGGAAGAATCATACGATCTAGGCAGAAGAGCTCGGTCGACGAAGAAAAAGGCGCCTGAGAGAAAGAGAAGAGAGGAAGATACGTGCTGGAAAAATGGAGGACTTTGCGCGGAAAGGCCCGAGAACCGAGCATCCGTGGTGCTCAACCTCGCTGTCCTTCTCCAGAGCTTCTAACCCCGCTGACAGAGGCGATGGGAGAACCGGCGATGGAGTCACCGGTTTGAGCACCGGCGCGCTCAACTTTATACGAAATCGCAGCAGCGTTCGTCGTCAGATCAAACGAGACTCGAGCAGTCGGTGAGTTGGACGATAAATTTCAATTCACAGGGATATAAAACGAAACGACGTTTTTTTGCTCTCTTTTGCTCTCTCTCGAGAGAAGAAAACACGTACAAAGAGTAAAAATTTATATATATATTCACTTTAAACACACAAAAAAATGGAATTACTCATGCGTTTGTTTTTTATTCGTCTCATTACAAAAACGCGAGTTGCGATAACCAGGTTTGTATATGTGTATACTAGCGCATATTATACGTTGAGAAGGGACGCCATTATGGTACCGGACAAACTTGGCAGGGCCGAACGGGTCTTTTCTTCGCCTCACCCTACCCCGGTCGACCATTTTTGTACATACGAAGAACGACCAACGTTCCTCGGACTTGTTCCGTGTTTGCACGTTTCTGGATCCCACCAAAGCAACGCCGAGATATCGCAGCAGCTTGCTTTTTTTCGTTGCGTTTCTTTTTTATCTCTCTCATCTCGAGTCGACATTTTGGTGCTTTTTTTCCACCGCGTACACTCTGTACGTGTATACTGGACATACACGTATGAATGTATACACTCGTCAACTGGAATCTGGGCGTAAAATTTGGCTAAAAGGGTCGAAGACCCCTCCTGGCGTTACGCACATTTACCCGCGGTAAAAATAGTTTCGAGTCGGAGGAAATTGATCGAAATGCAGCGGTGAAATAAAACGTAAACGAGATCCACGAGTTCGTTCTCTGGCCGTTAAAAATCGTCATCGATAAAAGTTTGCCGAGTGGAATCGAAGAAAAAGATCGCGGTGAAACAAAAATCCATCGGCTCTTCCGGGTTTCTCCTGCGAGGATGACCCTTGCAGACAGGGGACATCACTCGTAAGAAGCCACTGGGATATGGGAATGAGAGGGAGTTGTACCGTCTACGCGCGACGAGGACGACGGAAAAGAGAAAAAAAAAACGTACGAGGGGACCACACACGGATTCACATAGGGGCGAGGTGAAGCCACGAAGTGGTCCCCGACACTTCCGTGTTGTCCGACTAATGAATCGCCTTCTTCTTCTTCTTCGTCCAGCGGAGAGTCCTTGCGGACTCTTCGGATACGAGAATTTCGCCCCCATCCGCGTATCCTTGACAATCTCTTTTGCACTCTTGCACATGGAGAGACATGTAGTACTTTTGTCTTTTTTTTCTTCCATCATCAATTTTTTAATTCAAAGTTCGAACGGTCAAGAAGAAACTGACAATCTTCTCTTGGCAAAAGAGGCGATTTTTTTCTTCATCATCCGAACAGCGAGTGTAGAAAACAGGATTCCGACAAAGCCATCGACGTCTGAAGGATGTCAAGAAATCGCGAATTTTTCATTTAGCTTTTATTTTTTTCAACGAAACGCCAACTTTTCCTTCCGTCGTGAGAATTTTTGTAACCTGTTTTGCAAGCCACGTGTTTGAACGCTGCAAGAGAGTAACGCGAAATTGTATCTTAATTCGCGTTTGGGAAACTTTTCTCGACGAAGCCTCGAACGATTGAATGTCAACAACGGTTCTGCCGATAATTTAATTGGACTGATAATAGGAAACTTGGATGCAACTTTTATCGTCGAGATTTATGGCGAGGCGTTAAAGCCGAGTCTCAACTTCCTGGCGAATAAAAAATAATCTTGTTTTCATAACATATAAATGAGTAATGATGAAAAAAAAATGTCGATGGTGTATGTTATCGTTGCAATTATTTGAGGACAGGGACGTCGATTATGTATAATTTATGTGTGTGTTGGTGAGTTCCCGTTCGTTTATATTCGATTATATAAGATGAAGAGTGCTAGGAACGTTGTCCCCTGATCGGTTGACCCATTATCGGTAGCATATCGCTGTGCACGATCGTTCGTGAACAATTATAATGCATATAACGGACAACGGCAGGTTGTCCGAGCCGAGCAAGACGAGGTTCGACAAGAACATGTTATATATGAGTCAGGAGAAATCCCCTCTCCTCTTCAATGTATCAGGAATCTAAGATTCCATGTAAGGTTCAACCAAGTTCGACCTTTCAGCCACGATCTAAGACCATTACTCGACTCGTTCTCTCTCTCTCTCTTCGCTCTTTTGCTCATTGACTCCCAATTTTTTCACCCGAAAAAGTCATCGACGAGTCAATCGAAAAATGAAACGAACGTCTCGTCTTTTTTCCCCGTTCCTTGGATGGAAAATAATTATTTAAATTAAATGTTGTGCAGTAAGGAAGTAATTGCCAATTATATTTGTCAAAAAACTGAAAGTGTCAATGATACAGCAGTAAATATCGCCAATTATAATTCCAGTCGTGTCGTTAAGGATGTGCGGCGAGTACAGTCTCGAAAAAACCAAAATGGAATGATAATTTCGCGTATTTAGCGATTCTATAAAGTTCGGAAAAAAACCAATGGTATTTAAAATACTGAGCGCGGTAATTTTCGACAATAAAAGTATCAAAAAGTCATTAACAAGTTATGATTATGCGGTCTTGAAGAAAATTAGAAAAAATGGAGTTTTAAAATACCGGAAAAATCTCAAAAAAATTCAAGTGCATTCAAAAAAATGATCGAATCAATGTAATATGAAAAAATAACAGCTTACAGAATATTTTCGCATTTCTTTGCAACAAATTGGTGTTGTAATTCAATGTTATTATCAATACATTTTGTGCTTATTATCTTAAATACGATTAATTGACAAAATTCTCGTTTTATTTCGATTTTGTTGAGCCTGTATGCGCGACAAGTCCTCAAGAAATCAAAATTCCCCATTTATCATCTAGTAAATGCAATCATTGGACTTCATGTGAATTGCCACACGAGCCATCATCAGAGATGTACAGTTTGAATATGGACGACACTGTTCTAGGCTCAATTCGTAATTATATATTCCACAATTCAAATTAGCCTCCAAGGTGTGTTGGTTCACCAGCATCCAAGGCATAAGCTTCACAGTTCCCTAAAAAAATTCATCAAAAGCTGATCAATCGTCCGAGTGTTTTTACGATAAACAAAAAAAACTCTCGTTTCCGACATGAGCGCCATCTTTTTCTCTCCATCTTCATCGACTAGAACGAGGAATTTTTTTATTGTTAAGTATTTAAACAATTTATCGGAAACCTTGGGTATGGGACACTCGAATCCATCGAGATTGAATGCCTGGGATGCTTTGTAACGAGCCTCCACGCTCTTCGGTTCGTAAATTTCTTTCCACAAAAGAGTGCATAAATTAACATCGTTAGATAATGGCCCGAGGATAGGATTACCATTCAGCGTCAATTTTGGCTTGAACTGAAACAACGCCAAAAATATTTTTTAATCTCATAATAATGCAAAAAGGTTCCGTTGCTCAAATTCGTCACAAATTTTGGGAACAAAGTAAAGGAAATCATTTTTTTTTCTCAATTAGGATTTACACGAATTCATCTATACTTGTTTCACGAAGAATCCTCCAATTTGATATTGATCTGGTACACTCGAAATGTAATCTCGTAGAAATGTTTATTCGTCAATTCTCGAGTGTTTACGATCTCCCCTGCGTTCGAGGAAGTGTAATAAACACAACAAATGTTTTTGTTTCAATATTTTACGTCATTTTGTTTTCTGAATCTCGAAGGTATTCCTGCTGGCGTGTGATATACTCGCCCATGAGATCTATGATCTTGAGCAACACGAAGAGTTGTCAAATGAAATATATATATATACGTTTTGTGTGTAATAGGACGAAGTAAGAAGGGAAGCAGAGAATCCGTGTGTCTGTACAACCAGAGCAGAGAGTGTCATAAAGTTAGAGAATTCGCTCGTGAAACACGACACGGGATTATTGCACCAGAGGAATATCGCCTTGGACGACATAAACTGCTCGTTTCACGGATATACTCGTTCACTGGAAACCCGAACCATATATGTTTGTCGCTAGGTATTTGTTGGTACCATTTCGGTACCAACTACGACGATTTTTTTAATATCACGAGGTCAATATCGGCACTGCATGGTCCCCATACACTGTACGTTATGAGGACCTCCATTTTGTGGATTAAAAGTGTTTAAAAAGGATCGATAAATTCTAGTCACGAATTGGAGAAACGATGGCATATATACTTACAGGCAGGGGTGAAAAGCAAGGTTGAAAATAAAACAGATTTTATTCTAGACATTTATGTCAGTAAAATGAAAGAGTATTCAATTTTATACAAAACGTACTCCCTATTTCTGATTTATTTCCAAACGTTTTTTGGGTCAATGGATTTATTCTTATTCTTGATGGAATAAAATGTAGAAAATATTGTTTTTACGCGTGTACCATAATATCCGAAGTCGTATGAATTTCTTGATTGATAGTCATGTATATAACGCTGTCATCGCCCTCGCCAATTATTTCAATCGATACACAATCGTTTGGATAATGAATTATGTGCTCTGACAAAATCGTACTGTTGAACTGTTTATAAGCGCCCTGAAAAAAAAGAATTTTCATGATTGTTAGTTGAAATAACGGTAACAGAACTAACGTTTTTTTGTTTATTTCTTACTTTTAAAATAATTAGTTCAATTCACCTTGACCGGAAGCACCGAGGCGTTGATTACAACCAATAACACAAGCCACAACATCATCTCGTCGTTTTACCAATAAAATTATTCCGGTAAAACAATATTTTAATTTTTTAATTCCGAGTGTTTCTTTTTTATATGGCACACCGCACAAACTGCTCGGTTCTTCACTGCCAACTATTTCACGTTATGAGAAGACGGAATAGTCCGTTACAATCACGATAATAGCCGGCCAATTTGTTTTTCTCCTCATTATGAACAATTTAAAAAAAAGATAGCAGAAAAATAAATGCTTTGTCGTAATGTGCCTGTTAGCCGTTTTTCAAGCGCTATCGCACAAATTCACAAAATTGTACACGACGTTCCGAAAGTTCGAGAGAGTTGAAGAAAAGTAACAATGCCAAATTGATGAAATGGCGGAGCATAAACAAAAAAGATAAGCAGTAATTCCTACTAGCTGTGCAATATTGTTATTTTAATTAAAGTCATCATTTTTATTAGCGTTCGACTTTAATATATTGCAATCGCTGAAATTGGCATTTAAAAGTTACAATCGAAATTGTCTCTATAGTTCAAAGATTCGTGATTCGCGCGATAATCGATTTTCTCAGTGGGGTTTGTTAAATCACGAGAACAGACTTTTATGCATTTTTTTAATTTATGGAAAAATTTATATTTAATAAAAAGATACTTCGATAGCCGCTGGCATAGATTGTATATTTATATAATGTCAAGGTATCCTCTGCGTAAAAAAACGTAAAGATGCGTTTCACAGCGAACGAGCATATTGCAAGATCCATTTCGAACTCTCTTGCTTCATCCCCCCTTAATACATATATATATATATATATATATATATATTATATAGTATATAGTATATGTATTTACATACTATATATGTTATGAGATACCCCAAGGCTCGCATCGGAGATTTAGCACTCTAGCGAGAAAGCACTCGATGCGATTTATCGCCTGGCCCCGGGTCAGGCCCTCGAAGTGGAAACTATTACGCGGCTTCTCCAAGACTCTTCCCGATCTTCCCTTCGACCCCACCAATTCTCCCACACGCCCCGTAACAACTCGGGAAGACACGGTAGGAAAGAAAGAGGGCAGAGCGCATTGATAATGCACTTGGGAACCGCAAGAGTCCAGCTCCGAGATTCATTGAACCCTTAAGGGCGTTCCTCATTTTATCGGCCGGAAAGGGAATTTATTGTTTTCAAGAATTTATTTATCGAGCATTCTAAACTCAATCGCGCTGTTTTTTTCATAGATACTTTTATTCAACTTTCCTCCCACATTTCCACAAATATATACTGGAAAAAAGTCAGTTTCTTATGAAAAACTACCTTGAGAACCTGCAGACGTTTGTCCAAGATGCAACACGAGTCAATCCAGCGAGTGCAAAATGAAGGAAATGGAAAAGAAGAGAAGCGAGTCGCGCGAGCGAACACGCGGGAAATACAAGTGGAAGCTATAAATCTTAACATATCCGAGTACACAATAAAACTAGAATGCATTTACCCCGCGACATCCTGAACGTGGAGCGTTACGAAAATGCGCACGAAAAAGCTGGAAATTTCATGCGAATTGAAATAAAATACAGTCGATTATTTCGGACAATTTCTACATTAATCTTTGTGGAAAATAATCATGAAAATATATGCCTGAAACACCGTTTATCCTTGCGAGCAGATACCGAACACTTGCTGAGCATCGATCGATCTTAATCAAGACTTTGATATCTAATTTCATTTGGCTTTATTTACGCAGCTATTTATTTATATTTGTATACGAAAAAAAAGAAAAATATATTGGCATTTCGATCTCTCGAGTATCGAAATGAGATAATTCTCAGAGTACGTTATTGCTTCAAGATATTAATATTAGCATCTCTATGTGTCGTACACCATACAAACTCCAGAAATGATGCATGCATTACGGCAATATCCCCTTAAAATCTTACATAAAATTGTTAACTATACACAATATTTTCATTCGTTTTTCATCCTCTTTTTACACTGCACAGCTGTCAGCTTTGTTCACGTTCGTGACCACGCAAAACGGTACGTAACCGGGTACAAATCGATCATTAAAAACAAGGAACTTCCTGAAAACAGACAGTCTTTTGCCTACAATCGTCGTGAGATACTTTTATAGCTGCTCGGACAAAGCTCATACATTTTTTATCATCAAGTTACCAAGGACTAATGATAAATGTGTATTTCGCGAAAAGATCCCATGAGAACTATTAAATTTTTCAAAAATCATTCAACAAAGAAGCGATTATTCAGCGATACAAATCCAATCATCGAATCCGATCGAGACTGCGTCATAATCTAATTTTACCAAATCGGAGAGAAAGTTCGCAAGCAACAAGCGAGAGGACACGTTCTCGTGAGCGATGAAACATCGCTTTTTTCGCCAATTTACAACGAAGAAACGAGTATAGGAAATATCGCATTGCATGGCACGTTGAAAAACATGATCCGGAACGTTTGACGAAAAACCGCCGCGTTCGTGATCGCGGATAAGAATGGCGGAGGATTTGAGAATAGAAGGAGAGGGCAGAAAATCGTCGAGCATTAGGTCTCTCGATGCACCAGAGTGTGTTTGCGTCTTGGAGAGGTTTCCAACCGGCGCCATATTGACCCGACCTCGTGAACTTCCCTGTGGAGTTCCAGAGCAAAGAGAGTCTCTCTCTCGTTCTTTCTCCCTTTCCCAGAGCCACCTCCCGTTACTCTCGCATCAGGGCTATCTTGTACATAAAATAACGTGTATATATATATACATATATACATATGTATGTGAGTGCAAGTTTGATTCCCAACGTACCATGTAAAGGGAATCCCCCCTTCGCTCCTCTATATCCTGCATCGCCCCCGCAAAGCAAACCGTAAGTCTTAAACACCGAGAGTTCTTGAGTGAACTCTCTGCCTACATATATATATATACACACACACACACACACACATAAATGCATATTTAACTTCGTGTGTGTCTACATGTGCAAAATCACGCGGGAAATGGAGCACACAGACGACTATGCTCGATTACGAAGCGACTTGTCGTGAGCTCACGAGAACTTGGTCGAACTCGAGCAAATATTGTTTATATACCTTTATGTTAATACCATACCATATATAATGTGAGTTAAATGCATGTATACGTATAAATAATATACGTAGGCATCAATGTGCTGGTATTCCACAAAAGTATAGGATCGAGTACGTGAAAACTGTCACGATATCGACTCGCAAATATTGAATGTCTCGAGGATCGTTTCACTTCCGTTTCGCTCGGGAATTGACGTGATTGGCGTTGACTAATCCCGGGGTACATGGGATCGGTATGAGGAAGAGAAGAAAATAGGGTTTATGTAGTTTGTTACGATACCTTTCGATTTTTCATCGTTCAGGTAGCGAATGGTGTAGATTGTTATCAATGGAGAAATTTCAATCAAATACTCACTACGGTAGTAGACGAAGCAGTAGCATTTCCTTCACATTGAGATGTAATTTTAACGCGAAAATTTATGAGCATCAGTTGCCTGCTCCATGAATGATAAGAATGTAATGAAATCAGGTAGCAAAAAAATGAATTTTATTTATACAAATTTACGTTTATTTGTTTATTTATTTATTCATCAGCTTTTTCACTGACAAAATCTCCGCTCAACATACACACACCCGCGTGTATGTATCCTGTGGCGTACACCGCACATAATAACCATATCTACGTAAACATACGTAAACTACAAATTCTTCGTCTTATTACACTCAAACGGAGTTTATTCGCGCATAGAAATATTACAATATAGACGATGAAATACGATGAAATGCGCATGGGAAGTACGTGAGCTAGAACGTTACGTTAGGTCAAAAACGGGTATTCATGGACGACGTACAGTGAGCGCCAATTGAAGTGGGCCTCGTCGTTTTTTGTTTTCGATTTTCAGTATTTTCAGTATTTTCAGCAATATCCTGAGAGTTTGACTCCTCTAAACGCCATCCCATTCAAGCTCATCAGAGGGAGCAGCATCTTTTCATCTGTACATCTGTATGATCCCTCGAATGACGCAATAAGCCTCGAAAAACTCCGGTGCCATACGTGTCCGTTTTCGAGATTTCCCCAAAAACTCAAGACGCACCTGTACTTTAGACTGATTAAAAAAATTATGGTGTTATCAAGAAAATTGTCGAATTTTCGCAAGAGCATGTTTCTTTCGAACGATAAAAAAAATTATCTCATAAAAAGTCGATCAAAAGAGTAAAATTATAGTGTCATCAAGAAGATTGTCGAATTTTCGCAAAAGCATGTTTCTTTCCAACGACCGCATTAACAAAAACACGACGTATCGCACTTCAATTGGCGCTCACTGTATATACAAATGGATAATATTCATCGGCGTACATATCAGTTTTTACTGTGCAGTAAAGTTTAACGTTGACTACTTCGCGTAAAAGTTTCGTCGGTGGACCAGCCATTCAATATTTTTCTGTCCATTTACGTACCCATATCACGTGTACTCAAGTTTATATGCACCGCGGATTTTACAGTACGCGTTCAGCCCTCCTTGCCCACCCTCCTCCGTCCCCGCAGCTAGACATCTTCCATATTAGGTACTTCATTACGGATATTCTCGAGTTTATACCTATCTTCGTGCATCATCTCTAAACCCCCGGTATAAACGTAATTAGACGCTATATGCGTATCACTCGGTTCGGCGTGCATGAGAAATTGCACGAACCGCAATATCACGTACTTGCAGCACACGTAGAAAACATTCTACAATTTATGTTTATTAAAATAATCTCGTACGCGAAAAAATAAAAACGGAGATGAATTATAAATGCGAATCGAGATATCGGTAATTGGGTCACGATAAGTTTCATGAAAATGTCGGTCAAGAGTTTTCAAAAAAAAAACTGACCAACAAACGGTAACGCGAGTCGAGTCGACATTGCCAATTGTCGTTTCGATGTTTCTTCATTTTTTTCGAAAGGTTACTACATTTTTTTTGCGACAAAAAAATGCAAATCTGTGGAAGAAACAGTGGAGTCGAAGGAAAATTGAGGAAAAAGAGACGAATAAAGGATATGCACAGGCGCACAAGTATTTATGACAATTGTACGTAACGCTAAACCGTATTATCAGTTATGAGATATAACGTCCCTCTGCGGTCAACTACGTGTATTTTACAACAGTCTCTGTGTCGAAGCGAGTTAATAAGAACACCTAAGGTGTACATCCACCTACTCGTAATATCTGCACGTTGGTCGTCGTACCGAGGTCCTTTTACCTCAGTGACGATCTTGAGGATCGTGTACGACGCGAGGTCGTGTTACTATTTACGAGAAAACCGGAAATCGTTTTAAAGCTCGAAAGAAAGACGGAAAAAGAATCTTGAGCAGGAGAACATAGAATCTTGTACAGAAATATATAACAGTGAGAAAAAGGTGCAGGAAAAAGAGGGGAAAAAGCATCGCTCGAGATGCCAGCGAACACTCGGCCAAGAAAACTGTATCTTCCATCACGCTTTCTTGAAACTTGTGCTGTATATATAAATAAATACATATCCGCGTGTAAAGGAGTTTAAAAAATCTTAGCCATCATTAGTCGAAGCTTGACGGTGTGCGATTCGTCGATCGAGTTTCCGGCTCGACCTTTGACGGTCGAAGCCTGCTCACGACGTAATTTTAGCTAAACACGAAACCGCGAGTGCCCCGTAATCTAGGTTCCGACCCTTTCATTTCCGTTCGGCGAGGAATAAACTACCTCCAGCCCTCGATACGATCGATTTATTTTGTTCCAGATACGGTCGATCCGATACAACATTTATTTCTACGGTAATGGTGCTCTTGAAAAATAATCGAACGTTTTTGAAAATGTGGGCTTCTCTTTCCTTCGAAATATGTACACCAATTTGCGTCTCTCGTTGGAATGGAATTTCGCAAAAAGATTGCAAAGTTACGTCAAATAACTGCGATCCGGAAAAACATGTGTTATGATTTCTGGTAGCATCTCGACTTTTTGTCATTTTTTAAATCGGAAGCAGTGCCATATTGCACATATGTTTATACAGTCAGCTTCTAAAGCTCCCAAGCATGTGGAATATAACTTTACACGTAAAAAAAGCATATAACACGTATGAAATTTTGCACGTAAATTAGGCAAGAACGTAGGCTCATCCATCTGTGATTTTTGCAACGTTGAAAAATTCGGAATTTATCAAATTGAAAATAAACTCTTCACACACTTTCGAAGTTTTGTAAAAAATGTACAAAAAAATCTCTACCCAAAAGAAAAGAATTTCTGTACGACGAGGAAGCACTGACCATTGGTGTCTGTTTAAATGAAATTTAAAAATAACTATTCATCAGTTATAAACATAAAAATCTTTTTTTTTTGTAATACAACGATTTATTAAGAAAATGTCGCAGTTTAAGCTGGTTCTAGATATTACGGGGAGAGTGCTGAACAATCGAAAGAAAATGAGGGATAATTTTTGAAGGGGGAAAAAACGTCACTGAAAATAAAACCAAATTCGCAAGTTGTGAGTGGCAAACCCACATCAAAATGACGTGGAACGCCTTACCTGTATATGGGGCATTCCATGCCAACTCAACCCAACGCGAAAAATCAAAATTTTCTAATTCCCTGCAACCTGCCTATGTTTTTCCAAACTTTTTTCTCAAACCGTTACTGCCATATAGATTTTCCAAAATTTCGATAGTTTCTTGCAAATGCTCATAACTTCTCGGAGAATGCACCGAATCGAATGGAGGTTGAACAAAAAATGTTTTCAAAATCGAGGAAGGGTTTCTCATGGAGTAGAAAAAGACAGGAAATTTCAGCCAATTCGAAAATGTCAATTTTCATCATGGGTCGAGTTGGCACGGAGTGCCCCATGTGTACATACGTGTGCCTGTGTGTATAGCATACATTATGCTACGGTAGAGCGAATGAAAGGTATTTAAATAAAAGACTTTAAGTACCCACGCGTATAAACTAAGAGGGAGGCTTTTGCCAAGCATAACCACGTGTGATAAGTGCTCCTGAGCACTTCCAAGTTCTCCTCAAGAAGAAGGTGGAGGAGAGCAAATTCTCAGTGTCGTCGAGGACAAACGACGTACAGAAGAAGCAAGAACGCAAAATATGTGTATACGAAAATCATTCGTATTTTATTCAAGTTCCTTGCAAACTATACAATATGAATTTTATTCTCTAGATACAGCATATGCAAAAAAAATGGAGCTGTACAAGCGTATTCAGTGTGTACTTTAGTCGTGTATTGCGGCCCTTGAACGTTTGAAATCACGTCCATCGGCGTGCACGAATAAGCACTACCTATAATCGTTTGTCATTTAATCGCGATGACAATTTTGTGCCTCCTGTTTGTTTCATCCTTCAGGAACAAACTTAGGACACAGGACAATTGTTGTAACTTACTATAAAAATGGAAAACCCATAATTTATGTTGCGATATTTAATTGATATTTGTCAATTCATTTGTTGAATATATAAACAGAATTTCTCTCAATTAGCAATTACTGTTTATCGAGTCCCTCCCGTTTGTCTCATCGTTCAGGAACAAGCTTAGGACACATGACAATTGTAACTTACTATAAAAATGGAAAACCCATAATTTATTTTGCGAAATTTAATTGATATTTGTCAATTAATTTGTTGGATATATAAACAGAATTTCTCTCAATTAGCGATTACTGTTTATCGAGTGCCTCCTGTTTGTCTCATCCTTCAGGAACAAACTTAGGACACAGAACGATGTTGTAACCTACTATAAAAATGAAAAACCCATAATTTATCTCGCGATATTTAATTGATATTTATCAATTAATTTGTTGGATATATAAACAGAATTTCTCTCAATTAGCGATTACTGTTTATCGAGTGCCTCCCGTTTGTCTCATCCTTCAGGAACAAACTTAGGACACATGACAATTGTTGTAACTTACTATAAAAATGAAAAACCCATAATTTATGTTGCGATATTTAATTGATATTTATCAATTAATTTGTTGAATATATAAACAGAATTTCTCTCAATTAGCGATTACTGTTTATCGAGTCCCTCCTGTTTGTCTCATCCTTCAGGAACAAACTTAGGACACATGACAATTGTTGTAACTTACTATAAAAATGGAAAACCCATAATTTATGTTGCGATATTTAATTGATATTTGTCAATTAATTTGTTGGATATATAAACAGAATTTCTCTCAATTAGCGATTACTGTTTATCGAGTCCCTCCTGTTTGTCTCATCCTTCAGGAACAAACTTAGGACACATGACAATTGTTGTAACTTACTATAAAAATGAAAAACCCATAATTTATGTTGCGATATTTAATTGATATTTATCAATTAATTTGTTGAATATATAAACAGAATTTCTCTCAATTAGCGATTACTGTTTATTGAACTTGTGTCCTCGATAATCCAGCTGAGAAACAATATTGAAGAAACCCGCGATAAATGCATATCGAATTATCGACAGTCAACTCTGAACTGCATTGATCCTCCGAAGCTATACTTATCTTCCAATCTTGCCCGCACGTTCTACACATATAGTCGAAAAGGACAGTTTTACCTCACACGACTATTTGCTCTACGAGTTCGTCCTCCATTCTCTCACGTGAACCTCTCGCTGTACTTAATGTATGCCACGTCACCGTACATGTGATCTTACTTTTCTCCAACGCCATTTTTTCATGTTTCCTCTTCCACTTCTCCCTCGCTCATCCGGTACAATCCGTTCCCTCGATGACTATTTCCATGTCCCTTGACACTTCCTTGCCCATTCTCCCTTTTCTCCAAGATTGCTCACACTCTGCCGCATCGATCGATCGATCGATCGAAGATATCGCGGCTTTTTTTTGGTATCAATAGCATCAAATCGCGTGACGTAACGAGAATAGAAAAAAGAAAGTTCGATCTGTGATGTCCGGGATCATCGTGTGATACAACATCGTCTGTTGTATCTCGCGTAATTAGCATCGATGGACAGACGTGTGTATATATTATAGCACGTGTTTGACGCTAAACAAAACCTCATCACGTGACTCTTCAACGATCAACAGGATGAAAAGAAAAGACCCATTGTATATATATGTATGTCGATATGTCGAAAGAGAAAATGTGTGGAGGAACGACGAAAACACTGTCATCGCAGCTCGGTGTGCGATCTCGTGTCGTATGGAAAATTCAAAACGCACTTATCATTCAACTCGAAAGTACTTTGATGATCGAACGTTTAATATTTTACAGTTGACACCTCGTAGCTTACTGTCTCTTGATTTCGGAGGTGGATCACCGGCTAAGAAATATGAGCAAGCTCTGATGTTAAATCAGAATATCTTGTATGAGAAACCACCGACAAACTTTGAAAATATTGTATCGCAGGTTAAATGAAAAATGTAGCAAACAGCCTTCCATTTCACCAGTTTCATCGACAGACCCTCCTTAATGATTCGTAAAACGCAAATATACACATGTAACGTTTTTCGTTCATTATAAAAAAATTCAAAAAGCTTCCTAGACGAAGAGCCTATTTTTAGGGATTAAACATGTTTGTTTGAGCATTAGAAGAATTTTTCCACATATTTTGGCCTATAAATGAGAAATCATTATTTATTTTCCTTGGGAAAGAGAGATTCAATGCAAAATTGCGAAAAGTACACGTTTTTAGTGAGACATGGAGTGATCGTGATAAGTAAAATGCATAAATTTTGTGTAAAAATCGCACTTGGATGGCGTTTCTATTCGCGCCATTAATTTTCGTAACCCTCCGAGTTATCCGCGATTGCTCCAGAGCCATCACCGAGCCTGGGGTGTAATTTTTTGCTCCAAAATTTCTTAATAACGTTAACAGTAAGAAATCATAAATAATGCGGTAAAGTAGAGAGAAAAAACGATGAGAACAAATTGAAATACAAATAAAAGAGAATATCATCGATAAACAGTTTATATACGTGGAACATTGAAAAAAAAAAAAAACACTAGACAAGATCGTGCTCCACTTGCACATTTCTCTTCACACACAGCTTCCAGTATAATGGCCCTTCGACCAAGATTTCATTCTCATCTCTCTCGTCATCCTTCAACGAGCAACGTTTTCTCGCATCATCGACTCTGTCCGCTTTTACACCCGGACCCTTTGTCCTTTTCTTCCTCTCTGTATTTCATTCTTATACCGATTTTGTCTTTATTTCAAGCCACTGCGATAAATATCGCCGGCAATCGACATAGCCTCGGAACATCATGATTGTAACTCGAGAAGAGTCACACGGATCTTAAAAATAAATATTGAGGAAATTCTTTTGACTAAACAATCGCCGGTCGGATGAAATCCGTGCCGTTGAGTGAAAACGGAAATGACGGTCATATTTATCGAACGATCATCGGGCCTTCGCTCTTTCGTGTTGTAAACAATAATTGTTGCATTAACGTGCACGATCTCGAAGAAGAAACGATCGGGTCTTGATCAGAATGAATTCAGCCGACGAATTCATATTTTGTGAAAACGTTAAAAAGCAAAACAATGATGCATGGCATTTTGGAGCACTTTTTTCCACATCACTCGAAGCATTATTCGATCTAAAAAATCTCTTGTCGTTTGCAACAAAATATACAGAGTGGATCAGAACATTTTCCGTATGGTATTATTAATGTTGAACCTGTATGAATTCGAAACAAGAGATAAACTCCGTCCAATTGCAATTAGCAAAGTACTCTGGACGATTAACTTGAAAACTCAAAAATTGGAGTAAATTAACCTTTATTGTTCAATATTATTTTCCATTAGCAAGTCACAACGCGCAACGATAATTGCAAAATAAAAAAAGATCAACTTGGGCTTATATACGACATCCTCGGTACTCCAAAAGACAGGTATCGTTAAAGTGACATCGGAGAAGTGAGAAATAACGAAAAAACGAAAAGAAAAGAGGGAGAACCGACCCCATTCGCTTTCGTTTCTCTCCCACGCGGCAGTAAAAAGAGTGATGATGTGTACGAGAATGAAAGGAAGGTAAGAGAGAATGATTGAGAAAAAAAGGCCGCAAAAGACTGTAACAAAGATGGCTGGCACGAGTCCCTTTGTTCGGTAACCGAGAGTGAACAATGGCGCGCGAGGATTAGTCGGCGAACATCTCGACGACGAATCATCATCGAAATCTTGAAAAATCTCATCTCATTCTTATCTATATCTGTATACTTTTACCGAACGACGTGTAGTTGTATCGTGTATCGATTACGAACGACGAGAACACCATTCTAAGCTGCTCCTACACACTCTCGGTTGGCCCATTTAACTCGAAACCGTCGTAATTCCTTCGGCGAAGCCAACATCGACACACTTATGGTGGGTCCAGCTCAAGGACACGAGGAATCGGATTCATCAAAGGGACGTCCCGGACGTTTGAGAATAAATCTCAAGGTCCTTTGAAAACTTTCTACCAAAGGTCCTCGAGCATCATCGTCCCATTTTTGCTTTTTATTCAAAGGATCAAAGAGGCTCAAGTGTTTCATCAATTTTTCAGACTTTCGAAGGGAATCATTTTATTCTTGATACTACCGATATGTTTTTTGAGAAAAAAAATACTCGTGAAAGAACAGCAGATATAAGGCTGCTCGTACAATTTATTCAACTTTTTCAACAATGGGCTGCTCCAAAAGCATTGTCAAAGTCTGTGAAAAAAATTGAAATGATTATTGAATGCATTCGCATATGTATAGCGTATGTTTAGTGGCAATCCGACGATTTGCACGGATGGGTTGAGCCCAACGGATCGTGAATCGATAAAAACGAAGGGGGCACGGCGAAATGAAACTCGAGACGATATTTCGTAAGGTGGCTACGCGTCTCAAAGTATATTCAGACTCGATGCGAGGCTGTCACAGGGGAGGTCTCTGAGGTCAGTCGAAGAACCCACGAGCTTTTTGTCCAATTTTTTTTTTTTCTCTTTAAATATTGATCCTCGTAGGACGTCTCTTCGTTGATGAATGTTCGAACTGGTGGAGATATAAGTATGGAGATATATGCTCCGGAATATCGAGCAAACATGCACGGGGACCCGGACAAAAAAGCCTTGGTGAGAATGAACTTGGTAACGAGGGAGATGGGTTCGTTAAATGGCCGAAAAATAAATGGAATTTTGTTTCACGTGTGCCAAAAGAAAAGCATGGTTCGCGGAGAAAAAAAGGTACATCGAAACGCGACGTCGTTAAAGTCCATCTTGAGAGCGAGTTTTCACCTGCGCTTCTTTGAACTTTTCCATGACAAAGCGAAAAATAAATGTACGAGACGACATTTTGAGAATATGACGAAAGGGGAAGAAACGAGAGAAGAATACGATATGTTTCGTGTGACAAATTTCCGGATGTGACGGAAAGCGTAAGAGAAGACTTTCCGGTCGTGCTAAAGGCAATTTCGCCTCGAATGCATTTTTTTTCCTCTCTCAATCTCGCACATATACACGGTCGACATAGACGCGAGTTAGGGTCAATGCGGTGTGTGGCTTGCGAGAAATAAAGCCTTGCGAAAATAAACTGGAACGGGAGACGACCGAGCATGCCCGGAACGAAACGCTTCTCGTCCAGAATTAAAAATTAAATAAGGAAAGAGCGTCCAAAGCGCGGAATGAACAAAATGAAGAGTACGAAAAAAAGGCAGTTAAAAAAAAGCGATAAAAACTGCAGAGCGAGAGCGAGACCGGTAACGCATACAAATCCATTGCTCGGTGCAACTCGAATACTTGAATGTCGGAGTTTGAACCGTGTCTACCTTTTTTCTCTCTCTTCTCTCTTCTCTCTCTCTCTCTCACTCGCTCTTTCGACAATCACGTCGCCAAGAGAACCAGAGAAAGAAGGGACAGATGAGGAGGAAAAAAAAAGAGTAGAAAAGGACCGTGCGTGGCGAAATATAACGAGAAAAGAGAGTAAAACACGAGAGCAATGCGGCATGACTCTCGCATCGCCGACCTTCGCTAGGGAAAAGGGTTCAATTACAATTAAAACTTTGGCGAATCTAATGAATAATAATATACGACACGAGCGAGAGAAAATAAGAGGGCAGCTGTGATTTACGAGCGGAAATTTCATCATTCGCTCGAAAAAATTCTTTCTAGCCCACACATTCAATTCCTTCATCCACTATCATTTACTCCCTTGTGACACGAACGTGAGAGCTTTTTTAACCCGATTCGGTGACGTTATCGGAGCACATTTGTATTTCGGAGTATTATTATCAACGCTAAACGGATGGATTTATTGCAAAAGCTGTAAATTTCAGCTGAAATTGGCTCTCTTCGTCATTGCCCAACGGTGTTCGGAAGATCGGGTCGCAAACGTGATTGGGAAAAAATGGGATATGTATGCGAGGGAATTATAAGAAAATGTCGGCGTGTGGAAAAGATAAGACGAACGGTAGGCGAGCAGTGAATGAAGAGGAAAAGGAGAATGAGGGGAAAAGAGGACCGAGAGTGTATGGAGGGAACCGGGCTTGCAGAACCGGAATTTTATACAGTGGCGTAACACGCGCGAATAATACACACCCCGGAATTCGCCGCGGATCCGATCGACCGAAACTCGTCGAGGCAGCAGTACGAGAATTCTACTTCCTTGTTGTCTCTTCGTTCCTGAGCATTTGAAGATCGGGAATTTCTCGAACGAAACGAGAGACGATGGAGGATCGGCGGTCGAGAAAGGGAGAACGGATAGGGGGTTGGGAGCGAAGGGGAATTAAAAATTTATCATTTCGTGACGAGAATGCCCGACCGCAAAGTCTTTTTAAGGTAATCCCACTCGCGGCGTACATTTGAAGAGCGAACGGACTTGCATAAATTGAAGGATGCTGCGGTAAAAATTACACGTGTAGATGGCGTTTGAAATTCCATGCCGTGATCTCGAAAGACTTTACCATGTAATCCAGTGAAAAATTACGTAAATTACGGTATTTTTTGCTACAATGTGCCGTCGAGGTTGCCAAGGTAAATACAGAGGATTCCGATGATGCTGCATCGATATAATTTTCAACACAGCGCCGTTGAATTTTTATTAATTTATTCCATAATACACTTGGCAATTAGCGTTGGACCTCGTTGGCCATGAGAATCCTACGAAAAGGTCTCGTGCGGGCACCAGAGGGTAGAAACGGAGATGGATACCGATTGCCGAGAAAGAATCTTGGGGCCCGAACATGCGAGAGAGAGAACGGAATGGTGGCTTCGCGTCCTGGACGTGGCCAGAAGCGATGATGACCTTGTCAAGGTCATTCGTGAGTTCCGACAATCCACCTGGTGCTCTCCGACCGAGCCACGGCGGTTCCTCCGGAACCTTGCTTCAGGCCCTTATTGTTATAAAACTATTCGTCCTCATCGCCCTTCTGCGCTGAAAAAGGTCCCACATCGAGCCCTCAACCCATTCATTCGACCCTGTTTACCGGGACCACCTATCTTGCTCCTCTCTTCTTCATCTTTCCCTTCCGACACGCTTTGTGTGGCACGTCATCAGCACTGCCTTCTCTTTCTCACTCTCTCTCTCTCTTTCCGTCTCTCTATATCCTCTTTTAGTTCGCTCAAGTTGCGCGGACCAAAAAGCATTCAACCTTTCACACTTTGGCAAGACTATCGACCTGACATGAAAAAAAGAAACATTGAAATAAACCGCGAAATGTGAAAAATGCGATGAGAAAAAAGATTGAGGAAATCAGTGATGATGAGACAACAGCATCAAGCGTAAATTCATCATGGCCATGTGCACCATCAGGACCATGTTATCAATCTTTTCTCAGATAAATAGAAAGTAAATCAATACTTCAATCGATCTTTCTTTCTTTCGTTCCCTCTTTTATCCCGTATTCTCGCGTCCCTCACGATGGTTCGATCAAAGTGCCGATACGAGATTTCGCGGCTCCTTGGGCTATGCATGGTGTATGGTTTCCTCTCAGCGGGTGTGAGAGGAAAAAGGAAAAAGCTCTTGTAGGTAGGAACAACATCGGTAGCGAAGGAAACGACCCGGTCATTGGGCGTGCGATCCGTTGGTCCCGGTACACGAGACCAAAGGACCGATGCGACACTTTGTAACGCTCCGCTCAACGGTGGCGTCCTCGAACCACAACCTCATTTTTCCTGCTTTTTTGGGACGAAGAACGGGTCCGCACTCGCCTTCTTTGTCCACAAAACTTCGGAGCAACTATGTCCCGTCCGTAACGCGGTCATGCGATGTATATTTTTTGTGATTTTTGATTCTGTTACCACGTAAACCATCTTCGCTAACGTTTTTTTCCCTCAAAAGTATCATCCGTTTCACGGCGTCTTATAGCCTTGTCGGGCTTTTCTTTTTTGCCGAACTCCATATTTCGTCACGCGCGGGCTATGTAGTATATCGTCAATGTATGTAATTACGCCGTTGGGAGGTTCGAAAGAACGTAAAAAAAAGAAATGAACGTCATTTTTTTGCAGAAATAAGACGAGTAACGAAGGTCACGCCATGTCCTTGAGCGTTAATTCTGGAGGAGGTGCAGGAGGAGGAGGAGGAAGTAACGGTAGCGGAGGATTCGGCAAATGGCTGAGAGATCATTTGGGCGGAGGCGCAAAAAACAATCAAGAGATGGTTCCGTTCGTGCCGTTGAAAAAACGACCTAGCAACGCTTCGTACGATCTGACCTTTACCGGAACTGAAAAGAATCTCACTAGAACAACGTACACTCCCCAGAATCTCTATTGCAGTCTTCCCCGCGAACAACACCACAGACACTTTCGCAGCGGGGCAAACAAATCGAGTCACGAAATGGCACGATGTTTCAACGGCACTCCAGTCGCCGCCGGTACGAATTATCATGAAAGATCGAGAATCAATGCCGAGCTCACCGTTATAACCAGAGGAGGCCCTGTTTACGGCAGCGAGGGTAAAAGCTCGAGACGACGGGAACGCGAGAGGCGCAGACATTCGATGAACGAGACCAAGGCGAATTCCCGGCATCGTCGAATTAGGTAAGTGGATAATTCAAACATTCGTGACCTGGGAACATCAGGAGGGTTAACATCGGTTGCTACCACACTGACGATCAACAAAGTCATGATTAATCGACTTCCGGGTCAAACCGAGCGATGCAGAAAAGAAGAAATTTATAGAATGACCATTTTAAACCAGCCTCTTCCGACGCTGGACCCATTTACGGTAGAATATCTCGGAGAAGAAAAAACGTCGCGAATCTCGGTTTTGAAATTCCAGTTTTCTTTTTACATCGTCTCTTGGTACTTTTCTACCTATGGGAACTCCAGGAACTAGCAGATCTCAGGGTTACTTTGGAATGAAGGTCCTCCCGGAACCGTCTCTGGTATCCATATACACCTTCGAGTACATAGCCCACGGTAACCTATCCCGGACAGAGCAAAGGAAGCGAGAGACGGAGTATCGGTGAAGAGTCGAGGAAGGTTTTAACACCGCGGAAAGAGTCACCCGCGGCAAATACCCCGGTCGTTTTTGTATGTGTGGACAGATCCGACGATGCTCTCTCCGCGGATTCTTAGGGTTACACCTACAAGCAGCCAGGCTGCTCCAGAGGGGACCTTACGCCGACTGTAAGTGTCCACGTCTGGTATGCGGCCTCTGTGTAGAGTCGGAATATATCGAGTTCCTCTCTTTGGTTCCTCTCGCTCCTTTTTCCACCATGCTATACATCCTTTTCCATTTCAGTGAGACCATGCTCACTTTCTTCTTAGCTCCTTCCGTCTCGGAGGGATAACCACGTAGTTCATACACGTGGATGCTTGTCCAGAACCTCGGTTCCCCTCGTACAACGTGTAACCACTTTTACGAGCCGAGTACGACGGTCAAAACGGTAGGGTGAAGCTGGCTTTTGAATAATTTCCAGTTTGACCGTCAAAAATCGTCAAAAATCCAAAGGTACAAACAAGAAGCTTTTGAGAGCATCGAAAGTGTCAATGCGTTCGGCTCGAGAGTTTTTTTTTTTATTGGACATGGTATCTCGTGTATATACGACCAGGATCAGCTACAGGAACAACATCGACTTTCTTCCGACCAACCTTGCTCGACCTCTTCTTTTTTTGTTTTACTTATTTTACTCGCTCTCGTGTCGTATTTCTCCTTCTATCCCCTTGCGTGTGATGCAATACGTTTTAACTCGGTAATGCTTAAAAAGGATCTTGGTGTGCGCGTGTAGCGTGTAAAAGATGGTCAAGAGAGAAACGAATGGTCGACGACGGCGAAACGCGGACGTTTGGACGCGCGAGCAAGGGGATCAAGAAGGCATCTCTTTGCGAGGCCAATCTCTGACGCCCTCTTTCCTCTTACATCGGCACTTCCACACCTTGAGACCCGGCAAGGATATATCTTTACCTCCTTCCTCATGGACCACCCGCCCCCTCTCTCCTCCGTTAAACTTTCCCGAAGGGTCTTGAGACATCGAGCTAAATATAGCAACCCGGGAGATATAAATAAAAGGTAACCCTGCGCCGGGGGTTTCGTTGGGATGCTGTGGCAAGAGGTCAGGCATCTCAGAATCCACCGAGCTCAACTTTCATCATCATCATCATCATCCTTCATGCTCCTTCTTCTGCCACATCTTTGGTACTACTCGGACTTTCTCGGATCTATCCGTTCTTACGATCCATTTCCTTCTGGCAATCTCAGATTCTCCAAGATTTCAAATGGTGGTTCTAAAAAAGCTGCAACACGCATCGATACTCCTCCTGATTGAAGTAAAAACGTTCATTTTCCGATAAATAGAAACGCAAGTTTAAGGGGACAAATCTAAGGAAACATTGTCATGCCTGAATGATGTCCTTGATTAACTAGAATGAACCAGAAGTGAGCGACGTTGGCGTGAGACGAAAAGTGCGACAAAAGAAGAGCGAGAGAGTGCAGAGTTGGTGGTACAAGGGGGATTAATGACACTGACGTCCTACTGCCGCTGACGAGAGTCGACGAGGACTCGAGACGACCGGCCTATGATGTGGCTGCTGCTGCTGCTGCTGCTGCTGCAAGATGCAAGCGACTTTCTCGCCGAGCATATGCCGCTGTTGGTGCAGTTGATGCTGCTTGGGAAGTGGAGAAAACGCCGAAGAAGGAGAGTAAGAGGAGATGAGAAGAACGAGCGTTTGCACGCCCGGATACCAGGACATTGACCTACCAAGAAAGGAAGGGGTTTTCGTTGAGCGTCCTTGAGGGATACGAACATGGCGGGTTTATGTAATCACGCCCCGTATTGCAACAATGCATCCTGTTTCATTTCACCAAAGTTGCTTATCGGTGCCGAGCGAGTAGTTCCCGTTTAAGAGAGACCCCGACGATCGTTTATACCCGGAATCTCAAAACGACGCCACTTTCTCAGAAGACTGAATCGTAATCGCTCGATATTCACTGCCAGCATCCCTTCGGTGCGACTGAACGTCAATTTCCTTTGCCCCACCAGCATAAACAGCTGTCCTAGATCCTCGTGTTGGCCACCACGGAAACGAAAAGAAAACTAAAGATGGCGGCGGCAACTGGCAAGCAAACGTGGGGTTCGGGTGTCGAATGATCAGGACCAAAATCAGACGGGTAATTCCAGAGAACAAAAATGAAGTCAAAGCCGTGAGCAGACGAGGAAGATGTCAGCGGGAAAAAGTATACGTATAAATGAATCGGTAACATGGGTCTTTTTTCCTCCGAGTACCATGTGTGGATACTTACCCTCGAACGTTCCCGAGTGCGACCAACGCTCGAACAACCGGGATATTCAGACGCGAAAATCGGAATCCATCGGGGAAGCTTTCTTCATGTTGCGCATACCCTGAAAGATTAATAGATCGATGTAGGCTGAGAGATTGTGGTTTTCGCGCGTGTGCAAATTTGCGTTCGGGATATAGAGTAGTGAGATGCGCGTGTAACGCAGAGACTACTCGATGGTTCGCTTCGGTGGTGCGGCGATCCAACCAGCAGAGATCCTTGAACCTACAGGAATGCAGCGGTTGCGGCCCACGCTACGGTCAGAGCTCTCCCCGCGCTTCTTTTTTCTGTTTCGTTTTTCTCCACCGTATGTACGCGCACGTTGCAACATACTCATGTGCACCCCACTCTTGGTCGAATCCTGCGACCTAATCCCCCATAGGCCGCGAGAAAGCGCACTCTGTATTCCGTCTGATCAACCGGGTAGCTTGTCACATGAATACACCTTCGTGCCGCAATCAAAGGCAGATTACGAATGATATTACATTTGCACCTTCGGGTTCTCTCGCGTATAAACTTTGAAGATGAGTTTTTGCTGAGTGAGATCAGTCGAAGGACTGGCATAAATTTATTAGGGCTTTCAAACGTCGTATACCATATGATTATCAAAGAGCATTCCCCGTTTTAGAGCATTCCTGTTTCTCTGTAACGTACGGTAGCGTCCAAGTTTGCAGTCGCCGTACTTCAGTTCGTTAGACTTTAATCACCGTGTTTTGTTATTTGCTTTTTTCTTTCAAACCTACATTTTTCATTGCGTTTTTCATCATTCCTCTGGTGAGACAACGGATATATGAAAACGAGGAATGGAAACGGCGGATTCGAAAGCAGCCAATGATCAATTGAAAGGTACGATAAGCGAAGATAATCGTCTTTCGGAGCGTGGAGAGGATCATCGAGAGACAAGGGCCGCAGACTGGCCCCCTGAAGATTCGGATCCGCGGTTCGATGAGCACATGGTCCTGGATGCTGCCAAGTCCATGGGTGAGATTGGCGTTGCGGATAATGATCCGAGATCTTATGGACGACCTTCGAAAGAATCGGTAGACGACGTTGAGGATGAGGTTAAGAGTGGAGAAAAAGATGGATTCTGGGAAGAATACCGAGAGGACGTTCAAGCGAGCTTTAGTCGAACGTTTTTGGAGGACAAACTGTACGAGAAAGAAGAGCAAGAAGAACTCGAACGAAAGGTAGAAGAGGAAAATGAGGATGAAGAGGACGAGGAGGAAGAAGAAATGGAAAAGGTTGATTCGACAAAGTCAAGCTCAGGGGGAGCAGAAAAGACGGATATTACCGAAGGAACTCTGCCAACGGAATCTGATGACTTTGACGTCGGTGTTTTTTCCGATATTTCCCTAGAGGTTCGCTTCACCCTGATTATTCCCGTTGACTTGTATTTTCTCGTGATATACCACGTCCCTTAAAATCCCATTGCTGTCCTTATCGATATTTACGTTTGACTGTCAAAAGAATCTCGCTCAAGCATCGCTATAGCATTGCAATAAAAATGATAAAACCCAGTAGCTAAGTTGTCGTTGATTATTTTTTCGTTAGATTCTGCGTGATCGACATGCTCTGATTGAAAAATTGCGTGAATTCAGAAAGGACGAGCGCGATCTCAAGAAGAAAAATCGTCTTCTTCAGCGTTGGGTCGCTAGGGTAATGGTCAAGGTCAGGCGATCGAGTTTTCGCTCGATTTAACACAAAGTCCGATTCCCTTTTTGTGTCTCGACCCTGCCCCGTACTTTTGACGTGCCATACTCTTTTTATCGATTTGAGTTTTCCCGAAAAAATATCACAGAAGCGTCAAAGGATGACGCCGGAGAACGATCGATTGAGCGATCCGCAGATGGACGATCTGTACGTCAAAAAAATGTATTCCTACAAGACAACGATGGAAGAGTTCGAAGCACGCAAAGCCGAGATGCGGCGCGAGCTTGAGATTATAAAAAGCGAAGTTAAGACGATACTCGACGAAGATACTTCGACTTTTGACGAACTGATCACCAGAGAGAAGGAGGTTGGACTTGGATTGGCTTACAAGAAAACAGACCGAATGATCAGCGTCAAAACGATCGACGAAACGATTAGGCGAAAAGTTGGAACACTTATTTACTTTACTTTAAACCTGATTATTAGCGAAAGATAAGAGCAGAGACAGATAAAGAAAGAAAAACAACGATGTGACATGATCAGGTTCTCCGCCGAGACTTGCTGAACCTCAGCCGCTTCAAATACATTTTCTATCGCCACCGTTACGAGGACGTCAAGGCTAAGCTGCATCTTGCTGAGAAACTCGGTGCAGGAATGACGATAATGGATTACGAAGTGATACTCATCGAGAACGACAGTTACAAGGAGAAATTGGAGGAACGCGAAAAAACCTTGGAGAAACTTTTCGTCAAGTACCCAACGGCTTTGAATTATTTGCATTCAATTATTTCCAACCCTTTGAATAATGACGAAACGAAGAACCATTACCGATCGAAAATTCATAACTTGAAACCCTCGTTGTGCAGAATAAAGGAGACGGTGATCACACTGGCTGATTACAACGAAAAAAACGCGCGAAATGTCGCGGACATCGTCCTCGAGCGTGAGAATCTCGAGGTCCTGAGATCGGAAGTTCTGATGGCGCGCGAGGGTTTGCACCAGCTCCGCAGGCTTCTTTCCAAAATTCGTAACGCTTGTGCGACTGAGAAGCGTCGGGCTGGTTTGCGGTTCGCCATGTAAGATCGATAACCGTATTTTTTCATCCAACGTTTTTTTTTTTTAATTCAACGTTAACTGATAACCGGAGACGAGTGATAAAAAGCATTTCGCGAATTTATGCAGTCCCGTAGTGCGTCAAATGGAAAAAATGGTGAAATGTCTCGACGAGCTGAAAATCGAGATCGAACGTATTGCTCAAGACGGCGGATCGGTTGGGACATCGAGGAAGAAACTGGTCGAAAACCGTACAACCTCGTCCAGGATGACGAGAGTCAAGAGCGAGGGTGCGAGGAAAATGAGACCCGGACGTTGTTGATGGACGTCCTACTGTGGATGAAGTTTCCAATCTTTTTTATTCTTATTTTTCTACCCCGAACGCCACCACAATCCAGTCAAACATAGATGGAATAATATTCGCGTAATTTAATTGCGTTTTGTGTAGGAAGATTATACACCCCTGAAAAAGGGGAGGAATGAGTATAATCATCGATAATAATCGTCATAAGACCGGAACTTGTCGTCAAATATAACCCTCATTACCATTATCGGTCATACATTATAATATCTTCCGAGGATTATCCTAATTTTTATATTAAAACTCGCCCGATGTGCAATACGTAATTACTATGGATACAACAAACGACGATAATAAAAATGCCTCTATGAATCGATCTGCAGCCTGCAGCTATCGTTAGATCGTTGAATCATTTCGATATAAAGTCTTACAGAACAGAATAACCTTACGGCGAAGGATGAAAGAAAATCAAACTCTTTCTTATTTATTTATCCGCGGATATGTGTGCGCTTTTCTTGCACACGACATCGATATCAAAGGCAGGTGATGTCTGTACGCGAATAATGATGTATGACTCGCACGTGTCTTGGATAACTTTTCCAATTCATCCGGAGGGACTCGTAACAAAGCGGTTGCGTGGGTGACAGTTAGACGTCACCGGAGCTGGAGGGATAGAGAATTGTTGGTGATCTCTGAAGTGGCGCGCGAAGAACTCGATTATTTCCTCGTACGTCTTGACGATCTATGTATGTATATACGAGTATATTACGGTGGGTACACGTACATGTAGATTATCCTCGCCACGTTATGAGTCTATGAGAAATTCTTCTCGAAGCCATATGATGTATCTGCATACCCGTATGTATCGGACACTCGGACATCATAATAACGGCGAGTCGTCGTAATGGAGTTTAAAAGCTTCGCGATCATCGTCATAATCATAGCAACAAAAATGTTCGTGATTTTAAACTTTTGCTCCATCCGAGAATTACCGCGCTCGAGATATATTGTAATTCTTCCTTCGGTTTACTCGGTGCATCGTAAAAATTAAATTAATAAGAAAAATCCATGTTACCTCGAGGATATTCGAAGTACGAATATTTCCGATCGATCAGAGGTGATGATGACATTTTTGGAAACGAGGGACAAAACGAATGTACTGAAAAAAATCGAGGGGCAGAAGGTGGTACATTTTCCAGTGATATTTTAAATAAATATGTTTTAAAGTTTTAAAAATATGTTTTAAAAATTAAATTAATAAGAAAGATCCATGTCACCTTGAGGATATTCGAAGTACGAATATTTCCGATCGATCAGAGGTGATGATGACATTTTTGGAAACGAGGGACAAAACGAATGTACCGAAAAAAAATCGAGGGGCAGAAGGTGGTACATTTTCGAGTGATATTTTAAATAAATATGTTTTAAAGTTTTAAAAATATGTTTTAAAAATTAAATTAATAAGAAAGATCCATGTCACCTCGAGGATATTCGAAGTACGGATATTTCCGATCGATCAGAGGTGATGAGGACATTTTTGGAAACGAGGGACAAAACGAATGTACTGAAAAAAAATCGAGGGGCAGAAGGTGGTGGATTTTAGAGCGATATTTTAAATAAATATGTTTTAAAGTTTTAAAAATATGTTTTAAAAATTAAATTAATAAGAAAGATCCATGTCACCTCGAGGATATTCGAAGTATGGATATTTCCGATCGATCAGAGGTGATGAGGACATTTTTGGAAACGAGGGACAAAACGAATGTACTGAAAAAAAATCGAGGGTGGATTTTAGAGCGATATTTTAAATAAATATGTTTTAAAGTGTACGTGAGCTGAAGGTACAAATTGTTGTACGTAAAAAAATTACAGCTCGCCTCCTGTACGTTTTTTTTTACAAGACTAATTCGAACGTTACAGGAGGTCTATCGTTTTCTCAACTTTCTTCTTTTCCGTGTTTAATGTACATCTCTCAGGGGGAGGCTGAAAAACAGGCAACGAAAAATAATGTATCGGCTATTTAGGATTGTTTATACACTCTGGAAGCCTTTTTGTTGGAGAATCATTGGATCGTGGGTTGTTTTCTTACTTCATCTTCCTCGTGTATGCTTTTCTGTACACGCGAACAGAGACGGATACTAACGGTCGGGCGTGTCCACCCACGTAGAAAAACCCTGCAGGCGTTCGTTAAAAAATTTTGCCGGGCCACCCGCGCACGAGAGAGTGCACACCTTGCGTGGCGGATCTAGCCACAATAGTATCGAGGCTCATCGAAGCCAGAAAAAATATCGACCAATCGATGATTCGATCTATCCTTGGTCCCAAGAACTCTGCAACGTCGATTATTCTTTTTTCAACCCTTGGGAGATTTTTCAAGATGACGGAAATATTAAAAGAACTTTTAGGTAAAATTTCCAATCGTTTTTCTTCGCACTGCGATGGTATTGCTGTGAAATTGAGTAGTAAGAATCGTATCAAATTTTCATACGACGTAAACAAGTCGAGTATATTTTTTTTAATCATTTAGAAAGAATTTTTTGAAGCCAAGCAATTTTTCAGATCCGAAAGTGTGACGGGTCGTCATTTGTTTGTATCAATGCACTGATATTTATGTAAATATTCATCCACCGATACGTTTGTGTGCAAAAAGGTGTAAAAGTAATTCGATAATCACGAGCAGAATTTTTTTGACACTCCTGCACTTGCTCGCAGGGCGATGCATGTGTTGAGAAATATTGGCACTTTGCTCGCGCGTACGTGAGATTACTCAGAAATAATTATGTCGAAAGACAATGGGAGGCTGATCAAGCGAATCTTGGACGCTAAACATAAGGACGAAGTTATTGAAATTTATTTTGCAATATTCAGCAGGTGTCAGTGCATTTGCCAACTTTCTTCGGGTGTACTCGAGTATCAAAATACTCCATTGAATTATTGGTTAATAATAAAACACAATGCGGAGCGTATCTCACAAAAAATCTGTACGTTTCTGTCATCTTTGTTTTCACGATGTTGAAGATTGCATCGTTAAAAAAAAATAAAAGTGCTATTCTTTTAAATTCCTCCAATTTGTACTTCAGTCGTATTTTTCAAAGCTCGTGGTTGTATAAAACTTTCAAAATAACAGAACGATATAATTATAAAAAATAAAGCACAATACTGACAGCGGTGAATTCACGATCGTAATTCAATAACGCGCCATCGATGCAAAATTCGACATGACTTTTTTCATCCAATCAATTATAGCTCACACCAATGTTCGTCGATATCTCCAATCTCCAAATGTCATCGATTTAATTCTCGATTCACGGCAGAGTGTTTATAAAAATTATACTTCAATGACCTCGTTATACGTTGAAATGGTTAAAAATGATAAAATCAGAGCGGCTGAACTCTGGCTGTAGAAATTAATTAACAGGACTGAATTCTTTGAAGAAAGAAATTTCGTAAACGATTTTTTGTTGAAATCTCATGGTTCATGGCGGTTCATAAATTTTGCTGTGCCAAAATCCGAATTCGGACATCGTTTAAAAAAGCGAGGGATGGTTGTCTGCTTCTCGCTTTTTTGAATAATGTCCCAAAAAAAAGAGAAAAAGGGGGAGAGAATACGAGATGCAGAAAATCCAGAGGAAGCCATTAGTCTACCCAGCATATATGTGTATAATATGCTCCGATTCGAATTAATTGTGACTGCCAAGTTCTTCGCAGGTCAGGACGAATAACCGCTAGTTTAAGTACTCTCGGCTGACAAGACAGAACGACGAGTACACCGAGCCTCTCTCCAATCATACTACTCTAAAGAGAGAGAGAGACAGAGAGAGAGAGAGAGAGAGAGAGAGAGAGAGAGAGAGAGAGAGAGACAATTCATTCCAGTATTTACCCTCAACTGTTGATTCTTTTGTGCTCCGAAGCTCCGCTACCATACGATTATCGCATCTCGTTGCTACCGGATGTCTAATTGCCTATATTACTTACCGACCATTTCTTCTTTCTTTCTCCTCTTCCTGGCCTTACTGCAATCAATAGAGGGAATAGTTTGTCCGCGTGAATTAACGTTTAATCATCGCCGATCTGTGCAGGAACAGATCGTTCCAAAAGAGCAAAATAAAAATTAATATCCGACCATTTAATTCGAACCGCCTGTCGTTATATTCTCAACGTTCAATAATAACAGTGATAACAATTCAATGATGACTAGCCGTTATGCGATCAATAATCCTCACACTCGATCTATCTTTTTCGTAGCCACGTTTTTATTCCCATCGACATTGAAATTTGACGTCTCGAAAATCAGTCTGCTTTTTTCGACATCGGAATTTCAGCGATGCATTCTAAATTAATTGCTATAATGAATAGGCTAATGAAAAATATTGTACAACACAAAGTACGTTCTGTGAATGATTTTTTTTGCTCTCGAATCACCGAAAAGCTTTTGCAATTTTCTTTTTTATTTCTAATCATTGTCCATAAGAATTATTTATTTCAGATGAACTACAAGAATTGTAGTGATGGAAAAATGTCGGAAAAATGTGTCTAGAAAATCCAAGCGCAAAAAATATGTCTCCTTATCGAACCTGCAGCGCTGCACAATTTTTTAAATCGTCGTCAATGAGAATCAAAAATCGTGTACGACTGTTTGCCTGAAGATCCTTGGAAACATTCCAAGGAGGATGGAAAAGTGTCTGTCCATTTAAATTTTCCATGTCTTCCGGTCGTCGGTTTGACAAAATTTAAAAGCTATACCTGGCCTCTGCAAGAGACCTTTCCGCTACTTTTTTCCTTTCATTCTTCCCAAAAGGTTTTTCCTTTACCGCGAAAGCATTCACTCTCACGAATGAATGAACGAGTTTGTCTTTTGGATGAATGATTCTCCATTCATTCTTATTTTCTTTTTTGCACAGCACTCTTCACACTTTATTCTGGAAATTCTTACGATTGTTACACAACCGAGAGAAAGCACGAAGCAGGCGTACACGAAATTCTTGATGAAAAAATGTGTTCGCATGCTTGGTCTTGTGGGAGAAAAATATATCTTGGCTCTTGGGAATAAGCATCTCAATTTTAATCATGAGTCCAAACAAAAGTACCAATAAGAGTATGAGCAAGGCCACATTCGATTATTCCATTGTTTTTTCGTTTTCACGTTTTACACAAAACTCTGCATGTTTCACCGCTCGAAAGTGGTTAATTTATTGGCAGTCTTCTGTATGAGTAAAATTCATGAATTTCATACGAAACTAAGTAAGAATACATCGTTTTTTAGCGACTACCACGTTCGACAGAGAGTGTCTCGACGGTCGCCGAATTTTTTTAGAAGTTAAAAGCTTTTTTTCACCCCTTGGAAAGATTCGCATCTCAAAAATATACCGTAAATCCAAAGAGCTGAGATGAGAGATGATTTCAGCCACAGATTGGCGTTATTTCTTCCGTAGACTGCGAAAACATTATTTTTCTGTCGAGTCTCCAGACATCGGAGTCGGTCGGACGTTAATGGATTCCGATAGCGAACAATTGAAAAAAAATTGCGACGCCTATCTTGGCGCGAGTGATCCAGTCTCACGCTATCCAAGTGCCAACCAGTAGGTGGATTACTTTTCTCTCAAGAACCCATCGGAATGGCGTGGGCCGTGGGGGTGTGATACCAAAGTTTAACTAAGTATGGTCTTGAATCGAACTGCAGATCGATGCCTCGTTCTGCGGTAAACGAGAGAGGGAGAGATTACTTTTGCCCCGAAAGTCTTCGATCTAAAAAACACAGCACATGTATATATCGATCTATATACATATATATATATATGTAACGTTACATCGAGACAGTAACGAGGTGTCGATCGCAATCTTTTGACCCTCCTCGTACCTTTTTCTGTTCCAATCAGCCGGTTACTTCTGGTCGTGATTTTCCAGCAGAGATACAAGTGTCGATTATCAAAAAGGAAAAATTCGATCTTTGTTTCGACCGTACGATTATTCCTGCAAGAATTTCCTCGTGAATTATTCGAAAGGAATTTTCTCTTCAAACGGAATGTTAAGAATAAATAGTCCGGGGGTCTTGTATGTATATCGGCTGGAAAGACACATCCTACCTGGAATTCTGGGCTGAATCGTGTGTACCAAAGTAGGAAGTAGACCGCTATAGAGTATTGACGTACGAAATCGTAAATTATTCAAGGAATATAAATGATTCGATAAATATATACGAAAGCCAACTTTCTCTGTGAAATTTTTCGGTTCGGGAATATTCGTTTGCCCTTTTATTCTCCGTCGAGAAAACAATGATGGCCCTCGAAAAAAACGTGTAATTCCTCGACATTTCGTCCGATATTAAATCGGTAAATACAAACGCGAAACCTGTCGAATTTGGATGGAACGCCTCATATAAAAGATTGTATAATCTGTGGATGTTGAAATCGTGTCCGTGAATATGTATAAGGACAAGTTTAAAAATGCACGCTCGTGCATTTTATTCGACTCGGTTCTTCGAGGCTGGCTCTCTTCTCCCTTGCTGTAGTATATAAAAAGCGAAGGGGGGATGCGGTGAAAATAAAGCAAAAAGATCAAAGTAAATGAGAAAAATAAGAATACGAGAACAAAAGATCGAAACACACCGATGCTTACGATGCAGTTTTGCATTTTTCACGAACGTATGCAATTAATGCAAAATTTCTTCGACCCGCCGGTTTATTTTCAGTCTTTGGTTTCCGTTCAACGCGATCTTTTTTCTTTTAGAAAAACGACAAGATCGAAGGATAAAAAAGATTTTTAAAAGACCACTGTTATGATGTACTTTTGTCGCTGTACGTGTACGTGCTGCTTGTTTGATGAACTCGGGATAACGGTGAGCTCGACGGATCTTTCTTGAGAGTAAAAGTCGTTTCCGACATGCGGGACGATTTTCTAAAATCGTTCGATGCGTCAATACGTGTTCCGCGAAAAGTTGAGAAAAAAAATTGTTTCGCTTCTGAAACGACGCCGCACGTGCTCCGGGTTTGAATCTCCCTATTAAGGTGTCTCGAGTCTTTGTCACCTGCCTGTACCTTTTTCTCTCTCTCTCTCGCTCTCTCTCTCTCTTCCCTTTTGCCTCATAAAAAAACTTTTCCACATTCGAGACTTCATTCACGTATGGATTTCGTACCAAACACGTTTCTTTTAGCAAACACAAAAATATTGAAAAAAAGTTTGAAAAAAAAGACGGTCCAGCGTGAGTTTGGCTCTTACCTGAAATAATTACTCGAATAAACTTTGACATGTCTAGTTAATTTTTTTAAATATGCAGGGATTTCTTTTTCTAAACTACGACAGTGCTTGCACACTTTTTCAGACGCCACGAACTGAAATTCGCGGGCTTTTTTTAGTTTCGACCGTTGGAACACGCGCGTAAAACCGTGGGACATTGCAGCTCGGCATTTTCTTGCATTCCGGCGATGATTCGCGATGAATCGTTAAAAATCTAACGTTCCTTCGTCTTTGATAATGAAATCGAACGTCGTCGGCTCTTTTTTCTTCAGAGGAAAGATTGGCATTGGGAAGTCGATGTGCCGAGAGGAGGAGGAGGAGGGGAAAGGACGCATCAGGGGACCGTAAATGGGAAAAACTTGAAGCACCAGGGGCTAGCGTGTGCAGGGGAGAAATCGGATGGTTGTACGATTCTCAAGGTCGACCGGTTACGAGAGATGGACCCTTTCTCGCTCGGTAGATGCAGCAACTTCCCCTCCCCCTTTTTCTCTCTTCAAGTACGACCAAACCGCCGTGCAGCATCCCTGGATGCTGCATAACTGCGCTTCTATTACGCGGTCAATTACGCCTTACAGTACGCCTTGCATGTCGCTCTGCATCTCAGCCTTCTTTATTTCCATTTTCTTTTTAATTCCATCTTTCCATTTTTCTTTGCGTGCCTTCTCTCTCTCGCGCCGGTTCTCCATGCACGCCTGCCTTTTTCCTCCGCTTGCAGCGGTATTCCCGTCTCTTTCGCAAGTCGCTTCGCGAGCACTCGTCGCTCCTTAAAAAGTTTGAAATAAACGAAAAACAAGTGTCGCGCACGCTTCTCTTGCACATTCAGACCTACATGTCTTATATACGCCTCTACATGCATTTCTTTATATACATTTATGTGTGTATATATATACACATATTTACGCGCAGCGTGCTGGAGAACGTTCCGCGAAACTTGACTATATTTGGGCGTGCGCGAAGCTGAGCTCGATTCATGATACTCGTCTCGGTAAATCACTTCATATGCGAAGATTCTCAACCGCCTGTACACGTGTATCGAGCTGTGTGTTTCCGTCCTACGAGAATATCCGATAATTTGAAAAAAAAAAAGCGAAAGAGGGCGGCGATATCGCGTTCTTTCCCCAACCACGGAATCGTACGCTGATTATAAATCAAACTCCATTATTCATCGGCACATTTTCGAACCAGCACTCTCATCTTTCCATTACCTCGAAAATCGGAGCATTTTTCCAAAAAAAATCGCAACTGGGTTCGTCAGAGAAAAAATCAAATTTGAGCGACGATGAAAAACAAATATTTTCCCGATGATTTTATGTAAAGAAGAAAAGCAGCAAGCTTTGACAAAATAAATCGATTCCAGTTGAATTCAACCGCGAATTAAAATTTTGTAAAATTCTTTTGACAACTTGGTTTTTTTCCATCCACTTTACTTCCTCGAAAAACGGTTCTCATTAATACCGCATAATCATCGCTATTGGAGAAGTCTCGTATCGTGTCGTAGTGCGATTTCACGTTGAATTATTCTTGTGTCTGTGTAACGAAACAAATTATTTCAATCGGCGAAGAGCTGGAAGAAAAAGAAAAATCTGAGCACGTCGATATTTTATTCAAAGCCACCCCTCCTCTTCTCCAGTACAGAGTACAGTACACTTCTTCGTTAGTCATTTCTCGTGTGACATATATACGTTGGCAGCACAGAGACAGGGTGTGTTAAAACACCACGCCTCGAATTCATATATCTCTTTATATCCCTCGGTTTTACAACGACGTTTATAAAAGTTATGGGTAAATAGATCGAGCGGCTTTTGTACAAATGTATCGGTATAGACTTTGATCGCGTTTTCTTTCTTTTGTTGAATCATGCTCTTTCTTTCTTGGCCTTTTGCTCCAAAGAGCTTGTATGAAATTGCCAGCAGAGTCGTCGTTTCGCGCCACCGAGAGAGGGAGCGAGAGAGAGTGCAAAAGAAAAATCATACGGTTACGCAATTGGCATAATTAACGAGAAGTATACGCCCCGAAGCATATACACGTTAGATCGAGGCATGGTGCTTCGTATATGCGCTAATTGGGACACGTGGCCGATACGTGTAGGCATTGTGTACCAACATAAATCGACGCGACTCGCGAGGGTCGAATAAAGGCGCATTATACTATATATTCTCATTTGGACCCGATTTTCGCGATAATTAAACCGACCGATCTGTTTCGGTAAAAATACCATCTTTGGTTTCCGACGTTTTCCTCGATCGATAATACCACAAAATGATCATGTTTCTTTTGAATTTAAATCTCTATGTATACGAAAAGTACCTATATAATAATGGCAATAAACATATACAAAAAACGATCTTCGTCCGATAAAATAGCTGATATTCGTGGGCGAATTGACGAACGAAAATTAAAGAGATACAACGAGGCATTGCCATTTTATAGTCGATTGAATTTAATTATAGAACACCCGATTCCATTGGTTATCAAGGAAAAATATGTGTTATTGAAGTGTTAAAATAGGGAATGTGGTGTCTGTTGTTGTTACATCGCTGCCTAAAGTATTGATTCATTGATTCAGGGATGAAAGAAATCGAGAATCGTATCAATAAATTCTCTCGAGCAACCTTCTTTACTCTAGGACGAAATTGATCGTATTTTAGGATTCGAATCGTCGTTATTTTTCTTTGAGAATAATGATAAGAATGATAAGAAAAACATATGTTATTCAAGTGTAAAAATAGGGAATGCGATGTCTGTTGTTGTTACATCGCTGCCTAAAGTATTGATTCATTGATTCAGGGATGAAAGAAATCGAGAATCGTATCAATAAATTCTCTCGAACAACCTCTTTTACTCTAGGACGAAATTGATCGTATTTTAGGGTTCGAATCGTCTTTATTTTTCTTCGAGAATAATGATAAGAATGATAAGAAAAACATATGTAGGAGTGCGATGTACTAGTAGTTATTTGACATTGAATCAGGGATGAAAGAAATGACGATCGATACGCGATCGGTTTCACATAGCCCTAGATCTTCTCGACTGTACCCACAAGTTCAGCAATGTTTCCGCATTTGGTATCTTTCGTCATTCCAACGTCGTTTCGTTCAAATTATTCAAACAATCAAACAATTTCCTTTCAATCGTTCTATACCCGAACGAAATTACTCGTATCAATAAATTCTCTCGAGCAACCTTCTTTACTCTAGGACGAAATTAATCGTATTTTAGGATTCGAATCGTCTTTATTTTTCTTCGAGAACAATGATAAGAATGATAAGAAAAACATATGTAGGAGTGCGATGTAGAAGTAGTTATTTGACATTGAATCAGGGATGAAAGAAATGACGATCGATACGCGATCGGTTTCACATAGCCCTAGATCTTCTCGACTGTACCCACAAGTTCAGCAATGTTTCCGCATTTGGTATCTTTCGTCATTCCAACGTGGTTCCGTTCAAATTACTCAAACAATCAAACAATTTCCTTTCAATCGTTCTATACCCGAACGAAATTACTCGTATCAATAATTTCTCTCGAACAACCTTCTTTACTCTAGGACGAAATTGATCGTATTTTAGGATTCGAATCGTCTTTATTTTTCTTCGAGAACAATGATAAGAATGATAAGAAAAACATATGTAGGAGTGCGATGTAGAAGTAGTTATTTGACATTGAATCAGGGATGAAAGAAATGACGATCGATACGCGATCGGTTTCACATAGCCCTAGATCTTCTCGACTGTACCCACAAGTTCAGCAATGTTTCCGCATTTGGTATCTTTCGTCATTCCAACGTGGTTCCGTTCAAATTACTCAAACAATCAAACAATTTCCTTTCAATCGTTCTATACCCGAACGAAATTACTCGTATCAATAATTTCTCTCGAACAACCTTCTTTACTCTAGGACGAAATTGATCGTATTTTAGGATTCGAATCGTCGTTATTTTTCTTTGAGAATAATGATAAGAATGATAAGAAAAACATATGTAGGAGTGCGATGTAGTAGTAGTTATTTGACATTGAATCAGGGATGAAAGAAATGACGATCGATACGCGATCGGTTTCACATAGCCCTAGATCTTCTCGACTGTACCCACAAGTTCAGCAATGTTTCCGCATTTGGTATCTTTCGTCATTCCAACGTGGTTTCGTTCAAATTATTCAAACAATCAAACAATTTCCTTTCAATCGTTCTATACCCGAACGAAATTACTCGTATCAATAAATTCTCTCGAGCAACCTTCTTTACTCTAGGACGAAATTAATCGTATTTTAGGATTCGAATCGTCGTTATTTTTCTTCGAGAATAATGATAAGAATGATAAGAAAAACATATGTAGGAGTGCGATGTAGTAGTAGTTATTTGACATTGAATCAGGGATGAAAGAAATGACGATCGATACGCGATCGGTTTCACGCAGCCTAGATCTTCTCGACTGTACCCGCGTGCATGTACAAGTGCTGGTTGGTATCATAGAGCGCAAAAGTGTTCCTCGCGGAACCGCGAACACCGTCCGCAGGAGGAAAAACGATATACGGGCATAAACTCGACGGCCTTGGCTAAGAGCGGAGGAGAAGAGCTAAGCGTGCTCAAGGAGAAGGGAGGCACGCCGCGAGCTCGCGCATATCGGCGTCCCTCTTCGCGTATTCGCCCGCATGGCAGATGGTCGAACAGGCAAGAAGAACACCACTGTTGTTGGTCAGTCGACGGTATACTACTTACTTGCGATCGATTCTCATTTTTCATTCTCTTCATCCTCTTATCACTGCGCAAGGAACGAAACAAATCGCCTTTATTTCGGATGCCCGCGAGTATAATCGCATTAGGCAAGGCCTTGCCTTTAATTTCACCGATTTATTCTCCTTCTCGTGTTTTTCCAACCTTCTCGTTGATTTTTCGAATAATCGAAACTCGACAACATTCTCGCGGTTTATCTTTCGGAGTAATTTATTGTTTGGAAGAAAGAGTTCGAGGAACGACGACGTTGGAGCCGAAAAATTATGTTTTTGAGAAAAATTATGATTATTGCTGGATAAAATTGTGAAAAAACTGCAGGGAGGAAGCGGCTGCCGCGATAAGTTCATTGATCGTTCTCCCTCTCTCCACTGTAGCTCTCAGCTACCTACGTATACATGTTCCTGAGTCTGTACAGCACGAAAAGTCAGCGGGAATCTCTCTCGACCGGGCATCGAAGTCACCAAACCCACCAGGGGTCCTCAAAGCCTCCCTGCCATTTTGCGGATCGTCGGCGGCTGAAAAATTCTCGTCCAGGACGCGAAAAACACTGCCGTCGTGTGTGAACTTTGCAAAGCCGAAAATTTCGGCGTTTCAGCCAAATATCCTCTCCGTAACGCCACGAGAATGAAAAAGACCGAGTTTTGTTTCCAAAACCGCGAGTTTCTCGAAAATCACGGTGAATCTTCGAGATTGACAGCTCTCTCGTGACGTAATAATCGAAGAACGAAATTCGAGACGTCGTCGTCAGAATTCGTCGTCAAAGTTTGAGCCAGCAAAGTTGGATACGACATGCGGTTCTGGCATTCCTGGGCGTCCATACGGTTCCGCCGCGCGAACGACGCGAAATGACGCAAAAGTCGGCGACTTGTCGCACTTGCCATTCCCAGAGTGCTTCGACCGCGATTTTTCGAGATCAACATCGGGACCGATGGTTTCGCAAAATTCTTCCTTCGATTTTTACTTTTTCAAACCCGTTTTTTTTTCTTTCATCTCCCAATAAACGAGCCGAAGGTATCCCTCGTCGTTGGTCAAACCTCGCATCGAGGACGAGGCGATGAGCCCTTGGAGGCATTTTATCTCGAAGATGCTCCGGTCGAGGAGTAAAAAGGAAACGAGAGAGATGCGATTCTTTCGCGAGCTGCTGCATTCTCGTCTTCATCGCGAGATGCTCCACGAGAGGGTAGATTTTCAGAAAAAAAATAGAACAAGAATGAAAAGAAGAAGGAGAGGAGGAAGACACGGAGAAATATGCCAACTGCTGTGCTGGATGGCAAAGCAAAAGCAAAGACGGATAATAGGGGCTAGACCCGCGATATGGCGGATGAAAGGAGAACGAAAACTCGGCATTTATCTCTCTCTCTTTCTTTCTTCATCATCTTCTACTTGTTTCGCATACTTTTCCTCCTTTATAGACACACTGCCATCTATATATATATATACACACTTGTATATATCGTAATATACACTGCCCGCGCGCGCTCGTGCTTTGCCGATCGTCTCGCGTCCTTCCTTCGGGTTCTCCGTCTCTTTGAATCCGCGAGAACGACGAGGAAGAACCGGACGCGACGCGATTGGGAGCGAGGAGGACGGAGAGGCTCGAGAAAATCGAGGGAGCGACGGAGCCTGGCAGTGCGGTCGTTTGCCTTGAGTTGCCTTCAAACCCCGTCGAGTAAGCATGTGTAAAGCCCTCTACACGTCATTTTGTATACGTACACAGGTATACGCTAATATATAAAAATAATAGACACGTATATATGAATACATGTACACGCAATACGTATCAAAACCGGTAATAACCAAGTGCGAGGGTGTAATACAATAGGAATGTTTCCACATTTCGTATCTTTCGTCATTCCAACGCCGTTCCGTTCAAATTATTCGAATAATCAAACAATTTCCTTTCAATCGTTTCTGTAGACGAACGAAATTATTGTGGTACCGATAAATTCGCTCGAAAAACCTTTTTTACTCTGGGACGAAAGTGATCGTATTTTAGGATTCGAATCTTCTTTAATTTTCGTCGAGAATTGTTGTGAGAAGGATAATAGTAAGTCCACTGCTGCTGTTATTGCTGTTATTATTAACGAGGATTTGATATACACCGTGTAAATGCATGCAAGCTACGAGGGTATATACTTAAACTACGAGTAGAGTATTATAGAAAAATGTGCTCGGGGGTTGTATATAGTTGTGTCGGAGGCCCCCTCGATCCCGATTCCGATCCCGATCCCGCCTGGTTTCCGCCGTGCGCATTCCATGCGGATATAGTATGTGCACACGGATATATACACGGAGAATCGCCGAGAAAAGGACTCTTGAACTATGAGACCGGGCGAACGAGCGCCGCTGTGAATACACAGTGCAACAGGCTGGATAGCAGCGCCACATTAGAGCACAAACTATACAGGGTTTTACAAGCTTTAAAAGACAGAGAGACGGAGAGAAAATGCTGAAGACCGACCGAGAACTCTCGCCGCGCGGCGGCGGGTCTCCGCGCGCTAGCGAGCGAGAGAGAGAGACGGAGAAACACGCTTCGGCATGTATCGTACGCGCTCGGGTACCGCCGAGCGCGAATAACCGCGACACAACGCTAGCGGCGGCGTCTCGCGACAACTCGGTCGTCAGTCGTGCATCGGCACTCGCCCGGAGCGGTAGCGTACTGCCGTGTCAGTATCTGTTATATTTACGATTGCGATAAAAATTCGGATTCTTCCGTTGTTTAAGTTGTAAATTTTAATGAGTGCGCTTGTAAGAACTAATGCAGTGAAACGGTGGCAAGACGATAGAAGGGAAATAAAAACTGGCTCGTTCGGTTGCACCGGGATTGTAAATAATGCGAAAAATGGTGGATTCCGTTGATGCGAACGACCGTGAGACAATGTTTATTTTTTCTTGCATCAGCGGATATCAGAATGCTCGTTGATTGAAGAAAAGTTTTCGAAAATGTAGCGAATTTACTGTTGCTTGGCAGGAATATTTGCAAGGTGCGCGTGTGTAAAGTGCTTTTTGTTTTTGTATATACGTGTGCGTACGCGTTTATGCAGTTTATACGTGTACGTAACTGTGTTGACTCAAGCCGTTGTTTCCCTCGATCCTGAGAGGCACGCACTTGATTGCCCAGAGTCAAGCAACAAACCGTGTGTGAAGTAAAATAGCTAAATTAAAACAAAGAAAAGAGACCCCGAGAGTAAGCTCGATCGCGTCTTTCGCCATTTCCAAGGATATTAGTTCGGAACATTATCGCTTTTGGACTCCCTCTTTCTCAATTTTATCGCCATCAAACTTCGCGACTGAGAAGACGTTTCGAGAGCACGTACGAGTCGAAGAAGTTTCGTTGACTCGGCAACAGGTGGAAATCCTGCAGGCCTACAGGTACGTTTTGCTTGGTAATTTTATTGAGAATTTTTCGTTCTCCCCTTCCCCTGAATTCCCGAGAGAATTCAAACATCTTGAATAACGGCCAGCCGGTAAACACGATGAAGAAATTATCGAAAACGGCACACCGGTTTTGGGCGACAGAATTTCTTTCGCCTTTTATACCCCGCTGAATCGTCACGACGATATTTAATATTTCGTTAGCTACTAAAAAAATACATCAAAAGAAGAAAGGAAAATACATCACTGTTTTTATACCTTTATGCGAATGTTTACCGATTGGAAAATGCGTTCGATTGCGAAATGATTGCAAACAGCTGCGATCCGACCTCGGAATAATTGCCGAACGAATAAAATGCGATAATCATAATGGTGAGGACTTGAAAATAAAAAAAACATTCATAAAGGTCGTCCAAAGTAACGAGGCGCACTCGGAATAACGATCCTTGGGCGAATATATTCTCCAAGGGGCAGGTGTGTCGCAATCTCTGTGTCGGAACGGATGTTCCTTGTTTGCACCAGACAGCATTCTATGAGAAAACGCCTCGAACGAGCTTTTACGTTGTCCGAGCTCTCCTGCCCCTCGTTGTTAGGTTAAGGTACGGCCGTGACAATTGAACGAGCGATTCGATACCCGTGTCCAACTTTTGACAATAACGATAAATATCAGCCATTTTCGCACAATTCTATTTCGCTCGAAATCATGCAACGTTCGATACGATTTTCTCAAAAAAACTGGCGGATACTAAAAATGATAATTTCCAAGCGAGTTTTTGAAACGTGAAATTTTCAAAATTTCTACGAAAATCGCGCCTGTAATTTCGCAATTTTACGACACTGGTGACGTTCAAATAGGGGTTTTGATAATTTTGAAAAAACTGAAAAATAGCACGTATCTCCATCGCGTTTCGGAATGCAAATTTCACTCCCATTTTTGGTCTTGGAATAACCGTTCCTGAAAATCTGCGAATTGCCCATAAGACAAATTCACGAGGTTTTTTTTTTCTCATTGATTGAATGAATTTTACGAAAACGTGATTAAACCGTTATAAACCAGCCACGCGTCGTTCGAGCGTGCTCGTATGATGGATCACGATCGTCCATCCAGAGAAAAAAAAAACTAGTCGGATCTGACCGAACGAGCAACGATTTGTATAGAGGATTTTGTAGAGGTACGATTGAAATTTGAAAAAAACCACCGAAATAGAATGCGAATTTCGCGTACGCTGCTGTAGAAAAATCTGAAAATAAAACCCCTCGATGTCGATTCGAAAAGTTGTTGACGAATCGCTAAAAAAAATTGGAAGAAAATTCAAACAACTGATTTTCTTTCCTTTTTGTAATTCATTCGATTTATTTACTCGATATCAAAATAACATGGTTTTTTTAAGCTTGCACATCGACGATACGATTTTTTGCCATTTTTTTATTCTCCAATGGCTTTTCAAAGAAATTTCATTCGCCTTTGCGGCGTATTTCCGTTTCGTAAAATCGTATCGATCATCTCACGTTTTACCATCTTGTTTATCATCCGTGATTCGTCAATAACCTTTCGATGAAAAAATTATTTTATCGGTGAACCGTGATACAATAATTGTTAATGAAAAAATTAACGTCGCTCCCTCGTGCCTTTCGCTGCGATAAAAAATCCAGCCTGACGCGTTCGTTAATAAATATACGACTTGGAGATTCTTCAGAAACCGGAAAACGCGATAAAAATTACCCACGTTTGCCGGATTCAATCTCGCACGTTTTTTCCCCCGCGAACTTTTACGTTTTTATCTCTTCCTCGGGTTTTCTTTGATTAAATTATCGCTCATCTTTTTTCCTTTCACGACAAAGCCGTTGCCGAATTTATTTTGGATCTTTTTCACATCGATCGCGCACAAACCTCGCGAATGAGAGCCTCGTGCGCCGGAAACGAATATTGCGTATTTACGAATAAATAAAATGGATGAAAAACGCGTCTATTCGCCATCAACGTTATATTTCCGGTCACGATACATCACTCGGATGTCTTTCACGCGTTGTTTGTTTCGCAATTTGCTTTGTACACCCCCTTGCGTTACTTTCCATCACTAAAAAGTGTTTTTTCTCACGCTCGATAAATGATAATCATCTCGGATGAAAAATGAAAAAAAAATCGAAGCAGTTGAACGATTTTCTTCGCGTTTCTTTTTTTTTCGTTTGAAGGAAAATCTCGTGATTGCCGAATAGAATTTCGTAACGAAAACATTCGCGTCTTTGCCAACTTTCTTACCGACACGAAAATAATTCAAAGAATCAAAACGGTGTACGTAGTTGTGTTTCTTCGTGCTTGTATATCAAATCGAAGATTTCTCATAATCGATCTGATTTTATTAAACAGCACTATTATTTTGCAATTTCATCCGATCTTCTAAGAAATTTTGCAATTTGGCATCGTCATCAATAAAAAAAAAAGCAACTTTCTTTCTCAATCGTACTTGTAACAGGCTTTTCATGAGGAAAATCAATCGGTAAACTTTATTCTTGCGTATATTCTTCCCCGAAAAACGTACAAACGACAGAGTCGAGCTCGAAAAAATTTGTCAGACGAAAAAACAATCTCGCAGGTCGACTTTCGGGGGTTTCAATTTGAAAGGACGAAGAGAGAGCTATCTTTCGAAAATTCCAGAAGGAAAAAACTGAAATTGACGAGGTTTCTTTCGGTCGAAAAAAAAGGTCGTTGAGCATCCCGTCTTAAAAACTTTATTTGCGCTCAATGGACTCGGGCTATCAGAAACGAGAAAGAAAAGTCGGCAATAAAATCACTTTTCGTACGATCCTGAAGTTTACATCGTTGGAGCTCAACGAAAATTCGAATTGCCTCGATTTTTCATCTTTAATTTTCCGAAATTTTCATGATATCTTCCATCTTTTTTCGGATAGTCATAATTTGGAAAAATTGCCTTAAAATATTTGGCAAATTGAAGAATATTGATGCCAAAGAACAAAGTTTGTTGCATATTCCGTTTGATATCAACGATGCAAACTTCAAACTCTTTTTTCGTTGCTCACAAAAGTTGCAAAAGTGAAGAATCGATTGGTTTTTATTCAGTGAAATCGAATTGATCGAAAGATTCTCGAAAATGGCAGTGAACTTTCGAAAAAAAAATGGCTTCAATCTTGGTAGCGAATGAGACAAAGATGGTCTCGATGCGACGATCTTCTCATTGCAATTATCATACAATCCGAATTTGTTATTCAACCCTCACAGGATGAGCGTCATTCCCAATGGGCGATTCGTCGAAATTCATTCTCCGCAAATCTTCTTGTCTCTCCTGTGTCCATGCAGAAGATATTTATCATCAATATATACATATACATATATAGATATATACATTAAAGCAAGCGACACGCCCCTCAATTGACAAACCTACGCAGGTACACACAGGTCAGTCGATATTATAGGCGTGAAGAGGAAAAACAGCGGCGGCAGTTCGATACACGTGAATACACATATAGACAGCGAGGATACAGACATGAACGTAAAACTGTAAAATCCATCAGCGAATTCGTATTTTTTCGACAATCGCAATTTTTTTTCTCAAATCTTCTCGATGTATTACAAAATGACACACGAAAGAAGAGTATCCTTTGGTCCGAATCTCGCGTTATCTCAAATTTGGTCAACTATTGCCGTAATATCGACGTAATAATACGACGGCCATTTTTTTTACCTTCCTCGGGGGAATTAATTTGTTTGAAAATGAATCGTTAGCTCCCACGAGTTTGAAGCAGTACAAATATTTATTATTATTATTATTTTTATAGAACAGGTTTAATAACATAAATTAGCACATTGTTTTTATTATTATTATCATCAATGTCAGTAGAAAAATTGGTATTTATATGTAATAAAATAGTATATAATAAAATAGGAGGTAATTACTTTAGCAAGCCTGCGAAGGAAAAAAAGCAGTAACAACGCTCATTAAATTGCAGTTGTACCCTCGAGCCCGTGCTGCAAGGCTCGTTTGTCCCCCCGGGGGTCGCCTCTCGCAGGTCGCGACCCTCGTTCGATTCATCCCCCATCCTCCCCCGCCCTCGTGTGCCCAATCGTCATTTGCACAAAAATTGCAAAAAAAATTCCAGTTTGCCTCTTCCAAGCCAAAAAAAAGTATTATTGTAGACAGTAAAAAACGAATTTTCCTGTAAACCCTGGGGGCCCACTGTACCGAGGGCCTCTACGGTTCCGTAGAGTCGAATATCCGGTAGATGTTGGCAGTTATTATTGAAAAATAAAAGGAAGGAGGCTCTCGGATACCCGAGATCTTTATCGCGGATTTTTATCTCCCTTTTCTCTCTTCTCCGCATTGTTGACTCGAGATTATCCGGGGTTAGAGATAAGGCAAGGCCGTGGACGCAACGAGCTTTTAGTATACCGCTCGAAATTGCGGAGAATCCGAAAAGCAGGTATATGAAATTTCACACGTTTATCGTGAAAATTTCAATCCCAAAAAATTTCCTCTCATTTTTCGAGGCTCATTTATTCTTGTTCTCAAGCGACAAGTTTTTGTGATCGTTATTATTATTATAGTTTGCTGAAAAGCGTTTGAAAGAGCGGACACTTTTTGCGCCGAGAAACTCGGGAATCCTCGAAAAACAAACTTTCATCCGCGAGATCAAAACAATACGTGAAAATGTATATAGCCTTTTGACGCGTTCAACAACGATACCCGTTGCTCTTTCGATCAAGGGACGAGGGAGGCGAAAACGTCGCGCGTGTTGCCAAGAGCACGCGAGTACACGCGCGGCAGCGATAGTGTATGCCAGCCGGGAGAAAAGAGTTGAGACGGTCGGCGGCGGGATATCTCGTGTGTAGTGTTGTTCGGTGCAAGTTGCGCAATGTAAACGTTGCGCGAGTCTTGTCTCTCTGGTCTCTGGGATTATGCGAGCGCGGTGTACGAGCACAAGAACGTTCAACTTCCACCTAAGAATGTCGTCTCTCGCCGCAGTTGCATCGAGGAATCTCCAGCGAGCCTCCGATCCTCAGTGTCATTGCTTCGAACATTTTTTTTCCATCGATTCTCCGTCTCTCTCATTCCCCGGTCTCTTTGTTCCACTATTATTTATATACATCATTTAAAATTACACAGACGCATCAAGTTTTTCCTTCCGCTGCGCCGCCATCTTGCGTGTCCCATTCGCCATCTTGTTCGACGCGTCAAAGATGCGCGCGGGAATGTTACGGTTTTTTTTTGCCGATAAAACTAGTCGAGCCTTTGGCAAAAGGAAGTGTTTAACGTGAAATGATAAAATGACGAAAGCGAGGTCTCTTTCTCGTGCCAGAGTCATTTCAATGATTCCACTGATGGAAAAAAGGATCGAAATATCTGGCTCGCGGTGATAGTACGGATGTATAAATTCACGATCGTTGTGCGAGGAGGTTAAACGTACATTTGCGGATGGATAATAACCGAACCGTGTAAACGTCGATGATTCTCGCTGCGAGAGCATCATTATTGCTTTCCTATTGCCATTTAAGATGAGTCCCCTTCCTCCCTCCTTCAATAATCACACGGACATGTTTGTACGTATGTATGTATTATACACGGGACATTCCTCGTCAAATCCGACGGTTTTCGATCTTTGTGGTTTTTCGTTTGTCCAAAAATGCCGGTAACTTTTTCAGATTTTTTCCAGATTTTTTGGAATTTTTTTTCAACGTTTTTCTCTGACGTTATTAATTTTTACGATCAATGCGTTAAAGTACCGCTCGTTTCGCACGGTAATTCGACTCCGATTCTTCGTATTTTGCAAAATTGAGAAACAAAATTGATCGATAAACGAAAAAGCTGCGTTTTGAGAAAAAATCCCGGCGAATGAGAAAAATTCAGCGGCCTAGTGATCTGATTTAGCGTGGAATGCCCCGTACGTACGTACGTACTCGTACAAGCGTATTCGTATGTATACGGATATTGATATATTTATTTATACGCGCAGCACGATGTTATTCCACAGCGACGTAACAAGATTTTCACAAATACGTTGGAATTTCTCGTGCAACTTTTTTCCGCAACAAACACACGTCCACACGACGTTAGTTGGTACCCGAGCACCCCAAGTATATTTCAGTGTTACAATCGCGAAGCTCAATGCGCGGCGGAAATATTCCGGCATTGCGATTTCTGTAAAAGTAACGAAAGGCATTCGAGTATTGCTCGTTTTTTGAATTTCCGTATGCCGCGCACTGTGGCGAAGATCTCGGAGACTCGATAAGAGCTTCAAACAAATATATTCCTATAAAATTGACGATTAAAGTAACCTCCGCAATGAATTTTCTTATTCCCCGCTGGGGCGACTTGCCGGTTGAATACGAAATTTCAAACGGATCTCGACGAGGCACATTGGATATCCTCGAACTACTACCGTGCATTCTTTGATCAACCTGGAGAATGGTGAATTTATTTTTATATAATGACGGAATTTGAAAAAAAAAAAGGCATAAATACATTCAATCCCGTAGGGCTGATTTGTTTATTTTTAGTCTGGAATTACATACGGCAATAACCGACCGTTTTATAGGCAAATAATTACACAAGTCGTTGGGGAGAATAAAGTCTTTCATCCTCCGGGAAAACCTTTCCGAGGAGTTATTTTATTATTTTCAGCGGTGTTATTATTATTATTCCGAGCCATATGAAGAAAGAAGCGTACGGAACGCATCGAAATTACAATATTATTTATTTATCACAATTAGAATACAAAATACAAATCGAATTGGAGTACCGTTCGCTCTCGATGGAATTGTTTAATAAAAGTCGGGAGAAAATGTAAGTTACATATTCGGAATTTCGGAAACACTTTTAGCGTGGTACGATAAAATTATTTTTTAATATACGCATAAACGTTTATGTTCCCTTTCATCCAGTCGTGCTATTTGAATTTTCAGAACGTTCGCTGCATCTATATATAATATTTATAAACTTCCTTATTTTCGATAATCAATTTCACTCGTGAAAGAATTTTTTCTTTCTTTAATTCGAGAAAAAAAAAACAATTTCAATTTTAACGCCTCGATGACAATTTTTTTCAGACTAATCCACTCGTACAGCCGAGCTATTTGAATTTTCGGAACGTTCGCTGCATCTATATATAATATTTATAAACTTCCTTATTTTCGATAATCACTTTCACTCGTGAAAGAATTTTTTCTTTCTTTAATTCGAGAAAAAAAAAACAATTTCAATTTTAACGCCTCGATGACAATTTTTTTCAGACTAATCCACTCGTACAGCCGAGCTATTTGAATTTTCGGAACGTTCGCTGCATCTATATATAATATTTATAAACTTCCTTATTTTCGATAATCACTTTCACTCGTGAAAGAATTTTTTCTTTCTTTAATTCGAGAAAAAAAAAACAATTTCAATTTTAACGCCTCGATGACAATTTTTTTCAGACTAATCCACTCGTACAGCCGAGCTATTTGAATTTTCGGAACGTTCGCTGCATCTATATATAATATTTATAAACTTCCTTATTTTCGATAATCACTTTCACTCGTGAAAGAATTTTTTCTTTCTTTAATTCGAGAAAAAAAAAACAATTTCAATTTTAACGCCTCGATGACAATTTTTTTCAGACTAATCCACTCGTACAGCCGAGCTATTTGAATTTTCAGAACGTTCGCTGCATCTATATATAATATTTATAAACTTCCTTATTTTCGATAATCACTTTCACTCGTGAAAGAATTTTTTCTTTCTTTAATTCGAGAAAAAAAAAGCAATTTCAATTTTAACGCCTCGATGACAATTTTTTTCAGACTAATCCACTCGTACAGCCGAGCTATTTGAATTTTCGGAACGTTCGCTGCATCTATATATAATATTTATAAACTTCCTTATTTTCGATAATCACTTTCACTCGTGAAAGAATTTTTTCTTTCTTTAATTCGAGAAAAAAAAAACAATTTCAATTTTAACGCCTCGATGACAATTTTTTTCAGACTAATCCACTCGTACAGCCGAGCTATTTGAATTTTCAGAACGTTCGCTGCATCTATATATAATCTTTATAAACTTCCTTATTTTCGATAATCACTTTCACTCGTGAAAGAATTTTTTCTTTCTTTAATTCGAGAAAAAAGAAGCAATTTCAATTTTAACGCCTCGATGACAATTTTATTTCTGATTAATCCACTCGTAGATCGAAAAGTTGCCCGACAGTCCGCCAACCTTCACCTCCTCGAAAACGATATCATTTATCCCAAACCTGCCACTGCAATATACAATCGACTTTCCGTTCACTGCTGTGCGACGAGTTATTTCTTTCTTCTACCCCTCTGATGTGGTCCATGTGTCACGAGCCTCGAACTCCATGTGTAAATGCCCCAACGACACTCGCGACCGGCAACATTATAGGCATTTTCTTTATTTATACCTCATAGATCGTGATTACGTGTGACTGAAATATTCTATTAGCGAGACACGCGCGATTGTCGAAGCCGACAACAACGAATCGCAGTGATCCGTCGAATCGACCCACTTTCAGAGTCTCGTATAATATCAATGGTGATTTTTCTAACCCCTGCCCTCCCCTTTTCCGACACACCAAGTATTTCGCAGGTAGTTCAAACCGCGCACGTGCTGAGCTTGCAAAATCACGCCGAGATCGAGATTACTTCTCTCGTGAAATATCTCGAAAACATTCGGTAAATCCAATCATGATATTCCAATCGTTCTAATTCGATCGATCGATTCGAAGCAATCATCTACTCCGATAAATAAGAAAAAAAGAAAGGACAACAGACATTTTTCTATCATGGTGTGAGTTCACTTTTCGATATTATTTTTATCGAAGATGAAAAATTCTTCGTGCATGTTATTAACTATTTTTTTTATCATTAACGTTTCCGTTTCATCGTTGAACCATTTTGTAAAGAAAATTTCAGTCGCCGATACGACTGTTTTTTTTTTGTAACGATAAAAATAGTCCGGGCGCGAGAAACGTTGAATGAAAAAGAAAAAAAAACCCGTTACAGCATAGAACCGCCGCCTCACGTGCGTTTCAAAGTTCCGCGTGAAAATGATATAATCTCGTACAGCATGAATTCGAATAAATTCTATAGAGTCAGTTGTCCGGAGATCGATTCATTTATCACGACGTTGGCTCATCCATCTTTGTACGAATCCAGCGTATAGAATTCTACTCGTCTATCAAAGCCCAACGTATGCACACGCACAATCATACGAATTCAAATGAATGTATGTGCTTGAATACTTTCACACATATGTACACTTGTATATACATCAAAATCATATCTGCCCACATAAACACGATCTCGAAGACGTGCGCTAGACTCATTTTTTTCTTCGTTCTTTTTTTCTCATATTACGACGAATGTGAATCTCGTGTGAAAAAGAGCTCAGAGAGAATGCTCGATCACCGTACGTACATCGTTTGCTCGTTAAATATTTTTCTCGTTTCTGAACCGCCAACCGGATATGCGGTATCGAATCCAGAGATATTTTTCTTCTTTTTATTTTGTTTTTGTTATTTATCATTAAGAAATATATTTCATTCGATAAATCAGAATTATTCAGAGTAGAAAATCGGTGAAAAATTGACTTTTTCTTTGAGATTCGATTGCAATACAAAGAGTATCGTGAATCGGCTGCAAAATTCGTATCTATACAGGGCGATTCGTGTCAAGTATGGAACTGAAAAATTGCGGATTCTGGGTGATGATCTGTACGCAGCTGCTCGGTCGTTTATTTTCATTCAAAATAGTTTTTAAACGAGAAGCCGTGGAATTCAAACTTTCTACACCAATCAGAGACCGAAATTTCGCCATGTTGAAAAACCCCTCGAGTGTGTAAAATCAAAGAACGAAAATTTGAAATGTGCTGAAAAACGCATCAAAGTCACGCGACTGTTTCGATCGCAAAATTGTTCGAGCAATGCATTTTGTTTTTCTTTTCTTGCTGATTTATTGTTATGCGTTATTTTTTTACGGTACCAAAATTATTTAACATCAGAGCCTCTGGCCTGAAATTATCGAATTCAGCAGTCCCTCATTAGAAAACTATATGTGAAGAAAAAAAAATGAAATTTGAAAAAAAAAAGACGGCCGAGGTATTTCGCGTATAGAACATCATCCAGCATCCGCAGTATCTGCGTCTGATACAGGACGTGAATGACCCTGTAAAAGCTATGGAAGATTCTTTATTCAATCTTCCTCCCTTGCGCCAAATCCCCGTCATCCTCTCGTTATTTCGCGTTCGATCGTTGCCGGCTCGACCATGCGTGCAGTCCGCTATATAAAAGCCGATCTCGATCGGTATTCAAGCCAACGTTATACCATTATTACCCTAATAAGTAATTATACGAGAGCGCATCAATTGCACACCGCGAAGGACGTATTTTCCTGGCGTGTGCCCCCTCAATCTGACCATTATGAAAAATATTATACGAGGCTCGTACGGGTCATTCCGTGTTGTAATCGTACAGCAGCGATTCTCAACAGAATTAATGGGTACCATAAAAGAAAAATTTAATTTTTCTCAAAGCCACTATTCACTTTTGTTCCCCATCCGATTTTTCGAAAATATTTTCAAAGATATAGAGCAATGATTTTTTTCACTCGCTCAAATTTGTCAAATCATATCGCAAAACTGCATTTCCGTAGCTTATTTTTCGTTTTCTCCCCCTGAAATACTCGTCGAACGGACCTTTTTCGTAAAAAATACGAAAATCCTCCGCAGAGAGTCTCATAAACGCGTGCGAGCTTGTTTGCACCGGAATTTTCATACTCACCGTCGTTCGTTTCCTTCGCAAGCATCCCAGTTCGAATTATCCCGAATACGAAAGGAAAGACGCGTGGGCAAAATTCCGTTACATAATTCCCCAAAGCCTTTATCGTCCAAGGTGAATTAGAAATTTCGCCGCGTTACACCTACCGCATTTTTTCTCGGTTCGTTCGACTGAAAAACTCTCATCGGGCGTTTTTTTGCCTTTGCGGTAAAAGATGCGAAAATCCTCCGTGGAGAGTCTTGTACGCGCGTATGCTTGTTTGCACTGGAATTTTCATTCGACCATGTATATTCAGCGTCGTTTGTTTCCTTTGCAAAAGCACCACAGTTTGTATTATCCCGTGTACGAAGAAAGACGTTGCGGGGTATTACATCGGGCGTACATGTACTCTTCTTAGACGCAGGAATATATATACACGTTATAAAACTAAGAGAACTGTAACGGTGCATATCTCTTTCTCTTTCCAGCTGGAGAGTAAACTTCCGGTATATACGTGTACACTATATGTATACGTAAACAGTATATAAATACAAGGCGTGTATTATGAGAACCGGTGTAATTACCAAGCTTCGAACTCTTTGCGATTAAGCAGTAAATTTCACGGTTAAACATATATATATATATATACCATTTGGTCTCTTTTATCAAAGAGAAATAACTCGTCAATTAATGCGTGGGAAGAATCTTTGAAATTCGTACGCTCGTTTCCCATCCATTTTCCGTGTTCCATTCTCCCTTCTCTTTTGTCGTTCCTTTTTTTTTTTTGCTATTAAAACAAAATGGTCATCTCCGTCATTTCATCTCCAACTCTAATCTCATCCGATAAAATTGTCCACTTTCGTGCCGTCCAATATACATTACAATGTACTCCTCGGCCACGTTTATAATGACACAAAAAAGACGAGAGTTCGATCGCAATTGCATTAATGCGCGGTTTATCCTACGGCTTAGTCTCTCTGGATCGTGTTTTTTCTCTCAACTGCATCTCGAGTTTTCCCACGCGCTCTTTGCCGGGCTTGGAATTTTACGTGAATCGCGAAACCGGTTATGAATAATTTTTTATACAAACGTCTGTGAAATTCGCGGGGCATGGAAATTTATTTGAATAACCACAAATCTCTGCTTGTAATTTATCGCGTCCATTTTACGATCCAACGACGAAAGACGATATCGTCCAGAGATACTATTTTTGCGGTTGCTTCAAATAATAATAATAATAATAGTCCAACATTAATCAAAACAATAGCAATGATGACAGCAAAACAGCATTTTTCGTAATGATCCGACAATAATTTGGTGACAATTTTTCGAAATCCCGTAAACCGAGAGTTTCCTTAAGAAACACATGGAAAGATAGCGAGCAAAAGCTTTTCCAATTCGGCCAACTTCCACCTTCGTTCGACTCCGTTGAATTATTTTGGAAGACCCGCGATTGCCCCCAATTTGCATTTGAATAAGGAGAAACGATATCGAACAATTGCGTTCCGCAGGGACAATAATGTTTACGACGGTAGATTACTCTTATGGCTCGGTTACACGTACACGAGGTATCGCACGCACCGGCGTTACCATATAAGCATACGGATCTCATCGTACTTTGAATCGCACCGAGTTTCGTAAACGCAATTGGGCGTTAAAGTACAGCGATCTCATAATTCGTCGTGCGCATTCGACTTTCCCTCTCGAGCGGTGTATTATGCGCGCCAGCGTCGTCTCTGTGTTTTTTCGTTTCTCTCTTTTGTATTTTTGTCGTCGTACGTAATGACGCACGATTTAATTCCGTTAGCAAACGGGAAGGGCAAAGAAGAAAAAAAAAACGGATATCAAGGTCTTACCTTAATCCACAATTTTTCATTCCCGCATCCTTTTACGGTTAGAGTGCAACGTTGGCAACCTCTTTTTCCTTTTTGGAAGCAAACAATCTTTTATCCTGCCAAATGGCCGGGTTGCACACGCGATATGCGCTATGATTGCAAAATCTGGGGGTGAAAAAACGCTTCTGAGATTGGACGAAGATCGGAAGGCGTTCTCGACGCTCTCCGCAAAAGTCGTAATCGTATGACACTGGATGTGTATATTTTTTCGACGATTTTTCGCCGTTTGTTTTTTTTACACTTGCGTGCCATTCATTCGCAAAAAAAAATGTTTCGTAAGCTTCTCTTTTTTTTCACGGATTATCTTCGTGGGCAATCGTTTCGGTATATGGATGTTTGCGAATGTTTAACGAATGATAACCGAGAATATTTCACTCTTAACCGTGGCTTAATCGTAGGCGTAACCGTTTTTTATATGAAAAAAACGAATAATAGAAAATAAATAGGCCTTGGGACATTGTTTTGCTCGGCTTACGACAAGTAACATGAATTATCAAGCGTAGACATGTTTTTTTTATCTATATAAATTAAAATAGTATAAATTCAAGAAAAGAACCTTAGAACTCATTTAACCTCTCGTGTAATTCAAAATAATAATAATTACTCAGCAATTATAGAATTAGCACGATACATATTTTACGGTTTTTAATCAGCGCACGGAGACGAACGAAAATATGAATTTTTGTTCAAATTTTTCCAAAGCCCGAAACTTTAATTAAACACTGAATTTCATGTAGGAGAAATTTCAGAGTCGTCAATTCTGACTCAAAGCGGAAAAACTGGGAAAAAATGTGATTAAGAGACGGCAATAGCCCGGCGCCACCTGCTGTGGCTATCTCTCAAAAATACTGAGATGCTCATTTAATTAATCGCCGGAAATGGATTTTTTATGCTACTGCAGGAAGCCTCGAAGTTGAATGAGTTTTATTCGAATAAATCTTACGAATTTTCCAAACACATACATCACCCGAATTCTCCGGCAATTCCACAGAGATCTGTGTAAGCGAAAAGAAAAACCCTGAGAGGACATGTGCATCGTGCGTGTTTTCGCGAAACGCTGTTTGTCTTGAAAACGGTCATTCATTTCTGCATAAGCATTCAAACTTCAAGGTCACGCTAGATTGTTGTATTTTATTGTTTAAACAAATTAGAAATGTGATTGGCGAAGAGTAACTAAAATCATGCAGGTCCTGATGAATCGACCACGTGGGAGGTGAAACTCATTTTCAACCGAAAATCGTTTAAATGCCGTATACAAAAAAAAGAATATTTTTGTCTAAAAAGAAAGAATGAATAGAAAAATATACGCGGAAAAGCAGTGCGAGAATCATTTTCATTTAGGCAGACAAGTATACGCGTATTATCGTTCCCGCACATGTTATTTCATGAAAATAAACATATTTACAACAAAAACACATTAGAATGGCTCATACGGGGGAAAAAGGAAAAGCACTTGATTTTTTTTTTCCGATCAATTCGCAATGGAATACGAGAACTTCTTGAATACCCGGGGGCACATATATCGATTACCGGTTCGCGATATTCATTTTTTGTTGTTGTTGTTTTGTTCCTTTGCTCTCTGCGGACTTGGAGGCATCCGCGTGCAAAAGTCGTAATTTCGGCCCTGCGAGCGCTCTTTAAGGGTCGAGTTATGCCGGGAAACGTTGCGCGAAACATCGATACACATAAAACCATATATTTTATACGATTTTATGCTCTACCGCTATACTTGCGGAGCGTATTTACACATATAGATATATATTCATATATTTATATATCCATCGATGTACGTATGTACACGTCGTAAGGAAATACTTATTCTACACAGTCGGGCGTCTCGTTTCCCGATATAATCGTTTCGACGTTCCCTGAGGCTCGTGAGTGCGATAACTGCATTCCTTTTTTGTAACTCTCTCTCTCTCTCTGTCTCTCTCGCTCTCTCAAATACGCACACACATGTACATACATATGTATTCTCTTTCTCACTCCTTTGCCAACGCCTCCGTTTACCTTTTTATTTTTATTCTCAAAAAATGGCCATTGATTCGCGCCAATAAAAGTTGAGTCTTTCGGATAATTTCTCGCTCTCTCAATTTTTTTTTTTAATCTTCAATCGCACACACCCTCTCGTGTCTTTTATCTCGATGAAATTGGATTTTATCGCTGCTCGCATGAAAAGAGTGAGGAATATCGAAAAATTTCCAATTTAATCACGCCCGAGAATCGAAGATATCCGATTTCTCGCATGCATCGAAGCGTCGTTAATTCCGCCGTAATAATAAACGATAAAGCTGGAGAAAAAAATATTCGAAGCCTGCTGCGAGTTTGCCCCGAGCATGGGAAAAAGAAACTTTTCTTCACTCTTGTGAAAAATTTCGAAATCTATTTTTTTTTTTTTTTGCAAAGCATACATTCGTCTCCAACATCGATCGTCGTTTCAAAATGTCAGCCTATTCAAGTTTGTTTTCCACTTTTTCCGTTCCATATACTCGACCATGAAAATGAATGTGAACGAGACAAAAAAAATGTTCGTTTAATGAAAAACGCTTATTTTTTTCTCTCGCTACGGTGAAAAATTGATCGCTTGGCACATGAAGAAACACCGAATAAAATATGACACCTTAATGTTAACTTTGACAACTCCCTCATTGTCATTTTTCATTTCCCATTGAGATAACATGGGAACATTTTTTTTCAACGTTGGGATTTTATAAGTCGTTGACCGTTGAGTTTCGGAAAAATTCATTTAACATAGTTTTTTTTGAAAATTGAATGCTCTACAAAAAAGTACGTTGTCCTTGATCGGTAAAAGGGACCGTTCGAAAGATATTCGTTACTGAAGCTAAAAGCGTATCGATTTCAATACTTTTGGAATTAATACGCTGAAAAATTTAATAACATTTTTAAAGTCTTTCAATTTTTCTGCAAAATCAGTGTATTAATGATAAAAACGATTTCAGCAGAGCTCCTCTGCTCTGCGACACTCGGTATTTGTTTGGAATAACATCTACCAAAGATGTACACTTTTTTCAAGATCAATACAATCCAGAGCAAAGCTTCATCACTATTATATGCCAAAAAAATTGAAATCCATACAATTAAAGCTAGATTTTCAAATAAACCCCAAGAGATCTTTTTTGTAGAGCATCAAACTCCCTATGAAAATATGTTGTGGAACTTCTCCAATATTCAACGTTTAGCGATTTATTAAATTCCAAACAAGATTTTTGTGGTATTTAAATACAAGATGATAAAGTGCGATGGGAGATCACTTAATATGTTGACATAAAGACCGCGTAATGAGTGTTTTTTGACTGGCCAAAGGCTTCGTTTTTTACCCACCCGATGCATACATATATACACGTGAGTTTGGTGAATGATGGAATAAAAAGAAAATGGAACATTGTCGGGTTCAAAGACCGAGACATTTGACCTGAAATAAAACTTGCGCGCATCGTCGTACCACGCGCGTTATTGTCGAATTAAAGTGCATTATATCGTCCGCATAAAAGGGAGGGTATTATGCATGAGCTGGCTCTAATGGTCTCGTTTGATTCAATATCTCCGCTTCACTATTCCTCGACGCATTCGTAATCGTACGTATACATATACGAGATTACATTCCTAAGCCTCGTCAAGTTATGAATCACTCTCGCGATTGTAATCCTTCGCATGCGAGAAAGCCACGAGACGATTATCTCCATCAGACGATTTTTCAACCATTTAGACTATAAAAAAAAAAGCGAATGCCAAAATTCGTTACTCTCTTTCCTCTATGGTCCTCTCACATTTTCCATTGTTCCTTGTGAGATTCCATTATTCTTCGTTAATATCGCTTCGATGATTTTTGTATTTTGTTTTCGAAATCTCGATAGTATTTATCGCAATTTATATTGTATTGAAATGAGAATTTTATTTTAGAATTTTATTTTTATTTTATTTTATCAACGTTTGCATCTAGCAAAACTTTTCTGTAGATATCGTAAAATCTATTTTTCGGATTCACGTTGTCACATGAAGAAGAACGATTTTTCAATCTCGAAAAACACGAAAGTTTCATCGAAATGTTTTTCACGCGATACTTTAGCGTCAATAACGATCTCGCTCATCTCGTCGAGTTTATCTCCCCCCCCCCCCTTTCGTTCTTCCTCGTGGCACTCACTTGATCCCCGGATGTATTCGACCTTGGATATTAATTCGTAAATCCTGGGCAGCTGTGTGTTCTCGCGACACGTGTGTGTTTGTGTGTGTTTTTTGTGTGCGATGTGTGCGCGGTCTCCGCGAGCACTCGGTACGCGGTGTATGATGTATCAGCGTGGCTGGCGTACAGCGGCGGTTTAAATACGCGAGAAATACAACGGACGTCACATCAATAGCGGCTCTCTTTATCAAACGACGTCCAACTATCGAGCACTCCGATACACTCGATTAAATATATTTTTCCTCTATTATTTTCGCCCCCGAGAGTCACGATGCTTGCGCAGGCACGAGACTGGAAAAAAGAAACCGTACAAGGACGTTACAGCTGGTTTACTTTTACGACGCATCCGAATGACGATTCGTCATTCGTCATTTACGGCATAACGTCGGTCAAATATCGTACATTTCAATTTATTATTTCGCCGCTGAAGTTTTATTGTTTTTTTCCGACAATTTATCAAATCGGACTTTTCAAGGAAAATTGTTCGCTCGAATCCAAGCGGTTTGGCGCGGGAATTATCGAACGATGATTTAAGAAAAAGAATAATTTTAATTGTATCGATAACTTTGAAAAATGACTGATGAGACTGTTAATTGCATGTCGATCGAGGAATCGAAAGTGACAACAAGGTCGTGATTTTTTACTTTTTTTTTCATTGTTTTGTTTTGTCTTCTTTGTCATTAATGTGGAAGTTAACGGTTTTTGTGAGAAAGCACGTTGAAAAAGTTCATCGCCGGCTGCCGTTGTTTTCTTTCGATCTCGCGAACGGTCACGTGCGCGTTAGCAAGCGCTCAAGTGATTACTTAACACTTCTGGTGACGCGCAGTCTGCGATAACGGGGATTCGAGAGCTCTGTAAATGATTTTTCTATCGCAATGATTATCTCCGCAGTTCTCTTTTCGTAGAAGACGACAAAAATCGGTGTTCGATGAATAAGCTTGAAAAATTCATCAAAGTGGAATCTAAAATCTATTCAACTATTCATTTATCTATTTATTCGAAGATTTAATTATTAGATTTTATAATTTAAAATGAAGAATTTAAAGAAATCAATATTGCAGATAACTTTCTTTTAATAAAAATTCGTATTCTCGTTGCTAAACTTACAATAATTATTTTTCATCGAGTTTCTTCGTTTTTGTGTATTTCTTCACGGGGGATCGTCGCGAATGTCATGGGCAAATGGACATTTTTTTTGTGACTCAATTGATGCGATGTCAATATTGCAAATAATGTTTTTTACAAAAATTCATATTTTCCTTACTACGATGTTGTACTTTAAACAAATTATTGTTCACCGTGTTTTTACGTATTTACGTTTTTTTTTGCCGATATAGCAGGAAAAATTCATCAAAGTGGAATCTAAAATCGGTTGGACCATTCAACTAATCATTCATCGATTTAATTAAATTTTATAATTTAAAATGAAGAATTTATAAAAATCAATATTGCAGATAACTTTCTTTTGATACAAATTCGTATTCTCGTTGCTAAACTCACAATAATTATTTTTCATCGAGCTTCTACGTTTTTGTGTATTTCTTCACGGGGGATCGTCGCGAATGTCATGGAGAAATGGAAATTTTTTTTGTGACTCAATTGAATCGATGTCAATATTGCAAATAATTTGTTTTCCAAAAATTCATATTTTCGTTGCTACTAAGTATTGTTCACCGTGTTTTTACGTATCTACGTGTATTTTTTTGACGATATAGCAGGGAAGTGGCATTTGTTTTCGTAACTCGAGCTCTTCCTTCAGAATTTTCCAAATAAATTCAATCTCGCAGGTTTCCTTTTTTGATATTCAATCGTTCGATACTTCGCGGTCTGTCCGACAGTGACACCATTGTGTCGATCGTCATCCGCTCCACATCGATCGTTGCTCTTCGAACAGACTCTATCTCGTGCAAAAGCCGTGAGAATTACGCCCTTGTGACGATCAATCGGATGCCTATTTTTCGGATCGATGTGCAAACTGTTTGCTCGGACCTGGGTCGTTTTTTTTCCTCCCAAGTGTTGTACAAACATAAAATTGACTGGCTGTCGCGATTACGTTTCACTAGTAGGGCATCCTTTCTACCATGGACAACAACTCTTTCGTACAGTTTACGATCGACATCCCTGCAAGAAGCCATACACGAACGAGGCACCCAGAGCTTCGAGGAGTCTCGCGACAGACTCGTACAAAGTCCAAACGCTGCGAATGTAATCTCTCTGTCTTTTTCCCTCTTTCCTTCTCTCCATCTCTCTCCTGACTGTTGATGTTTTTTCTGAGCTCCCGAGACCTTGAAATTCATGTAACAAAGGGGTAATCCTCTAGAAATACATACATCAACCGCTTCTGCCCTTAAAACCTTGACAAGTGAATCAACGATTCAATTTTCGTTCCCCTTTTTTTTTTAATCTCTTGTTCTTAATTCTTCGCTAGACTCTCATGGTTCTCCACGCATTTTCGTAAAATCGGGACTCGGCAATGTTTCTCTTTGTTCTCGAAATTTTTGACGATAAAAATTTAATTTCTCCCTAGAATAATTTACATCGGTGAGCACTCGTGAAGTTCGATAATTTTTTTCCCCTCGCTCCAGGAATTTATTAACAAAAATTTGCAAATTGTTTTTATTACTTTTTCATCCTTCAAAAATGAACGAAAAAATCGTGGATGAAATATTCGTCACACGTTGTCGGGTTTTATCGTACGTCGGAACAAATCGAGGGAAAAAATCAGGATGGAATAATTAAGCGTTATCCTCGAAGCAGCGATCTTTCGCTTTTCTTTTTTATTTTCGATCTTTGTACACCTTTTGCTCTCACTCCGCTGCCGAATAGATGCTTGGCAATTTGAAAAATCGTTGGTGTTCCTGTCAAAAGGAGATGACTCGTCCATTTCGTTTGGCTTTTTTTTTCGCTGTCTTTGAGAACGTGCCAGAAGGAATAATGAGAGTGTGCGAAAAGAAATGTGCCAGTCAGTCAGTCAGTCACGCGCTATTAAGGCCTAATGTGTGTTGCATCGGTTTTAATACCGTGTCTGCATATATATGCATGTTATATATGAATATGTAGTATATATGGGGCATTCCATGTCAGTTCGACCAGGCTCTGTCACTGCTCCTTCTGCCATCTTCTTTCATCCCGAAAAACGTCGAATTTGTGATTTCACGAGAAAATATGCTTTTGACTAATTAAAAAATATACTTGGATATTATTTTTTAATTTTTTAAGTTTAATTTTTTAATTTTTTAATCAATATAAAACTAAAATCCTCTGATAATTTTAGACTCGATGAATCATATTTTCGCTATTTATTTATTTCCCAATACAATTAATAACAAATATCAATTTTCGAGCTTCTCTCTTTCCGCGGTATTTTTACAAAAGAAAATTGATTCTCATGCGTTTAAACGTTTTTTAACATCGGTACGGTTGCAAAATCGTTATTTAAAGAATTTAAAGAATCATAATCATAAAGGAATCATTCCTTGTTTTTTATTGCAAAAATCGACCTTGAATACCTCGTGTATGAATGCATTCGCGATTACATTTCCATGTCAGTTCGACCACTAATTAAAAAATATACTTGGATATTATTTTTTTAATAATTGTCTCTATTATAAAAAAAAAATCCCATGATAGTTTCAGACTCGATGAATCATAATTTCGCTATTTATTTATTTCCCAATAAAATTAATAACAAATATCAATTTTCGAGCTTCTCTCTTTCCGCGGTATTTTTACAAAAGAAAATTGATTCTCATGCGTTTGAACGTTTTTTAACATCGGTACGGTTGCAAAATCGTTATTTAAAGAATCATAACATTCCTTGTTTTTTGTTGCAAAAATCGACCTTGAATACCCCGTGTACGAATGCATTCGCCGTGGTGCAGAGCGAAGCCGCACACATTGGCTACCTAAAACGGTCTGCTGAAAGCGGGGAGAAAATAATGAAGCGAGATAGAAGATGCGAAATAAAAGGCGAGAGGCAATATAGCACACTCTGGTGCATGATATTTAACCGAAATTGCATTGCCTCCGAAGAATATCGTGCAAATATATTTACCGCGGCATTGGAAAGAAGTGGAAGGAACGAAGAAAATAAAAAGGAAATCGCGTATATTATTTCACAAAGTTGCATCTTTTGCCCGAGGGGTTTGTTCCACGCGAATTCATGCTCGAAGTCAGCCACGTGAACGTGCATTTACGCGTGTACGAAACGAACTGTCCAAGGGACTGTGCGCGGCAGGAACGAAGGCGATGGAGAAAGACACAAAATTCTCATCGACGTTTCCGAAGGTCCCAACGAAGAAGCGGATACGAAAAGTTGCGAGTCTGGTTTTTATTTCGTCCTTCTCGTATTTTACAACTAAAGACTATTTACATCGGCAATTACAGCCGGCAAATGATTTTTATAATTACCGCCAATGAGATCGTACGGCAAATCCAAATGAAAGACAAAAAACATTCAATTTTTCGCCCGATCGAGTGTCCTTTGGTAATTATTTATAAAGACAAAAAAAAATTAAATTGAGTCTGAAGAGACGCAACGGAAATGACTTTGATCGCCGAAAATTTTCAACGGTCTTGATGATAATCATCGCGAATCATCATTGTTCATTGTTTTTCGGTGGAAAACTTTTCTTTCGATTTTTCGTAACTGTTTTCTCGCAGAAAAACGAGTTATTTTTTGTCAGCTCGGGCAGTTTCGTTATCGTTATTTTTTTTTTATCGTTTCGCATTTTTCTCTCCAACGAAATTCTTCGAGCAATTATAATCTTCCAATTATTATAACGAACGGCGTACGAAACACGAGATCCTCCGCGTTTTATCGAAGATAACAAATCAGCGCATGCTTTGCTGCTACTTTGGATTATTCAAATCCGCGCGATAAGCACTCGCGAGTACAGAAAATACACGTTCTTGACCGCTTGTCAAAAATCCTTGTACACCACTCTGCGGGGACTTTTTCGCGCCTAATTATTCGATACACGAAACACCGGGAATTAACATGGAAAGAAAAATAGTTTAAGTACACTTTTTTTTTTTCTCACAAAGTAAGAATCATGCAACGAAAAACGCAGCGACGTGGCCAGTCATTTGCATACGTGCTCGCACTCGCGTTTAACTTGCGCGATCCTCCGTGGCCTGTTATTGATCGAAAAATAGATAGAACGACGAAAGATGCCTATACATGTGCTGTGTATATCAATTTATATACGTATATGTATAGACACGCATACACGCTCACGCGGAGAGGACGGTCCTGAACGTGCATACATATGCATAATTAAAACGTTTCGAGCGTTGAAACAACAATGAAAAAAAGAGAGAGTTTGCGGCTCTCGCGTGCTCCCGCGACAACGTTTTTCTGCATTAACGTTGTCGCGGGAGTGTAGGTTTATCATTTGCGCTGTATGCATATAAGAGCGCATCGTTAAGACCGTGGCCATGGTTCGTTATCCTCGTCCAAGTTCGTTTGCACTAATCGATCGAGACTTTCGATATATATACATATGTGTAGATACTTTTACGTACGTAAAAAGAGGTGACACAAAAAAATGTCTGTTCTCCGCGGAACAAAATTTCTGAAGGCATTTTGAATTATTATATTGCAGACCACTCGTGCTGGCGTCAAAAAGTGGGACACAGAGCCTCTTCTGCGTAGTTAATATTGTCTCTATTTATTTTCCATGAAATCTAGCTCGATTTCGATCGATCGTACGTAAAAAGAAGAGGTGACAAAAAAATGTCTGTTCTCCGCGGAACAAAATTTCTGAAGGCATTTTGAATTATTATATTGCAGACCACTCGTGCTGGCATCTAAGTGTGGGACAGAGAGCCTCTTCTGCATGGTTAATATTGTCTCTATTTATTTCCCAAAAAATCTAGCTCGATTTCGATCGATCGTACGTAAAAAGAAGAAGCAACAAAAAAATTGTCCTCCGCGAAACTAAATTTCTGAAGGCATTTTGAATTATTATATTGCAGACCACTCGTGCTGGCGTCAAAAAGTGGGACAGAGAGCCTCTTCTGCGTAGTTAATATTGTCTCTATTTATTTCCCATAAAATCTAGCTCGATTTCGATCGATCGTACGTAAAAAGATGTGACAAAAAAAATGTCCTCCGCGAAAGTAAATTTCTGAAGGCATTTTGAATTATTATATTGCAGACCACTCGTGCTGGCATCAAAGTGTGGGACAGAGAGCCTCTTCTGCATCGTTAACATTGTCTCTATTTTTATTTTCCATAAAATCTCGCTCGATTTCGATCGATCGTACGTAAAAAGATGTGACAAAAAAAATGTCCTCCGCGAAACTAAATTTCTAAAGGCATTTTGAATTATTATATTGCAGACCACTCGTGCTGGCATCAAAGTGTGGGACAGAGAGCCTCTTCTGCATCGTTAATATTGTCTCTATTTATTTCCCATGAAATCTCGCTCGATTTCGATCGATCGTACGTAAAAAGATGTGACAAAAAAAATGTCCTCCGCGAAACTAAATTTCTGAAGGCATTTTGAATTATTATATTGCAGACCACTCGTGCTGGCGTCAAAAAGTGGGACACAGAGTCTCTTCTGCGTAGTTAATATTGTCTCTATTTATTTTCCATGAAATCTAGCTCGATTTCGATCGATCGTACGTAAAAAGAAGAGGTGACAAAAAAATGTCTGTTCTCCGCGGAACAAAATTTCTGAAGGCATTTTGAATTATTATATTGCAGACCACTCGTGCTGGCATCTAAGTGTGGGACAGAGAGCCTCTTCTGCATGGTTAATATTGTCTCTATTTATTTCCCAAAAAATCTAGCTCGATTTCGATCGATCGTACGTAAAAAGAAGAAGCAACAAAAAAATTGTCCTCCGCGAAACTAAATTTCTGAAGGCATTTTGAATTATTATATTGCAGACCACTCGTGCTGGCGTCAAAAAGTGGGACAGAGAGCCTCTTCTGCATGGTTAATATTGTCTCTATTTATTTCCCATAAAATCTAGCTCGATTTCGATCGATCGTACGTAAAAAGATGTGACAAAAAAAATGTCCTCCTCGAAACTAAATTTCTGAAGGCATTTTGAATTATTATATTGCAGACCACTCGTGCTGGCGTCAAAAAGTGGGACACAGAGCCTCTTCTGCGTAGTTAATATTGTCTCTATTTATTTTCCATGAAATCTAGCTCGATTTCGATCGATCGTACGTAAAAAGAAGAGGTGACAAAAAAATGTCTGTTCTCCGCGGAACAAAATTTCTGAAGGCATTTTGAATTATTATATTGCAGACCACTCGTGCTGGCATCTAAGTGTGGGACAGAGAGCCTCTTCTGCATGGTTAATATTGTCTCTATTTATTTCCCAAAAAATCTAGCTCGATTTCGATCGATCGTACGTAAAAAGAAGAAGCAACAAAAAAATTGTCCTCCGCGAAACTAAATTTCTGAAGGCATTTTGAATTATTATATTGCAGACCACTCGTGCTGGCGTCAAAAAGTGGGACAGAGAGCCTCTTCTGCGTAGTTAATATTGTCTCTATTTATTTCCCATAAAATCTAGCTCGATTTCGATCGATCGTACGTAAAAAGATGTGACAAAAAAAATGTCCTCCGCGAAACTAAATTTCTGAAGGCATTTTGAATTATTATATTGCAGACCACTCGTGCTGGCATCAAAGTGTGGGACAGAGAGCCTCTTCTGCATCGTTAATATTGTCTCTATTTATTTCCCATGAAATCTCGCTCGATTTCGATCGATCGAACGTAAAAAGATGTGACAAAAAAAATGTCCTCCGCGAAACTAAGTTTCTAAAGGCATTTTGAATTATTATATTGCAGACCACTCGTGCTGGCGTCAAAAAGTGGGACACAGAGCCTCTTCTGCATGGTTAACATTGTCTCTATTTTTATTTCCCATAAAATCTAGCTCGATTTCGATCGATCGAACGTAAAAAGATGTGACAAAAAAAATGTCCTCCGCGAAACTAAGTTTCTAAAGGCATTTTGAATTATTATATTACAGACCACTCGTGCTGGCATCAAAGCGTGGGACAGAGAGAGCCCCTTCTGCATCGTTAACATTCCTCCCATCCTCGCTATACGCGTGTTCCACGCTTGTGCGTGCACAGAGCTGGGCCGCAATCTGTCAAACACACGCCGACTGGGCGGAGCTGGCAGGGATTGTTTTTAATTAATTAGAGTGGGAGTACGAGAAATTAACAGTTGGATGGAAGTTGATTTATTAACGCAGCGAGCGAATGGCCGCGGTATCGAAGTTAAGGCGCAGCCTCACGGGCAACGGTTCGCCGTGAGTGCGAGAGGCAAAACTGGGGAATGCAATTTGTGTTTTCTCAAGAATCGCCGAGATTATCTTAAAAAAATCTTTGCCAAGTCATAACTCGGTCCAAACGGAGCTACAAAAATTGGATAAAAAAGGAAGAACTAGCAAAGACGTAAACCCTGATATCCATAGATTCTATCCATCTCAAATCGAGAGGAAAAAGGGCAAAGAGGAGTGCGAGCAAAGTCGACATTTTTCAGACACAGAATTTCGAACCCCCATAACCGTCCTTCTTTACAATCAATTTTTGTAGCCTCGTTATTCCACCACCTTTTTCCGCGCTTAATCTACACTAAAAAACGAATCATCGACTGCTCGAACAAGGTGGATCGAAATATCGCTTCTATTATCGCCATTTTATGCGATCCATCGTCGACAAAAAATATTCAATGATATGAAAAAATACAGCGCGCTCATGCACAACAGCCCGAGCCTTCGATCCCCGATACGTGCATGAATATAGCAAAAATTGAAAAACAAAGAAACAAAAAAACTACACTTTATTCCACATCAGGCAGTCTGCGCTGAATTCGATCGTTCGATCTCATCGTTTTTTTTTTTTATTTAAATTTGCCATAGGCTGCACCACGCTCACGACGATCAGGAATGTTATCGTTTATGTATTAAAACCTAGTATGTCAGTATATATATATATATATATATACTTACATACTAGGTTATATATATATATATATATATATATATATATACACATAAGTGCGTGTGCGTGCGAGTATCCACGTCCTCGACATCCAATACCGTGGCATCTTTGCAGCAACGCCTCAGTTCGCCCAACTAGTCACCTGGAATTTCAACTCATTGACTCGTACAGACAGTGTGGATGAGAATAGCGAGACATCGCGAGCTAAACCAGGTGTACGTCGATCCGCATTTGCTCGCGATCGCCTTATTATCCCTGCCTGATTAACCTCTGGAATGTCTGTATTAAGTATTAAAAGATGAAGAGCAGGGTTTTGAGCACGCACGTACGTCCAAATGTGGCCAGAGCACGGACGTGCCATTGACGTTCTTTTCTCTAATCTTTTTGGCGATTTTTCGTTCACGAAAACACCGACGCTCAATGTTAGTAATGATAATAACAACAGTAATTACGATCAGACGAGAGAAATATTCACAATGGTCATCTGAAAAAAGGGAGGAAAATGCAAAACGTTTTCGTGTGAGTGATAAAAATACCTTCCTTTTTTTTCAATTACATCGTGAATGATTTGTCGTATAATAACCATAAAACAAAATTTATTTGTGAAATGATCGAGGTGAAAAAAGGTAGATTCCCAGTTTCGAGATGTACGTGCTGACAGCAACGTGTGCTCGAAGGAATTAACAAATGGCCGGCGATTAGAGTGAATGAAAAAAGGCCTGGCCTGGCCTGTGACTGGATGGATAAAACGAGTCTCGTGGAATTTGTTTTCGATCGACTTTGCTCGGAAGTTTTTCGATTATTTCTACACGTCAGAATTGGTTGCAACACACACACACACACACACTGTGAAAGTTTCTGTCTCGAATAGTCATAGAGGTGATTACGATCGAAAGAGAAAACGGTAATTTGGTGCAGTTTTCTTTAATTAAGCTCAATAATCAATGGTCATTCGGATTCGATATTTTTACAAAAGCGTTTTCAATTAAAATATTTACATTATCGGAGCGATACAACGAGGAGCACAATTTCATCGTCGATTGCTTTCTGGTATTCTCGCAATCTCGGGTACGATCTTACGTCTCTTCAATTTTATATCGTCCATTGAACAAAAATGTAGATAAAAGTACATTGAATTAGTTTAATTGAATATGAATTACACTTGTACAATGTTCGAGCACTTTTTTATGCTCGTGTCATATTTTCAGTCGTATTATGAAAAGTTTATCTTGCAATAATATGCTTCTTTTTGGTATACACAGATATCGTTATCAAATTTTTGATAATTTAATTACAATTACGACGCACGTCTCGTAAACAAGAAAACATTGTGCTTTTGATAAAATCTGCCTGTATGAAATGAGTTGAATATTCTTGTTATACAATTACTTGCAATTTTCACACTCTTTCGATTCATGGCACAAAATATAAAAGATGAAATTTCGAAACAGGAGATCATCCGAGGAATCTCGTTTTTCGGAAAAGATGAGTTTAATGTTCCTGAAATGAAAATTGCTCAAGAATCATGATTACGTCAAAAAATAGATTTTGTTTGGAAAGAAAGAGATGGAAAGAGAGAGGGAGAGTTCATCATCGTCTCCCGGTAGTTGCAGGCTCGCTCGATGTTCTCGCCTCGCGAGTTCTTTGACTCGATTTTCAAATTTTCAAATTTTTTATGATTTAATTACAATTACGACGCACATCTCGTAAAAAGGAAAACATTGTGCTTTTGATAAAATCTGCCTGTATGAAATGAGTTGAATATTCTTGTTATACAATTACTTGCAATTTTCACACTCTTTCGATTCATGGCACAAAATATAAAAGATGAAATGTCGAAACAGGAGATCATCCGAGGAATCTCGTTTTTCGGAAAAGATGAGTTTAATGTTCCTGAAATGAAAATTGCTCGAGAATCATGATTAGGTCGAAAAATACATTTTGTTTGGAAAGAAAGAGATGGAAAGAGAGAGGGAGAGTTCATCATCGTCTCCCGGTAGTTGCAGGCTCGCTCGATGTTCTCACCTCGCGAGTTCTTTGACTCGATTTTCAAATTTTCAAATTTTTGATAATTTAATTACAATTACGACGCACGTCTCGTAAACAGGAAAACACTGTGCTTTTGATAAAATCTGCCTGTATGAAATGAGTTGAATATTCTTGTTATACAATTACTTGCAATTTCCACACTCTTTCGATTCATGGCACAAAATATAAAAGATGAAATTTCGAAACAGGAGATCATCCGAGGAATCTCGTTTTTCGGAAAAGATGAGTTTAATGTTCCTGAAATGAAAATTGCTCGAGAATCATGATTACGTCAAAAAATACATTTTGTTTGGAAAGAAAGAGATGGAAAGAGAGAGGGAGAGTTCATCATCGTCTCCCGGTAGTTGCAGGCTCGCTCGATGTTCTCACCTCGCGAGTTCTTTGACTCGATTTTCAAATTTTCAAATTTTTGATAATTTAATTACAATTACGACGCACGTCTCGTAAACAAGAAAACATTGTGCCTTTGATAAAATCTGCCTGTATGAAATGAGTTGAATATTCTTGTTATACAATTACTTGCAATTTCCACACTCTTTCGATTCATGGCACAAAATATAAAAGATGAAATTTCGAAACAGGAGATCATCCGAGGAATCTCGTTTTTCGGAAAAGATGAGTTTAATGTTCCTGAAATGAAAATTGCTCGAGAATTATGATTACGTCAAAAAATACATTTTGTTTGGAAAGGAAGAGATGGAAAGAGAGAGGGAGAGTTCATCATCGTCTCCCGGTAGTTGCAGGCTCGCTCGATGTTCTCGCCTCGCGAGTTCTTTGACTCGATTTTCAAATTTTCAAATTTTTTATAATTTAATTACAATTACGACGCACGTCTCGTAAACAGGAAAACACTGTGCTTTTGATAAAATCTGCCTGTATGAAATGAGTTGAATATTCTTGTTATACAATTACTTGCAATTTCCACACTCTTTCGATTCATGGCACAAAATATAAAAGATGAAATTTCGAAACAGGAGATCATCCGAGGAATCTCGTTTTTCGGAAAAGATGAGTTTAATGTTCCTGAAATGAAAATTGCTCGAGAATCATGATTACGTCAAAAAATACATTTTGTTTGGAAAGGAAGAGATGGAAAGAGAGAGGGAGAGTTCATCATCGTCTCCCGGTAGTTGCAGGCTCGCTCGATGTTCTCGCCTCGCGAGTTCTTTGACTCGATTTTCAAATTTTCAAATTTTTGATAATTTAATTACAATTACGACGCACGTCTCGTAAACAGGAAAACACTGTGCTTTTGATAAAATCTGCCTGTATGAAATGAGTTGAATATTCTTGTTATACAATTACTTGCAATTTTCACACTCTTTCGATTCATGGCACAAAATATAAATGATGAAATTTCGAAACAGGAGATCATCCGAGGAATCTCGTTTTTCGGAAAAGATGAGTTTAATGTTCCTGAAATGAAAATTGCTCGAGAATCATGATTAGGTCGAAAAATACATTTTGTTTGGAAAGAAAGAGATGGAAAGAGAGAGGGAGAGTTCATCATCGTCTCCCGGTAGTTGCAGGCTCGCTCGATGTTCTCGCCTCGCGAGTTCTTTGACTCGATTTTCAAGGACGAGCTCCCGTTCGCCAAGAAATACGATCGTTGAATCATTGGGGATGGAATTTCGTACGTGCCAGAACTCGAAGCTGCTTCAGCTCGTATATACGTGTATATATATATCGTATTCGTTCGATTCTGTACAGACGGCTTGCCGTACGAAAGTCAACCCTCCCTTCTTCTGTTTCTTTGCCCTTTTTTCGTCGAGTTTTTCGTAACCGTTTTCAGGCTTCTCAGCAGTGTCTCCACTCTTCTGCAAAGAGGGTATTTTTGAGTTTTCACGAATGAATCGTTTCGATTTTTTACGGTCAAACAACGGAAATCGACGTGGTATGAGAAATTTGGCAAGTTCTCACGGATTTTGTGCAAACGTGTGGGTAATATATACGTCCGGACTAAACATCTCCCGGGGCAGTAAAACAAAAGCGCGATGGCGATAGGACAGTGCTTTTTTCTAGTCTCGTTACAAAATTTGGAAAAATATCGTAATCGCTGATACACTGTGTTCTCCCTCCCTCTCTCTCTCGCTCGGTTTCGACAAGGTCCATATCTCTCATTTTTTCCCAGAGATTTCATCTCTCCCTCATGCACCAAACACGCAAGATTCTCAAACAAGATTGCTCGCCGAAGGCTGCGACTAATTTCCCGCATCTTCTTTTTCCCATCTTTTTTTTTTCACTAATATTCTCCTTCTCTCGTTCTCGAAAGACCCAGAGCTTGTTTCGCGTCTCGAACGTTTCTTCAAACGACCGCAAAAAACGCAAAATTTCACCTTACATCGTATCCTGCTCCTGAGATGACGCAAAAAATTGGAAACTTTTGCGAAAAACGTGCAGATGGAAAAAAATGATTTTTAAATATCAACAAAAGCAATAAAACGTCCGTGTCGCGTTCTTGAGCTTCCTCTGCGGGTTTATCTGCATAATTTCTCATGTCTTGTTTCTTGCGAATCTTTACTTTCATTTAAGGGGGAGAGAGAAAGGCGAGAAAAATCATTTTGAATGTCCAGTGCGACGTGTGTGTACTCGGTATGTGTTTATATGTGTATATGCACGCAATGCGTGGGTTACATACATCGGTAATCGAGCCCCGAGCGAGAGAGCGAGAGAGATGTATAATTCATCCCACGTACGAACACGCAGCTTCCAAGTGAGTGTGAAAATGTATATAAGCTTCCTTCCTCTTATATCGATATGTAACTGCACGTACAATACGTACGAGTGTGTATATATATACATATATGTATATATGCATGTACAAAAATGCTTTTTTTTTTTTTTCAAATTAATCCCAACACTGTCCGGCATCTCGTTGGTTCGTTCGCGAGTGAGTGAGTGCTGAAAAGAGCCAATTATTCCGAAAATGGTATTCCATTCATTCTGATACGTATATATATATATATACACATATATATATAGTTATATACGCATACGCACAGATATATAAATACACATTTCGCGATATTCGATAATAAGGAAGGCAATAAACGTTTCGCGTATAAATATAATATAAACTGCTTTAATAAGCGTGTACGGGATAAATAGATGCAACAAATAACAAACCGCGCGCCCACTCGGCTTTGCATTTTTCCTCGATGGTATATTATATCGGCGAAGGGTAAGAAGTTCCTCCTTTAACCCGTTCGCGGGAGGCAGCTGCGGTCATCTTTACCGCAACGAAATAATCGGGCCGCGTGGGCGCCAATGCGGAGTGAATCGGAGAGATCGGTTATGCCAGCGAAACCGAGTCAAATCGAACTAACGTGTAGTTTATCGATGTATTTTCATCTTTTATGTACTAATGACTGGGATAATGATAATCATTTAAATAGCGAATAATAATATAGTGATGATAATTATCATTACAAAATGGTATAGTTGACGGTAAGGATAATAAAAATAACACGAGATATCCTTCTGACGAAAAGTTGATGGGGTCCCGAAGTTGATGCTTTATGGAAAAAAAATCGCGCGATTGTTGTCGTTTTATTCGTACCCTGATTGGTCGGTGAAAAAAGAACGAATTGTGCGGCGAAATTCCGTTTGCTTTCTGATGAGCGCGTGGGTTTCGTTTTTGCTTGAATTTGACTGTTTTTTTGCAATTTCTTACTGATATTTCGAGTTTTCGGGAAAAAGTCGGTGGGTTTCGTGATCAGCGGAAAATTTCCGATCGAATAAGCTTCTGAAATATTGAAAATTTGAAAAAAAAAATTTCGCCTCATTTTTCGCCACTTTTACAGAATCGTCGAAAAGTCGAAATTTCAAATGATCATAACTTCGTCCCTAATGAAGCTACGTAGACTTTTTGGGGGTGTTTTGAAAAGCCCTCGAGTAGACTTAAACAATGGCGAAAGTAAAATGTCGATAGCTCGATTGCTTCACCCTCAAAATCGATGTTGAAAATCGGCGAAAACAAAGGAAAAGGGTATGTATGGGAAAATTGGCGAAAATCGAAGGGCCAACTTAAAAAATCTGCCAAAAATCGAAAAATTAAGATATCTAGACAAACCAAACGGCATTTTGAAGCCTCATCAATTGCCAAGAGAATAAGCACAAGTCGGGGTGTCCATCTCGAACGAAAAAAAAATGGCAAATATTTTGGTGAACCAACTCAGTCCGGCAGAAAATGACGAAAAATGTTGGATTTCAAAAATGATTTTTAATAGTCCATATCGATGTATTTTTTCCCGCTGATTACGAAACACACCGGTATTTCATCGAAAACCCAGTATTACCGTCCGAAAATGCGATAATACGACTTTTATCGATTAATCCCTATTTTCTCATTGAAACATCGAGTTTTCGGGAAAAAGTCGGTGGATTTCGTAATCAGCGAGAAATTTCCAATCGAATAAGCTGCTGAAATATTGAAAATTTGAAAAAAAAATCTCGACTCATTTTTCGCCACTTTTCCGGAAACGTCAAAAAGTCGAAATTTCGAACTACCTCTCGCTTTCTGATGCGCGCGTATGTTTTGTTTAAAGTGAAGTGTGAAGAAGAATAATATACTATACATATACTTTTGTACATACGTGGTCCGAGTATATACCTGTATATCCAGCGGGGTTAGGTATGAAACGTGATTTCGTCCGAGATAAATTTGCTTGGTCGTGTGCGCGGGTATAGAACAAGGGAAGTTTCCTCTTCGCATGTCGGAGTATTTGCGCAAAATACGAGGCAAGTGTCCGCCGAGGAAATTGCACATGTGCGAGTCTCAGTCTATTCCATCTTGATACGCGTATTTATATGTACGTACTATATTGTTCAACGTTGCTATGCATCCAAGAGCGTTAATGATCGAGCCTGAGATAGACAGCGAGAAACGCAGAGTCGAGTAAACTCTGTTGCACGAGAGAAAAAAAAACGAGGCTCGGATAAAATTACGGGTGCCGTTCGAGTCAAATCCCCTTCCTCGAGTTCAATTCCGTTGTTATAATTTCAAAGGAGTTGACGCAAAGGACGGACTCGCAATTGGCTGTTTTTTTTTTATTTTCAAAGATCGATCATTCGTCGTTGAAACTTTTTTTTTTCCATCGATGGTAACCCTCTCTCCCCTTCCACCGTCTGCCGCAATAAAAATTCATCAATGTGCCAAATAAAATCATCCTCACGCCGTGTATATACCTGTATCGAGACAACTATATCGAACGAGACTGAGATTATTTTTAGTGTCGACGTGTGGGCACAAAATGATCGCATAAAGATGCGCATACCTCTCGATCCCTGCACGAATACGAGCTCGACAGCCCGGTTGTATCTCGGAGTATCTCGGGTATAAAGGAGACGAACAAAAAATCGTTAGAGGTGAGAGAGAGAGAGAGAGAGAGAGAGGAAATTGATCAAGTGGACAGGCAAAACGAAGGCAGTTGTATGTATCATTTTTTTCGTCTTGCGTGTGTGTATATATAAATGAGCAACAGGTCGAGACTTATGTGAACATAATAACGTACGAGAGGAAAGGATCAAGGTAGAAGAGAAGTCGAGAGAAGAAACCAAGTGACGTCCAAGACCGTCGCCTTGGCGCCGGTTCACACACGCATGCGTACTTTTATTGTTTTATTTTAAAAAAAAGTTTTTTCATCTCTCTCCCTCTCTCTCTCTCTCTCGAAGACTTGAGAACAATATTTGTTTCTGGCGCCCATTTATTCATCTTATCAAGACACAAGTGTGTTGTGTCCCCTAAATTGAAAAACGCCGACTCAAGATGAATTATTCAATCGCGTATTAAACAAAATTTAATTCGATCTAAAGTCGTATCGTATAATTATTTTTTTACATCTATGGATAACTCGGTAGAGCTTCATTCGTGAGAACATAGCCTAAACTGCAACTCGCATGTTGCGGAAATTCCCAAAACATTCGGAGGAATACACACAGAGAGAAATTAAATTTTATTTAACAAGATGCATGGAAAAAAGCGAGTGCGAGCAAAGCTTCGATCCATCAAAGTTTGTTGGTGTGTAATCAACCCTCCTCCCTCTTATCTCTTGTACGGGTTTACGTTTGATTACATTGTCAATCTTTAGATTGAATTTCCAATGGAATGTCCTCGTTACATTTCCAATCGATTCGAGGTTTTTTTCAATCGATTCTTCCTCTGACGAGCTGGACAACAAGAAGTTGCTCGGACGTGCCCTGTCCTGGCAATGGTGAAGAAACGGTCGAACGAGTCATTCTCGTATAGTAGCCGCTCGATATACTTATATCTGCACTTGTATGTCCTCGTACATACTGTGTATATGTATGTACATATATATATATACATGCAGCATGTACGAGAATTGCTCGATACCTTCTCATTCAGATCGATGAGATCTCTGCTTACTTTTGTCCATTACGACAAACATAAGAGAAAGATTGAGAGACAGAGAGAGAGCGAAAGAGACGGAGATGATATTATCTCGCAAGATGCTGCGGATCTCGAGACGAAATCTCGCGATATGTCGTCGTCAAAGAGCCTCGAAGAAAATCCAGTCGAGGAGAGCAATCTACGGTTCTTGCGACTCTCGATTGAGGAAAAATCGATTGAGAAAGACGTACCTGGGATTATATCGAAATAAATAAGACGAATGTCTCTCGTTTGTCACTTATAAAAGAGCGAGCATTTTATATAATACTGTCTTATCGTCTTATCGTTTTATCTCCAGCTGTCTTGCTCTCTCCCCTTCATAGATTCTTTACAGAAGGGACTGTCAATTGACAGAGAGGGTCGTGTCATTGAAGGGGTTGAAAATCAAAATGTACGAGCATTCATACACAATTAGACGAAAAATCCTCGAAAAAAAACCATTTAATTGAAAAATAATTGACATCGCAAGGTATGGCGTTGAACTCTTAGAAAACGTATCTCGAAACGTAGGAGGTCGATATATCAATTTGTGTATTATTTTTTTTCTGCTCTCCGACATACAATTCCACTCAGTCCGTAATAATAAGTGACTTTTTATCTTTTATATAGCATATACTGTTGCCCAATTTATTAAGAATTTTAATAAACAATTTTACTATAGTTGTAAAAGAATATGGGTTAAAACCGTAAAGTGGAAACTCGATTCTCTCCAGACCGTGTCTCGCGTGTCCCCGTTCAAATATCCTTGAATTTCGTAACCCGGATATAAGTTTTACTATCAAGTATACACACACACACACACACACATCTCGTGTATGGGAACGTAAATATACGCCTGTGGTACACGTGTATATCAAAGCGCGAAATCTCGATGAAAGGGAATCTCTCTCGCCTCTCCTTCGGTTACAAACGTAATCTCGTCGCGTATCGTTTCGTACTGAAAATTTATATCAGTCATTTGGTGCACTTGGGACTTTGCTTTTTCGCTCTTTTTGCTTTATTTTTACATATACGCGCGGGAAAATTCGGACAAATCAGTGTTGTGTCGAGAAAAAAAAAGATCGTCAGCCATTGGGCAATGAAAATTCATGATTAATGCCTCCTCGCCTTCATAAAGATCTTAATATCTTTCGCACTCTTACAACCTCGCATATACACGGATATGCACGTTTACGTACGCATATTTGATTCTAAATATTATTACGATTATTTTTTACCGAGATAAATCAATCCACCGTGTATTACAGTATTAGAAAACAAATAATTATTGTCATTTTTTTAAATTATCTTGTAAGAGCAACCATTTTTCACTACGAAAAAGAAACATATGCATCATTGCTTGCCATTACCGTTACAAGGGGAATTTAATGCTTCAACAGAGCCTGGATGAGTCAAACTGAGGAGTTCGTTGAGACCTCAATGATCTCGCGCGTTCGCACAAAGGATCCATGTGTAACGATTCTCGTATAGGGGGGAGGGGAGAGAGAAGGATTGAGATGAAGAGAAGCGAGTAAAAGAAAAAAAAATGAAACGAACGAAAGGGGAAGTAGATTGAGAGAGCCGAGACACGGAGATGAAAGAATAATATCAAAAAGGTATCCTACGTAATTCTGACGCACAATCCGACGGAATTCAATCTTTTCTCGATCATCTTTTTCTCCCTTTCTCTCTCGAATTGAATACACTTTTTTTTACATTCGTATTGTTACTTTTTCTTTTTTATTTCTCCTTTAACGACGGAGCCAAGCACGCTCCTCTAGCGACCTCTCTTCCGGTTGCCTCGGATGCCTACGAGCTGAATCACCGTTTGGTCAATACACGGCAAACGGTCCCCGCACATGTGGGAGTCTGAATTCGAACGGCGTCGAACAAAGTCACGCTTTTTTATCATCATGAAAGATGAATTTTGTCGCGAGACCAAACAACACCGAGTATCGTGCTCTTTTTTTTCCGAAATTCGACCTTCGTTACTCTAACCACTGTTTGGTGAAGAAAAAAAAAACAACGGAGTTGTCCACAAATTTGGGAAAAGGTTCGATTGATTTCTATCATTTCGTTTCTGGCGCGGGGATTGCCGACATTTCTTTTTTTTTTTTTCAAAAAAAAGTTGCCGCATGCTGCCCTTGGATCCGGTGAGCGAAGGGCAAGAGACTTTTTTTTATCGTCAACTATCAATGCACTTTTTGAAATAATAGGTTCAAAAATGGCACGTGAGGAAGAGGTCAGGCATTTTGAAGTTTGCATCGTTGGGATCCAACGAAATGCACCTAAACTTCCTTTTCAACTTCGATATTCCGTGATTTAGCGAATATTTCGGAGCAATTTTTCAAAATTATGGCACTTTTGAAAAAACGTAGGGAAACGTAATGAAAATTTAGGAGGATTTGATATTCGCATTTCCGGTGAGGTCCAACGATGCAAACTTCAAGGTCGTAAAATAATAGCGCGTCGTACTCGATGATTTATACCCACCGAATTAACTATGACGAGGGAATAAAAATCATTCGGCAGAATGAAATGTTATTTGGAAAAAAAATCGTTTCCTCTAAAGAAAAAACAATTCTCGGTTTAACGTTGTGTTTAATGCGGTGATAAAAAATGAAATAAAATAACGAATACCAGTCTACTGGGACGTTAGGTCTTTCATCATTATTAACATTACGTGCCATTTTATTCGTTAAACTCGTCGTGATAATGATCCCTGTGAGTTTCATGGCCCATTCACGACTTTTATACTCGCATTAGTCGTGAGATTGAACGTACGTATATTGTGTAAATAAAACGAACGTCATGCTACTAAATATTTTTTGCCAAACATAGAAAAATATGACTGCAATCAAATACGAATAAAATTATATCATAAAATTGTGTATAATACAGCTATATTTTTTAATAACGAAAAACAAAACAAACAGACACATATTTCAGATCGGTTTGCTCGCACAAAACAGATATAAACTTTTTTGTTGAGACTTTGACGATACGTCGTCACTTTTCATACATCGAACATTTTTTTTATTCTCAATGGAAGCATTACCGAGAGCATTTAACGTGGCATCCCGGTGTATGCGCGCATTATGGACCCAATGTGCGTTTAGACACCCGAAATGAGGTTCATGATCACGAAGGTCGTTCCTTGAACTTCTCAGCCCGATGTTCGGATATCACAGAAGGTAGGAAAGCGGAAAGAGGGGAGAAACGACTGGTTTTGAAACGAGCTCGACTCCTCAACGTTTCTTGCCACCTTGATGGTACGTACGAAAAGACTTTCAGCTGTCTTGGCGCGTCTATACACACATCCGTATGTTATGTGTGTATTATATATTTATATACACGCGTGATACAACATGAGAAGGTTCACTGACTCTTCGGGCTCTCGATCTTTCACCACGGATATCATCGTCTCTGTGAATCCCTGCGAGATTTAATTAAAAAAAAAAAACAAAAGCCAAGCAGACACATGTGAAAAAAAAACATGGAAAACTGCTAATTCTCCATCGACCTTTCGGCTGATTTTTTCAATCGACAGAAGCTCTCCTGTACAGAAGCTTTCCTGTACGATTAATTCAGTAGCTCGTTTGCGGTGTTTTCTGTAATTCCTCGAGCACCAGCACCTTTTACCTCGCAATTTTTTCGGACAACATTTGTACGAATGCACGTAACGAACATGTGCAACCTTCTTGTATCTCATTATTATCGATATCATCGTCTCTGTGAATCCCCGCGAGATTTAATTTAAAAAAAACAAACAAAAGCTAAGCAGACACACGTGCAAAAAAAAACATGGAAAACTGCTAATTCTCCATCGACCTTTCGGCTGATTTTTTCAATCGACAGAAGCTCTCCTGTACAGAAGCTTTCCTGTACGATTAATTCAGTAGCTCGTTTGCGGTGTTTTCTGTAATTCCTCGAGCACCAGCACCTTTTACCTCGCAATTTTTTCGGACAACATTTGTACGAATGCACGTAACGAACATGTGCAACCTTCTTGTATCTCATTATTATCGATATCATCGTCTCTGTGAATCCCCGCGAGATTTAATTAAAAAAAAAAAACAAAAGCCAAGCAGACACATGTGAAAAAAAAACATGGAAAACTGCTAATTCTCCATCGACCTTTCGGCTGATTTTTTCAATCGACAGAAGCTCTCCTGTACAGAAGCTTTCCTGTACGATTAATTCAGTAGGTCGTTCGCGATGTTTTCTGTAATTCCTCGAGCACCAGCACCTTTTATCTCGCAATTTTTTCGTATAAAATTTGTACGAATGCACGTAACGAACATGTGCAACCTTCTTGTATCTCATTATTATCGATATCATCGTCTCTGTGAATCCCCGCGAGATTTAATTAAAAAAAAAACAAAAGCCAAGCAGACACACGTGAAAAAAAAAACATGGAAAACTGCTAATTCTCCATCGACCTTTCGGCTGATTTTTTCAATCGACAGAAGCTCTCCTGTACAGAAGCTTTCCTGTACAATTAATTCAGCAGCTCGTTTGCGGTGTTTTCTGTAATTCCTCGAGCACCAGCACCTTTTATCTCGCAATTTTTTTCGGATATCATTTGTACGAATGCACGTAACGAACATGTGCATCCTTCTTGTATCTCATTATTATCGATATCATCGCCTCTGTGAAACCCCGCGAGATTGAATTTAAAAAAAAAAACAAAAGCCAAGCAGACACACGTGCAAAAAAAAACATGGAAAACTGCTAATTCTCCATCGACCTTTCGGCTGATTTTTTCAATCGACAGAAGCTTTCCTGTACGATTAATTCAGCAGCTCGTTTGCGGTGTTTTCTGCAATTCCTCGAGCACCAGCACCTTTTATCTCGCAATTTTTTCGGATAAAATTTGTACGAATGCACGTAACGAACATGTGCAACCTTCTTGTGTCTCATTATTATCGATGGCCCTGTGGTCGTCGATATAAACGCCGATTCACCAGCGGGTACAGCAGTGAAAAAAAAACGGTGCAACTGAACGCTGTGGAAAAATGTTGAAAAAAATCCCCCGCCGAATCACGTGACCTTTCGCCCTCGGCGATCGACACGAACACAAGTATCCACGTAAAATCCCTGAGAATGAGGCACCGTGTAATAAAAACACGCTTTGATATGCTCTCGTTGCTTTTACTCCGGGGGCATATTTGCCCTTTGCCTTTGTCTATCAATGTTGCCACTCTTTTTTTTATAGCTCCTCCATTATCAACCGCATATCCGATTAAATTAGCATAATGCCGGTCCGCAGAATCTTGCATCACTATGCGCATAATTTGCATATATCCTCGATTGTTACGAGCGGGGAATACGTGAATTTTTTTTTTTTTTATTCTCCGCGTCCCGTTTCGTTCCGTCGTGAGATCGAAGACAAGTTCGCCGGTGCAACCGCGCGAAAATACGCGGACACCGCTGGAGAGCGCGAACTTTGATTGCTTCATTTTTCATGAGTCACACGAGTCATCGGAATCGTTTATGTTGCTCCCTCTTGGAGGAAGATAAACATTTGACTGTGCATCCAATCGTTTTCTATGACTATACTCGTGTATACACACGCGTGTATAATCTTCATTGTATAAATGTACATAAACGAGGGATCGATTATCATTATCGTGTTTTCTTGGCTCGTCGCGGGCATGAGAATCGGAATGCGAGTATGGTTACTTTCACTGTCACCTCGCGTGAAAGACTCGTAGACACGCGAGCGAGCCAACTCTTCATTCTCGCTTTTTGCTCATTCATGTTTTTTTCATTTGTTTGTTTGTTTATTTATTTATTTTTTTTTCAAGCACAACAGCGGTGTCGCGTTTTTCGGCAACACTTTTTTGTCATTTTTTCCAAGGTGAATAACCGTCGAAACATGTCGCGAGACGAAATTTTGACGTAATTTAAAAAATGTCAGCTCGATTACGAAAACTTGTCTCGTTCGAAAATTCAATCTCCCGTTTCGCCGCTTTTGCTCTACATTACACGTTATTTTTCTCCGTCGAGGAATTTTGTTTCGTGCGTTTAAGTAGGCTGATCAAAATTCAAGTCGATTAAAATCAACGATTCTTTGTAATGGAAATATATTACCACTTTTCCACGCGTTTTTTTTTGAAAATCACAGGCAACTTTATGCCCTGCAGAGCCGTGAATTTTTCGTTTTTGATTTTGAAAAATGTCGAGTGAGAAAATAATGTCTCTCGTAGACCGAGGAAACGTTTTTTTTTCGATCTTCTTATTTAAATCGAAAATTGAGTTTGCCAGTGAGTAAAGTCTCTGCAATTGAGCCAGAATCCTTCAAAAAACGTGAAAATATTTTTTATACGTAAATATATTTTCCTACATAAATATAAAATGAAATTTATATCCATATCTAATTACATCCAAGTACGCCGGACGTAAAAGTATTTTGTTCGAGCCGCAACGTTCACGACAATCCGTACGATTTCATTTTATTCAAACGAATTCAATACGCGAGTCAAACGGAATTAATCAAATGGCATTATAATATGATTAGGGAAGGCGTATTTTTTTTTTTTTCACTCGAAACGTGACACATTTTACCGATCGAGCCCTCAAACAATATCGATGTGTAATTTCCGCGCATTATATTTTCGTATCTATTCATGACCGGACTTTGAGTAACGCTGCAGCAACTCGTGCGAATACAAACTCGTGTTTGCATGAATCAGGCTCGAACGAGCACACCGGACATAGTTGCGTGCTCGCGGTTATTATGTCACGCAGTTACCGACTTTAAATTATAATACGCCTTCATTCCGCTCTCTCCCTCTTTTTCTCTCTTTTTTTAACCTGCTCTATAATCGAACTTCATCCCTCGCATTCTTCGGCACGAATCAACATGGACAACACATGGGTAATAATGTACGATTCGTGCAACACACGTGCAGTATCGAAAAAGAACGTCTCGTCGTATGAATCTTAGGAAAACCATTCTGCATCGCGACTTTGTATATTCTTGGCGTTTTTATCGCCCATGCGATACGCGATTCTTATCAGAATCGACGTTGCAGTCACGCCTCATTTGCAGCTCGAGATAGCTGGCTTCGACGGCGATACTTTTCATCCGAGCGGGGCGTACATCGATCGCAGAACGGAAAGGAAATATCGAAATTGAAGCAACAAAGAAAATCACCGCGCAATCTTCCTGTCCATTTTTGTATACAGATGACACTCGCGAACGTTATCGTGATTGTCGTTGTCATCCTCGACGTCGTAAAATAAACTTACAATAATCGTTATGGTCCTATAATAATAACTAAATAAAATAATAATAATAACTAAATAAACTCATAATAATAACTAAATAAACCAATAATAATAACTAAATAAACTAATAATAATAACTAAATAAACTAATAATAATAACTAAATAAACTAATAATGATAACTAAATAAACTAATAATAATAACTAAATTAACTAATAATGATAACTAAATAAACTTATAATAATAACTAAATAAATAAACTAATAATAACTAAATAAACTAATAATGATAACTAAATAAACTAATAATAGTAACTAAATAAACTGATAATAATAACTAAATAAACTTATAATGATAACTAAATAAACTTATAATAATAACTAAATAAACTTATAATAATAACTAAATAAACTTATAATAATAACTAAATAAACTAATAATAATAAATTAATTAATTAATAATAATAAATAAATAAACTAATAATAATAAATAAATAAACTAATAACAATAACTAAATAAACTAATAATAATAAATAAATAAACTAATAACAATAACTAAATAAACTAATAACAATAACTAAATAAAATAATAATGATAACTAAATAAACTTATAATAATAACTAAATAAAATAATAATAATAACTAAATAAACTTATAATAATAACTAAATAAAATAATAATAATAACTAAATAAACTAATAATAATAAATAAATAAACTAATAATAATAAATACATAAACTAATAATAATAACTAAATAAACTTATAATAATAACTAAATAAACTAATAATAATAAGTAATAGTGCAATAATAATTATCATTGCGATACGACGTACAATCGCGTATTTCGACGTGGTAAAATAGGGAAAGGGTCGCGGATCGGAGAGCAATTTCCCATACGTAGAAAATGATGAGCAAGCTGCGGGTAATCCTGGAATATCTTCATTCTCACCGAAGAGACCAGAGAGCGGTATAACCGCAGAAGCAGAGATGTTAATATGGTATGCTGAATATCGACAAAAAGGAGGAGAAAAATACTCGAGTGGGGCATGGGGGAATAAGACCGGTTGATGTCTTCTGTCATTACTCTGCTCTGCTCTGTGTTCGTACACATTTTATTGCGCGTTCTCACACGATACCGTGCACGGTGTGCTCTCTGGAACTGCTACGTCGTAGACCTTGCGTAGGTACTGTATATATATAGTCGTCGTGTGTATGCCCCAAGCCACCAAGTGCATCGCATAATGCGTTTTCATGATCTGGGTCAAGTCCCACGTTTCTCTGTCGATTCCTCTCTGTCGCGTTGTTTCTTTGCGCGTTTAATATGAGAAGTTTTTTTGTCACCTCGACGATGGTCAGAGCGAAAATGGCAAACGCCTTTTTCCCGACGATTTCGTCGATATTTATATCGCCCCTTTGGTCATTGATGGGCAAAAAAAAAAGGTGATCTCGGCACGTTCATTTTTGAAATCGTTGTCTCACCAAAAATAGTCTCTTGATATAAAAATCGCGGGAAATTCGGAGCACGGCTTCGCGACGTTAATTGACGATCGATCGGAAAATTGTTTACGACTTGACCGGTTAGATTTGAAGAATAGTCCTAGGAATCACTGAATTGCCGCTCAACCACGACCAAACTGCTCGTCGATCGAAATAATGAATTTTAGAGCAAACCTGCGCAGGAACTGCTGCTGCTCCTGCTCATTATCGATGAAATGTCAGCTCAAGAGGCTTCTCGCTCGAGGCAGACTTCATACCGGTCCAGAAAGGGGGATAAAAAAATATTTATATCCTCGCGAAGATCCCGAGAAAGAAGCATTCAACACGCCGACCTCCAGGGACGCTGAAAAATCTCCCTCTTTATTTTATTTTTTCCTCAGTGCCACCAGTTGCCTCTGTAATTACGCACGATATTTCATCGTCGGCATTTTCCGTTATTCTTCCGCAAGCAAACTCCGAGTTTACCATCGCTCTACTATTCTTGTCCTCCCTATATGGACCAGCGAGAAGAGTATACAAAAAAAATACATTAATTCGCAATGTCAATCGGATTAATATCGATTTCTCTAGCCGTTCGTGTTTGCTCCTTTTTTTGCACAATTTGACTCGCGAAATATGTTTTGCAGCTTATTTTATTTCTAACCAAACAGCCAAATCATTCAAAATTAATTGCCTCTGTGTCTTTTATCGACGATTCTTCGGGGTTCCGCCTACGCGCACCGTATTTCCTTGCGATTTTAAGCGTCGATTTTTTTGTCCAAACTCGTTCGAATGTCGTAAAAAAGCGAGGTCCAAACTTGTAGACATTTGAAGATTTACCGAGTATATAAAATGGATTAGGGTGGGCCAAAGTAATCGAGTAATCAAAGTCGAGAGATTTTTCACGCAGAGCATCAAATTTCCCATGAAAATACGCTCGAGAATTTTGATCAAGCACCACGACATTTCACCACGTGACTTGACAAATTTCAAAGGTGAAAAACGAATTTTTCCTTCTTGTTTAAACGGAAAATGAAAAATTGCCACGAGGGACTTGGCAATGTCGATATTCAAAGGGCTGATGTTCGAATTGGAGTTTCTCGAGGTTGAACCGATGAATTTCCCAGTGGATCACGAGGAAATTTTTTTTTTGTTTGAAACCACCCTAATGTACACACATATATTCATACTTTGCGTCTTGTCACTTCTTAGTCACTGTTTGACCTCTTTGTATCTCTCTCTCTCGCTATACATAGTAGCAAGAGCAGTCGCTCGCATCAGGACCAAGAGAGAAAAGCAATGAGGCGAAGGAGAAAATGCGGCGTGTGCGCTCGCCTCTCGAGTTCGCGGTGTGTGGACCGCGAGTTGGCGCCCTTGGCAGCGAGCCTTGCCCCGGTCTCGACGCTCTAAACCCCCCTCGCCGCAACTCGACATCGTCTCGTCCATCCCCTCGTCTCGAGTGCCCTCTTTGTCTCGCGCGACCGCATCGACTCCCTCACCTTCTCATTCCGTTTCAATTTCACCGTAACACCGGAAACTAATTTCAGCAAAAACATCGGCTAAAAAATCGACGTATCGGAAGATTTTTTTTTTTTTCTTGAATGTTTAATGAAGAATCTATGGAAAACGGATAATTTCGATAGGTCAGATGACGAATTTGATATTCGGAACTTCAGTCTGAGGCTGTTGTAAATTCGTAATGTTTGATGAAGAATTAAAGGTATTATAGCGATAAAAATGTAATCAGAGCTACGTCGTAAATTTCGAGAAATTTTAAAATTTGTCGTTTGTCGATTTGTCGTCGTAAAATTTCAAGTTTGTAACACCGGAAACTAATTTCAGCAAAAACATCGGCTAAAAAATCGACGTATCGGAAGCTTTTTTTTTTCTTAAACGTTTAATGAAGAATCTATGGAAAACGGATAATTTCGATAGGTCAGATGATGAATTAGATATTCGTGGATATCCAACGTTGATAAAGAATTAAATATTTGATAAATATTTTATAAAGAATTAAAGGTGTATCGATGAAAAAATATAATCAGAGCTACGTCGTAAATTTCGAGAAATTTTAAAATTTGTCGTTTGTCGATTTGTCGTCGTAAAATTTCAAGTTTGTAACACCGGAAACTAATTTCAGCAAAACCATCGGCTAAAAAATCGACGTATCGGAAGATTTTTTTTTTCTTAAATGTTTAATGAAGAATCTATGGAAAACGGATAATTTCAATAAGTCAGATGATGAATTAGATATTCGTGGATATCCAACGTTGATAAAGAATGAAATATTTGATAAATATTTTATAAAGAATTAAAGGTGTATCGATGAAAAAATATAATCAGAGCTACGTCGTTAATATCGAGAAATTTTAAAATTTAAAGTTTGTCGATTTGTTGTCGTAAAATTTAAAGTTTGTAACACCGGAAACTAATTTCAGCAAAAACATCGGCTAAAAAATCGACGTATCGGAAACTTTTTTTTTTCTTAAATGTTTAATGAAGAATCTATGGAAACCGGATAATTTCAATAAGTCAGATGATGAATTAGATATTCGTGGATATCCAACGTTGATAAAGAATTAAATATTTGATAAATATTTTATAAAGAATTAAAGGTATATCGATGAAAAAATATAATCAGAGCTACGTCGTTAATATCGAGAAATTTTAAAATTTGTCGTTTGTTGATTTGTCGTCGTAAAATTTAAAGTTTGTAACACCGGAAACTAATTTCAGCAAAAACATCGGCTAAAAAATCGACGTATCGGAAGCTTTTTTTTTTCTTAAATGTTTTATGAAGAATCTATGGAAAACGGATAATTTCAATAGGTCAGATGATGAATTAGATATTCGTGGATATCCAACGTTGATAAAGAATTAAATATTTGATAAATATTTTATAAAGAATTAAAGGTATAGCGATAAAAATATAATCAGAGCTACGTCGTTAATATCGAGAAATTTTAAAATTTAAAGTTTGTCGATTTGTTGTCGTAAAATTTAAAGTTTGTAACACCGGAAACTAATTTCAGCAAAACCATCGGCTAAAAAATCGACGTATCGGAAGATTTTTTTTTTCTTAAATGTTTAATGAAGAATCTATGGAAAACGGATAATTTCAATAAGTCAGATGATGAATTAGATATTCGTGGATATCCAACGTTGATAAAGAATGAAATATTTGATAAATATTTTATAAAGAATTAAAGGTATATCGATGAAAAAATATAATCAGAGCTACGTCGTTAATATCGAGAAATTTTAAAATTTGTCGTTTGTTGATTTGTCGTCGTAAAATTTAAAGTTTGTAACGCCGGAAACTAATTTCAGCAAAAACATCGGCTAAAAATCGACGTATCGGAAGCTTTTTTTTTTCTTAAATGTTTAATGAAGAATCTATGGAAACCGGATAATTTCAATAAGTCAGATGATGAATTAGATATTCGTGGATATCCAACGTTGATAAAGAATTAAATATTTGATAAATATTTTATAAAGAATTAAAGGTATAGCGATAAAAATATAATCAGAGCTACGTCGTTAATATCGAGAAATTTTAAAATTTAAAGTTTGTCGATTTGTTGTCGTAAAATTTAAAGTTTGTAACACCGGAAACTAATTTCAGCAAAACCATCGGCTAAAAAATCGACGTATCGGAAGATTTTTTTTTTCTTAAATGTTTAATGAAGAATCTATGGAAAACGGATAATTTCAATAAGTCAGATGATGAATTAGATATTCGTGGATATCCAACGTTGATAAAGAATGAAATATTTGATAAATATTTTATAAAGAATTAAAGGTGTATCGATGAAAAAATATAATCAGAGCTACGTCGTAAATTTCGAGAAATTTTAAAATTTGTCGTTTGTCGATTTGTCGTCGTAAAATTTAAAGTTTGTAACGCCGGAAACTAATTTCAGCAAAAACATCGGCTAAAAAATCGACGTATCGGAAGCTTTTTTTTTTCTTAAATGTTTTATGAAGAATCTATGGAAAACGGATAATTTCAATAGGTCAGATGATGAATTAGATATTCGTGGATATCCAACGTTGATAAAGAATTAAATATTTGATAAATATTTTATAAAGAATTAAAGGTATAGCGATAAAAATATAATCAGAGCTACGTCGTTAATATCGAGAAATTTTAAAATTTAAAGTTTGTCGATTTGTTGTCGTAAAATTTAAAGTTTGTAACACCGGAAACTAATTTCAGCAAAACCATCGGCTAAAAAATCGACGTATCGGAAGATTTTTTTTTTCTTAAATGTTTAATGAAGAATCTATGGAAAACGGATAATTTCAATAAGTCAGATGATGAATTAGATATTCGTGGATATCCAACGTTGATAAAGAATGAAATATTTGATAAATATTTTATAAAGAATTAAAGGTGTATCGATGAAAAAATATAATCAGAGCTACGTCGTAAATTTCGAGAAATTTTAAAATTTGTCGTTTGTCGATTTGTCGTCGTAAAATTTAAAGTTTGTAACGCCGGAAACTAATTTCAGCAAAAACATCGGCTAAAAAATCGACGTATCGGAAGCTTTTTTTTTTCTTAAATGTTTTATGAAGAATCTATGGAAAACGGATAATTTCAATAGGTCAGATGATGAATTAGATATTCGTGGATATCCAACGTTGATAAAGAATTAAATATTTGATAAATATTTTATAAAGAATTAAAGGTATAGCGATGAAAAAATATAATCAGAGCTACGTCGTTATCGGAAAAGACAAAAGAATGAGTAACGAGTATGAAGACATTCGTCATTTCGTGACGAATCGAAAGGCCATCGTTCGAATTTTCGATCGTTCTCTTTTATTTTTCTCTCCGAAGCTTTCTTTCCCCCGTCAGCTCGAATGTGTCGATCTCGTGTGTTCATGAATATCTCGGAGTCACGAAGACAAAGCCTGCATGTGGTAAAACTTTTCATACACTCTCGTCGTGACTTTTATCGCATGGTCCAGCCGAGGAAATCGTACTGTTGCGTAATTCGTGCGCCTGGCACTGTCGATGACTAACGATTTCTTCATAAATTAATGCCTGATCAGAGAACTTCCATCGAGGCATTGCAAAACGATCGATTGTCATTCCATTCCCTGTCTTCCCCTCGAATTCATTGTACCTCGAATCAATCAAGCCGAAACGTTCGATTTTTCATTCTTTCACGATTTCCCATTCATGAAAATGCACGACTCCAAAAAAAAAAAGAATTCCATTACGCAAAACAATTTCCCAATCCACAAAACGTCGAAACTTGCATCATTTTCCTAACGAAATCAACACAATACCACTGCTTTCTTCTCAACTCCGATCGTCACTGGAAATCATTTTTTTCCACAGATTGCCCAAACATTTTCTCTCTCACGATTTCTTCATCACCGCCGTAATTCTCCCCTCATTTTCTCGATTTTTCAACCGTCATCGATGGCGAACAATCGCGTTGATTCATTCGGAGGATCAATTTTCTCTTTAATTTTTTTCGTCACGCTCCTTCCCTCGGTCCTCGATGGAAAATGATTCTCAGGCCGTTTGAACTTTGGCGAAACAAGCAGCACGTCGGTTTAGTGACATTGACACACACGTGACTTTCTAAATCAAAATATACATCGATATCGTGCGTCGATTCATCCACGTGTATCTCAAAGATGATTGATTTCAGACGCTCGGTACACTCATCAGCGAGTTAACAAGCCTGTAATTATGCATTTCTATCGACGAGGGTCATCAATCTTCGGACAAATCCTTTTCCGTGGTACATTTTTTTTCACGTTGTTCAAACACGTCGAATTTCAATATCCCACGGGGAATTACCGTTCATCGAATGCTCTCGCGTGTATCGATGCCGAGTTTGATGATTTTCCTTGCCTCCCCCCTCTGTGCCACACGAGGAAAGCGAGAGCAAAATGTATCGCGTGTTGCTCGCCTTCTCGATTCCATTCTCGTGGCTCTCGATCTTGTTTCGCTTCTTTCGCGCACATACACACGCGAGAAAAATCGTCGTCGTCTACCTGTAGGTCGCGTCGGTTGTACAGTGACTCGTTACGCGTTCACCATCATACCGCAAAACGTCCCGCGAGGCCGGTGGTCGAAGAGGAAATCTCTACCATCTGCAGCAGAAAATACACGCCCCGAGAGACCGCAAACGAGATCCGAAACTGTTCTCGGCTCGTAACGCCCTCTATCATTACGTATATATACATATTCCTGCGCGTGTGTGTGTGTAAAACACAGTGTAGAGTCTAATAATCCGTTGCCGATACATCCACCGTACTTTCAATCGACAATATCCTCCCACGCAACGTGATACCTCGAAACAAATGAAACCGAGTCTGAAAGACTTTGAGAGCAGATCCAGAAAAGGCTATCGAGATTTCCTCGTCGATGTAACAATGAACCGCGCGTGATTGCCACCGAATAATCTTTGGATGCTGCGGAAAATCAGTCACCGCGAGACCGGTCGTTTTCCAACGAGGAACATCGTTGGATAAAAAAAGATTAGCGCTATTTTTTCACTCGACGTTCGATCGTTCTTGCTGGGATAACATCCTTTTTTTTCTCTCGTACTTTTAATCGAGATAGCCATTTTTTCCGTACTTTCTGCACGTCGAATGATGAATCACGTGCGTTTTGCGAAATAGCGAAGCTTAATTGTCAATGATAATTCGAAAGTGCCTGTTCTCGCGGTGAGAAACGTCCGTGTGTCAGATTTTCAGAGCCGCGAATTCAAACGAGACCAACGCGATAAATATTACGCTGTAATATGCGTAATATTTATCGTATCGCGAGCCATGACAGGTATATATATTATGGGGCTCGCATATATTCATCCTCTTATATACGAACGTACGAATGCATAGAGATACACAATACACGTATGTATCTCGCGATTACAAAGTTCAGGAGTGACGTACAGATCGGCCACCGATAGTCCTATTTAGAAACGTTCGATTTTTATCGTTCGCTCGATCGGTGAAAGGCTCAACGAGCCGTCAAACGACGATAACGCCTCGATTAAGGACACCACCATCACCGTATCTCTCGCTCCCTTTGGCCTCTCAATTATTTATGCACGTACCATGACCGAACTTTGTTTATCGCGCTGCGAGATAAAGAATCGGTTTGGACGTTTTTTCTTCATCTAATCATCGAAAACAAAAACGTGTGATTTTTCTCAATTTCGTGCTGATAAATTTGATCTCCTCTATGATTTTATCCCCACAAATGAGGGCTGTTTTATCTCTCCATATTTAATCTCCGTTTAATCTCTCGATAAATTGCCGCGACATTTTTTCACCCCTCTTTGTCCCTTTCGTTTTTTTGTTATTTTTATCTCGGTCTCTCTTCTTTCCGGCGACTTTTCTGATCGTTCGATCAAACGTTGCAGCACCGCAAAAGCGAGTCTTGCGGATAATCGCATCTCGCGCACCAGCACCGAGTAATTCCCCCTGCCACGTGAGATTAATTCGCGGCTCGTCGATCACGTCCCACGTTTTTCTCGCGCACCACCGAGTACCCTAGCGCGCTGCTCCCTCGCCCCCGCAAAAATGTACCTCTCGTACATATCGCGACCATGAACGAGACGGGATAATATGGAAAATTTACGCGGACGACATCAAAATTCCTCGGTGTTTGCGTCGTGTGTATGCCACGGCGAAATTTTCACTCCGATCGGTGCGACTTTGCGGATACGCGCGTTGCTCAATTTTCATTTTATCGTCACCCAACCGCCTGTAAAAAAATCGTTTTATCAATAGGACATCGGGGCGTACCGTCGAATTTATTTCGACTCGCGAATTTCTTCAGCCTGAAAAAGAATCTCAATCGTTTCCACATGGAAAACGACGTTTTTTTCAATTTCGTTATTCAAAATAATTTTTCTTTTCTACTCGTAACTATTCGTCGACATAACCTTCGCAGATTTTCATCAACGCGAGTGTCGGATCAGAGAAATCGATGTGTTTTTTTTCGCATCAGCCTCGAGCAGTCGAATTTCGATATATTTCCAACGATCGTTGGATCAAAAATGTCGTGTATCGACGTTGAATATTCCGAAATGAAAATTAACGGAACCTAATTGGCCGGGATGCTGGAGTCGATGGACCGATTCTGAATAAATTCATAATATTATCGTTTCGAGCGTTATTTTCATCCGCAGAGACGTTATTACGTTTTTCATCCTTCCTGCATTTGTCAACGATTTCTCAAGAGCACGACACGTTTCCTACGACGTCAGTGTGTGTGTAAGTGCACGGTTGTCGATGTACATGAATGTATTATTAGCCTTTCACCTTTGTACCATTCGGGATCGTCATTGCTCTCGGCTCGGGAGTTAAACTTTCGTTCCACCCACGAAAAAAAGTATCTCCGGACACGTAATACTGACAAAGAGAGAGGGAGAGAGAAAAAAAGCGATCTTCGGAGATAAATTTCGTTTGTGCTCGGGCAGATATCGTCGCGACGTGTAGAAACCTTGTCACAGTTGTAATTCAAAGGATGACGAGGGCAAGGAGGAAGAGGAGACGAAGGAAAAAAAGCCTTGGCGGATCTTTCGGGATCCATATAACCACGTGGTGGTTGTATCACGACCTAACGTGAGCGTTCGCACAATTGCGCAAGAGGAACCGAATCACCGGGTGCCACGCTGGGCTGCACGCTTCTTCGCAATAAACGAAAGTGACGTGTGCGAGAACGCAATAATCGGGCAAACTAATGACCGCGATCCATCAGAAACCGAGATCCAACCTGGACCGCTGTCTTTCTTTCTCCTTCTCTCGGAGTGCCCTGGATTTACGAACAAAAGTCCGATCATCATCGTTACAACGACGATTTGTGTACCTCAAACACCGCGGAGAGCACCGCAATTACCACAAAGACCATTGATGAACCGGATAAGGCGAGTTATGCGTGATTAAAAAAAAGATAAGAGAGTATCAGCCCGAAGAGAGTGCTCTTTTTTCGAAAAATGTGAGAAATTGTCTCGTGGAGGGCGATGTATTTACAGGGTAGAGTAAAAATTGAAGCACCGTTCGAAGGATTAAGGAATTTTTGTATATGCTTTTTGATTTTTGGAATATTCGGACGCCACTGTCGAGCGATAGCATAGCAAACACCGCGAAGAGTACCGCAATTATGACAAAGACCATTGATGAACCGGATAAGTCGAGTTGCGTGATCAAAAAAAAGATAAGAGAGTATCAGCCCGAAGAGAGTGCTCTTTTTTCGAAAAATGGGAAAATTGCCTCGTGGAGGGCGATTTAGGATGATGTATTTGCAGGGTAGAGTAGAGGCTGAAGTTTGCACCGTTCAAAGGATTGAGGAACTTTTGCAGTTACGTTTTCTTATATTCTAAATATGTTTTTTGATTTTTGGAATATTCGGACGCCACTATCGAGCGATAGCATAGCAAAAACCGCGAAGAGTACCGCAATTACGACAAAGACCATTGCTGAACCGGATAACTCGAGTTGCGTGATTAAAAAAAAAGATAAGAGAGTATCAGCCCGAAGAGAGTGCTCTTTTTCCGAAAAATGGGAAAATTGCCTCGTGGAGGGCGATTTAGGATGATGTATTTGCAGGGTAGAGTAGAGGCTGAAGTTTGCACCGTTCAAAAGATTGAGGAACTTTTGCAGTTACGTTTTCTTATATTCTAAATGTGCTTTTTGATTTTTGGAACGTTCGGATTTACGTTTTCTTATATTCTAAATATGCTTTTTGATTTTTGGAATATTCGGACGCCACTATCGAGCGATAGCATAGCAAACACCGCGAAGAGTACCGCAATTACGACAAAGACCATTGATGAACCGGATAAGTCGAGTTGCGTGATCAAAAAAAAGATAAGAGAGTATCAGCCCGAAGAGAGTGCTCTTTTTTCGAAAAATGGGAAAATTGCCTCGTGGAGGGCGATTTAGGATGATGTATTTGCAGGGTAGAGTAGAGGCTGAAGTTGCACCGTTCAAAGGATTGAGGAACTTTTGCAGTTACGTTTTCTTATATTCTAAATATGCTTTTTGATTTTTGGAACGTTCGGATTTACGTTTTCTTATATTCTAAATATGCTTTTTGATTTTTGGAATATTCGGACGCCACTATCGAGCGATAACATAGCAAAAACCGCGAAGAGCACCGCAATTACGACAAAGACCATTGACGAACCAGATAACTCGAGTTGCGTGATTAAAAGAAAAGATAAAAGAGTATCAACCCGAAGAGAGTGCTTTTCTCGAAAAATGTGAAAATTGCCTCGTGGAGGGCGATTTAGGATGATGTATTTGCAGGGTAGAATAGAGGCTGAAGTTTGCACCGTTCAAAAAGGATTGAGGAACTTTTGCAGTTACGTTTTCTTATATTCTAAATATGTTTTTTGATTTTTGGAATATTCGGACGCCACTATCGAGCGATAGCATAGCAAAAACCGCGAAGAGTACCGCAATTACCACAAAAACCATTGCTGAACCGGATAACTCGAGTTACGTGATTAAAAAAAAAGATAAGAGAGTATCAGCCCGAAGAGAGTGCTCTTTTTCCGAAAAATGGGAAAATTGCCTCGTGGAGGGCGATTTAGGATGATGTATTTGCAGGGTAGAGTAGAGGCTGAAGTTTGCACCGTTCAAAAGATTGAGGAACTTTTGCAGTTACGTTTTCTTATATTCTAAATGTGCTTTTTGATTTTTGGAACGTTCGGATTTACGTTTTCTTATATTCTAAATATGCTTTTTGATTTTTGGAATATTCGGACGCTACTATCGAGCGATAGCATAGCAAAAACCGCGAAGAGTACCGCAATTACCACAAAAACCATTGCTGAACCGGATAACTCGAGTTACGTGATTAAAAAAAAAGATAAGAGAGTATCAGCCCGAAGAGAGTGCTCTTTTTCCGAAAAATGGGAAAATTGCCTCGTGGAGGGCGATTTAGGATGATGTATTTGCAGGGTAGAGTAGAGGCTGAAGTTTGCACCGTTCAAAAGATTGAGGAACTTTTGCAGTTACGTTTTCTTATATTCTAAATGTGCTTTTTGATTTTTGGAACGTTCGGATTTACGTTTTCTTATATTCTAAATATGCTTTTTGATTTTTGGAATATTCGGACGCTACTATCGAGCGATAGCATAGCAAAAACCGCGAAGAGTACCGCAATTACCACAAAAACCATTGCTGAACAGGATAAGTCGAATTGCGTGATAAAAAAAAAAGATAAGAGAGTATCAACCCGAAGAGAGTGCTCTTTTTCCGAAAAATGTGAAAATTGCCTCGTAGAGGGCGATGTATTTACAGGGTAGAGTAAAAATTGAAGCACCGTTCGAAGGATTAAGGAATTTTTGTATATGCTTTTTGATTTTTGGAATATTCGGACGCCACTGTCGAGCGATAGCATAGCAAACACCGCGAAAAGTACCGCAATTACGACAATGATCATTGCTGAACCGGATAAGTCGAGTTATGCGTGATTAAAAAAAAAGATAAGAGAGTATCAGCCCGAAGAGAGTATCAGCCCGAAAATTGCCTCGTGGAGGGCGATTTAGGATGATGTATTTGCAGGGTAGAGTAGAGGCTGAAGTTTGCACCGTTCAAAGGATTGAGGAACTTTTGCAGTTACGTTTTCTTATATTCTAAATATGCTTTTTGATTTTTGGAACGTTCGGATTTACGTTTTCTTATATTCTAAATATGCTTTTTGATTTTTGGAAGGTTCGGATTTACGTTTTCTTATATTCTAAATATGCTTTTTGATTTTTGGAAGGTTCGGATTTACGTTTTCTTATATTCTAAATATGCTTTTTGATTTTTGGAACGTTCGGATTTACGTTTTCTTATATTCTAAATATGCTTTTTGATTTTTGGAATATTCGGACGCCACTATCGAGCGATAGCATAGCAAACACCGCGAAAAGTACCGCAATTACGACAAAGACCATTGACGAACCAGATAACTCGAGTTACGCGATTAAAAAAAAAGATAAGAGAGTATCAACCCGAAGAGAGCGCTCTTTTTCCGAAAAATGGGAAAATTGCCTCGTAGAGGGCGATGTATTTACAGGGTAGAGTAAAAATTGAAGTCTGCACCGTTCGAAGGATGACGGAACTTTTGCAGTTACGTTTTCTTACATTCCAAATATGCTTTTCGATTTTTGTACCGCCACTATCGAGCGATAGCAGGGGTATTAAAACGTGTACTTTGATTGCTTTCCAGCGATCCGCACTCCGGATCGCACTCTCCGCTGGTCCTTCGTCCCAACGTCTCAATATCCATCGAGAGACTCGACAGAGAGTCTCGGAACAAGAATATACACGCGTTTTATTGATACTATAACACGAAAAAGATAACAAATGGATCAACTCTCGCAGTTTCAACGATTTTCCTGCATGTACAAACGCATAACGATGCTAAACGTCGTAAAAGCTCGTTTCTATGTAGCGCAGAGACGGTACGGCCACACCGCCGCCTCTCGATACGGGACGAGAGCGGCGAGATATCACTTTCACGAGGAAGAACACCGTGAAACTCGCGTTCGCACGCTCCCACGGTGTTACGTCTCTTTCCTTCTATCGCTATGTACGCGCATGTGTTGTCTATCTCGAGCGTTTTACCCGTACTTTTCTACGAGCACACACGCGATGATGAATTTAGTTATAAAAATGAAAATCGTTGCGCAAAGTTCGAGGTGTGTTGTTTCCGTTTCGTGCATAATACACACACACACACACGTGTGTGATAAAAGCTTTGAGTAAAAAAAAAAAATCGTTCGGTGTGTGCGCACGCGAGAATTGAAATCACAGACAGCCGCGCGAACTCCCTGTTCTATATTAAGAACAATCGTGTTGCTCTCGCGGATTATATCCGCTCGTTGCTTTGCGAGCGAGAGAAAGAGAAAAGAATAAGAGCGAAATGGAGAACTCTCTCTCTCTCGAGAGAGAGATCTATTGTTCGATAGACGATAAATCGAGGAGCTGCGAGCTTCCGCGTCTTCGTCACGTTGTCGTCGTTGCTGCTCAAGTTGGACGGATCGAAGGCGTTCGCGTGGGCACACGCTTCAACGCTCTGCCGATTTTACGCGCACGTATACATCCATACACGCGTACAGCGGTTTTATATATAACAAACCATTTTTATCGACGTATACTTTGCAAAGTGTCAAAGCTCGAACAAAGAACCGCGTTCCCATCGTTACACACACATCTCCGATCCTCGAACGCAGCCTCCCTCCGAAATCCCGCAGGCTCCATCGATGTTTCTGCTCTCCTACGAGTCCAGGGTGGATAATTTCAAGGACGTTCTCCAGGACGTGCTAGAAAAATTGTTAGTTCGACGAAAGAGCCTCGGGATCGTTCGAGCCATCAGTCTGAAAAGCATCGTCGCGATCTTTGATGACTGGCGAACGAGGAGCAACGTGTGGGCGAATGTTGGAACGAGTCGTTCGGCGTCTAGAGTCAACGATCCTGATCGCTTTACGCGCAGCACCGCTGACTGCTCTTGGGTTCCCCGTTGTCTTGTTTATCGAGTACATGCCGCGGAGGAGCTATCCTCTTTCCGAGGTTCGGTCGAATTTTCCTAGCGGTAATTCTCACGCGCCTCTTTCCATCGTCTCTGTTCCACCGCCGCGGCAAGCTCGCCGAACCGTCCGTTACTCGAACGAACGTATCAACTCTGTACCACATTTGCATGCGTTTATATACGTGTATATAAGCTGCAGCAGCAGCAGTTTGAGCTCCCGCAGCATATCGTTCCCAACTATATAGTATATACATGCATGTACATAGCTCTGTGCAAAAGTTGCCGAGGCAGAAAAGCGCGGACCGTGGCGAGAGACGTTGCGCTATGAAAATCCACGCCTGCAGCCACCGACCTCGTAAAGATATCCCTCTCTCCCTCTGGCTCTCTTTATTCGTTCCTCCTTTTTTCGCTACCTCAAGCTCCCTTGTCGACTATGCAAATGGTGCGTGCTGTATGCACAGCTCCACGTGTCCAAGCGTTGATACGTAGATGACTCTTTCGCGTTTATGGGCACCTCTCCTTGCCCGTGTTTGTTACATATACACGAAGGCTCCCTGGTCGATCTACGACCGCAAATGTTCTCAAAGGGGGTCGAACGAATATCGTACAGATAAATAGATACATAAAAGTTGGTACAGATACCAGCGGTCCAGCGGTGTGCGTTTAACGGCGAAAGGAACATGCGGCAAACGAAAGTTGCAATCTCAAATGTCTCGGAACGTTTCGCTGAATTTTTTCTCCATTATACTTTTCGCCTTCTCGTTTCGAAACGCGAAAGAAGAGGCGAGCGGACTCTGCACCTCTCGTACAGATTAATGGTTTCTAAAAGCGATTAATTCCCTTTTTTTCTCTCGTCTTGAACCCTGTGTACATTTCCAAGTCGATTGAAATTCCTCTCGTCGTCGTCGTCGTCTATGAACATTCGCGTCCATTATCCACCGCAGCGTCAAATGATCTCTCGCGGATATGATTGCGGAGACTCGTGCAACAGCCGAATCCCGTAAATCTCGAGGCTTTTAAAGCTCGTAAAACGTGCTCTGGCTTGGTGGCATCTTATACACATATCTTATAAAACGAACCGGAGAAACATGCAAATCCAAATCGTTCCCCGAGGCCGAGAGCCAACGTGAACGGTGCTGGGTACGTGTACCCCCGAGAAGATCCGCTTCTGGGTGACGCGAGATATTGTTAGCAGCATCGCTCCTTCGCTTTCAACCGAGATCCGGAAACCTGATTCCCCATGCACGATCAGGGACGACTAGGCGAAACGAAGATTCCACGAGAGATGGAATAGGTGAAAACGAAAGAACGAGAGCGAGGGATAGAGATAACCGAACGTGTCGAAGAGCGAGAGAAATTCGTAGCGCATTGCCTAGCCAGCTGGTATATACTGCATATACAGTTGTGATAAAGCGGGAGAGACGGAGAGAGAGAGATGGGGAATGGCAGACAAGGAATCGGGGCAACTTCGAGGTCCTCTTATCTCAACGAAACATTCCATTAGACCCGACGACCTCTCGCGAAAGAAAAAGTAAGACACATGGCCTGGAGAACAAGCAGAGACAGAGGGGGGAGAGGTTTTCTATCGTTTCAGATAGAAAATGCCTCATTTCTGTGTCTCAACGGCACACTCGAGGGAGACCCGTGGAATGTTCGTCGGCGTTGCGGTTTCCCCCCGCGGAAAGTCCAAGCGAGGCACACGGCTATGTTGGCTGATGCTGAACGAGAAAATATGCATAAACCTCGCTCGTTATCATCCCTCGTGCATTTCCTTGCATCCAACGACTGATTGTTCGCCAACAATCGGGCCATTCGCAACAGCGATACAATACGATATTTGATGTTCGTGCATGTGTCGGTGGTCCGAAACTTTCGTTTTCTCCAGCGACGCTCACGCACGGGCTGGTCCAGCGATCTGCATTCCTTCACCGTTCAACCGCCGTGTGTTCCCGGCGCTTTTCGCCGGCAACAGATATGTATACATAAAGCCCCGTTCAGCATCTGTTGCTTACCGTATTGCGGAACTGTTCCTGTAGGTATACCGCAATTCCACGTTGCCATTTTGCCAATGGCCTCACGGTCTTGTACAGAGGAAGAGCGCGCTCTGCTATAACGAGTGGGAAGTTGGAGAGCAGCAGAGTGCCCCGAGCACGAGGGCAAGATCGATACCTCTCGTGCTGGGGTCATCCAAGACACGTGAGAATATATTCCACACTGGCTTCATTCTTTCGGTTCTTTCTCCTCGGATAATGAGACTCTGGAAACAAACAGAGAAGGCACGTTTGCAGCTGTTCATTGATCGCGCGACCATCCCCGTTAAACGAGGGCATTTCCCATCGGAGAGCTTTCTTGCCCTTCCTGCTGCCCCTTTCACCGATTCTCACAGACGTCGCTGAACCGTCGTGAACTTTGGCTGATTTTCGAGTCGCATTAAAAGCCGATGATACGTCGTAGATCGTTAAGACGTCGACGATTGAGATCGCGAACGATTCGAAATCGTTGCGGAGGAAAATTGCGTGGACCGTTCATCTCCAACCGGAGAGACGGTAGTGTCGCGTCGTTGGTGGTCGCGGGTGCAACATGCCTCCGGTAAAATAAGCACCGACCTCGAGCTTTTGCGTCGCGTTGTTGTCCCTGTGGCAGAGTTCAAAAATCCTCGTGTGTCCCACTTCGCGGAGGTACTGCACGAAATAATGAGACACGCGGCCATGTAAAATGTCCGACGAGGCTCGATCGAACTTTCCTCCGCGATTGTCGCTTCGTCGTATCCGCTTTTTACCGCTTAAGGTAGTTCTATCGTTAGATTCAAATCGAGAAATTGTTTTGCAGTTTTTCTCACATACAAAATGGTTCGCGGGCTTCGGTTAAATAAGAAAAGTTGTTGCAAATCGACTAAAGAACAGCATACTCCAAATTCACGGTCATCCCAGGTGATATGTGCTTGCTGTATAATTACAAAAATTGCGAAAAAAAATTTCTTAAGATTTTTTTGGAAAACTCAAGAAATCTTCTTTGATGTTGCATAAAAATGTATGCAAAGTTTTAGAAGGCTTCACCACGTAGAAGCCAAGATATTCATTGATGAAAATGCAACTTTTAACACGCGCTCTTACGAGAGACTACCGAAAATTGTGATTTTTACCAATAAATATCTCAACTTCCACGTGGTAAAACCTTCCAAAATTTATTACACACGTACATATGACATCAAAGAATATGTATCCAAATTTTCAACAAAATCTTAAGAAAACGATAAAACGATAGAACTACCTTAAGGTAGTTCTATCGTTAGATTCAAATCGAGAAATTGTTTTGCAGTTTTTCTCACATACAAAATGGTTCGCGGGCTTCAGTTAAATAAGAAAAGTTGTTGCAAATCGACTAAAGAACAGCATACTCCAAATTCACGGTCATCCCAGGTGATATGTGCTTGCTCTATAATTACAAAAATTGCGAAAAAAATTTTCTCAAGATTTTTTTGGAAAACTCGAGAAATCTTCTTTGATGTTGCATAAAAATGTACGCAAAGTTTTAGAAGGCTTCACCACGTAGGAGCCAAGATATTCATTGATGAAAATGCAACTTTTAACACGCGCTCTTACGAGAGACTACCGAAAATTGTGATTTTTACCAATAAATATCTCAACTTCCACGTGGTAAAACCTTCCAAAATTTATTACACACGTACATATGACATCAAAGAATATGTATCCAAATTTTCAACAAAATCTTAAGAAAACGATAAAACGATAGAACTACCTTAATGCATTTCTCTCGGCAAGTTCCGATGGTACTCTCTGGCTGGCTGGCCCGTCATACCCACGTGGAGAAGTCTTGGAATCAATAATGGATACATCGGTCCTAGCGACTCGGGCTTCTTTATATATTCCACTTCGTGGACAAACCATACGAAATAATGAGACTCGAGCGAGGTGAGAGCAATGAATCTCGCAAATGATCTACCGAAAGTACGTCGTTAGGTTAGGATATGAGACAACGAAGAGAGTCCCCTTTCACCTCCGCAGCCGGCACTTTTTCGCCTCGGGGATTCTTTCTTCTTCCGAGTCTCGCTCTGTTTTCTCCCATATCCACTATCGTACCCGACCCGATCGACCTCAACTCTGGTTTCAAGACCTTCGATGGGTCCAGAGCACGAAGGTCATCGGCTGTGTGTTACGAAACCGTCCCTCTGTACCTCGCGATGCATTATGGGTTTGTTCGCACGAGGCTGAAAGTCGAATAGAAAAATTTGCCGAAGGTCATCGAAGGTCGGTCCCGGGAAACGAGGGAAACCCCGGTAGATTGCAGGATTCCTGAAAATATTGAAGCAGCAGTGTTTGTCGTGGCTCGTATCTTCTCAAGAATCCCAATAGAGGCTCACACCCGCGACGCTATAAAAGCGGAAAATAATTTGACCTCTGTGAAGTTTGACCTCTGTGGATCGGAGGATCTTTATCAGCTACAGAGCCAAAGAGCCAAAAGAGCCATCGCTGCGAATGAGCGTAAAAACGGTAACTCTCGACCTCCCCTGTCGAATCGGTAACAATGTTTCATCTCTCGAGATTTCGACCTTCGAACGACCGTGAGATTCTGCGCGGTAGCAGTTGCCACATAGCTTCACGACGCTCAGTGTTCGGGGACCACGTATTCCTGGTATTTGAGAGAAAGAGAGAGATAAAAAAAAGGAAACTCCGACTGGTCCAGCACCGCAGCATCCTTCTGCCTCGTCTCATTGTCTCTCATCTCCGTTTTCTTTATTCCTACGGCTGTGCACTTTGGGCGAAAGATATCGCGGCGAGATACCGTCCTGGCCCGGACTTGCCCGAGTTCAGGTGAGACCAGTCACGACACTGCCGAGCAAAGCTTTACATCGCGGACAACGTCAGCGAGATGGCGCGAGGGAGGAACATGATCCAGAAAACCACTTAAAAAATGGAATAAACGAGCGGTCGTTCGTGCGATGCTTTATGCTTTTTCCTCCCGTCTGAAACTACGCTGATGGCGCATTCTGGGTCGACTCGAGAGTACGTGTATCTGCGAAAATTATGTCAACCGAGGTGGCATCAAGAAGACTCTCGCGAGAGACGTTTCATTATGGCTCTCCGTAAAGATGACAACGAAGAATTGTGTTTTTGACGCAGAGGCTCCGACGCGTTCGCGAATCTCCCGTTACTTTTCGTTGGTCTTTTTTTTGACACTTTTGTTCTTGATTCTCGTCCCTAGGTCGGAGATGCTCCGACCGCTTGGTTTTCTTTTTTTTTAACGAAAGAAAGACACGGAATCCACCTACTTTGCTCGCGGCTTTGCCCCGACGAGTAACGTTCCATATTTCACTGTGAATGACGCGTATGGTACCGCAGGGTGGGAGGTGAGGTTGGGATGCGTTGCTTCGACGTCGTTGATCCTTCTGCTGCTGCTGCGAGCCTCTCGGAAGCCTCGAGCCGGAGACTCGAGCACGGACAACCTAACCAGACATCGTGTCTGCAAAGCGGCTTCTTGACTGCGGGACCGTTAACTAACCTTCCTCCACCTTCTTCCCACCTCTCTTACACGCTACTTTTCCGTCTTCTTCATCTTCTCCTTCCTCTCATTCTTGGTACCCTGTACCTTCGTCGCTAGATCACAACCTCTCTCGCACCTCGGCGAGGCGGAGAAAATCCAACCACGCACGCGTTGTTTTACGACGTTCCTTTGTCCGACCGAATCGGAGTGCGCTCTAGAAAGTTCGGGGCTCGAAACGAGGAAGCCGCAGAGCGTAAAACGTTATTGCCTCCTTTTCCCAGCAAATGGCCATAAAAAAACTTGACGATTTATCGTCGAAAACATACAAATTCAATTAAATCGATTCAATTTTGACTTTTTTACGAAAAAGGCTTCATCGCTCGGAGATATTCATCCAAGCGTTTTTGCTTCGTCGGCCACACCGCGTAAAGTACATACAGCTGGAGACACGATAATAACTGGGATCCATTCGTGTATTACAGCCTCTCCAGCGTCCATTCGGACCCTTCCTGTTCTTATTTTTCATTCTCGATAGGCCGAAAGCGACAGGAAAGAACAGGAAGTGAAAAAGATCCTCGCGAGAAACAAATACATTGCCGATCGAGTTGGACTCGGAAATCGAACGTCCATCCTTGGTCCATCGTAGGTCTTATGCTCGTAAACGAGAAAGACATTGATTTCAGTCTGAAGACAAAATGAAATATTACATCAGGGACATTCGTCGCTTGGACTTTTGCGAAAAGTCATCGACGTGTGTCTCCCTCTTTTGAGATCGTCTTCACTTTTTATTTTGGCTTGAACGAAGCCTGGTGCTGACCGGCTTTCGAGGAACTGAATCGTTAAAAGACCCCACTGACCCAGAGTTCTTATTCGCACCCTCTAAAACCGCAGGATCGTAAAATAATACCGGGGAAAAAATGTTACGAGGAGGTTTTACCGTGCCGTCTCGGAGCAAACCGCTGCTTCTCGATGGCTAGGTTCTCGCCGATGCCAATGGCCCTCGGGGGGGTCATCGAGTTCCTCGATCACCGCGTCTATACAGCCGCATGGATATCTTATTTATCGCACGTGCGAATAGATGAACATTCTTTCAACGCGGATTGTCGGATAAACGACGAAAAATAGGTAAATCTCAAATTTGAAAATCGATAAAAACAGGGTTCATCGCTTTATCTTCGTTTTTTCTTCAATTTTTTTCACGTTTTCGGGTATTATACACTCCGCCTTGGCAAATTTTTCATGAAACCAACTCGTAAAACTGAAACTCACTTTATTTCGAAAAAGGAAGATATTCCCACGTGGTTGTACTTTAGAACCCAACGGTTCTGGATTCGTGACCTCCGCGAATCGACAGAGGTCACGTCCAGACATTTTGGAACATAATTGGAGAACCATTCGATTTTTCATTCGGTCATTTTCATTTTTTTTCATTTCGGATTCCACTTTAGGTTTCTTTTCGAAAAGAGTGTAAAAACCGACCGCGAAAAACTCTTGTCAACTTGGCGCAAACTTCCCAGACTCCGCGGTGGAATTTTTCAAAGCTCCGACAAAAATTCTCTACTCGCGAAAACGAAAAAAAAAATAGAAAAAAGGTTGGTTCGCACGGGCGCTCTTTGATATACCTTGATGAACATGAATAAAGACATTAACGTCGTATATGGCGCGCACTTGCAGCGGCAAACGCAATAAAACAAGAGCGAGGAAAAAACAACAGCAATGGCGGATAAACGACGAAAAATAGATAAATCTCAAATTTGAAAATCGATAAAAACAGGGTTCATCGCTTTATCTTCGTTTTTTCCTCAATTTTTTCACGTTTTCGGGTATTATACACTCCGTCTTGGCAAATTTTTCATGAAACCAACTCGTAAAACTGAAACTCACTTTATTTCGAAAAAGGAAGATATTCCCACGTGGTTGTACTTTAGAAGCCAACGGTTCTGGATTCGTGACCTCCGCGAATCGACAGAGGTCACGTCCAGACATTTTGGAACATAATTGGAGAACCATTCGATTTTTCATTCGATCATTTTCATTTTTTTTCATTTCGGATTCCACTTTAGGTTTCTTTTCGAAAAGAGTGTAAAGCGACCGCGAAAAACCCTCGTCAACTTGGCGCAAACTTCCCAGACTCCGCGGTGGAATTTTTCAAAGCTCCGACAAAAATTCTCTACTCGCGAAAACGAAAAAAAAAATAGAAAAAAGGTTGGTTCGCACGGGCGCTCTTTGATATACCTTGATGAACATGAATAAAGACATTAACGTCGCATATATATAGCGCGCACTTGCAGCGGCAAACGCAATAAAACAAGAGCGAGGAAAAAACAACAGCAATGGCGGATAAACGACGAAAAATAGATAAATCTCAAATTTGAAAATCGATAAAAACAGGGTTCATCGCTTTATCTTCGTTTTTTCTTCAATTTTTTTCACGTTTTCGGGTATTATACACTCCGCCTTGGCAAATTTTTCATGAAACCAACTCGTAAAACTGAAACTCACTTTATTTCGAAAAAGGAAGATATTCCCACGTGGTTGTACTTTAGAACCCAACGGTTCTGGATTCGTGACCTCCGCGAATCGACAGAGGTCACGTCCAGACATTTTGGAACATAATTGGAGAACCATTCGATTTTTCATTCGATCATTTTCATTTTTTTTGATTTCGGATTTCACTTTAGGTTTCTTTTCGAAAAGAGTGTAAAAACCGACCGCGAAAAACTCTTGTCAACTTGGCGCAAACTTCCCAGACTCCGCGGTGGAATTTTTCAAAGCTAAGACGAAAATTCTCTACTCGCGAAAACGAAAAAAAAAATAGAAAAAAGGTTGGTTCGCACGGGCGCTCTTTGATATACCTTGATGAACATGAATAAAGACATTAACGTCGTATATGGCGCGCACTTGCAGCGGCAAACGCAATAAAACAAGAGCGCGAGGAAAAAACAACAGCAATGGCGGATGAACTATGAGATCCGAGCTTGAGTAACCACCGTGGAGTTTCAATAACGAGCTCTCAGTATGAACTCGGATTTCCAAGGAACACGTAATAAAAGGATAGAAGCTCGCGCGCGCATCACCGGTAGCTCTTTTCCCGACGTGACTTTGGTATATAATAATTCATCGAGTTCCACGAAATAATAACAGCAATGCCGCTTTGTCATTCACCGTGTTAAACGGCTCTTTACTCGGCTCTAAAACTTCTCACTGCGACCGACCCATCAATCCCATGGCGAATATACATCCGCCGTTTCGCCTCTCTTTCGTCGCTCACCAGATATGACTCTCGACGACTTTTCTTTTTTTTTCTTTTTTTTTGGCATCCTTATTTCATATTTTTCACGCGTCTGCTCATTTTCTCAGCGATCGCACGTGGAACGATATTCCATTATGGTTTTAAGCCTGGATCTTGTTATTTATACCATATTATATATATATATATATATATATATATATATGTACGGAAACGTATGTACAGATCAGAGAGCAACGGGCAAAGTGGTAAGGCAATGCTACCGCAAGAAGACTCTCGCGAATCGATGTGTATCTCAGCCTCTGTAGTGTATTATAAGTACCGTGTGGCACATCGCCATTACCGTTACGCGCCGGTAATACGCCATTCATGGAGAAAAAAAGACAAGAGGAAGAAGAAGCGAGGGAGTTTGCAGGAATGATATAAAGCGAATAAAGAAAGATGAAGATAAATAATTAAAAAGACGATGGAGATTTTAATTTATTGCGCAGTGTTTGGAGATGCCGTGTGTATATGTATATACACCGGTCGTACGATGATTACGATCGACTTTGTTAATTGAAGGAAAAAGAGGAAAAGAAAACGGTCCATCGAATCATACGCGAGCGAGAGGGTCTCTAGTCGCCTCGGGCGTTTCTCCGCAGAATGCTAAACGAACGGGCTCGAAAAGAAAATAATTCTTTCGTACTTGCCGAGCGACGATCATAATTAGATGGATTTATCGCGAGGAAGAAAAGCCCCTGTAAAAGAAGGCACGAGAAGCATGATAATTGAATGAACGAGGGGGAAAAAGGAAGCCGAGGAAGGACGAGAAAAGAAATGAGAGCTGTTGAGGCAAGAGTACGTAGAGGAGGGGGGGAGAGTTTGCAACAATGGAGAATTATAAAGTACAAATACTCGCAACGTGCATAGTAACTCATCGTGTGAACCATGAGTAATATACGAGCTCGACCGCGTTAAATAAGTCGTCACAATAATGGACAAATAAGGGCAGGCTTGAACGTCTTTTTTCGCCATGTTTATCTCCTTTTTTTAACTCGATAACCAACAAGTAGATTACCGTACGAAAGTTGGCATGGCTGACGCAATTTCGACTCTTATTTTCAAATTCTCTTTTCCCCCAATCTTCCTCTGTAGAAAAAAAGTAATCCGCTGCTGAAGATCGCAGTTACAATTTTAATTCAATTACGATCGAGCAAAATACTCTCGGGTCGAACAAAGTAGACGTCATTCGGATTTCAGAGATCATTCTCGATGCTCCGATCTTCGAAATTACGCGGGAAAACGGGTCCACATCAGCCTCGCTGTCCCACGTGGGATCGCGTATTCCCACGAGTCCCCCATTCCATCACTCGAAAGTCCGCGAAGATAAAATCGGCTCGAAAAACTCCGAGGATATCGTCAGAGTTTTCGAAGGTGCGGCTGATATCGATCGCTCAAAAAACAAATAAACTTTCGATTTCTCGCCATTTCGATTCTATATATACTCTCATTTGACGAACGTCTTATCGTCACGAGGAACGAGCCCGCCCGCGCGAATAATCGTCGAATCTGCATTTTTTCTGCAACTTCCGGCATTCCAGACGAGAGAAAATGAGGAAAAAAAAATGCTCGGGCTTTGCTTTTTTTTCTTCCTCGCTCTTATCCCCCCTCCTGCCTTTCTCCCTCTCGCTCTTGATGGTTATCGCTTATGCGAGGAGATACGAGGATCTTCGTATTTCGCTCTGTAGGCAGACCGGACGATTCGCTGTACTTGAACAAACGCGTACGTACAAAAGTTCGTAGTCTCTCCGAGTGGATAGATTCCTGGGTGATCAGACACACTCGGAGCGAGTAAGACGAGTAGCTAAGAACAAACGACTTCCTGCGCCTGGGACCGACCAGTCTCGGCTTCGTTTTTTTTTTACATTATTTTTTTACACTCCCAGTAACAATCGTCGAGCGACACTTCATGTGCAAAAATCAAAAGGAAACTCACCGTCGATACACGCTTTATTTCGTACATTATTTTTCATAAAAGGAGCCGACGAAAGGCGGCGAAAGTTGAGGATGAAATTGTACAAAAGTTCCTGGGAAATTTATTCAACTACTTTTTCCCTTGATATCTCATGCAGGATGTCTAAATTCGACGATAAAAAGAGAGAGGAGCGACAATAAAAGTAACGAGGCGAATAATCGTTTGAGCTTCCTTTATTCTTCAAAAAGGAACACTATTTTTTAATGAACCAGATCGCTGTGTACTTGTACATCGTTGGAACAATCCACTTTTTATGTTTATTTTCCTGTCTCTCGTCCTGTGTACCGCATGGGATCTTCAACTTTTATTCGTAGGTGCAGATGCAGAAGCTTTCAGCATGTGTGTACGCAGAGATGATTAAATTTACGATTGAAGAATTTGAAATAAAGCGTTCCCGAACCGCACCATCGCGACAGAATTACGACGAGTTCCCCTGCATTTTGCGATCCGGTTTTAAGGTCAGATTTCACGGTTTAAACGCTGAAAATTTTCTCGCAAAGTGCGCAAGTGGATCACGTGATGAACCAACGTTATTTCTTTATTGTTTTCAAGCGATAAATTTCGGCGAATATTGCATCGAATCTTTGAGCAAATGCAAGACTTTAAAAGACTGCTGGGATTTTTCCTTTGCTCAAAAGTAGCTACTCGGAGGGAATCCACACTGCCATTCGTGAATTGTCACACGAGAGGATTGAAAATAAAAGGTCTGCAAAAAATCATACAGGAAAAATAAAATTTGAGCGAAATCGATGATGAAAATATATCGATCAAACGATTACACAAAGAATTCTCCGAGAAATCATATTTTTTTTGGTAAATAATCTCGAATTTCTCCGTCAGTAAAAAAAGCGCTCGAGATCACAGCATTTTCTCGCAAAGTAATGAAATATGACGAGTAAAACCGTCAACAATTCAAGCTTGCGATAAAAATGGACAGAGACACGTAAAATAGACAACAGGTACATAACGAGGAGAGTGTGGCATGGCTGGAGACGATGATTGGCCCGGGGGCAATTTTCATAAACATCGCGTTGGGGATTGTATTTATTTCTAATTATTTTCCGAACCGCACCATCGCGACAGAATTACGACGAGTTCCCCTGCATTTTGCGATCCGGTTTTAAGGTCAGATTTCACGGTTTAAACGTTGAAAATGTTCTCGCAAAGTGCACAAGTGGATCACGTGATGAACCAACGTTATTTCTTTATTGTTTTCAAGCGATAAATTTCGGCGAATATTGCATCGAATCTTTGAGCAAAAACAAGACTTTAAAAGACTGCTGGGATTTTTCCTTTGCTCAAAAGTAGCTACTCGGAGGGAATTCACACTGCGATTCGTGAATTATCACACGAGAGGTTTGAAAATAAAAGGTCTGCAAAAAATCATACAGGAAAAATAAAATTTGAGCGAAATCGATGATGAAAATATATCGATCAAACGATTACACAAAGAATTCTCCGAGAAATCATATTTTTTTTGGTAAATAATCTCGAATTTCTCCGTCAGTAAAAAAAGCGCTCGAGATCACAGCATTTTCTCGCAAAGTAATGAAATATGACGAGTAAAACCGTCAACAATTCAAGCTTGCGATAAAAATGGACAGAGACACGTAAAATAGACAACAGGTACATAACGAGGAGAGTGTGGCATGAGTGGAGACGATGATTGGCCCGGGGGCAATTTTCATAAACATCGCGTTGGCGATTGCATTTATTTCTAATTATTTCCCGAGTCTCCGAATATCGATACACCCGATTTTCAACGATACGTCCCTTTTTTCCGTCCACAAATCGCCATTCAAGGCCACCGTCGAACGACGATTCGCCCGTAACTGACTAACGAGACGCGAAAGAACGCTGCTGTTTGAAAAAAAAAAAAGACGAAAAGATGATAAAAAAAACAAAAAAATAGACCAACTTGCCGAAGAAATTGAAAGAGCGCAAAAGTCGGGAGAGAAACGAACGTAAGATCATTTAAATACCATATTTCTTCGGGTCATTAAGCCAATTATCCTTACTTAGCGGCGCAACAGTGGATCTCGACGAATGGCAATTATAAGTGTTTTATCTCGCGGTATGGTTGTTGCTTAGCGGCAAAAGACTCGCGCGTTGCTTCTGCTACCGTACTCGCGCGCGATTCTCTTACCATTCCCGACGCTTCTTCCTCTCTTTTCCAGCACTCGTTCAAATTTTTTCATTCCATTTGTGTCTTTTTCTCTCAGCCAATCTCAAACGCACGTGCATATTGCGTTACGCTGCATGCAGTACGTATTTTAATGACGCGCTCTTACCGCGCACGTACTCGTTTTACAGTCAAAACGAGTTGCGCTTGCTTTTGGTTAAAAAGAATAATAACAATAAACGATTTGTAGATTACACTGATTATCCACTCGAAAAGACGCATCTCTGCAGCATCCCATACTCTTTTTTTATACTTTCATTGAGAAAAAACAGCGGCGATGCGAGTTTAACTCGAGGGGGAGAGGTTTTCGTATCATCGATGCATGTAAAATAATTTTCCTCGCTTTTTCGGAGTATTTTAATTCACTGTAATTCCGCCGTTCCTTCATTCATTTATTTCTCTTTCTCAAACGCTGAAATCCTTGCGTTTCAAATTACTCTGCGCTGATTTGATTGATTATAATCGATAAAACGTTTTTTAATTCGACGAAACAGCAAATTGTGATCGATATGGGAAAATCTTTGTACGACAACTTGAATCTCTAACCGCATTTCGGAGTAATTAACTAGTGTGTAATCTCGTTCAATGCCGGAGTAAATAAAAATCATTTATCTTCCGTATTTATTACGTCAATGTGTCACTCGAGTTTGACACAAATGGACCGACGTCCCGTTGAAGATTTCAACCAGTTATGCACCGCGTCAGAAAGATCGCGAGATGACGGACGTTGACGCGATTCGATGCCGTTCTGCCTCCTCTCGCCGCGCTCTCCCCTCACGCCATCTTCTTATAAAGGCGAGACAAAAAGATGCTAAAATAGAAGAAAAAAAACTTGTGAAAATCGCTGTTAAAATCTCGACCGTGCGGCAACGCGAAGTGCGCGCCGAGAGCAGCGAGTTCCTTCACGATTTTCTCGGCTATTCGTTGCGCTCGAGGCCGATCCTGTGACCTTTGTGCCGAGAATCCTCCTCTCGGATCACGACCAAGTTGCCGCAGAAACGACCGAGAGCCGGCAAAAGCGCCATCTTCCAACCATGGATTCCAAGACAAAATGCGAAAGAAACGGGAAGTGAGACGAAAAAAATGGCGGAGGCGAAGAAAACGAGAGAAAAGATGGACGGTAGATGTATCGAAACGCTCGAGGCGAAAACCCCGCGTCGTATATCGCTGGAAGACGCGGCTGGACCGTGCAAGAAGTGTCAAAGGCGAAGATACCGGGACTCGCTTCCTGGAAGGTCGAGACCGGACAGCAACCGCCACACGACGTTTCGTTCGTTTCGTTCGAGATCCATCGGCGAGACTCCTCCGACGGAGATAGCAGCGGTAACAACAATAACAACGAAAACAAGAAAAATCTACTCAAATTCCATCTTATCCAGCATCACTTTACGGAAAGAGTTTTTCTCGGCATACTCGTTTGTTTTTTCCTCTTTCGCATCGGGTTTTTCGCCCCGATTACGCGATTTTCAAATCCCTCTTGATTAACCTTCCCAAAGACAATGTAAACGAAGAAAAAGTTGTCGAAGGAGACGCTGAATGAACCGGAAACTCCGTTTGAGCAACGAGGAACGTTCGTACACGATAATTGTCTCAATTAAGGTAGTTCTATCGTTTTATCGTTTTCTTAAGATTTTGTTGAAAATTTGAATACGTATTCTTTGATGTCATATATACGTGTGTAATAAATTTTGCAAGGTTTTACCACGTGGAAGTTGAGATATTTATTGGTAAAAATCACAATTTTCGGTAGTCTCTCGTAAGAGCGCGTGTTAAAAGTTGCATTTTCATCAATGAATATCTCGGCTTCTACGTGGTGAAGCCTTCTAAAACTTTGCATACATTTTTATGCAACATCAAAGAAGATTTCTTGAGTTTTCCAAAAAAATCTTAAGAAAATTTTTTTCGCAATTTTTGTAATTATAGAGCAAGCACATATCATCTGGGATGACCGTGAATTTGGAGTATGCTGTTCTTTAGTCGATTTGCAACAACTTTTCTTATTTAACCGAAGCCCGCGAACCATTTTGTATGTGAGAAAAACTGCAAAACAAATTCTCGATTTGAATCTAACGATAGAACTACTTTAACGAAATCGGAAACGCACATGTTCGTTTTTTTTTTCGAAAAACACCGTGGTGAAATACGAAAATGGCGGAAGAGGCTGAGAGGCAGGAGGAGCACGCAGAGTCCGACACTGCGGCTCCTTTTTTTTCGCTGCGCAAAGAGGAGAACGGCATTGACGTGTAACGAGTGTACACACACGTACGTACACGCATACACGAAACAGAGGGAACATTTCTCTCGCTGCATTCCGTGGAACGACATCTGTTCCCGGTCGTTCCGCGTTCTCAGGACGAAGAAGAATCCACTCTGCTCGTTTCTGAACTCGCGCTTCGTCCTGCTTCCCCTCTCGCCTCTGCGAGAAGGGAATAACGCGACGCGTCGGGCTTATTGCAGTCGATATAATCGCGCTATCGATACACGAGAGACGCGCGTTTAAAAACAACCCCAAAACATCGATTCTCCGTAGGCTTTCGTGGCATTTCGACAAACCGCGTTGGACCGCATTTTCTCGCAGCCTCCGGAGTAAAAATTCTTTACTCTCAATTCGGTAATTAATGGCTCTTCGGGCTTTCGCGTAAACGATTATTTGTAATTATTGCTTTCCCGTGATATACTTGATCCTGAAGTATATGTACATGTGTGTATGTATATATATACATATCGAAACCCTGAAAGACCTTTATGTCAGTTTTGCGACCTCGTCCTTCACGTCCTCGGGACTCAACGACCGAGAAGAATCTCTTTCATCGAAGCCAGTGTATATTGCACTCGCGTTCTCTTGATTTATTTTGTGTCTGTACCATGTGAGCATGTGTATGTACGCGTATATGCTGACAGACACATCAGCAGGTTAACCGTAACGCACCTGAGTAAAAAACTCGTCCCCGACATTCCCCGATGGGTTCGGATCACATGATGCACACACACACACACAGACATACAAAAGCGTGAGCATACAAAGATCATCTCTGCTAATACCGGAGGGAGAGAAGAAACGAGAGTCTGTTGATTCCTTCTTTCTCCGTCAGGGTCGCGGTCCATTCCCAGAGAGCAAATCTTCCCTGCGTCGACGTCTCTCTCTCTCTCTCTCTGTCTGTCTCTCTTCATTCTTCGTACGAATACGTTTTTTCAGATTCCTTCAATCTTCAGCGTGCTTGGCGTTCTATACACGCGAAAGAATAAAGAGAGAATTTAGGAGATAAAAATTTTATCAACATTAATAATAATCCTGCAGATGAAAATTCCCGCAAAAACGTCGCGAGTTGCGAGCATCCTTCGTTTTTACGAATGATTTACGAAAATTGGAGAAAAATTGTGCGATTGAACGGAAACGACGAAAATTCGAGTGTCGCGCTCTCTTTTTTTTTCGGTAGTCTCGTGAAAAATACCGAGGCAGTTTTCGCATCTACCGCAGGATTTATGTTGGACTCTTTTAAGGTAGTTCTATCGTTAGATTCAAATCGAAAAATTGTTTTGCAGTTTTTCTCACATACAAAATGGTTCGCGGGCTTCAGTTAAATGAGAAAAGTTGTTGCAAATCGACTAAAGAACAGCATACTCCAAATTCACGGTCATCCCAGGTGATATGTGCTTGCTCTATAATTACAAAAATTGCGAAAAAAATGTTCTTAAGATTTTTTTGGAAAACTCAAGAAATCTTCTTTGATGTTGCATAAAAATGTATGCAAAGTTTTAGAAGGCTTCACCACGTAGAAGCCAAGATATTCATTGATGAAAATGCAACTTTTAACACGCGCTCTTACGAGAGACTACCGAAAATTGTGATTTTTACCAATAAATATCTCAACTTCCACGTGGTAAAACCTTCCAAAATTTATTACACACGTATATATGACATCAAAGAATACGTATTCAAATTTTCAACAAAATCTTAAGAAAACGATAAAACGATAGAACTACCTTAATTCAGGGCAGAGAAATGTACAGCGGTATACTTTGCACGCGATCGTCTTCATCATCCCCCTTTTGGTGCAGTCACAAGTACGAAATATATACATAGGCGTGTTGTATACTTTGATACATATTTATTCGAGTTTACGCGCAGTGTGCGTCTGCGCTCTTAATTTCCGGAGACACGAGTCCAAACATTCCTGCGCCGAACGAGGAAAACCGGCAGCCCAAGCGGGTACCACCGCGCAAACACGGAAGAGTCGGTGAATCGCAGACGTGAATTCAAAGAGACTTTTTTTTTTAATCGAATTAATTGAAAAAATTGAACACAATCTTTTTTCATAGTAGCCGAGGGGACTGTCTTATCGATAAATTTGTGGAAATCGGTGCTGGTCGGACGATAAAAGAATGTACAATAATTATACAAAGATAACTCGATTGTTTGCACCACAACGAATGAATTTAAATCGATAACATTCGACTAATTGAGACGAGTTTTATTCGAAATTGAGTTTAATTAACGCGGTGAGGTCGGAGAGTGTTTATTTTAATTCGCAATACACGATATGCTTTTGTGTATTTTGATGTCGAACGAAAACGACTTTGGCAATTTATATCTTATCTCCTCATTTTTCTGATAATCGTTGTATTGAATTAATGTGAATTAATAACGTTAAACGAGAATGATCTGGATCATGACGATCCAAATTTCACATTTGATCGTATCGATGAAGGCAGATTTGAGACGAATTTTAATTAATTTTCATTTTAATTGTCAAGGCATTCATTTTCGTGCGTTTTTCTTTGGTTGAAAAAACATTTTTTATGCACTTTTCGGCTTTTTTTTCTCTTCGTTTCGCGTCTGCAGATCTTTTCGCGTCTCACACGCTTCCTTGCAGAACAATTTTTACCGAGTTTACTCATATCTGACCCTTCGAGATTTCGCGCGAGCTCCAGCCTCGACGTCTCTCGCCTTCGCTTTATCTCTCTCTCTCTCTCTGTCTTTATCTTTCCTCCTTTCCCGAGGATCCCGTCGAGCAACGCGATTAGAAATTCCTTTCTACGCACACGTATACATGCGATACACGAGCAAAAAGGAGCGCCGAACGATTCTGCGCTTTTTCGTTTTACCTTCTCGTTCGTGGACGTTTAATCCTGCACTTTAATGAATGAGAGAAAGAAGCAGGGATGAGAGGGTGAGCGAGAGAGAGAGAGAGAGGGAGATCTTTGAGCCCCTGGCCTGCGTCGGGGCTGCCGGAAGTCGGCAGGTGGGATGCAAATTATTCAATTAACGTGCGAACCCTCCGGCCTTCGAGACGCCAGAAATATTAGTTTATGTGTATTATTACGTAAATCCATGCAACTTCAGCGGAGAAGATGAACATTGAAATAATAAAATATAATAACTTTGACGATTCTAATTATCGAAAAAAAAAAAGAAAATCACTCTTTTCGCATCTTTGATGACTGGAAATGGCAGATACGAAACTTGGACACTAAAAACGTCATTAAATCAGCTTGATATGTGCGTCAAGTTTTCATATCAAATTGAGGACAATTTTTCTTTGGTGTGGAATCTGCGCGAGTTTCGGTGCGAGTTTACCCAGCCGCCGACGCAATTTCAGACCAATAATATGCAAACTTTTCTCCCCTGAGGAAAAATACATCCCATTTCTGCTCCAAAACACGCCAAATCAGGGTTCTTTATTCTGGAGCAGTTTACACGTCCAGTTTCTGACTTTATTTCATCCCTGTCAGAACCGCATTTGTTTATCGTGAGTCTCGAAATATATGAGTTTGAAGTTTGCACCGTTGATATCAAACGGAATATGCAATAAACTTTGTTCTTTGGCATCAATATTCTACAATTTGCCAAATATTTCAAAGCAATTTTTCCAAATTATGACTATCCGAAAAAAGATGGAAAATATCATGAAAATTTCGGAAAATTAAAGATGAAAAATCGAGACAATTCGAATTTTCGTTGAGCTCCAACGATGCAAACTTCAGGATCGTCGAAATATAGCGCATGCTATTCACGTGATCAAATCTTTCATCAAATCTGTTTCATCTCAATCCACTCAATATGCTCTTATTTCTAATCTCCTCAAAGTTCCCTTCGAGTAACGACCACTTCGAACAAATACACAGAGACGAAAAAATTTTTAAAAAATAACGTTAATGCTCAAAAATTGAGAGAAGAAAAGTGAAAAATTGAAGAAAAAAAACGTTTCAACGTGATGTTTTTCGTGCTCAGACGATGCAAGCTCCAACGCTGTGAAAAAATTCGAGTTGACGCGAAATAATAGCCCTTGACTGCAATTTATCTACACTCTTTCGTCAAGATAAATGTATCTCACGTATTTATAGTCGGTGCAATGCATTTATTACATCACGCACGATGAATCTTCTCGTTTTACTGCAAAGAAAAAAACGTACGTACCTCGAGGCTGTGTGCGAGGGTAAAACACGATAACTCGTTGACACTTTGATTGGCAGTTCGGGGTGCGTATCTCTAAACCTTGGCGCCCTCCTCTTTTTCTCCCTCTTCCTCTCTCTCTCTCTCATTCTCTTCTTCAAGATCATTTATCTTACGAAACCACGACGTCGTGCAATTGAAAAATCGCTTCGTGTGTATACGCGTTACAGTCGCGAGTGGAGCCTCGAGAATTTCCACGACAACTGGACGCAAAACAGGGAAGATAGTAAAACCTAATTGGCCACACGTGTAACTCGAAATAAAACATTTTTCCTGCTTCCCAAAATAAAAAGTTCCATCATTTTCGCCGTTTTATACATCAATTTTGTCGGACGCTGGACCGTCGATGAATCGCTTCTCCTTCTTTTCAATTTGATTTTCGTGCGGTCGAAATTTAACGCTCCGACTAACCGTGAAATTTTCATAAAAATACGGATTTCGTCCGGAATTATCCAACACCTACGATTGTCGGCTGGACCATGGATATGTCGACGGGTTATTCATATTCATGTATTTTTATACACGTCGCTCCCACCGCCTCCGTTCAATCCTGTTTACACACACACACACACAAACACACACACATTTTGTGTTCTCACTCTCTCATGCCTGAAAATAAATCCATTCGTTTCTATCTCCCCATCTCTCTCCTTCTCTTTCCATTTGGAGAGACGCGTGGACGAGTTCGTCGACCTGCGGGTGAGCCAGAGAGGAAAGGATACTCTCCGGTTCGCATACTGGACGAATAAAGGAGTCCATCATTTTCGATCGTGTTTGCAATCGACAATTGAATCGAAAACACGCGGTATTCCCATGAAAAAATCAAATATATCACGTCATTTTTATTCGAAAAAACGAGTAAACAGGACCAAGACGGTAAAACAATACGACACTTTTTTAATTTGATCCTCCCGTTCGATGTTTTTTTCTCGTCCCCTCGTTGGGCGCCTTCGCGTCGTCAGCGAACATTTGAAATTCTACGGACACGCAAGATTCGATCGTTTGTCGCGTATAATATACACAACGATGAAAATTCTCGCGCTCGTAAGTTCGAACGCGGCGATCTTCTCTCCAGCCCACGCGGCTCAAACGCATTTATACGTATCGCTCGAATTGCTCCTTTTTCTCTCGAGTCTCTTCTCGAATCGCTACCGAACGGCGGTTCGGCAATCTTCCTCCTCGAAAACGTATGTGTACGCGCATTAAAGCTGAATGCAAAGTGTAAAAACGAGCGCGAGAGGGACGGAGAAAATGGGATAGAAAGGTTCGCACGTATAGATGCAATTTAGCGAATGCACATGCGTCTTCAAACCCGCGATCTCTATATACATGCGAGCACCGCGACACGACGGCTACCGCGATCGTAACGGCCTCGTATCACGCGTCGAGCGAGGCGCGTCTCTGCCTCGCGAGTCCCACGCGCGCGTATCGCGCCGCCACCGCGCGCGGCAATTCGAGACAAGACTCTCGCGGCGGACACTCGAGCCGCGTACATTCGCGAAACGGAGGAGCTCTAGCGCTCGTTGATTTTTCTTCGTTCCCACATTCCTCGCCGATTTTTGTTTTCCCTTTTTACCGACTCTTCTCTCTGTGGGCTATTTCGCAGCAGATCGTTCGAGCTGATGAGCACAAACGTATGGGACAGGGATAAAGGAAGAAGGGGAGAATAAATAAGAGAGAACGGTCCATAGCACTTTTAGCGAGATCGTCATTCGAGGATCCTAAACGGGAGGAGTTGTAGCATTCGTCCATCGCGCGAATCCTCCGAATGTCTTTCTTTATTCGTTGATTTCGAGTTTTTGAAAAAAGCTCAAACATCAGCCAGTCTTTGGCGGTACGAAAAATGTATCTTAAGGTAGTTCTACCGTTAGATTCAAATCGAGAAATTGTTTTGCAGTTTTTCTCACATACAAAATGGTTCGCGGGCTTCGGTTAAATGAGAAAAGTTGTTGCAAATCGACTAAAGAACAGCATACTCCAAATTCACGGCCATCCCAGGTGATATGTGCTTGCTCTATAATTACAAAAATGGCGAAAAAAATTTTCTTAAGATTTTTTTGGAAAACTCAAGAAATCTTCTTTAATGTTGCATAAAAATGTGTGCAAAGTTTTAGAAGGCTTCACCACGTAGGAGCCAAGATATTCATTGATGAAAATGCAACTTTTAACACGCGCTCTTACGAGAGACTACCGAAAATTGTGATTTTTACCAATAAATATCTCAACTTCCACGTGGTAAAACCTTCCAAAATTTATTACACACGTATATATGACATCAAAGAATACGTATTCAAATTTTCAACAAAATCTTAAGAAAACGATAAAACGATAGAACTACCTTAAGCCTGTGTATCTGTCCATCAATTAATTAACAATAAATCTGTGTGTTTTCTCCTCGGAATTTGCACGTAAAATCGATGGAACTCGCGACGCTCGTAATTTCCCTCCAAACTGCGATAGAGTGTATTTACACCCGATGATAACTTACGTAGCTTAGGGTAATTAATTAAAACAGCGTCATACGAATGCGATTTAATCTCGGATATCTCACGTGTCCGATGTCCGTGAGACAAGACAGACAAACACGAATCTTTGAAAAACGTGCGTTGCACGTATGCATATGTTTTCATTGCATTCGTCGTCGGTGCGAAAAAAAGGCACGCGTGGTCTGGCTTCCGCGTCTCGCAAAAGTCGTTCATTCGATCTCCGATGAGGGCGCACCCGTCGTCGCGTTTTCTCCGTTTCAGAAACGTTCTCTCGCGCTCGCACACGATATATACATACACATATACATAGACACTTATATAACACATCAGATAAAAAAGAAACATCATTGCAGTTTGATGCAAGAGCGAAGAAAAATTAGGAGCTGGGACATGTCGAGTCATCAGGCGATATTACATACACGAATACGCCTTTGGAATAACTTATCGGGCTCCGAGATTGAAACCGAGCGTGTCAAGATTTTTTCCTCTCTTTTTATTTGTTATTATATACATTTTATTGTATTTTCTCTTGATTTCTTTTTCTCTTTCGCCCATCATCGTCCTTTCTTCTCCTCTCTCGTTCATTACACCCCCCCCCCCTCTTCTTCACCACCGCGGTATCACCATTCGCCTCTCGCCGACTTTATCTCGTTCCTTCCTCCTCCTCCTCCTCTCTCCAGCTTCCCTCTCGTTCTCGTTTCATCGCTCCGTCGGCGTCACGATTCTCAAGCCGGAATTACGTACAGCCCATATCACCTGGGCATAATACACTTCTACCAACAGTCAACGAACTCGGCGCGCATTAATAACGTGATGTAATCTTCTCGGTCTGCTGTAACACGCCGTGCACATATCCTACACTATATATATACATATTTATACAAACACACACGTATGTACATACGTACATACTCATGTATCAATACGTGTACATCTTTGTTCGCTCGAGACTCGAATATTATCGCGCAAAGTCAAAGAAAAAGGATTCATCACACTTTTTCCCCGCAAACTCTCGTCTCCATCGCGGTTATCTCGAGATCCTGAAAAATACTCGAGATTTCCTCTTTTTTTTTCACCAACGCGGTAAGAATTTTTAAGCGCGATACTTTTTTTTTTCGTATCCATATCTCCGGCTCGAAACGTCGAGTTACACACGTTACAGGTCGGCTGTGTTTCAGCGCAAGGAGGAACGGAATAAAACGCATTGTACGTGCGCGGCTGCGCATCTCGGCGTAGCGGAATTTTCTTTCCTGGTTGAAACAAAATCGCGCCGAAGAGAGGAATAAATAAAAGTTCAGCAGGCTCCGTACGCGTTCGTTACGTGTGTGTTGTGTACGAGGATATGGCGTGTGTAATCGGAATGAGTTTCACACAGCTATGAGCGATATTTGCTTCGTCGAAATGCTTCTCGAGTTTGCCAAAGCTGCATGCTCTTGGAGAGCCCGAGAGAGCAGCTCGCCTTCGCCTTCCTTTTCACGGCAATTAAGAGACGTGATTTAGGAGCCTCTCTATCGGTGCTGACTCTCAAACCGCCGCTGTTACTCCCGGCTGCCGCGGTGCACCGGGTGTTCTCCACTTGCCCGCGTGCTCTCGCTCTTGATATCGATGCAGCTTCGAGCGCTTGATTCTTTATATTCTTTTGCTTTCGCTGCTGCAGGTCCGATATCTCGATGTTTTCTCCGCTCTCCCCCTCTCTCTCTCTAGCTCTTTTCCACTCTGTGGCACACACATACGCGCACACACGAAAGATCGTTATAACATCGAAGAATCGAAGGGGGGCCAGAAACTCGAAACTCTCCGGCCACAAAAGATTATTGCGCCACTGGAGTAACGCGAGATACACGAGGAACGCTTTAGCCATAAATTCTCGAAATAAAAATGCATTCTCTCTCACAGTCGCGAAGAAAAAAGCTTACTCCATTATTTCACACAAACGGAGTATACTTTTTTTTCGCCAACTTGACCAAAAATGCGACTGCTCGTATCGTACGCTTTTATCACGACTTTTTTTTCATTAACGCTACGAAAACACGAGCGAAAAACTCGTCGTGATAATTTTCCAAATGTGACGATGAATAAATGAAATTGACTCGGCGTTTTTTTTTCAACTCCGAGTCTCTCCGATGCTTGAAGGATTCCGCAAAATTATACGATCAATATTCATCCTACCCGGAGCAGAATTTAGCATATTTGAATTTTTCCACGTGCTCGTTTGTATATATATATATATATATATATACATAAAAATATATGTATATTCATCGCACGGGTATTCTCCAGTCCGCAAAGATCCCTCGAGATTAAGGGTCATCCACCCGCCGAACTCGCGAATCCTCTCTAGAAGATGAACATCGAACAAACACACGCACGCAGCACGAATTTCTCGATCTCCGTTTATTCATGGCCAGCAGCTCTTCCCCACTCGGAGCTCGGTACTTTTCATCCATATTTCCATTCCTCAACCCGAGCCCCTCGCACACAGCCTTCCTTCACCTGAATTCGTCGTGACTCGGTGCTTATCGTTGCGTATATGAATTTCGCCGGCCCGTAAAAAACCCTCGGGCCACGTGACTCGATAAGTTTTCGAAGCATCGACTCGCTCGAATCAATATATAAATACATGTATAATGTATACAAGTTTTTTCTCTGAGAGTACAGCGAGACACGCGAGCTCTCCTCGAGCCAAAAACATCATCGTAAAACAGTTCGACATTGACTTTTACGAATGTTTCCACCTATGCTATCCACGCGAAATGATACGCTTTTTCGTCGGTGATAATTTACTAAATTTATTCGATTCTTCAGAAAATAATTCGGGACGTGAATAATATTTCCTTTTGATGGTGAAAACGGTGACGTCCGGAAATGATTGATAAACGTACTGACTATATAAACGATATATCATGTCGTGCATGAGAAATTATTTTAAACAATCGCTTTCAATGATAATTACAGAAAATTAATTAATTAATTAATTGAAAAAATGGTAATTTGAAAAATGAAGAAAAAAATGCAAAGCACCGAGACGTTCCTGCAGAAATTGTTATGCCCCCGAAACGATAAAATTCCAACTTTACATAAAACGCCCGATATTCGCATTAATTCAGCACCAGAAACCCAGAGGGCGCGACCTGCATATCTCAACTTGTCAAATTATTTCTGTTATGCCCTTATGCCTGTTGGAAGGTCACCTGTACTTTTAAAACTCGCATGCGTGCGCGATAAACGTCGTGGTATAATATTGCGTGGGTGTATTATATCCATTGCACGTGAAATTGCATGCTTATATAGCCCAGAGGGAGATAAAAAATGATGTATATACATATGTAGATAAAGGTATGTACAGCCGAGCGCATAACCGCGAGGCTGCTATTCAGCATCTTTTTTTACCGTTTTTTAATGCTCGAAAAAGAATACAATGATGATGCATAAATTTCGAGGAGAGGACTCACGCCCCGCGCCAAGCCGAAGCAATTAAAAATATTCATAACTCAAAACGAAATGTCCGGAGAGAAAAGTTTTGTGGCAACAATAATTTAGGCCTGCCGGGAAAACTTGACCCGTGACTCGAATAACGAAGGAGTTTGCGAGCACCGCCTGTCAAAGCAGGAAATAACATTGCCAAATAGCATTCGAGTACGAAAAATCAACTGAAAATACGATTGACGCAAAGTATAATAAACGTTTATTTAAAATTTATCGAAATGGCAATAAAATTAAAGGAATCGCGGTCAAAGTTTGCCATCCGAAAGTTCCACGGCGAATTTATTTATTTTCGATGACAAAAAAACTACTGATACACGAACGAGGATATATAACAGGATACAAAAGGTTTAAAAAAACATGTATCGCGATTATAGAAGAGCGAATTGAACGGTTCTCCATGTCCAGTCGATTGTGTAATTTCTTAAATACTTTTGCATATCGATATACATAAAAGTACCTATATATATATACATATAAACTTGTAACAATACTCGTGTGATGCCAGATAAAAATCATCGGGACTATAAACGATTAGTTGCAATATCTCTTCGTCCGTTCGTGCCTCAGATTAATATCGTCGTCTCATAAGACTCAAACCTGTCGGGAGAAAACACGTATGTTTTGCGGTATTTTATAATACACCAGATTCACGTGTACATTCAAATACACACACGAACAGCATACTTTTCGGTGTATCGAACGCGTCGACGTTAAAATATATATAATCCGAAAGAGAACCTATCGAATTACGATCGCGATAAATTATATTCGTACGCGCGATCGGCGGTATAAATATATAAATATACGAGCGTGTTATACATATTAAAAATACATATATTCAACAACGAAATTCGGTCGGGAATAATTCGGTAGCTATAAAGACCGCGACAACACACGACCTCCGCATTTTATTCGTCACGTTGAATTATTTGATCCGCCATTTTGTCAGTAACGGTAAACGGCCCCGTCTCGCGCGTGTTTCAATGAAAAAAAAAATCCAAAAATTTCGAGCTTTTTTTTTAGAGTCGACCTGGAGAAAAATAGATCGTAACTGAATGTTTGCTATTTTTTGTTTTTCATTACAGCTGTATTCCAAATGGCGGGGACGTTGGTAACGCGATGACGGATATTCAACCGTCACCACCGGGTTATCGCGGGCAGGATGAGGCCCCGGGTCAAATCTCCTGCAGCCCGGGGTCTTTCAAGTACGCGGGCCACGCTCATCACCCCGAGCAAAAGCAGCAACAGTCTATCGACAATTACGTCAAGTGCACAGCGAGCGCGTACAACAATAAAGAGAGTTACACTGCTGCCATTAAGCAGTGCAACGAGCAGCACGGCATCGGCCATCGAAGGAAATCGGAGAATTGCGGTGACAGAAGGAGCACCTGCGGTGAAAACGAGTCCACCCTCGATGCCAACAATCACAACGTCAACAAAAAAGCCAATACTGCCAGTTACAACGAGGGTTACAAGAAGAATACTCCGGGCTATAAAAACGACAGCGGGTCAGTTGTATTTTAGTCGTTTGATCACACATTATTCAAGCATACTTCCGTTTGATCATCCATCGTGCGTCGTACAACCGGTGAATCGATGAAAAATTAAATTGCCGATCAATCGAGCTTATTACAGTCATTATTACTATTATTACCAGCATTATTCACGTTATGAAAATTTGTAACGCTCGACGGACGTGGTTATATTTTTCTGCATGTTTCTTTAGATACAGCGAAAGCATCGGATTCGACAGCTTCAGTTTGCCGCTCAACGAGAGAGACGACGCGTCACCACCGCCAACTCCACCGGTCCGCGATGCCTCGAGCCTCAAGGGCGTCTGCTACGGTCCGGGTCATGAGAAATATCCATCCTGGCCGAGTGCCCCGGAGCGTCGTACCGACGAAGAACCGAACGACGAACTTAACGGTCACGTTGGATCGCACAGATCAAAATCGTGGACCGATCATACGAATTATCCGAAAGAAAAACCAGCGCAGTACACGAGACCACTCGCAAAACGTCCAAACCCAGCGTTCACGCAACAGGTTTGAAAAATCGCACTCCGTCTCTTCTCTCCCGCTGATTCGTCATTTTTTTTTTTCGTATTCACAATCATTTTCCATTTTGCGAAAACTTGCTGATCACCGAAGTTAGTTTATTCGGATTTTCCACGAGTAGATTGCGGCGATTTTCAAGAGGAATCGTGAAATACGAATCTCAGATGCATCGTAGAGTTCCCATAATGCGATTGAGATAAAACCGTGTGAGAGAGCGAGAGAGACAGTGAGAAAGGAGAGGAAGTAAGGGAGAGAGAGAAGGAGAAAGGGAAAGAATACGTAGTCGACCATGAGGGGTAACATCTCACCAAAGACAATTAATCACCACTCCCACATTCTCCTTTCCATCTTGCGCACTTCCTGACGTCATTCCTGCAATCCATAGACTCGAAACGAAACAAAGACAGACCTCTGTTTTGTGTTTTTCCTCCATCTCTATCGCAACGAAATGTACACCATTGTTCAATCGCGTTTATTTCACGCTTCGTATTTTTATTTTGAAAATACAAGGTAGATGGTCAATTTTTCGAAAATTTCGACGTTCAAGTTTACAATTAATCCTTCCTTCTCTGAAATTCGTGAAAATTCATCTCCATGCGTGTTTGCAGCTGAAAACCGTGATGGAACGCTGCGAAAAAATACCAGCCGAGACTTTCGAGTCTCGCGGCGGCGCTCGCGTTAATTCGGTGGAGGAAGAGCCAAGATTATGGCCGCGCGTTGATCGCGAGGGTAAACCACTCGGTGACGCGGAATACGTGGTTCCATCGCCGCCCGAGAGGGAGCAGCAGCAACCCTCGCAAACGATAAGTCACGCCGAGCTCGAAGCTTACGTGAGAAGTTATCAAGATCCTCAGGTGTCACAAGTAATTCATTTCTCGAAAGACTGACTGCTTTTTTCTGGCTTTCTTTTCGCTATAATTTCCTTGGATTTCGTTAGGTCGACGTGTACAGAGAAACCGCACTGACGCAAGCCGGCTTGGAGGAATACACGAGGGTTCAACACTCGCAGCAAGCGAGTTACGCTCAATCCGAAGGATATCACAGTTACGTTTCGAGCGTCGATTCAACAACGAACACACCCTTTTTGGACAGGTGCGCAATATTTCCATTCAATTTTCATCACTTTCCCACTTTACCACAATTTCCCATCATTCGAATGATTTTCAAAATAACTCGTCTTGGCAGTGCTATCAAAATCGGAAACAAACACAATCCGCACTCGACTCGATACAAAAAAAAACGATTGTTCTCAGGAAAATCATTAAATTCTTTTTCTCAAACGTCTCGCATCGAGCGGCTGATTTTCAATTTCCCGTAGCACTGCCGAGCCTTCGATCTCCACAAAAATTCGCAAATAATTAATTCAGAAACGCGAACGTTCCTCCCGTCGGTACAGACTTCGAAGGGACAGCGAGGCGGTGGCCCAGAGGCCGTCGTCGACTTGGGAGGAAGGTTCCCGAGAGGGCAGAGACAGCGTGGTGACGACATCCAGCGGTGGGAGCGCATCGAGCAGCGAGACACTGAAATGGCACGGTTCGTTGTCGGACGTGAGTGTCTCGAGCGGTCTGCCGGTTCGTCAAGCGAACAACGATCGATGGGACCGCGATTCGATGTCGGACATATCGAGCGTAAACGGATTGGGAACGAATAATTTGCCGCAAAAGGTATCGGCGATTTATCACGAAAAATGGCAAAGTTCGATGACGGATTTGCCATCATCGATGCTGAATCCCGCAACGAGACACTCGAGACACTCGATGCCGAGCAACAAGTGGAAACAGGACGGCTGCAAATGGCAATCGTCGATCGACGACAACAACGGCAAAGATTTTTCGAGCGCAAACCCGCGCGGAAGCTTGCCACCATCGATGACTCACTGTTCGTCGGTGGGCGACGTGAATCGCGCGGCATCACCGAGAGACGGAAAATGGCAGGAATCGAGCATAGACGAGGATAACCCGGAGCGTACACAGAGAAGCTGGGAATCGACGATGTCGATCGACGGAGAAAGATATTCGCTCTCGAGAACGTCGCAAACGTCGGAATCGTCGAGATCGCCCATGTTGACGCCGAGCGTCGCGTCGAACCTCGAGAATTCGATGGAATGGACGCACGGTTCGATGTCGGACGTGAGTCAGTCGAACCTCGCGGTCAATTCGAGCAAACAGCTGATCGCTCACAGCGCGAGGGTGCAAACGCCGCAGAGGCATCACTCCGAGAGCGTGTTGTATCTCGATCGCGAGAGGGCGCAGCGTAAGCTGTATCCGATAGGAACGACGAAGCCGCCGCAGGAACCGCAGTCGAGTGGCGCGGCGTCGTCCTCGCGGAGGAGTTCCCCGGCGGTTTCGCCGCAGCTGACGCATTTGTCGGTCGCGGAGCGCATCAGCGAGCTCGAAAAAGCGCAGCAGCAGCAGACGCGTTACACTTATCTCGATCCGGAAAAGAAGCACAGAGTGTCGGACCCGACGTTGAAAGCGATACAGAAAAAGGCGCTGCTGTCGTTTTACGAGAGACACCAATCGTCCTGGCGTTCGGAGCCGCAGTTGGCTCAAGGGTCGATCGTCCCAACGGCGCAGAGTCCACCGCCGCAGCCGCCGCCCCGACCGCGTCCATCCTCGTCGCGCCGGGCGAGTTCCGCTTCGGATTACTCGACGGGAACCTGGCGGGAGAAGATGTCGCGCAACGCGAATTCCACGGATTCCCCGAAGCACCAACACAGCAACAGTTGCGGCAGCTTGTCGACCGATCTTTTGGGACCCGTCATAGTCGGTCCGGCGATATCGATCGACGATTGGGTGCCGGAGAGGCCACCGAAAAAGCCACACTTGCGCGGAGCCTTCAACGATCGAGTTCCCAGCCCGGATCTTCCCCCGCCGTCTCCGCCTACGGTGGAAGAAACCGAGGTCATAAATTGCGACGATCCTCTGCCACCTCCGCCACCGGAAATCGGCGACAGCTGCGAGTCCACCTCCGGCAACATGGAGAAACGCAATCCACGGAATTGCCAGCCGTCCGAGCGTCAATCGCGGCGATCCAAGCACGTCAAGAGATCGGAGAGAGACGAGAGAAACGAGAGAAACTCGAAATCGTCGCCTCTGACGTCGCCGGTGAAGCACGTCAAGGTCAATCGCGAGGATTCCCGGCAAAATTTCCATCGGGGTAGTCGCGTTGAGGAGGATGACCTTGAAAACGCGGCGACGATCTCGTCGGCGCGACGCAACGTCCCGGGCGGCGGTAGATCGAGCCTGCGTTATCCTCCGACGCAGAAGCTCAACGTCAACGGACGTCACGGGACTTCGAGGAGATCGGACGAGCGTCACGGCGCGTCGAGGCCGCCCGCGCGACTTCCGGATCTCGTCTCGCAGCGTTACAGCGACTCGGGAAATCAAAGACCCGCGCCACAAGTCCCGGTTGAGACGAGAATCGTCAGGCAGGAGTCGATGAGAGCGGAAAGCACGAGGATCGACGTTACCGGGCTTCTCAGAACCGCCGACACCTGCCAGAGACACGAGACGTCAACGGGACAGAGGCCGCAGCCTCAAGTGCCGAAATGCAACAGCGTCAATGACAAAAACACGAACGTGCAACAAGCCTCGAGACCGAATTACCTCGCTGTCAGTGAGAGCTCGTGGCTGACGGGGAAATATGCCGACAATTCGGCGAGCTACAACCCGGTCGGTAGCCCGGTGAAAACCGGCTACGAGGCGAACTCGAAGTTGACCGCGGTAGCGAGCCCGCAAAAGTACCACGAACCGCCGAAATACACGCCGGGACATCATCAGCGCCACGCCGACGTCGGCCAACGTTATTGTTACGCTCTCGTCTCGAAATACGCCGATTTAACGAAACAAAAACCGCAGCCGCAATGTCCGATCGACAGATACGGACCGCTGGACCACTCCGGCGCGTCACCGCCGCCTCCTCTCGCTCCGAGGCTCAATACGCCCGGTAGAAAATCGCTCCCACCGCCACCGAGACCAGCGCCACCTCACGCTCTTCTTCAAGGGTAAGTTGTTTCCCTCTCTCTGTCATTAAGGTAGTTCTATCGTTTTATCGTTTTCTTAAGATTTTGTTGAAAATTTGAATACGTATTCTTTGATGTCATATATACGTGTGTAATAAATTTTGGAAGGTTTTACCACGTGGAAGTTGAGATATTTATTGGTAAAAATCACAATTTTCGGTAGTCTCTCGTAAGAGCACGTGTTAAAAGTTGCATTTTCATCAATGAATATCTTGGCTTCTACGTGGTGAAGCCTTCTAAAACTTTGCATACATTTTTATGCAACATCAGAGAAGATTTCTCGAGTTTTCCAAAAAAATCTTAAGAAAATTTTTTTCGCAATTTTTGTAATTATAGAGCAAGCACATATCACCTGGGATGACCGTGAATTTGGAGTATGCTGTTCTTTAGTCGATTTGCAACAACTTTTCTTATTTAACCGAAGCCCGCGAACCATTTTGTATGTGAGAAAAACTGCAAAACAATTTCTCGATTTGAATCTAACGATAGAACTACCTTAAGCTTCCGGCGTTTTTACATTTTGGGTAAATTCAGTCGTTATTGCCTTGTAAAACAGAAATTCAGCGGCAAAGTTGATACTCTTGCGGTGAATTTCTAAGAGCTTGGGAGATTCGGAGGGTTTTTTAAATATCGATCGATGCAAAAAACGTAGGAGAGAAGCCTCCTAGCGGTTGTTTCGCGAATAGTCGATGAGCGTACATTTTCGCGTTGCATTTATCTCGAGAATCAATCGACGAAATTGCAGCGAGTTATTATTTTCGTTTACGCCTCGACGTTTGAATCAATTGCACCGATTTGCCGCAGACTCGCGTTTATCCACGAGTGTGCGAATGTTTCTCGATGTCGAGCTCCCTGTGGGGCGAGGGAAAACGGTATCACGGCTCATTAACGAACCGGGAAGATCGATGGATCGATCCGATCGATCGCAAATCGCACGGAAAACAACTCGGGAACGATAGATTGAACAAAAAAAGAAAAAAAAAGCCATTCCCCACGGCTCGCATCTCCATTTACCATTTTTACCTCATCCGCCGAGGAAATTAGATCGTAACGGAGAAATTTCAACAGTCCGAGGATTTTTTTTGATCGCTCGTCGGTAGGGAATAATCTCGAAATTTATCAAAACTCGCCGTTGACTTCGGAGCACGGAAAATCTCGATGCTCTTTCACGTCGGAAACGTAGGAAGAGAAAAAAAGGGTTAGAAAAGACGTTCGTGCATTATCCCGCGTGAAAAGACCGTGGCACAGTCGAGAGAACTCGAAAATCACTGAACTGTTGCGAACGCCGCACTCTAGTTTCGTGTATGTGTGCGAGGGACCGAGAGACTGCACTCGCCGAGTTTCCTGGTCAATCAGGTGGATTCTCCAGGTGCCAGATAAATAAGTAGGCGCGGTGTTACGTTTCTATGCACCGCGAGAGACTCGGAATAAAATGGAGCGCGAGAGGAAAAGATTGCGCTATCCTCCCGTTTTTTCTTCCTCTTCTTTCGAGATAGAGAAGCCAGGAAACAATCAACCAATAACAATTTCACCGGTTCAGAGCTCTCCGGCGATTCAAGACGCCGAGTTGTATCGCCGATCCTTCTCTCCTCGTCCCTCTCTCTCTCTCTCTCGACTGTATCAACCCGAGCAGAGGTTCGCCAGGATGCAGGATGTTGCGAGCCTCTCGATCTCACGGGGCGATAACTCTTTTCACCTTTCTTTTGTTTCCTCCTCGCTCTGATTGGGTGGACAATCACTGGCGTGTATGTCCCATCATGCCCCTTTCTCGTCGTGGCTCGCATTTTCTTTTTTTCCTCTCGGACATTGCCCATTTTTTTGTCATCACTTTGCCGCTCTCGAGCCACGCGACTGGACTGGACTCGACTGGAGAAAGAGTAAAAAAATGTGTTATAATTCATCGCGGCTTTCGCGATCTTTTCATTTTCTTCTCAATTTTGTTTCCTCCTCGCCCTGGCGACTTCCTTTGAACTCTGCGGAGCGAAACGATCGTTTCGTCCTCGTGACCTTCCTATGAAGAAATTCCCGAAGATCGCATCGAATCGTTATGTCGTCACGCGCCGTTGACGCCTCTTCTCGTTACGTTATTCCTCTCCCAACTGCGGATGCTTTCCGTCGAGGCAAAAACGATTAATCGAGAACCAACAGCGACGAACGATTCTTGAATTCTTTGCGAAATAAAGATGCGCGACTCGAAGGACGTTGAATATGACGACGCTTTTTCCGCAAAGCTGGTTTTCAGCGAATCAATTTCGGAAATGATTTTTTGAATGTCGAAAAATTCCGATTTTCGATGTCGTACACTTTTGAGCAAGTGTCCTTTTTTTCCAATCGTGCGCTCGGGCGTAACGACTCGTAAAGTGTACTCTTGATCGAAGCATGCGATAGCAATTAATCAAAGCATCTTTCGATACATTTTATTGATTGAATATCATGGCCGTCCGTCGATCGGAGGCTGAGAAACAATTATGCCAACGTTCGCCTCCCTCTCGTCAATTTTCACTTCATTGCACTCACACACGCGCTAGTTTCCGGTGTTCGAACGCACCTGCGGCTTACCCGAGTAGCCCGAGACCTCGCAGGGTCGCCGCGGCCATCTTCGATCTCCGAAGAATACATCAGGGTAACTCGAAATCGCTTTTCTCCCGAAATTGCTCAGCGACGTAATATCGCGAAATCTTTACAAGAAAATCTTCATACAATCGTGAAAAATCCTGTTTTGCTAATCATCCGAAAAAAAAAACGTTTTTCCCCGCGTTTCAACTCGATTCTACATTATTCGTCGTTTTCGATTGACCTTTTTTCGAAATTTTCGTATTAATTTAATATCGACACGAATCGCAGTTGTGAATTGTTCCGCAGACGTGAAACAAATTATTCTCGAAGAGAATCGACGCTACGTCGATATAGGATGTCTATAATAATCCACAATAATATGTGTGTGTGTGTGTGTTTGTAATTATAAGATCGAGGCGGTCGCCAACAACCGGCCGCTTCGACACGAGGTATCACTTAACATCCAGTCGCAAAAGTTCCCCGGCTTGTTACAAACCGCGTACACGCGTTACTATCGTACCGAGACATCGAGAGGAAAAAAACCGGAGCTAACAAGCACTAAAGTTTCACGTACGTGTGCAATTGCATACACGTGTACGAAAAAAAAAGAAAAACGAACATTATCTCAAAGCATTTGTATCCAAACGATCGAGAGGAGAAAATTAAGAGAACGAAGAATTACGGATCGTTTCGCGAAGCGAATTGTGCGAAATTGCGCGGCCACGTGCAGGTGCATTTTCTCGAAAAGTTCATTCGTTCATTTTGTTTAATTAATTTTTTACAAGCACTCGGACATGTCTAGTTTTTTATCCAATCGGAGTAAAGCATTTTAACGGCGTTTTCGTTTTACTCGCGAGGACGAAAATCCAAAATTTTGTAGAAAAATGTTGGCTTGTTTCTGCTTTTTTTTTCTGCTTAGCAAACGCGTACAGTGAGTGGAACGAGCAACATGATTGTAGAAATGAAATACCGTACGATTTTAATATTCAGAAATAATCGTTTGATAAAGTTTTTTGAAATGTCGATTTTTCAAAATTAAACATCATTATGTCGTTTTTTCGGCTAAAAATACTTGAGAATACTCTTGAGTTACTCTTTGCCATCTCTGGTCTTTATTTGAACATTATTACTGTCGGATATCAAACATGCCAATTGCGTTAGCTACAATTTTCGATTCGCTACAATTTTTCATTTCGATCGCGAACATACACTTGTCGAATCAGCAAATCGCCGTATGTGTTCGAAACTCCTTCGACTCCCTCTAGATATAAAATAGTCGGTGATGGTTAAGAATCTGGGTCAATTATATGGATTTGACGTATGAAATCGTCGCGGTCGAATTATTATTCCATTCAAAATGCTGTTTGTTGCACGTGAAAGTGCTAAAACCCGTAAAGGACGTGACAAAATGGAATAAACATTTTTGATACGCCTTATTCGTCATCACGAATATTTTTGATATCTTGCCTTTTTTTCATTCGACATTGAGACATTCCATCAATTTTGCCTCAATTTTATTCATAACATACACCGCCGATATGATATAACACGGAGCGAGACGATAAGTAAAAATTCCTCAGTTTTTGTTTGAACAGCAATGACGCGTTTGACAGCTGAGACGCAATTCGTTCCACCGTCGCGAGGTTTTTTCCCTCTCTCTCTTTTTTTATCCAAGAATCGGTCACCGAATACAGTCTGGTCTGACATAAAATTCAATTTCCCGAAAGAAACTCAAAAATCTCCTTCGTCACCGGTTGATTCGCGGGGGGAAGAAGATTTTTTTTTTTTACAAAGATCGCAAGATCGATGGAGACGATTATTTGAAAATTGATGTACTTTAATCAGAGAAAAGAGATGGACAGGCTGACCGATACGTATCAGTGTCACGAGAGACAATAGTGTAGCGCAAAGAGAGCCGAAAAACCACCACCGGACACGAAATCCACGAAGCGCGTCTCGAGGGAACGGTACATCCTGAAAATTATCCTCTTTCGTCTCTCATTTTCAACCTTCCTTTTTCCCTTTTCTCTCATTTTGCGCTACTGTATCGCTCAGACTCGCGGTGACACTCGGGGAAAGAGTCGGCAGCAAATTGTCCGGTATTATTATCGTGATCATATGCTATAGCTGTGTATACATGTATAAAAGAGACGAGTATCCACCGTTATCCGCGTCGGCGAACTCTCGGAGAGTCCTTCTCTCGTCGGAGTTGGTCGGAGTCGCTAAAAAGACTCTCGGGAGACCTCCGAGAGGATTACAGCGTTAGCGCAAAAGGGAAGCAAGATGGTGGAAAAATGGCGAGTAGCAAGAGGGAGAAAGAGAGATGAAATATAACGGAGACGGGAGGATAGAATGAAAAGTTCGTACAAAAGTCCGTTGTAGGTCCGTGCACTTTATCGTCCGTACGGCTTAGCTTTGATTCGCTCCGACTTTTATTCTGTTTTTTTTTTTTTTTTCATTCAATCACGCTCGTTTTCTTCTCTCCTTCCTCCTCCTCCTCCTCCGTACGAGTCTCTCTGGATCTTTCGTAATAGGAACCAGGAAACCTTCCCTCAACAACGTGTGTGCGTTATTTATCCGTCTGTGTTTGTATTGAAATTTATATGTGTATAAAGCCGAGGAAAAACACTCGAAAACGTTTCTCCGGTAGGACTGAACCAACTACTTCCTGATGTTCATCCTTCTGACGCACTTTGAGATTTTATTATCAGTATACGATGTACGAAAACAAAAAAATAACGATTTTTTCACCGTACGCGGGATGCCGCGAAACAACCGCGCGTATCTCGTCGATCGTTTCGTTTTTTTTTTATCTCTCTAGCTCGCTTTTTTTGGTCATGCGGCGGACAATTTGTCTCCCAAAATTGGTTGCATTATGCGGCAGAACTTGAGCGAGAAAAGGAGCGCGAGGGAGCGTGGAGAGCGCGGTTGCAGTAAAGTTCAGATCGTAAAGAGCAAAGTTCCCCTCTATTTAAATCGTCGCGCTGCCTGTGAAGGCAAACTAGGTATACCGGTGTCCATAAACGGGCATCGAAACAACGAAGTAACGATGTTTTATGACGCCCGGTAATGAACGTTCTTTTTTTTTTACTACGCGTGAAAAGTGCCGTATATAAAAGAAACGATGTACAAGAGGACGGTCAAAGTTCACGTCGCGATATCATTCATTTCTCCCTAATTGACCCTCGTTCGAGGACAATCTGGAGTAAAAAATATAGCAAAAATAAGATAAAACGCGAATTCGAAATACCAGACGGTACTCCGAAAAGGTCGGAAACAAAACAGCCGTACAAAGTGCCGAGCAAAATACCGAGTTGCTTGACAAAAAGATCGAGAACAGCTCGAGGAAACATGCGGACTCATCGACGCGTTTATTTACAGTTTTTTCCCGCCGTTATTTTGGAAAATAAATATTTTCATAGCCTTCGGTCTCCCAATTTTCCAAAAGACTTTTTTTTTGCACCCTGAAACGATCGATTCTCAAACCACAGTTCAGTCTTCGTTCAGTGGGGATTTCGTTCGCATCGTGACGTCCAATTGTGTACTCTCGAAAAATAGACATGGGCGTAAAATCAAATGGAGCTCCGAAGATTTATATCTTATGCGAAAACATGAACGCCTCTCGCGATGATGGCTGAAAGGCTTTTTGCTCTCTCGAGAGTGATTTCAGGGCCACACATCGACCGGAATAGCCGACAGACGGAGAGAAAATTCTTTGCAGCGCGTGGCAACGTCATTCAAACTTTCTTGTATATATCGATATATTTTCCGCCATCTTGACTCTGTTTATGCGTATGTATACACGTACGTGTGTTATTACGCGTCCGTTCGTCTTTAATATTATAAACGGGCTTTGAATATAGAGAATGACATCAGTTCGAGCGATGAACGAGCGTTTTCGTTTAGTAACGAGACACGATTCGCTCTCGGACGAGCGGTATATTAAAAAATCATGAAAATTCCGATCTCGTTATTATTACCGCTGTAAATATTTATCTGAAAGATTTACCGCTCGAAAAATCGCTCCCAGGCGATTTTTCTTCCGCGTTAGACGGCTGAAACTTTTATTGAAAATTCATTGAGACACTGCCCACATTGAGGAAAATTTTGACGCTGTTCGAACAGCGTACAAAATTGAAAAAAAAAAAACATTACAGCAGAGTGCAGTTTCGCGTAATCTTTTTGCTGGAAATCCTTTCGCACGCTGTCATGCTCCGCCTCGCTGTTTGTTGTACGAGGTACGATTTATCGTTTGCTCGATAAAATATATACGTTGAAACGTCCGACTAAATTTTTCGCGAGTGTCTCATCGCGCAGCCGACTAATCCAAACGAAAATGTATCTATTTTCCTCCTTTTTCTTTCGCCATTATTTGAATATTCATGTACGATATATCGAACATTGAATTAATATCAGGTGAAATAGAAAAAACATATATACGCGTGCGATCGATTAAAAAGACAGGAAGGCGTTTATTCGACGATTGCAGAGCGAATTGAGTGAAAAATTAAATTGAATTTCCTACTCCCGCCTTTTATATCTTATCCGCGGGAATGTTTCTTCCCTCCGTATGGTGTTTACGAGTAATTCGTTGATTCGAAAGAAAAAAGACAACGTTTAATCTAAACACTTTATTATGCAATTATAATTATATACATCGCGTATAGTCGGTGTAATGATGATATATTTTTTGCCATTTTTTCTTTTTTTTTTTCGTGCATGCAACTCTCGTGGCGCGTGCATCAACCCCGAGGTAAACCGAGCGCGCGTTGCGTTATTCGCGGTCGTCCGAGAAAATACATTTACCATCAACGAGATAGAGAGAGAGAAGGAGTAATGAAAATACACGAGAGAAGAGAGCGAAGAACGCGATCTTTACACGGAAGTCTCGGTGCAACCGACCACGGTTGCATCGCACCAAGAGCTGAAGAATTTTAGCTTATATCTCGTCTATATACACGCGCTATAAGAATATACTAGATTTCACGAAGAGCCATTCCGCGTCCAGCTGTACGTCTCCAAAGGTCCGCACGACAGCCGCAAAACAGACTCTTCTGCGCGATTCTTCTTTTCTCGATGCATCTCGGCGGTCCATGCGTAAATTTCATCGAGCTAACTTTCCTGCTGGATTTCCCTCTTATTAAACTAGTCATTTACTCGTCTGCGCGTATCCATCCATTTACCGGTTACGCCGTACAGTACAGCCTAAAAGTACTCGATGTCAAGATTTCGAAAAAAAAAAGGCTTCGATTACATACACTTTCGTGCATTTTGAAACTCACACTCGATGCTCAACACTTTTTCTTGCAAGTTTACTTTCGATAATTACTCGAATTGCGAAAAAAATCGCGTGGCGTTGGAGGTTGAAAAAATGATGCTGGAAAATGAAAAGGTCTCGAATTCTCGAGATAATTTCGCGGGTGTCTTGCGAACCTTGTGAAATTTCGAACGTCGCGAGCTTCACGAGTGTCGAATGTACTTTTGACCGATAGTGTGGACAATGTAAATCATTTCGCTGAGAGCAGGCGAGCGCAATTTAATCGTGTTTCGATGTGCGCTGAAAGCAACAGCGTCATCGAGAATACAAGGATGTGTTTATGTATCTACGTTAGATATATGCGTATATCACACAGGAGGGAGGATGCACCGTGACGATAAAACGATAGTGACCGAGACACAGACGCGTACGTTCGTTCATTGCAGCGTATGAAACGAAGTCGAGCGTGTTATTATACACGGGGGATAACGATGAAAGATTTTTCTCAACATGATCAAGGAGGTCGGAAACTTGCGTAAAGATAAGACGACTTTTTTCCCCTCGTTTAACGTGAAATATTCGTTTCAATCTTCCTCCACTTAATTCAATCCCGGAGAGAAAAATTCGACGCGAGAGAGCAAGAAAGAAAAACGTTCAAAGTGAATCCATCACGTCGGATGCTGTACGTTTTTTTTTCTTACCAAAAATAAAAAGAATTTTGAAATTTAAGAAACAAAAAGGCAAGCCACGATGGAAGTCTATTGAACAGACGATGATTATTCAATATCGATCGAATTGAATCACGATAGTTCATTGAATGATTAAGTTTCGTAGCTGGTGATTAATGATGCACGAATTGAAAAGAATAGATATGTACGGTATCGAGTTTTATGGGAGAGAAAGAAAGGTAGGAGAGAATAAATTATGGACCGTGTAACTTTTGGTACGTCAACACGTCAAACTCTCACTTACCTACGACAATCGCCCCGGGAGTCTCTCTTCTTTCTCTTTCTCCTGTGTTACTTTTTTCATTTCCCTCCCGATTCTTTTTTTAACGCGATGCCGGTTTCCATCGTGTATATGGAGCTCAGCGAGCAGACGACTGGATTTGATCGTACGATCGATCCTCCTCCTCCTCCTCTTTTCTCATAACGACAACCGCCCATACAGCCAGCGACGCAACCACGCACTAGACCCGTTATTACTCGATAATGCGAAAGTATATCGTGGACCATGGATCTATCTTCACGTTGTACAAAGATTTTGCGCGAAACAAAATTTCAGCTTTATTTCTCGTACGAATTTTCGTTGCCATGATTTTGACGAGCACAATGCTCGTCTGATAAAATCGCAGGGGATGATGGAAATGTCAGTAACGAATAACGCTCAATTAGCCATCGAAGATTATTTTTATCCCAACGACATCATCATGAAATTAGATATATTTGAAAAAAAAACTCTGTACTCGTTATTGAGATTAAATAATATATTCCGTGGCATAATTGTTCATAAATCGCTGCACAAACACAACGGAGTCACGAAGCAATAGAGTATTCTTTACGTTTATTCGTTTATAGAACTATGAAAAGACGAAAATTCCTCCAAAAATTATATTCTACGGAGAATAGTCGAATTATTTTATAGATTTATATTTTTTTCACTGTTATAACGGTTACGAGAATTTACTTTTACTTTTTTTACCTTTCTAATTGGTAGAAATACACAATACAGCACTCGTTTTCAATAATATATTATTAAACTTTACGATTTTTAATTGGTTATCAGTGAATTTCTTTAGCATGTCCCGCAGAGTTTCTTTCGTTCGAATTCAGCCCAACTCTGAGCAATTTTAGTTCTAAAATTATACAAAAAAGAAATTCCGCTAAAACTTCCTCAATTCCTATCCTGACGTCTCTTTTGCATCGAGACGTTCCAGACTTCGCGACTTTTGATCCAATAAATATCTCGTCTTTTCTCTCTCTCTCTCTCTTTCTTGTTCTCCCCCTCTACCTATATACAACACAGGAAAACCAACAGCACCAGGTCGCGAGTCCTCCTCCACCGCAGCGAGAGAGCGCTTGCGCTCGTTGTTCACCTCTCGTTGTGGCTTTCAGACTCGGTTCCACTCTACCGTGCGCGTCTCATTCCGCTGACAGCACCCGCGCAGTTAGCATCAACCGCTCATGACGTACCGGTGCACGAAAAAAAAAAAATATATATTCCGTAATTTCATCGTTAATTCATCGATTTCACTCAACGATCGGTTCTTTTTAAAGCGAAATAAGTACGTTCGGTGACTCGAAACATACGATCCGATTAAACTTTCACAGTTGCTCCATTTCGCGAAAGCAAATGTCGGTGCGGAGTGACAATTGTCGTATGCGCGATGAGCAGGTGGCGTCAAAACTAGCGGAAAATATGATTGGATTTGGACCGTACCGTTGGCACGAACGATGAGCACGATAATTACGACAGTACAAAGTTCTTTTTTACAAAGAAAAACGAATATATACATGTGTGCCTGTGATGTGTTTATATGTACGAAAAAAATGTTCTCCGAACGATAATTCAGTGAGTGGAGCATAGTACAGATATATATACATATATCGCAGTAAAGTGGCAAATGGTGATTATCCATCTACGTTGATTTTGGAATAATTCAATTCACTTTGAAAATAATCAATATTCGATCTCGTTGGATTGTTTCGTGAGGGGTAAAAAGTGCCCCCGGGACCAAATGTTGAATCTTGGAGTTTACAGCATCGTCGGGAGTATCAACACGATGGTTTTCGGGAGCAATAAATTTCGGATAAGAAGGTACAGAAATAACGAATACCAAAAATCAAATACCAATCTTTGAACGAATGAATCACAATTAATTTTCGACGAAAATATTGTCACGCAAAAGTACTGTATTTTGCCCGTAATTATGATTCACATGGAAGAATTTACGCCTACGAAAAGTCGTTTGTCCATTTGATTCGCGCAATTCCAAAATAATTTTCGTAACATAACGGCAAAAATAATTCACCGTACGATCATATTTCACACGTGGCGTGCTTTCCTGCCTCCGAAATGATTTCTCGTTTCTCACTCCCCGGCCGAAGCGTCGTAAACGTACGTGTAATACTCATTCGACTTTAAGAAGCCGCCGTTCCTCGATATCAGCGTAATCATCATCGTCATCCCTATTATTATCATTATTGAAATTCATCATTCTTAGTGAGGTACTGATTGATTTTCTCGACGTTTCAGTTGCACCAAACACGGTTAAAGGGATAATTGTATAGAAATGATTATTCGGTACATATTTTTTTGCAATAATGAGCAAAAGACAAAATGAGTAAAGTTTAAGGTAGTAACTGGCAACAAGAAGGTAAAAGCGTATATTAGCGGCGTAAACGTCATTCAGTAGTAAAGTCATTGCTCGCGCGGACAAAGAAGACTCGACGGTGTACGGGCACTTGCCGGACGTCGTTGTTGTCTCTTGTAAAAGAAAGCAAAGCGCCCTTCTTTCTTCATGAATGTATATATGTTTATATATACCGCAACGTAACATATATAAATAAGGAGAAGAAACAAAACAAATTGAAAAAGGAGCGAGAGAAGCGTGTGCGAGCATCGTCAAGGCACTCGAGGCGCACGCGACTTCCGCAACGTGGCGAACCATAAAATTGTCTTTATCCATTTAAAACTGCCACAAAGTCTGGCACATTGTCCTCGCCCGATGTCTAATTATCTCCGAGAACTCGATGACCATGACGACGTTAGACCTGGTGGCTAAATTTTCCTCACCATTAACAGTCAAAAATTGATAAAACGAAAAACAATTATCGAAATATTTAAATGTAAACGGCAAAACGATGTCTGTAACCTCTCTTTACCGCTGGAAAATACTTTTCCTCCTCTATATTCGTTAGGCCCGATTTTTTTCTTTCTTTTTATGACAATTCATAATTCCGATCTGAATGTTTAAGAGCAAGAGCCTCTTTTTGACACGCGACAACAGATCGTTTTCGCGTTATAATCCTTTAGCTTTTTTTATATGCAGCAAACGCGAGGCTGCGATCGGTGTAAAAAAACACTCGTTCTACGCGAACGTACCTGCGGGTATATCAGAGGGGAAAAATCAATATTTCCACGTTCGTAAAAAAAGAGCAAAAATTGTTTCCTGCTTTTCCCCCGCACATAAACACAGGAATGCATATATACGCTTAATGCATTTGATTGTGAGTACGAATATGTGTACGAACAACGTGTTTTCACGTGTGGGTTGACGGATATACTCGCTATTGATTGTATAAATTACCTCGCCTAGGAGGTCTCGAGCTTTCCGTCGATGCCCTCGCATGGGAACCGTGGAGACTGGCAGGTATATCGGCTCTACGTGTGTATGCTGCTCCTTGTAGAAAATAAAGAAAGGACGACGAGCCACGCTGCCATCCATTCTCCCTTTCTCTGTTATCGCGCTCGCTCACTCGAATCATCATCCTCATCATCGCTTCTCTCTCCCTTTCTCTCTCTACTCCAATCTCAGGATTCTCCTCTTGCACCTATGGTAACCTTCATGGTTCCCATTAACCTGCTTGCATATACGCAAGGACATTCTTTGACAAAATTCGCAATTTACTCCTCCACTTTATCGGAAACGCAATCGTCGTATGGCAATTTTCGTTTATCTAGTAAAAAAAAAAATTACAACAAGTGATTTGTATAAATAGCGCTTAAATCATTATGATCTTGGCTATAACTGTACACGATATAATTATTAATAACGAGAGTTATTCAAACGTTTTTTATCTACTCTCTGCCTCAATCTTCGGTCGATCGCTTCTACTTTATTGACATTAAAATTCAGCAACGACATATCGTGATAATAATCAATTATTCGAATCGAAAAAATTCGCGACTCTTCACTCGGCGATTCTCATTGGTCTGACCATGAACGTAATTCGTTCTATTTCTACTTTTTCTTTCACTCGTTCCCATCATCTCGGAGCAGAAAGATCTTCGCAAGGACGTGCCTTTCTCCGTTTCAACAAAAGACGATTCAGTGATTATCCGTAACGTTATTTCATAACAGGATCGTTTCGAACGAACGTACATGATCTCAATGCAATGTACATTATTTTTTGTTGCCATAACTCTTTCAACTTCTGCCTGTCGCTCTCCTTGAAATATTACATACCGCGTCAATTTCCTTCAACATATGCTTCGTCCTCCTCGCTATATTGTCTTTCTTATTTCTCGTTACTTTCTTGTTTAGATATTCAAATTTCAAGCAGACTTCTTCGGTAGTCGTTACGTGTATATTGATATTACGCTTGTGTGTACTTTTGCAATCGACGGAATTATTAATCGCGATCATCGCTCAACTTCGTCAGCGTACAGCGTACATAAAACACACACACACACACACACACACACACACACACACACACACACGTACGTCTTATCGTCTACCAATTAAACTTCCCAAGAGCCTAATTGCAGCAACCTTGCTGCAGTGAACGTGAGGTCTCTCACACACGAACGTTTTATTTCGTTTCTTCTTCCCTCTCTTTGGATCTCTATGTTTTTAGAGCTAATGTTTCTTCTCTGATGACCTATAGCGATAGTCTCGTAAATCGGTCTAATTATCGACTGTTGGATCATCGCATTATTGCATGACTTGTGATTGTTTTTTTCTAATATTCATATACATATCGTATTTAGAAATGCCCGTATTAAAATATCATATCTAATGAGGCTTTTTCTTTGTTCTTCTTTTCCGACTTTTTTCTCCCTCATTTTCGAAACGCTCGTCGTTATAATTATTTCTCGCTCTCGCGGCTGGTTGACTGCAGTTTCGTGCACCAACGAACGTACCAGGTGCAAAAACATGCGCGTATACGCACTGGGAGATCGCAAAGCCCGATGTCTCGAGCGTATGACTCGAGTCAAAGTAGAATTCTCAACCTCGCGAGAGTTCAAGGTTTTACGAGGCACATGCAACGATGACCAAGATTTATAATTCGATAAAGTGACTTTTTGGCTCTTGAATTTTACCTCCTAACCAAGATCTCAGCAATTTGATGCGCGAAGAACAAAATATCTAAAATAAAAATATACGACAGTGTGTCAGTGCGAAGGGATATTGATTAAATAATCGAACGACGATTGAACGTAGGTCAACAACAATGTGCCATCTTTGTCGAGAATTATAGTAAAGATCATTCAATACACGTGTATTTTCTTGTGAGAAATGGCGAACAATAGAATTAAATTATTCACGAAAGATGGAGCCACCTATCTCGATAGTAATAAACACTCTGTAGCTCTTTGCCGGCAATTCCCAAGAAAATCCCAAAGGATTTTACTCGTAGATATATATAAACGTGTACATATCTATAACGCTTACGGTCTCGGTGCAGCACTTGGATCGTTCGTCATTAGCGAGGAATGCTGAAGCGATCATTCGCTGCCCCGAGACAGAGAACGACAGACAGAGAGAGAGAGAGAAAGAGAGAGACGTAATTGCTACGGCGAAATTGAGTTCTTAGACATGAGAGACAGAATTAGGAATAAGGCCGACGGCGACAAACCTGACTTATGCGAACGTCTTCGTATATTCTGTTGTAAACCTCCCTCAAACAAAATGACTCACCGGAGAAATTCTAATCTCGATTGTATATATATTAAAGTCGATTATTCAACAATTCGATATGGCAGACGATTAATGATCGTCGCTCGAAAAAACTACAATCAACGTTTTTTTTTAAAAACCAAAATTATTCGTTAACTTTCAATTTTGTTGAGCAATTATGGGGGAAAACATCACTCCTCCTCCTCCCGAAGATTCAATTTCACTCTCTTTCCTCTCGTTCCATCTCCACCATCTTTCCTCCAGCCAAATTCTTCCATATTTCACCTCTGCTTTCCTTCTATACCTCTCTTCGTGCACCTTTACATCTTCGAGCCGCTTCTGCACGTCTCTCTCTCTTCTCGTCATGTCATCTTCAATCCTTATTCCTGTGCCCTGTAGCTCCCTCGGAATACACACAGATACACAGTGGGCGGGGCTAAAAGCTCAGTGCCAGTAGCCCCGCCTACTGGGTCAATGAGCGTGGTTACTGGGCCAGTGATTGTCGCTCCGGGTCAGCGAGTGAGGTCACTGGCCCAGTGATCGTAATTTTGCGTTAGTAAGTGAGGTCAATTGGGACAGTGATAGTAATTTTGCGTTAGTAAGTGAGGTCAATTGGGACAGTGATAGTAATTTTGCGTTAGTAAGTGAGGTCAATTGGGACAGTGGTCGCAATTTTGCGTTAGTAAGTGAGGTCAATTGGGACAGTGATTCGCAATTTTGCGTTAGTAAGTGAGGTCAATTGGGACAGTGCTCGAAATTTTGCGTTAGTAAGTGAGGTCAATTGGGACAGTGATTCGCAATTTTGCGTTAGTGAGGTCAATTGGGACAGTGGTCGTAATTTTTCGTTAGTAAGTGAGGTCAATTGGGACAGTGATTTTTATTTTACATTCGTAAGTGAGGTCAATTGGGACAGTGCTCGCAATTTTTCGTTAGTAAGTGAGGTCAATTGGGACAGCGCTCGCAATTTTTCGTTAGTAAGTGAGGTCAACTGGGACAGTGATCGTAATTTTGCGTTAGTAAGTGAGGTCAATTGGGACAGTGATTCGCAATTTTGCGTTAGTGAGGTCAATTGGGACAGTGGTCGTAATTTTTCGTTAGTAAGTGAGGTCAATTGGGACAGTGATTCGCAATTTTGCGTTAGTAAGTGAGGTCAATTGGGACAGTGCTCGAAATTTTGCGTTAGTGAGGTCAATTGGGACAGTGCTCGCAATTTTGCGTTAGTAAGTGAGGTCAATTGGGACAGTGCTCGCAATTTTTCGTTAGTAAGTGAGGTCAATTGGGACAGTGATTCGCAATTTTGCGTTAGTAAGTGAGGTCAATTGGGACAGTGATTTCCATTTTGCGTTAGTAAGTGAGGTCAATTGGGACAGTGACTTCTATTTTGCGTTAGTAAGTGAGGTCAATTGGGACAGTGATTTCTATTTTGCGTTAGTAAGTGAGGTCACTGGGACAGTGATTCTCGTTTTGCGTTAGTAAGTGAGAGGAAAGGTGGAATTGAATCTTCGTGAGGATAACAGGAGAATAACGAAGGAAACGGGGGACGAAGTGATGGGGATGATAGAAGTGACTGAAAGATAGGATGTAGTGAAAAGGGTTATGTGGACGAAGTGATGGGGATGATAGAAGTGACTGAAAGATAGGATGTAGTGAAAAGGGTTATGTGGACGAAGAGGAAATGGGAAAGGACAAAAGTGGATGCAAGGAAGTCGGGATAGAGAAGCAGCGGCGTTGTGGCAAAGGTAAGAAGGAGAAAAAGGAAGTGTTCGGTAAGGAAGAGGATAGAGTAAGGAAGGTAAAAAAGTGAGGGCGCCCAAGAAAGATAGAGAATAACATGGATGTCAGAGAATTCTTATGGAAAAAGAGAATGAGCTGCAGTCGCCACCGATGAAAAGGACGATGAAAAAAATGATGAGAGCAAAGAAAAAGGAGTAAAGAATGCAGAGGGATTGATGACACAAGAAATAGCAGAGGAAGAGAATGGAGAAAGCGAAAGCGAAGGGAATGTGTCTTCATGGAAAAGGGGATTACAGGGGACGGAAATAAGGTGAAGAGGAGTCTTGAGGAACAGTTCAGCAGAGTTGGGACGAAAAATAAGGAAGGAAAGGGATCAGTGGTGGAGAGAGGAAGTGAGAAATAGCAGAGTTTATAAGAACGATCTGGGAGAAAAAGAGCGAGGAAAAAATTGATAGATGGATAGAGAAAGGATTGAACATCTTGAAGACAGAAACGCTGAAAAAAGAGGAGGAGGCGATAGAGAAATTAACATATACAATAGGATATACAAAGAATTATTAGAAAATGTGAAGAAGCCATGGAGATATTAGTCAGATGAAAGGCAATGGACAAAGAAACATGGGCAAGATTGAGGCAAGAAAGAGGAGGAAACGATGGAGCATCTGCTCGTATGTAAAAAAGGAAGGGAACAAGTGAAGGAGAGAAGCAGGAAAGAAGTTGAAATATGGATGAAGGGAAAGGAGGAAGGAGCAATTAAAAAACAGTTAATCGCGACACTAAGAGGGAAGTGGATGGAGGATTGTGCGAATTTTTTGAAGGAATAAAAAGCATATGTAAGGGTGAGGTGAAAAGAAGAGACGTGGGGCGAGATGAATAAAGTGGCAATACATTAGATAAGTAAGGAAAACGATATGTAAAAAAGGAGAAAACTCTGTAAAAAATCTAAAAAATTGCGCAAATAAAACTATATTATTATTATTATTATTATTATTATTGTATACCGTGGCGCTTCCGCCCCCACCCCCCTTTCGACGATACGATAGAAAAATACCGATCTTCTGAGATCGGTTCTCAACGCGTCTTTCGTTTCCTCAGCACCCCGTGTGTTTACTTTACAAACACACGTGAGAACATTTTTATTGGCCCGCTATGGCTAATTGCATGCACAAAGAATAGAAGAAATACTCGTACGAGTATCGAGTATTCACGTACTCGCAAGAGCGTACATAGAGTCGAAGGTTCCATAGATGCGCGTTGTCTGACATCTGTTCGCGCAGCTGGTTCACCCGGTTAGGTTTTCTCGTCAAGTTTCCTTGCTTAGCCAATACAACAGACTCGCGGGACTGTTTACGCTCGTCCGACTCTTTACGGGCAGGTGAATAACCTACATCCATCCCGTACCTACGAGAATTCTTATGACGGTACATACAAGATTCGACCATGTAATGTCATATGCGCCGTTAATGTCGTCTTTGTGTCAAACGACGCGAATCGATATAATAACAATGTTCACCGATCTAATAAAACGCTAATTCAAATAACGAAATATCAGGATAACAAACTAAAATGTCAACTATTTATTTTATTCAAGTTTGCATGGCTCAAAAATAAAAATCGATCGTTATTTTCAATTTCATTTTGATAACTGAACGAGAATTCGTACAGTTCGGTAATGAGAAAATACACGTTCGTCGTATGAATTGCCGACTATTCTTCTCTTGAAAATTACCGTCATAAATTATTTATCAAAAATACATAACTCTTGACAAATCGAGTTCGAAAAATCGAGTCGTTTTCCGCGACACTTCCGAACTGCTTATAATTCGAAGAATTTTCATCATAAGGTAAGCAAAAGAAAAGTTACTTGTTCAAATCGACATTCCATTCTTACAGCGACACTCGTCCAAATGGCGAAATTATACCGTTTAAATTAACGCCACGTCCGAGAACACTCCGCAAATTCAGATGATATAAATATCCGCGGTAAAAACGAAAAGTCATTGCCCACTTCACTCTCCTACTTCTCCTCTCGTTCCTGTCGCGCGTACTTGTCTAGCGCCCACCGCGATGTACATGACACGTTATTGTAAAACATCGACGAATGGGCGATGAGAAAAAAATTCCTACCGTGTCAGAAGAGAGACAAGTTTTCGAGCTTCGAAGTGAAGTGAGACTCAAAAATTCAGCTCGCCTGGCTCATGTACAATTTTTTTTACCATCTCACTTTTTTGGAGTAGAATAATTGAAAAACGTTCGAGCTCTACCGTATTGAGTAGTCGAGGGCTTGCATCTTTTTTTTACTGTCAAAATCAATATAAATTCGAAAATGGTACGATATAACGTTTCAATCAAGAATGAAATTCGAGTATAGATACAGCTGTGACTTCGCAACATCGAAGGGAATTGAGCGACATTCGATTTTTGCCGTAACTTAATTAACAATATCCATCGTCGATCGGGAACGTCCGAAAAGAAACGGCACAAACTTTTCAAGTTGAAGCAAAGAAACCTTACAAAAGTGGAAGCTTTCATAAAAATCAGGAAAACAGCGCGCAGACCCCGTAAAAGGAGTCTATTGCCTCGTCGATTTGAAAGAAAAGTCAAAATAAGTGTTTGAACGATAAAAATGCCAATGAAATAAAAAAAGAGCGGTTAACACACGAGGTGAAAAGAGATAAATGAACGTTTCTATAAGGTAGCGAAGAGAAACAATTTACACATAGTAGGTCCTATTCCCGCGCGTTGTAACGCGCAAGAGGAGAATTATTATGGGCAGCGTGTCGCGTGGAAAGGAAAACTGGAACGCGGCGAGCTCGAATAAGCGTTAAATGGTAGAACGTGTGGCCACGGTATGCCAAGGCGGTCTCTCTACTGAATCGTCGTTGATATCGCCTTCCCAACTAACTCATCCACTGACTCGAAGAGTCACAGGTTATTGTATCATATGGAAGTCTGGTACACATGCTGGATTCAAAGTTTTACAAACGTTTGCGTCTTTACTTCTCGCCCAACGACTTCAACACGTTTCTAATATATATAAGTACTAGGGATTAAAGACGCGCGCTTTAGAGTCGTTTCCTCTATGCGTGGTTAAATTTTGATGGAGTTGTCGATCGTTCTTTTCATTTGCCACTACTTTGAAGGAATACGTTCTATGAAAAATCTGAAACAAAATTTCCGAAAACCGGAAATGCAACAACTTGTTTAGGGTCGTTTCCTCTATGCGTGGTTAAATTTTCATGGAGTTGTCGATCGTTCCTCTCATCCGCCGATCGAACGCTGGACCGGAAGCTGTGCTATAGAAAATCTGAAACGAAATTTCCGAACACCGGACATGGAGCAACTTGCTCAGAGTCGCTTCCTCTGCGCGTCGTTAAATTTTCGTGGAGTTGTCGATCGTTCCTCTCATCCGCCGATCGAAAGCTGGACCGGAAGCTGTGCTGAAAAATCTGAAACTAAATTTCCGAAAACCGGAAATGAAGCAACTTGCTTGGGGTCGCTTCCTCTGCGCGTGGTTAAATTTTCATGGAGTTGTCGATCGTTCCTCTCATCCGCCGATCGAACGCTGGACCGGAAGCTGTGCTGAAAAATCTGAAACTAAATTTCCGAAAACCGGAAACGAAGCAACTTGCTTGGGGTCGCTTCCTCTGCGCGTGGTTAAATTTTCATGGAGTTGTCGATCGTTCCTCTCATCCGCCGATCGAACGCTGGACCGGAAGCTGTGCTGAAAAATCTGAAACTAAATTTCCGAAAACCGGAAACGAATCAACTTGCTCAGAGTCGCTTCCTCTGCGCGCTGTTAAATTTTCATGGAGTTGTCGATCGTTCCTCTCATCCGCCGATCGAACGCTGCACCGGAAGCTGTGCTGAAAAATCTGAAACTAAATTTCCGAAAACCGGAAACGAAGCATCTTGCTCAGAGACGCTTTCTCCGCGCGTGGTAAAATTTTCATAGAGTTGTCGATCGTACTTCGTCTCGTGCGACGAACAAACGTTGTACCGGAAGTTGCCTCTCAATCGTCGGGAACAAATTTTCCGAAAACCGGAAACGAAGCATCTTGCTCAGAGTCGCTTTCTCCGCGCGTGGTTAAATTTTCATAGAGTTGTCGATCGTACTTCGTCTCGTGCGACGAACAAACGCTGTACCGGAAGTTGCCTCTCAATCGTCGAGAACAAATTTTCCGAAAACCGGAAACGAAGCATCTTGCTCAGAGTCGCTTTCTCCGCGCGTGGTTAAATTTTCATAGAGTTGTCGATCGTACTTCGTCTCGTGCGACGAACGAACGCTGTACCGGAAGCTGCCTCTCAATCGTCGGGAACAAATTTTCCGAAAACCGGAAACGAAGCATCTTGCTCAGAGTCGCTTTCTCCGCGCGTGGTAAAATTTTCATAGAGTTGTCGATCGTACTTCGTCTCGTGCGACGAACGAACGCTGGACCGGAAGTTGCCCCTCAATCGTCGGGAACAAATTTTCCGAAAACCGGAAACGAAGCATCTTGCTCAGAGTCGCTTCCTCCGGGCGTGGTTAAATTTTCATAGAGTTGTCGATCGTACTTCGTCTCGTGCGACGAACGAACGCTGTACCGGAAGTTGCCTCTCAATCGTCGGGAACAAATTTTCCGAAAACCGGAAACGAAGCATCTTGCTCAGAGTCGCTTCCTCCGGGCGTGATTAAATTTTCATAGAGTTGTCGATCGTACTTCGTCTCGTGCGACGAACGAACGCTGTACCGGAAGTTGCCTCTCAATCGTCGGGAACAAATTTTCCGAAAACCGGAAACGAAGCATCTTGCTCAGAGTCGCTTTCTCCGCGCGTGGTAAAATTTTCATAGAGTTGTCGATCGTACTTCGTCTCGTCCGACGAACAAACACTGTACCGGAAGTTGCCTCTCAATCGTCGGGAACAAATTTTCCGAAAACCGGAAACGAAGCATCTTGCTCAGAGTCGCTTTCTCCGCGCGTGGTAAAATTTTCATAGAGTTGTCGATCGTACTTCGTCTCGTGCGATGAACGGACGCTGTACCGGAAGTTGCCTCTCAATCGTCGGGAACAAATTTTCCGAAAACCGGAAACGAATCAACTTGTTCATGATCGTTTGCTCTATGCATGGTTGAATTTTCATCGAGTTGTCGATCGTACTTCGTCTCGTGCTACGAACGAAAGCTAAACCGGAAGTCGCCTCTCAAAAGTCGGGAACAAATTTTCCGAAAACCGGAAACGAAGCATCTTGCTCAGAGCCGCTTCCTCCGCGCGTGGTAAAATTTTCATAGAGTTGTCGATCGTACTTCGTCTCGTGCGACGAACAAACGCTGTACCGGAAGTTGCCTCTCAATCGTCGGGAACAAATTTTCCGAAAACCGGAAACGAAGCATCTTGCTCAGAGTCGCTTTCTCCGCGCGTGGTAAAATTTTCATAGAGTTGTCGATCGTACTTCGTCTCGTGCGATGAACGAACGCTGTACCGGAAGTTGCCTCTCAATCGTCGGGAACAAATTTTCCGAAAACCGGAAACGAATCAACTTGTTCATGATCGTTTGCTCTATGCATGGTTGAATTTTCATCGAGTTGTCGATCGTACTTCGTCTCGTGCGACGAACGAAAGCTAAACCGGAAGTCGCCTCTCAAAAGTCGGGAACAAATTTTCCGAAAACCGGAAACGAAGCATCTTGCTCAGAGTCGCTTCCTCCGGGCGTGATTAAATTTTCATAGAGTTGTCGATCGTACTTCGTCTCGTGCGACGAACGAACGCTGTACCGGAAGTTGCCTCTCAATCGTCGGGAACAAATTTTCCGAAAACCGGAAACGAATCAACTTGTTCATGATCGTTTGCTCTATGCATGGTTGAATTTTCATCGAGTTGTCGATCGTACTTCGTCTCGTGCGACGAACGAACGCTGGACCGGAAGTTGCCTCTCAATCGTCGGGAACAAATTTTCCGAAAACCGGAAACGAAGCATCTTGCTCAGAGTCGCTTCCTCCGGGCGTGGTTAAATTTTCATAGAGTTGTCGATCGTACTTCGTCTCGTGCGATGAACGAACGCTGTACCGGAAGTTGCCTCTCAATCGTCGGGAACAAATTTTCCGAAAACCGGAAACGAATCAACTTATTCATGATCGTTTGCTCTATGCATGGTTGAATTTTCATCGAGTTGTCGATCGTACTTCGTCTCGTGCGACGAATGAACGCTGGACCGGAAGTTGCCTCTCAATCGTCGGGAACAAATTTTCCGAAAACCGGAAACGAAGCATCTTGCTCAGAGTCGCTTCCTCCGGGCGTGGTTAAATTTTCATAGAGTTGTCGATCGTACTTCGTCTCGTGCGACGAACGAACGCTGTACCGGAAGTTGCCTCTCAATCATCGGGAACAAATTTTCCGAAAACCGGAAACGAAGCATCTTGCTCAGAGTCGCTTTCTCCGCGCGTGGTAAAATTTTCATAGAGTTGTCGATCGTACTTCGTCTCGTGCGACGACCGAACGCTGTACGGGAAGTTGCCTCTCAATCGTCGGGAACAAATTTTCCGAAAACCGGAAACGAAGCATCTTGCTCAGAGTCGCTTTCTCCGCGCGTGGTAAAATTTTCATAGAGTTGTCGATCGTACTTCGTCTCGTGCGACGAACAAACGTTGTACCGGAAGTTGCCTCTCAATCGTCGGGAACAAATTTTCCGAAAACCGGAAACGAAGCATCTTGCTCAGAGTCGCTTTCTCCGCGCGTGGTTAAATTTTCATAGAGTTGTCGATCGTACTTCGTCTCGTGCGACGAACAAACGCTATACCGGAAGTTGCCTCTCAATCGTCGAGAACAAATTTTCCGAAAACCGGAAACGAAGCATCTTGCTCAGAGTCGCTTTCTCCGCGCGTGGTTAAATTTTCATAGAGTTGTCGATCGTACTTCGTCTCGTGCGACGAACGAACGCTGTACCGGAAGCTGCCTCTCAATCGTCGGGAACAAATTTTCCGAAAACCGGAAACGAAGCATCTTGCTCAGAGTCGCTTTCTCCGCGCGTGGTAAAATTTTCATAGAGTTGTCGATCGTACTTCGTCTCGTGCGACGAACGAACGCTGTACCGGAAGTTGCCTCTCAATCGTCGGGAACGAATTTTCCGAAAACCGGAAACGAAGCATCTTGCTCAGAGTCGCTTCCTCCGGGCGTGATTAAATTTTCATAGAGTTGTCGATCGTACTTCGTCTCGTGCGACGAACGAACGCTGGACCGGAAGTTGCCCCTCAATCGTCGGGAACAAATTTTCCGAAAACCGGAAACGAAGCATCTTGCTCAGAGTCGCTTTCTCCGCGCGTGGTAAAATTTTCATAGAGTTGTCGATCGTACTTCGTCTCGTGCGACGAACGAACGCTGTACCGGAAGTTGCCTCTCAATCGTCGGGAACGAATTTTCCGAAAACCGGAAACGAAGCATCTTGCTCAGAGTCGCTTCCTCCGGGCGTGATTAAATTTTCATAGAGTTGTCGATCGTACTTCGTCTCGTGCGACGAACGAACGCTGGACCGGAAGTTGCCCCTCAATCGTCGGGAACAAATTTTCCGAAAACCGGAAACGAAGCATCTTGCTCAGAGTCGCTTCCTCCGGGCGTGGTTAAATTTTCATAGAGTTGTCGATCGTACTTCGTCTCGTGCGACGAACGAACGCTGTACCGGAAGTTGCCTCTCAATCGTCGGGAACAAATTTTCCGAAAACCGGAAACGAAGCATCTTGCTCAGAGTCGCTTCCTCCGGGCGTGATTAAATTTTCATGGAGTTGTCGATCGTACTTCGTCTCGTGCGACGAACGAACGCTGGACCGGAAGTTGCCTCTCAATCGTCGGGAACAAATTTTCCGAAAACCGGAAACGAAGCATCTTGCTCAGAGTCGCTTCCTCCGGGCGTGATTAAATTTTCATGGAGTTGTCGATCGTACTTCGTCTCGTGCGACGAACGAACGCTGGACCGGAAGTTGCCTCTCAATCGTCGGGAACAAATTTTCCGAAAACCGGAAACGAATCAACTTGTTCATGATCGTTTGCTCTATGCATGGTTGAATTTTCATCGAGTTGTCGATCGTACTTCGTCTCGTGCGACGAACGAACGCTGGACCGGAAGTTGCCTCTCAATCGTCGGGAACAAATTTTCCGAAAACCGGAAACGAAGCATCTTGCTCAGAGTCGCTTCCTCCGGGCGTGGTTAAATTTTCATCGAGTTGTCGATCGTACTTCGTCTCGTGCGAGGCTCGAACGCTGGACCGGAAGTCGCCTCGCAAACGCCCGGAACAAACTAACCGAGAACCGGAAACGAAGCAACTTGCTCAGAGTCGCTTTCTCCGGGCGTGGTTAAATTTTCATCGAGTTGTCGATCGTACTTCGTCTCGTGCGATGAACGAACGCTGTACCGGAAGTTGCCTCTCAATCGTCGGGAACAAATTTTCCGAAAACCGGAAACGAATCAACTTGTTCATGATCGTTTGCTCTATGCATGGTTGAATTTTCATCGAGTTGTCGATCGTACTTCGTCTCGTGCGACGAATGAACGCTGGACCGGAAGTTGCCTCTCAATCGTCGGGAACAAATTTTCCGAAAACCGGAAACGAAGCATCTTGCTCAGAGTCGCTTTCTCCGCGCGTGGTAAAATTTTCATAGAGTTGTCGATCGTACTTCGTCTCGTGCGACGACCGAACGCTGTACCGGAAGTTGCCTCTCAATCGTCGGGAACAAATTTTCCGAAAACCGGAAACGAAGCATCTTGCTCAGAGTCGCTTTCTCCGCGCGTGGTAAAATTTTCATAGAGTTGTCGATCGTACTTCGTCTCGTGCGACGAACGAACGCTGTACCGGAAGTTGCCTCTCAATCGTCGGGAACAAATTTTCCGAAAACCGGAAACGAAGCATCTTGCTCAGAGTCGCTTCCTCCGGGCGTGATTAAATTTTCATAGAGTTGTCGATCGTACTTCGTCTCGTGCGACGAACGAACGCTGGACCGGAAGTTGCCTCTCAATCGTCGGGAACAAATTTTCCGAAAACCGGAAACGAAGCATCTTGCTCAGAGTCGCTTCCTCCGGGCGTGGTTAAATTTTCATAGAGTTGTCGATCGTACTTCGTCTCGTGCGACGAACGAACGCTGGACCGGAAGTTGCCTCTCAATCGTCGGGAACAAATTTTCCGAAAACCGGAAACGAAGCATCTTGCTCAGAGTCGCTTCCTCCGGGCGTGGTTAAATTTTCATAGAGTTGTCGATCGTACTTCGTCTCGTGCGACGAACGAACGCTGGACCGGAAGTTGCCTCTCAATCGTCGGGAACAAATTTTCCGAAAACCGGAAACGAAGCATCTTGCTCAGAGTCGCTTCCTCCGGGCGTGGTTAAATTTTCATAGAGTTGTCGATCGTACTTCGTCTCGTGCGACGAACGAACGCTGGACCGGAAGTTGCCTCTCAATCGTCGGGAACAAATTTTCCGAAAACCGGAAACGAAGCATCTTGCTCAGAGTCGCTTTCTCCGCGCGTGGTTAAATTTTCATAGAGTTGTCGATCGTACTTCGTCTCGTGCGACGAACGAACGCTGTACCGGAAGTCGCCTCTCAATCGTCGGGAACAAATTTTCCGAAAACCGGAAACGAAGCATCTTGCTCAGAGTCGCTTTCTCCGCGCGTGGTAAAATTTTCATAGAGTTGTCGATCGTACTTCGTCTCGTGCGACGACCGAACGCTGTACCGAAAGTTGCCTCTCAATCGTCGGGAACAAATTTTCCGAAAACCGGAAACGAAGCATCTTGCTCAGAGTCGCTTTCTCCGCGCGTGGTAAAATTTTCATAGAGTTGTCGATCGTACTTCGTCTCGTGCGACGAACGAACGCTGTACCGGAAGTTGCCTCTCAATCGTCGGGAACAAATTTTCCGAAAACCGGAAACGAAGCATCTTGCTCAGAGTCGCTTTCTCCGCGCGTGGTAAAATTTTCATAGAGTTGTCGATCGTACTTCGTCTCGTGCGACGAACGAACGCTGTACCGGAAGTTGCCTCTCAAAAGTCGGGAACAAATTTTCCGAAAACCGGAAACGAAGCATCTTGCTCAGAGTCGCTTCCTCCGGGCGTGATTAAATTTTCATAGAGTTGTCGATCGTACTTCGTCTCGTGCGACGAACGAACGCTGGACCGGAAGTTGCCTCTCAATCGTCGGGAACAAATTTTCCGAAAACCGGAAACGAAGCATCTTGCTCAGAGTCGCTTCCTCCGGGCGTGGTTAAATTTTCATAGAGTTGTCGACCGTACTTCGTCTCGTGCGATGAACGAACGCTGTACCGGAAGTTGCCTCTCAATCGTCGGGAACAAATTTTCCGAAAACCGGAAACGAATCAACTTGTTCATGATCGTTTGCTCTATGCATGGTTGAATTTTCATCGAGTTGTCGATCGTACTTCGTCTCGTGCGACGAATGAACGCTGGACCGGAAGTTGCCTCTCAATCGTCGGGAACAAATTTTCCGAAAACCGGAAACGAAGCATCTTGCTCAGAGTCGCTTTCTCCGCGCGTGGTAAAATTTTCATAGAGTTGTCGATCGTACTTCGTCTCGTGCGACGACCGAACGCTGTACCGGAAGTTGCCTCTCAATCGTCGGGAACAAATTTTCCGAAAACCGGAAACGAAGCATCTTGCTCAGAGTCGCTTTCTCCGCGCGTGGTAAAATTTTCATAGAGTTGTCGATCGTACTTCGTCTCGTGCGACGAACGAACGCTGTACCGGAAGTTGCCTCTCAATCGTCGGGAACAAATTTTCCGAAAACCGGAAACGAAGCATCTTGCTCAGAGTCGCTTCCTCCGGGCGTGATTAAATTTTCATAGAGTTGTCGATCGTACTTCGTCTCGTGCGACGAACGAACGCTGGACCGGAAGTTGCCTCTCAATCGTCGGGAACAAATTTTCCGAAAACCGGAAACGAAGCATCTTGCTCAGAGTCGCTTCCTCCGGGCGTGGTTAAATTTTCATAGAGTTGTCGATCGTACTTCGTCTCGTGCGACGAACGAACGCTGGACCGGAAGTTGCCTCTCAATCGTCGGGAACAAATTTTCCGAAAACCGGAAACGAAGCATCTTGCTCAGAGTCGCTTCCTCCGGGCGTGGTTAAATTTTCATAGAGTTGTCGATCGTACTTCGTCTCGTGCGACGAACGAACGCTGGACCGGAAGTTGCCTCTCAATCGTCGGGAACAAATTTTCCGAAAACCGGAAACGAAGCATCTTGCTCAGAGTCGCTTCCTCCGGGCGTGGTTAAATTTTCATAGAGTTGTCGATCGTACTTCGTCTCGTGCGACGAACGAACGCTGGACCGGAAGTTGCCTCTCAATCGTCGGGAACAAATTTTCCGAAAACCGGAAACGAAGCATCTTGCTCAGAGTCGCTTTCTCCGCGCGTGGTTAAATTTTCATAGAGTTGTCGATCGTACTTCGTCTCGTGCGACGAACGAACGCTGTACCGGAAGTCGCCTCTCAATCGTCGGGAACAAATTTTCCGAAAACCGGAAACGAAGCATCTTGCTCAGAGTCGCTTTCTCCGCGCGTGGTAAAATTTTCATAGAGTTGTCGATCGTACTTCGTCTCGTGCGACGACCGAACGCTGTACCGAAAGTTGCCTCTCAATCGTCGGGAACAAATTTTCCGAAAACCGGAAACGAAGCATCTTGCTCAGAGTCGCTTTCTCCGCGCGTGGTAAAATTTTCATAGAGTTGTCGATCGTACTTCGTCTCGTGCGACGAACGAACGCTGTACCGGAAGTTGCCTCTCAATCGTCGGGAACAAATTTTCCGAAAACCGGAAACGAAGCATCTTGCTCAGAGTCGCTTTCTCCGCGCGTGGTAAAATTTTCATAGAGTTGTCGATCGTACTTCGTCTCGTGCGACGAACGAACGCTGTACCGGAAGTTGCCTCTCAAAAGTCGGGAACAAATTTTCCGAAAACCGGAAACGAAGCATCTTGCTCAGAGTCGCTTCCTCCGGGCGTGATTAAATTTTCATAGAGTTGTCGATCGTACTTCGTCTCGTGCGACGAACGAACGCTGGACCGGAAGTTGCCTCTCAATCGTCGGGAACAAATTTTCCGAAAACCGGAAACGAAGCATCTTGCTCAGAGTCGCTTCCTCCGGGCGTGGTTAAATTTTCATAGAGTTGTCGACCGTACTTCGTCTCGTGCGATGAACGAACGCTGTACCGGAAGTTGCCTCTCAATCGTCGGGAACAAATTTTCCGAAAACCGGAAACGAATCAACTTGTTCATGATCGTTTGCTCTATGCATGGTTGAATTTTCATCGAGTTGTCGATCGTACTTCGTCTCGTGCGACGAACGAAAGCTAAACCGGAAGTCGCCTCTCAAAAGTCGGGAACAAATTTTCCGAAAACCGGAAACGAATCAACTTGTTCATGATCGTTTGCTCTATGCATGGTTGAATTTTCATCGAGTTGTCGATCGTACTTCGTCTCGTGCGACGAACGAAAGCTAAACCGGAAGTCGCCTCTCAAAAGTCGGGAACAAATTTTCCGAAAACCGGAAACGAATCAACTTGTTCATGATCGTTTGCTCTATGCATGGTTGAATTTTCATCGAGTTGTCGATCGTACTTCGTCTCGTGCGACGAACGAAAGCTAAACCGGAAGTCGCCTCTCAAAAGTCGGGAACAAATTTTCCGAAAACCGGAAACGAATCAACTTGTTCATGATCGTTTGCTCTATGCATCGTTGAATTTTCATCGAGTTGTCGATCGTACTTCGTCTCGTGCGACGAACGAAAGCTAAACCGGAAGTCGCCTCTCAAAAGTCGGGAACAAATTTTCCGAAAACCGGAAACGAATCAACTTGTTCATGATCGTTTGCTCTATGCATGGTTGAATTTTCATCGAGTTGTCGATCGTACTTCGTCTCGTGCGACGAACGAAAGCTAAACCGGAAGTCGCCTCTCAAAAGTCGGGAACAAATTTTCCGAAAACCGGAAACGAATCAACTTGTTCATGATCGTTTGCTCTATGCATCGTTGAATTTTCATCGAGTTGTCGATCGTACTTCGTCTCGTGCGACGAACGAAAGCTAAACCGGAAGTCGCCTCTCAAAAGTCGGGAACAAATTTTCCGAAAACCGGAAACGAATCAACTTGTTCATGATCGTTTGCTCTATGCATGGTTGAATTTTCATCGAGTTGTCGATCGTACTTCGTCTCGTGCGACGAACGAAAGCTAAACCGGAAGTCGCCTCTCAAAAGTCGGGAACAAATTTTCCGAAAACCGGAGACGAATCAACTTGTTCATGATCGTTTGCTCTATGCATGGTTGAATTTTCTTCGAGTTGTCGATCGTACTTCGTCTCGTGCGACGAACGAAAGCTAAACCGGAAGTCGCCTCTCAAAAGTCGGGAACAAATTTTCCGAAAACCGGAAACGAAGCATCTTGCTCAGAGTCGCTTCCTCCGGGCGTGGTTAAATTTTCATAGAGTTGTCGATCGTACTTCGTCTCGTGCGACGAACGAACGCTGTACCGGAAGTTGCCTCTCAATCGTCGGGAACAAATTTTCCGAAAACCGGAAACGAAGCATCTTGCTCAGAGTCGCTTTCTCCGCGCGTGGTTAAATTTTCATAGAGTTGTCGATCGTACTTCGTCTCGTGCGCCGTACGAACGCTGGACCGGAAGCTGTGCTGTAAAAGATCGGAAACAAAATTTCCGAAAACCGGAATAGAAGCAACTTGCTCGCGGTCGCTTCCTCTGCGTGTGGTTAAATTTTCATGGAGTTGTCGATCGTTCCTCTCATCCGCCGTTCGAACGCTGGACCGGAAGCTGTGCTATAAAAGATCTGAAACTAAATTTCCGAAAATCGGAAACGAAGCAACTTGCTTAGAGTCTCTTCCTCTGGGCGTGGTTAAATTTTCATGGAGCTTTCGATCGTTCTTTTTATCTGCCACTACTTTGAAGGAATACGTTCTATGAAAAATCTGAAACTAAATTTCCGAAAACCGGAAACGAAGCAACTTGTTTGGGGTCGTTTCCTCTATGCGTGGTTAAATTTTCATGGAGCTTTCGATCGTTCTTTTCATTTGCCACTACTTTGAAGGAATACGTTCTATGAAAAATCTGAAACAAAATTTCCGAAAACCAAAAATGGAACAACTTGTTTAGGGTCGTTTCCTCTGTGCGCAATTAAATTTTGAAGGGGTTGTGGATCGTTCTTTTCATCGTCTGATCGAAGAGTCATTTCTTGTAAATTTTGTGAAACATTAAGGTGCACTCTCATTCTCCCGCACTATCGCTCATTTTCTCTCAGTACAATATAAACTCAACTGTGAATTATAGCACTTACTCGATATGGATAATTTCTTTTTCACGTAATGAATTATCGTAGAACTATAACCTTTGCTAACCGCGATTAATGTCACAAGTCGACAATTGTTAAAAACAGCATAAAAAACCGCGCGAATACAATCTCGCATGAATTTCGCGGCTACGCTCATCACCGACCAATCACGAAACGAATACAACGACAACAAAGCATGCGATATTTTGATATTTCAATAATTTCGATCTAGATCTCCTCATCAACTTTTTATAAGAAAGATTTATAATCATAAACCGCAATACTGCAGTACTAAAAACCAATTGCCTTGACGGTGGATAAGGAAGGCCGATCATTGTTTGCTCTCAATTGTCAAATTGTCTATACGCTCGCTACGAGATCATTTGCCGAAACGTTCACAAGATTTTCCAACGTTCATCTTGTACGTTTGTTCTTGTTACGAATTATTGCTGTTTACACGGGGTCCTTTTTTTTCCTTCTCACTTATACTCTGATCGATTTTATCAATTTAATCGGCTCACGGAAGGTTGAGCGACTCTACGATTAATTCCAGAGACTGTACAATTATCCACCGTCGGAATTATTTCGCGTTTTTGTTCATAATGAGTTTTCACGCCGCTGTTGTGTTTGTTATTTATAAACTTTCGGTTGATGGTTTATCAGCGATTGTAATGTAAGAATGGCAGCGTCGATTGTCGAGCGAATAAACAAACGGGGAAGGTCGGAAAGTGAAACGGAGATTTGATCTGTTTTTTTTTCTCGATTGCTTTTTCTCGCCATGTCGATGTTCGTCGCGATGCACTTTTTTACCGAAGAAAATTGGATAAATAACGCCAAGACGGTGAAACTTTCTGCTACGAGGAGATGAAAGTGTCGTCGTGGATGCGAGCGAAGAAGTAACACGGCGTTTGCGAGGGGAGATCGAGCCACTTTTACGGTTCGTAGATCGAAGCTCCGACGAGCCGCGTCCGCACGATTTCATAGATATCGACGTTTAACTGTCTCGATCTCAATCTCAATCTGTAGTTTAGATCATTCCAATTGAAGATGATATTTCTAATAAAAGCCTCGGGGATTTGTGACGTATCGAGTGAACTAATGTCCTCAAACATACCGGGTGTCTCGGAATTTACATTGGCAACGAAATTCTAAGCTGAAGAGTATGTGAATAGCTTTTGGCACAGCGAGAAAAAAAGAGAAATAAATGCCATGCCAAGTCGTGTTTTCCCTCGACGTTCGATCGCGTTGATAGAGCCTTCATTGTCCGGCATCTTGAATAATAAGTACGCCGACTCATCGATGCTTGATTAATCATCATCCGCGTGGGATTTTCTCGATAATCCGACTTGGGCGAATCAAAACGCTCCTGCTTTTTTTGCTGCGTATTACATTCTTTTTAGTCGCGATACACTCTTCCGTCCTCGATGTAACGAGACGTTTTACATATGTACAGTGAGATCTCGTTCGTTTTATTTTCTCTCTCTCACTCTCGCTTTATAAGCACTCTGAATGTCTCAGTCATGGCTCAGCGACCTTTTCCCGCGCCTGTACACCGTACTCAAGCAATTAGCTATTTACGACCTATCACATTCCTCGTAAAAGCGCATATATTCATGGGATTCCTTTGCTAAGCCCTTCAATCTGGACAAGCAGATTATTTCCATTTGCATTCATCCACCCTCCAATCGTGTTTTAGTAGCTAATTTTTTACTTAAACGTACTTTATGTTCCGCTGTAATAGAAGCCTTTCTTATCGTGTTTATTTTTTCTTAAAAACGTAAAGTCTCTCTCCAACAATTTTTTAAAACATTTTGGTAATGTTTCCAGGCCGATTTGAGAGTCATCTATTATTAAATTACACAAATTTTTCACAGTTCTTATATACTAATTGCCGACTATAAAATATCTTGATGGAAAAAAATGAAATTTCATCACTTCGCACCCTTCTCGAGTTTTCAAAGAGAACTCTGTGTGTTTCGTAATCGGAAGAAAATTTCAAAACGCATATGGAGACTCGAGATACTGAAAACAGAAAAGAAATAGTGGTTATGCCCAATGCATGGATGAAACGGTGTCAAATTGGAGTACAATGCCTGAACGAGCAGCCCATCGAAATACGAACAGAACGATCACGATGAAAGAGTAACGAACGTTTGATAATGCCGACAGTGACTTTCCAGAAGAAAAAAACCGAATATATCGATGGTGTGAAAAATTTGTTGAAAAGTCGTGTTTCTTTCGTCGGAGTCTTCCGCGAGAACCTGATTCGAAAAACGTCTTTCCCTTCCGTTCGTTTTCTTATCGGATTGCGATTATGATTCACGGCTCGCTTCATCGATATATCATCAATAACGTTTTATGAATGTATGCACGTATTCCGATCAGCGCGAAAGAAAAAGCCTTTTGGCTTATCGATAATTTATGTTTATCGTTTCCTGGAAATACGACAAGAAAAAATTTGTAATTCCGGCGACGTACATCGCGTGAATAATGATAGTGTATCAATCGATATCGACATACGCGTTGTCAAAAAAGATACCGGTCGTTTGTGCTTATTAATCGTGCAATAATCTCTCATTGAATTTCGAATGAAAATTCATTCGATATTGCATTATTTTCAACAAGAAATATTTCCCTGGATTTATTCGAGCAAAAATAGACAAACGATGTAAATGTCATACCGCGTATGACCGTATGAAATTGTTAAAGTATTTTTTCAGTTTATACGTGACATTATATGGGCTAATCCACATTTATCGTTGAACGTGTCGGTTCGTTCACAGTGCGTTCGCACGTTTTTTTTTGCCTTCTTCCTTCAGCCTCGATAGATAAAAACCCGCGACAGCGCAAATACAATACGTCGTGAAAAGGGGATTTTAACAGCGCCCGAGGACGACGTGGACGAGTATCAGCGTATTTTTATGCGGGTAATGCCGATAAGCTGATAAAACCTCCGTAATTTCCCACGCTGTATACATTTTGTCATCGTCCGACCGAACTTTATCCTGCTACGAACGACTTGATACCTGCTTTCTGCTCGTCCGTCTCTTCCATGACACTTTTTTTCGCGACGAATCCTCGGAATGAATCCTCAAAAATCGTTATTTAAAGCTTGTTAAGCTTCCGCTTATTCATTTCAGAGTAAAAAAAAAAGTAACGTAAATTACGCAGCTCGATATTTCGCTCCAAAGATCTTTCTCGATCCAGATCTTCCTTAGAGCTCGATATGAGGATAACCAGATAAAAGCATGTACGATGTGTATATAAAAAAAGCACGAATCTTTTAATACTTCCCGAGTGGTTGGAAGAAATTTCAAGGGCATGTGCTTACAGTCGAAATTTATAGTCTTCCCATAAATGTATCGTAATACGGTGGAATGCGAAAAAATATATTACAAACGCTCGGTACATGGGAGCACTTTAGTATTCTAGCTTCATTGCGAGCAGAACCTTTTACATGCAAAAGTTATGACTATTTATTATTATTATTTTTTTCATTTTTTTTTATACCTGCTATAAAAATCCCGCTTGCTCTTGTTCCGAGCGTAATATCGTCATTATCATTATCGTTATTACAGCGATTATTATCATTGTCATTAAGTATCTCGCGTTCTCATTTGTTTCTTTTTTCTTCTTGCCATTTTTTCTCCTCCGTTTTCATCCGCGAGAATCGCGAGAGTCTCGCGGAGTGAGTTGAGGCCGCACACGAGTATGAGTCAAAGTTATTATTAACAAGCTCGACAATCAGCGTTGAGTCGTACGCTCGCAATGATTGTTGCATCATTCAGCGTGAATAATAGTAGAGAAGTAAAAGACGGTCAACACAAGCGAAACTCAAAGTACAGCCGCGTGTCTGATGCCATACGTGCCATTACTACTTTGACTTGTCTCTTACGTTTACGAGCCGAAGGTCTCGACCTCTACCTCCGTGTCCTCGGCATCCTTACCCTCTGTATAAATCTCGATAATTACGATAGGAACGTTTTTCAAGTCCTCTTACACGTGAATTCGTTACCGAAAATACCGAAGCGTATAAATGTTTGGCAATGTGAAATTAACAGTCGTACAACATGCCACACCGAAACAAACAGGTTGAATGATTTTTCTATCATTTCGACACTCTTCAATTTCTCATCAACGCTAAACGGTTTTCCCTTCGTTTCCTCCTACTTTTTATCCCCTCACGCTCTGTAAACTTCGTTTTATGTGATATCGACGATTTTTCAATTCTCACACACGCGAATTTGTTGACGAAAATACTAAACCATGTAAATGTCGGGTAGGGTGAAATTAATCGTTGGACAAAATTACGCAAAGTTGTATGGTTGAACAATTTCGCCACTTATGAATTTCAACGACTTTTGATCAACGCTAAACCGTTTTCTCTCCCGTTTTATGCGGGCCTGCAAGGCCGTCAAACTCGCAATTTCGCGATCCGCGTAATCTCCGGTCTTTCCTTGCGGAATTAAAGTTGGATTATTTGTGTAAATACTCGTGTTACTCCGAGTCGGGAGATGCAAAGTTAAATTATGACGTTTGACGATGACATCCGACGTTCCTGGACCGAGAACGAGAGTATACGCGTGCTCTCGAGAATCCGGCAACGTCCCCACGTCCATCTCGAACATTTTTTTCAGCGCATCACGTATGCGCGTCTCGTGACACATTTCGGCTTGTCTTGAACCAAAATTCCAACGGACCCTCTGGGTTGATACACCGAGGGTAAGAGAGGAATATCACGAGTGAAAAGATAGAGATATTTCCTCGAGAGATTTTCGTGCACTCGGATACTAAAAGGCGTGGCGAAACATCCGTTTTTTTTTCCTGGCACACATTCCCGCGAGGACACCATTCGCCCTGCATGACAATTGCCAGACGCCTTTTCTTGGTGAAGCCTGAAACAAATATTTCGGAAGATTATGCAATGTTCACGAAGCTTTAATTATATATTTGCGTTTATTCATTGATCTTTATTTTTCATTGGTTTTTATTATCGATTATGCAGAGACAGAGACAGAATTTCGTCTCGTACGATAATTTCCTTTGCATTCCACAATTAAAATTCTAGTTTGAGTTCCGAATGGGCTCGGAATCGTTTATTTAGAATCGTCGCTTGAGCAATTAGATTGAAAGTAAGACGAAAATGTGACGACACGAATGATTCCGACGGAAACGTAAATCTTCAATTTGCCATCCTCCTTATCTCCGTTTGCGGATCTGTCGGCCGTTTTCACTTTTGTGCGTGTTGCAAATTCGTAATTTCGATTTAATTCGCTTGTCGGTTCTGTTGGCTACACACACACACACAGACACAGGCACACACACGCGTTTACACACTTTTTCTGCCCAGAAATCTGTGATGCGAGAACCGTGAATGTTCCGTTGGACAGACACTGTACGTGGCAATAAATATGTAGTAATACGTGTGATTGTCAAGTCTGTTGAAATAAAAGGGAAACGCTCTCGAACGATTCTGTCACTTTGGGCCTAATTGTTTTGTCGTGTATGACCAAAAAAGAACGTTTTAACAACTCGGAGGACTCAGCCTGGAAGGTCGGCCATTTTGTGTCATTCTTTTTTTTCCCTCCATCTTGCGACACTTCTTTCATCAACAATTTTTCAAGAGCCATTTGTTGCTCCTTATGCGCGCGGGTGTGTATGCAAATACACACGTATACGCATATATTTATTCATTATTGTACATTAAACCGGTCAGATTGGATATTTTCACTTTCCGCAAAAGTACATTTGCAGCCGAATTTTACTGGCGTTCGGTGTACGTGGAGGCTGTAACAATAAGTACAGGTCGCGTTACACACGCTTCCGCGTCTCGTATATTTGAGTATTCAAACGCACATGTATAAGATAATCATAGATAGCCATACGGAAAGAGACGAAAAAATGTCTGTGTGTGTGTGTGTGGGGATACACAGTGAACGAGGCTAATTGACTTTGCGCGTCTCCTCGTTTGCTGTATACGACGCGCACATGTTACACTCGAAGAATCCGGACGGACTCGTTCCGCGATTGCATTATGTGTAGCATAAAAAATAATGATAATCACTTTTATTCTTTAATAAAAGGAAAGAAGAGAAGCAAGAAACAGAAACGAAGGCAAGCCTCATCTTTCCGGACTCGTCGATTCCTCGAATATGTCACGTGATATGTTATGAACTCGAGAGACGACTTGATATCAGAATATTTTTAAATTCTCACGTTTTCCACATTTTTTCCGCATTTTCTTCTTACGAGCTGGAGATCGTGATACGAAGCACGTAGCAAGATATAGTTATATCGTGAGGTATACACCAGCAGCCACTAATTACCCCCGCCAATTTCGTAACAACCGAACGGTTTTTAATAGCCAACGCTATTCGCTCAACACTAACTATAAACACTCGCGATTACACCGTCATGCGTTTCCCTCTCCAGCGTTCCTCTTTTCGTATTTGTTTTCCCATTTTCCAGTAGTTTTTTCATTTTTTTACAACTGTATTTGGTGGTATGGTGGTATTTTTACCGCAAATATTTTACAGTAGATTCAGAATGGGCGATAGCAACGTTATACACTGTGTTTTCGGCTGATTGATTCGAGAGTCCCACCGATCGTTGAAAAATAAACAAAAAAATTCCAGCAAATTCCATGACTCCGTTGGTGAAAAACAAACTACCGGGATCGGTTGACAATCGACAAATGATGTTTTCTCAATGGAGCTCAACCGATCGCGGTAATTTTTTCTTTCAACGTGTACGAAATCAAATTTGCTGAAAAGTTTTTTAAGATCGGCCAAATTTTCCTCTTACTCGGTTTCCAATTTTCTAAACCCCAAGTGTTTCTGTGATTAAATTCATACGAAACACGAAAAGTTTACTAAAGTACTGTTCCAATAAAGTTTTCATCGAGTTTTTCGTTGAAACGTTACATGGAAAAATATAACGAATCCCACAGGGATCGACGCACGTCGCACAGTTGCTACGAGTAATTACCGTTTGATATCGATTTCGTAATCGTCGGTACGTGCTGGTCAGCAATGCGTGGCTCGTTACAAATTTTTATCAATTGTATTGCTTTATGTTATTATAATTATTTTTTAATCACAACATACCACATACACACGCGGAAAGAGACACAGGGAGAACTACGAGAAGAGCTCGCATGTCGCTTATTAGCCCTCTCTGCGGGAAATCGTTCGTTCAACTGCGTTTCCGGGATGTACCATTTTTTTGTTGTATTTTCTCAACACATCTCGTTCCTCTGAATCCCTATACCTATACATCAACGTTGGCGAATGCAAGCGATTGCGAAGTCGAGTTGTCGTTTCTTCGGCGCGTGAACGTGACCCAAGCCCTATCAGTCTTTTTCCCTCGTACGTTCTCACTCGCGAGTAGATAACACTGGACACGATCGGACAACGGAGAGGCCAAAGACTCGAGCGGCTAAAAGAAAAAAAACCCAAACTAAAATGTTATTGCAATATAAAATGTAATCTTCAATTAAAGAATTATCAGGGCAATGATAAATTCGCGAGCCTGATTTCCGTAAAAATGACCAAGATTAATTGCTTTAATGTTCTATACGAGGGGCGAATTTTTTCGTAAATTCAGTAAATAATTAACGACGCGAATGAAACGTTTTGTCCTCGTGTGACAAGCCGCAACGACCAAATGCTCCTCAAGTCGTAAGATAAACTCGCACAAGGTGCATCTTTGTCGGTTACGTTCACCTTCAGCTGTGAGATAGCTTGGTCGTGGAGATACGATATGCAGGCACATACTTGCGTGGCAAACACTAGGGATGGAACGTAAGACATTCTCTGTGGAGCTGAGAACTTATCGAGCAACACATGTATATACATCTATGAATGTGAATAGTATCACTACCGTGAAGAATTATGTTCGTTACGCTCCATCGAATAACTATGTACAACTGTTATGGCTTTCCTGCTATATGGAAGCTCAATGAAATCCATTATTACACAACGTGAACGCACGGTGAACGTAATCATTGAGAAATAACCGTCTGGCTTATCCGTTCAATGTACAGCTCGATTAAAAACATTTTGTTTTTCAAATTTATTACTCCATTTCGCCATTTTTTTCGCTCCTTTACATCTCAATCGAGATTTTATGCAGTCATGATTTATTTGCACAGTTTCATGTTAATTCGCGGTATATTTCTCGATTATTTATGCTCATTGTATTTTTAATTCGAGGGTATATCTATTTTCTATTCTATCTATTTCTACGTATATTTTCATTTGAGGGATAATTTGGTGCAGAATTTAATCTCATTTTCTTTTTGTTTCCTTTTCAGGAGTCAGTCGAAAGCTTCGTATCTGGCTTACAGACGAGAGCGAGGAGCCCCCGACAGCGAGGGCAGTTACAAACGAACAATGTCACCGACGGCGCGTCTCGACGAGTGGCATCATCAGACTTCAGCGGGCTCTCGAGATCACGACGATCCTGTGTTGCTGCGCGTCACACCGACCTATCCTTATCAGCCATCACCGAATCATCACAGTCACAATTCTCCGTCTCAGCAAAACTCGCAGCAGACTAATGAACTTCCAAAGTCTCACAGCGTCGACGCGCTCCATCAGAGAATCGAGGAACGAAATTCCGTTCATTCGAACGAAGTGATGAGCAAATTGTCGCGAGACCTTACCAAGAAGCTTCAAACGTCGGAAAATCGTGGCCGAACGGAGAGTAACAACAACAGCAGTAACAACAACAATAACGGTTGTTCGGAAAGCGACAGGGATTACAAGGATAGACTTTCGCCGCGGAGCATCGAAGCTTTCAACGATGGCAATCGACAGTTCGAGAGAGAACGAAGAAAATTAGCCGCGAGCTGCGAGCCGGTATCGCGATTGTCAAGCTTGACGAACGGCGATGCCAATACTCATGGCATCGATGATTTCTATCGCGAGCGAAGCGCCACCATTGAAATGACGTCGAGAAACGTGGAACTGTTGAATCGCAGGAATACCCTCGCGGAGAGAAGAGCAGCGCCAAATGTCGCTTTGAATTTCAACAACGGAACGTCGAGCAGCGTAACGAGCATGGAAAATCCTGAAACTGTAATGAGAAGTCTCAACATTGGCGACAAACCACCGCCGCCGATTTCGTCACCGCCAAGATCACCCAACGCGTTTTCTCCCGGTGAGGACGTGGGTCAAGCCTCGCTGAGATCGGTTTTAGGAGCGATACCCAGAAGATCCGGGAGCTGCTCGAGCTCGAGTTCAACCTCGACGAGGTCATCCAGCGAGGCTGTGCAATCAACGAGATCATCGCCACGTGACAGTCAAAACGACGAGGCGATAACGAGGCAGGAGCTGCCCAAAATCGTGAGAGAGATCTACAACGAAGCTAATGGGGATTCAAATAACTCGGGAAGAAAAATTTCTAGCCCTTCGCAAACGGAAAAGTGTTGGACGAGTGCTAATACACCGAGGGCGAGGTCGAGTCAGACGGAAGTGACGATAACGAATGCGAGATTGGGTGGAACGTCGTCTTCGAGATCGAGGTCGTCGTCGTTGTCGAGCGCGGCGTCGAAAATCTCAACCAACTCGTCATCGTCCACGACCTCACCGAGATATTCGCCAACGGAGATTAAAACATCTCCCTGCGTGTCGCCTCAACCCGGCATCGAAGGGCTCACGCTCGTTCAGAGAAGCGAAATTGTACTCAGAGTCAATTCCACGACGATCGATGCGTCCTCGCAGACGGAAATATTCGAGGAGGATGAATGCAACGATGGAAAAACTTCCGCTGGCAATGATGTTGCTGCGGTCGCGAGGAGAAAATTGCCCGAGGAAATTGAGTGCGAAGAATTGAGCCGAGATCTGGCCAACCGACTCGGCCCTGACGATAAACTCGTTCCTATTCTCTGTAAGTTCACCTTTTTTTATTATCGCTCACTTTTCTTTAACCCGCTTTGCTTGTTCACATTCAAATTTCATGACCGATTTTTTACTCACTTTGCGATGCTATAAAAAACTGATGGGAATCGATCGCCTCCGAGCACGGTAATTTCTGATAATAACGATATTAAAAGTTATCGAGAAATTTTTGAAAAATTAGAAACACATTTTTCCTTTCTTGCTGAAACTTGAGACTTCAAAATTCTCTCTGTATTTTGAATTCAATTTTTTGTAATTTCGTTCGTATAAGGGAAACAGCTCGTTGAGTGGCTTGATAATTTCTCACGAGTAATGAAAAAGCTTCGTACACGAGATGTTATGTACGAGATGTTTAAAATGATTTTGGCATCGTAACAAGTGTCTAATAATTTCCGAATTCTTGATATGTCGAATTGCACTGAGAGACATTCCGGTATTGAGTTCAACAGCAGTTCTAAAATTGAATCTTCCTTCGTATGATTCACGCGAGCTGTTTATTGGCTTAAACGTGGCTTCAATCGGTCCAGACGTTACCAAGCTCGTGTTCATCTGGCTTCTCCAGTCACCGAGCGAACGTCGAATAACTCGAAATCCATTTTCACCCCTGTTTTTTTCTCTAAACTCAAGGATTGTGACATTTCTTGTCATCACGTGGTAGAAGAAGCATTTTTGAAAATGGTCCAGTCCCTTACAGAAGCGAAAATATTTATTTTGCATTTCCACATTCGTTTGTTGGAAGTAGCTGTACATATAAATTACGTGTAATGCGAGGGAGCATGAACGCGTGGGATTTCCTCGCGTGGTAAAGAGATGAAGTAAAAAAAAAAAGGAACGAGAGAAAGAGAAGCCACGGTGGACGAGCGACCGGAGCGTCGACCTTTCGATTTAATAAACGTTAACCCGATAGCCGGCACACAACTACATACACGTTTATTAGATTATCTCCTGCGAGGGTACAAAAAAATGCGGCCGAGTTCGACGTACTCGAGCACCAATTTGCATTTATCAACCGCTCCATCGATTGCCATAAAAACAATGTTATATCGATCGCCTCGTTTCTCTCTTATTTTTTTCAATATAACCGTGAAGTTTACAAATTTTCCTCTCGTATATTCTCTTCTTCGGATAACGAATTTTCGTTCCGAGCTGATGTTCATCAACAACAAAAAAAACATTGCAAGAACCTGTAGCGAAATGAAGCGAAAATATGGAAAAAGTCATATAACAAATGCTTTTATTTGCATTCTAATTTCACCTGCATTTATCCTGCATTATCATGTATGGTTTTTTTTATCGTTGCAGTACCAGCACCGGAACACAAAAAGCCAACGGATTACGTGTCGGGTCTCTTCAGGGTAGAAGCGACTTTGCAATCACGGCCAAGACGGCCATTGTCGTTCGATGATTTTAATTCTGCAGTGGATAACGAGAACGAGGATGACTCAAAGTATGCGGTCAAGAAAGAACGATAATTTTATCTAGCTTACGAACAAACTTTTGTCTCACCTTACTTCCGTTGCGAAATTTTGGTACGCGAAGTTCGTTAAATTTTACAAACGTTTGTGTTTCGAGACAAAGAGGAGATTTCTTCGAACTTATTTCCCGAAGAAGACTGTCGTCCGTGAGAGTTGGACGAAAAGAGAGTCTTACTTTTACCCGATAACCCGTTAGGATATAATCCAGCTCACGTGCTCGCGAAGACATCGCGTGACGATGACTTTTTTTCTCTTCTTTCTTTTCTCCCTCTCTCCTTTTTCCCCTTTCGCTGTTCTGGGACGCGAGAAGAAGATTCGTGCATAGATTTCCTCGTGCGTGGGTTTAAACGCACATCCCAGAGGTCTCTCGATTGAGAAAATTTTTATTACCAACACTCCTGTCATTAATTACACCAACGACCATGATTGAATCCAAGTGGTCTTATTTGATTTTTGTTTTCTACAACCGCGTTCGTGTTCTTTCGTTTTAGACTTTCGTTGCACGCGGTTTATCGATATCGCTTTTTTTATTGCAAGTTTTTTTGGGACATGTACGTGATTGAATTCACCGCGCGAACACGATACGATTATATCGAGAAAAAAACGAAATCAACGATGATCGTGACGGAATTTCGATCGTTGTTCTCCTTCCCGGGTATATCTAATGAATTTTCCGATCAAACAACTCATGAGAATTTTTCGTAAATCGATATGTTTTTTTTCAACGAATAGTGGCTGATTCAGAAGCGAGCTTTTAATTTTATTTTATTTTCCAATATCATGATGCAATGAATTTTCGACTGAATCACACTTGAAAGATATTCTCCCGTGTACGCCCGTTCAAGGCGAGTGAAAGTGCACTCTACGACGATGATGTTGCGCAACTTGCCCATAAATGATATTGTCATCGAGAAAATACTAGCGCGAGATGAAGAAAGGTGGGGATAGGAGGGCCGGATTTTTGTCCTACGTCAGGTTAGATACTTTGCTGATTATTCAGTTTTGTTCAAAACCTCGCTGCAATCGGTCAACATCTTTTTGCCGTTCTCGAGTAAACCGAAAGAACATTTTCGCGATAAATCCTATGGAGTCGAGTGTACGTTTGACGTTTGATTTCCCAAATATTCGATGAATAATAGCTTTGTGCCCATCTCCGGAAAAAGGCTCGTCCTTGTTTCTGTGTCAATTATTGCATAATTTTCTAAAATATGCACGTTGAACTTTGGAAAAACATGAAAATTTCTTCATGAATTACTAATTGGACAGTTTTTGAATTAAAAAAGTCTAATCAAGTCGATGCACGTTTCGTCGTCGTCGTCGTTCTTCCTCGTACATTGTTTCTACCCACATGGCTATAGTGCTGTCGATGAATACTCATCGATTCATCGTTGCATGAGTCACTACCGCTGTGAGTGTCGGAACAATCGCGTCAACGCTGTGTTTGATTTTATTGACATAAACGTTGCTCGGATGTTCCTTTTATGCTTCCTTCTAGTCACTACATGGGTTTTTCGGGGCTGAAATTAATTTTATTTCTTTAAATTTCCATCAGGAACGACACGATGCCCTCAACACCGAGCACTCCATTATCCACGAATGACCCGAGCAGTCCGCTCTCACCGACTTCGGCATACTTCACAACTTCGGAGGGCAAAGCGAAATTTCTCACGAGATATTCCCGCGACGTCACAGACGAGGATATCTCAACAAACTCGGACAGTTCAACGCGATCCAATGCAACGAACAATGCCAACGACAATCTCGATCTCAGGCAGAAAAAGGTAGACTACCTTTACTTCTTATTAACCCTCCGAGAACACAAAGTTACAGTTTTTCACAAAATTGTTTCAAGTACGTTTCGAAAACTTTTTTTTCAATCGATCGCACTTGACGATTTAAAATTCAAGATGGTCAAAAACGTCTAGGGTCTTATTGCCCCAGAGTATCGTAATTCGTGTTCTCCGAGGGTCGATTGAATTAATTTGTATTTTCGAAAATTCACGACGAGCCAGTGAAGAATTTTTCAATAGAATATTGTGGTTTTGCCATTGCAGGAGGAACTCGTAAATAGGTTGGACAAAAAAGTCGTAGTTCTAAGGGCAGAGCAGGATGCTGTACGAGAAGAGGGTGAATTGAACGAAGCACTGGGAGCTCGAGTGTCAACGAGAGTATCGGCAGTCGCGCGTCCGGCCGAAGCATCGAAATATCGATTGCACGTTGAGGAAGTTGGAAAAATAACGAGTCTTCTTCTCGGACTCAGCGGGCGCTTGGCACGTGCGGAGAATGCTCTTTATGGCATGCCAGCTGATCATCCTGAAAGAGTGAGAAATTACTCTTCAAATTTACGAAACGAACATACTTGATTCTTTATAAAATTCAAATTCTTTACGAAGTCGGCGAAGGTTTTTCTATTATACACACCTGGAAGACTGTGATTTTTTGAAAATTCTTCGTGTGTGAATCATTTTATACCAGTGTAGTATATAATCGTTGTTCTATGCTTTTTGTTATCGCAGAAAATTCTAGAATCGAAACGTGATAAGCTTATGGATCAACTCGAGGAAGCGAAGATTCTAAAGAGCAACATCGACAAGCGCAGCGTTAATGTCTCGGCGATACTTTTCAAGTATCTCAACGACGACGAATACGCCGATTATCAGCATTTTATTAACATGAAAGCCAAACTCATAATGGACGGACGTGAAATTCAGGACAAGGTGAAACTCGGTGAGGAACAATTGGCCGCCCTGAAAGAAGCAATCGCCTAGTGGCATATCCATTATCATCGAAAAATGATTCATCGAGAGGACACGATACGAACGAATGTGTTGCAACGCGTGATGATTTTTTCATTTCTGTCTACATTTGTTTTTCTCGTACACGAATAATATTAATGTAGGATCATTTCAGACGCGAAAGAGCAAAAGTGAGAGAGACGGATAAAGAATGTATAGGTTTCAATGATCCGAAGCTTAAAGTCAAACGCGATCCGCTTCCTGAACAAAAACCTCAAGTGCCTAGTCCTTGTTGAAGCTCGAGTCGCTCCACAATGACATTGCGAATCCTCTTCCCGGTGAATCGCCGCTATTTCCTTCTTACAACGAAAACTGATCTACGAAAGGGAAGAAAAATGAAAAATGATGTAAAAAGATACCCCGACGCATTGACACGAGCTACATTCGACGAACTACTCGTGCGAAACAAATTTTCGAGTGAAAATCAAAATTTTAATATATAAATTATTTGTAAAAATTTATCAAACTTTATCGATTGTTCATCAGCTGTAAATTTGGCGGTGAAACGAAACAAAAAAATTCTCAAATTCCGTGCAATACGTCGATGTCGAGTACGAAATCGCGTCTGGGTCGCTTTGTTTTTACGAAAACGTTCGAGACGTTTTAACGAACGAAAATGGCGAGAAATATCCGTGATGTTGACAAAGAGAGAGGAAAAAAATACAATGAGAGCAAAAAACGATCTCTGGATTTATGCGGGCAATTTTATCGAGCCTCGTTGTCGCGAGGTGCCTTCTTATATACATACATGTGATACAAGGATTTAGTTAAAGACGAAATGCGTACACATAGAGAGAAGCGCGCTACTTTGCGCGACGAAAAAAAACGTCAGCTATAATAATAATAATGATTGAACAAAAGTGTGTTCGCGACGAACTGGATGAATGAAAAGGGGGGGGCAAAACGAATGACTTGTAAATAAAAAGAAAAGGAATTTGTTCGTGGTTCGATCGAACGAGAAAGCGTACGAGTTCGTACGAACTCGATAACGACCACGCGGTGAATGGTAGAGAGATAAAAATAAGTTTGCAGTCAAAACAATTAAGCGCGAAGTGAAAGAAAAAAAAACAAAAGCGATGACGTTTGTGGATATTTAGCGATTAAGATATTAAGCTGAAAAAGAATTGTTTATGTTACGTTTATTCTAACCCGGGGCTAACCTCTCACGGAAACCCCAAGACGCTTGTGATCTTACTTACTCTACATGACCATGGACGCACGTAGACACGTGGATTCTCGTGCCTCTGTGGTCAATGAAGCGTAATTTTGTGCCGCGATCGATCGTAAAGATAATTTTTCCATTCTCTATTTTACCTACCGTTTTTTTTTCATCTCTCTTCACTTTCCATTTTCTTTATAAGCGATTTTCACGTCGACGAAATCCACGTTCTCCGAATTTTTGAGCTCAGTAATGGGAGATTTATTGCAGCTACAAGAGTCACGTGACGAACGTTCTCGATGCCCCGAAAATTAATCATTCGACCAACGATAAATCGCGACAATCAAACGTTAAACAAAAAGTGTTTGATGTTTTGGAAAATGTACAACGTCACGTACGTTCGAACAAAGTGCGTTCGCGGTCGTTTTTTTCTTTATTTTTTACTTGTTCAAATTGATTCTGTCGCTTTTATGTCCACTCACACGTCGACTCACTTGTCACTTTATTTTTGAAGCACCGCGATTTCCTTTGCCACGTACAGCTCACGTACTTTCTTTTCTGTCTCGCTCTTTCTCTCTTTCTGCTCGCTACTCCATATCCGCGTGTTAAAAATGGCGATCGTATCGGCACGAAATTTCGCGATATAATAGTCAGTTTTCTGTTCCTTGTTTCTCCATGTTTACTGCGCTGATGAAACGTAAAACTGCCGCAAATGGCTCGCCACAGCATCCATGTTAAACATTGCGTCTGCGAAAAATTGGATGAAAGAAAAATTCATCGACAGAGCAATGTACACACGCTATCCCGTGTACAACTTGGAGCGAAATGAAAAAAAAAAACGAAAACATTGGAAAATCTCACGTATCAAATACGTGTCGAAAAGTTTCTTCATCAGGCTTCAATTTGTAAATAATGAAAAAAAAAGTCGAAAAAAAACGTTAAATATTCGGGAGGAAAAAAAATGGTGCTCTGGAATCTTATTTTATATACTACGTGAAGAAACGTTCCGTTAATTCGTAGACTATCAATGATGTTCAATGTTACTGCAAACGCTGAAATATGTATTTAATAATTTTCATAAAATCCGAATCCCTCCGCCTTTTTGTATATATATATTATGTATTACAGTGTATCCATGATAGTACATATACTATGCCATGGTATATATAGCATGTAAATCTATGATACAAAGTTCACGTGATTGCAGATGAACGAAAAAAAAAAAACAAAATCTCCATATTAATACAGTTACGCGTTCGTCGGCGCTTATCACGTCGACAATGCAATCAATATCGTCGTTTTTTAGTCTGATAATAGTATTCACAATGTATTAGAGATCAATACAACAGCTACTTTCTGAAGCTCGCTTGCAATAAATAACACGTTGAAAATAAAAATCGTTATGTTTTTTGTTATTAATTCTCCTGTTTTTCGATGGCAGAAGAAGATATCTCGATTACTGAGTTAATGTGGGAACGCTTCAATATTCTATTCTATATTACCGAGGGCACTAGTCCTGGAGACGAATGAATACATACTAAAAACCGCCAGTGTTTATTGAAACGGCTTTACCTTGTCCCATGTAGCCCAGGCGGCGTGATTTTTCGGTCCTTTGTAACGTAGCGCCATCTGCCGGTTAAGGAATTAAATAATAAAAATTACAGCAGCCAACGTTATCGAACGACAGTGACCAGTGGCGCCATCTCTCCTGAAAAAAGAGAAGATATCTACATTTCCGACCGATGTCCATAATCTTACCGATTGAGCACCATCATATCAATTTATATACATTTAATTCTCTGTAGGTTATTCTCGAAGCTTGTACTTTTATTTGATTATGCGGCAAGTGTTAGTGCCTTTCGAGAAATGAAATCGAACAACCAACCGCGGTAAAATTATTTCTCATACCGTCTTGTGTTTGATGACTAATCAAACACGCGTCAATGATATGTAAAAGTGAATGAATATATTATTTCTGGACAACGCGTGTATTTAAATAGTGGGAGAAAACGCACGAGAAAATCAAATTTCATTATAAAAAGGTGTATTCAAATATCAAGGGTGACATTTCTTTCTTGAACCTGTTCAGGAGAAAGTTTACACAAGAATTTGAGAATGAACATGAAAATAACGGTAAATTATTACGGAAACATCTAAAACGTTTGAAGAGAGTTCAAAACATCTTGTCGCCTAACACTCGTGTTTCTACACGGGAATAATTTGTGCAAGGAATTCCTACGCATCCACAGCTGATTATTTCGCGATAGAAAGCCATATGCGAGGTTATGTTCGTTATCGCCTCAACGTTTATTGTACGTCGTGTACGGTGCTGCTTTTTCACAATCAGTCGACCCCGAGAGACGTAACACAAGAAAACAAATTGCACGAAAACATCGGACTCCGCAAAGTCGAAAAATCTAACCTTCTTTGCAAAAAGAAAAGCGTAATCTCTTTCTCAACTAAACACCGGTATTCTATCTTAACCTTGGACAAATCTTTGTTTTCTCATTAAGTCATTCATTCATCGAGAATAATACGTCGCACACTGGTAACAAAAACGCGGTAAAGGATAGTAGCCGCAGCAGAGAGCATCGAGAAAAAAGAATTACAAAATTGTATACCAGGAAATAAGATAACATCCTCGGCAATCATGCAACGCAGTTGCGATACACGACCACAAGTACATGTTAATAAAGAAATAAGAAAAAAAAAGCTCGTCAATAAATTCGTCAGTGTTATCAAAAACGTCGAATTTCTCAGATATCTTGTTTCTTTTATCAAAAACGTCTATGAGCAACGCCCGCGGTGGCTTCGCGAGCGCGCAGCCATTTTGATTAAGCATCGTGTCACGTCGTGACCTACTTCGACTGGGTAATCCACGTGCGCGGGTCGTCGAACCCTTCTCTAGTCGAGCGCCAGGTCCTCAACTTGGTGTAGATCGGCCTGGCGAGCGCATATTACAACACGAATATATGCATAATATATTTTTTTTCGTGCGTGTGCGTAGTACGTATTCGCCATACGAACACAATACGAAAATAACGGATCGATGGAGAAGAATGTCACCCACTAACCTAATTCCATAAAGGGTATGCAATTTTGTTTTGTTTTTTTTTTTCAATTTTACTCGAGTACCGAGTTTTCACTCGTTTATAAATGGGTCATTCTTAACGAGAACGCAAACGAATATAATTTTGAGATTCGTGGGATAAAAGCACGAATGGTGGGAATGCTGCCAAATAGGTCACAGCTCGGGCAGTCGATTGCTGCGAGAATGTGCTATAATAATAGTATACATATAGATGCATATATTTTCGCTAGAGTCGGCTGCTTCGCCGGGGATCGCGGTGATGCTTGACACGCTCGTGAGTTTAAACATGTACAGCATACGGCGACGTACGGTGCTCCGCGCGGCGGTGTTTGATCAATACTCTACTGTATGTGGAACTATCCTCAGTCAGTTTTTCACAGATATGTAGTGATGCTGCTGTTTCTGCCGCTTAGTAACAAATATATGTGTGTACATATGACGATAGGAAAATGAGGCTAAAACGTATATCATACTTTTACTATCACATAATAATAATAATAATAATAGTCGTAGCATCAATTATGATGAAATTGATGTTTAGATGTGAGACGATTTCAACGAGCCCCGTTAAAAGCGCAAGATTGTTTTGATTTTTTTTCCGTGCAGAAAATAAGCGCAATTTTTTTTTTCTCGCGTTGCCATGGGGGCGACTCTGCATCATCGCCCAGGAAGCAGAAGCAGCACCACATTCGTTTTCTACAGTTCCAAGATATCTGTTGGTACATACAGTTTGATATATCCATTATATATACATGTATATATACATAGCGGGATATTATTGATCCCTCTGTCTGTACCACGGTTTTTCCACACAAGATACATATAGCTCGAGCGATCACATGCGATTAGAAAGTTTCAAAGGTCCCTCCTCCCTTGCGTTTACTATACTCCCCAGTATGAACCGCTATAGGAATTTCCTGCACGCGCTTACGCAAGAAACAGTACGCACACGATAATACGTATATACCGCATAGCTATACATACACGCAAATGTCTCATGTAGTATAAACCTATGGACAATGCGGATACATCTGTGTGTGTACAACGCGTATGCTATGCCGATGCTTTACTATAAGCACGTTCGTTATTACGTGTATAAAAGTATGTATGTGTGCTCGTATGACAAACAAAGAATTGAGAAAATCTCACGAATCTAACTCTCTGTTCTTTGGCCGAGCGTCAATGCGGCACAAGCTGTACGCGGGATGAGTAGCGCATGCGCATCGTGCTATGTCAGTCAAGGACGACACGTGCGGCTCGGGTCGACCTACTTACATTCTTCTGCTTCGGACGAAATCGGTCGGCTCTCCGGACTTTCACGAACCTAGTAGAAATAGAACGCCACGGCGGTATCTACTACGAAATCACCTTATGTATTGCTCGGAGCGATATGCATGTATGTATGTACGTATTATTAATACGACTGTGCCTTTGCGATCGACAACAGTTTATCCCTCACGTTATCCGATATTAGCGCGAGAATCGCCACCTTGTATATTATTACGGAAATAGAATGCTGTGTCTGCTGAATTTTCGCTCGACGATATTGCACTCCGGTTAATTCAGAGTGAATTTTGTACGGTCGTGAATATATCCACATAGCGACATAACGACCTACCGGAAATTCGTGATAATTTCGAGTATAAACGTAGGATGGAGCTGAACGAATAAAGTAAGATGTATATTCATTATACAGCGCGTGCTACATCGTTCGAACGATTTTCAGGAAACAAGACGGAAATTCCTACGATTTTGACTCTGCAGCATGCATTATTTTGCCATTGCGGTTTTTCCTGACCCACTTATTCGCGAGCAGCGACATGCCACCCGAAATCGATACGACTAAATAGGTCGAAGGTTACCGCGCCCAATTCTCTGCCCTCTCATATATGTCTATTAATGGTTACATTACTCATTTCGGATTATGTATGTGCCGTTGTGTGTGTACGTGTATAGTTGGTAAGGTGCCAATATACATGTATAGTATACGCTATGAAGTAAAATCTTTTTCCGCGTTTTACTCAGCGGCGTTTTACTCGGGCGCGGAGGGGAGGGGGGGGCATAGTTCGATCACGGTTGCCACCCGAAAAAAGCCCTGCACGCGCAATCTAAAGGGGTTCTTTGCCGCAAGGGGGTCGAGTACAGGTTGACGACGGCAAAAGAAGGATATATCACTCGACAGGGTGGGGTGATAATGTACGACGAGGTCGCTAAAGACTGTTGGACTGTAACCAATCACGGGCTACAGAATCATGGGAGACCAATGAAAACACGAGCATCGCGAGATTGCGCGCCAGTTATCCCGCGATTTGGTATGGTGGGGAATCCGGTGAATGCAGCGACGGATATGCTGAGAAAGAGGAACACATCCTCGTTCGCCGCAGCCCGTCTTGGCAGTTGGTTCTGTGCTCCGAGGTGTCTCTCACATTGCTCTTGTCTTCTCGCTTACTCTGGCTCTTTGTCCTTTGTCGTTAACCGAAGGAAAAACTTTTAACGTCAAGTTCGTTCGTTCACTCGTGATTATGAAATTGCATTTGAAACAGTGACAAAGTATGTAAGGAAATAAAAGGAAAGAAACACGAGTACCAACTGTCGCACGTTAACTCAAAGCCGACAAAGAAACGCGGGACTATTTCAACGGGAACATTGTACCATATTGAAAGAAAAACTCTCGTGCAACGGATATATCACGATTCGCGCAATTCGTACGAAAAGTAACGTCAGTGAATTTAAAAAATGATTTTACCGAGTAACATCGCCATTGTGATTTATAGCGTATATATATATACATATTTCTCGCCGCGATCAATTCATGCGCGTTTCGCTGTGCCCTGGTGCGTATGTAACACACTTATACACGCGTTGTAGGTCGATTGTAGAATTGATGAAAAAAAAACCTGAGCGTGTACATAGTGGGTAAAGATGGCGGCGTTGGGAAACGATGGGGGCCACACGGGCAAGATAGAGAAATGCGCTGAGACAGAGAGCAAGAGAGTGCGCGCGCGCGCGGGCTGTGTGCTCGTGGGGTTACTGTGACGCAACCGTCACGTGACACAGCCGTGACTAGCTCCTAGCTGGGGCAGTGTGTGATCTAACGTTCTCCACACCAGTTGGTTGGCAACTGCTGCTGAGTTGAGACACGGAAGCTCTCATACGGCGCCTGCGTCTCCGTTTCTTCCTCATCGATAAACCGAACGCGTTATTTCATCGTTTTCCACGTGAAAATTAACGAAATAATACACGACTCGCTCTCACAACGATACGATTCCGTTTTTTTTTCATACAATTGCCGAATAGAAACGGGTTGCTCGGTCAGTGGGGGTGAGAAACTGGCTTGGCTCAATCTCGAAAAATAGTCAGTCTTTTTCTCTCTCCTATCGACTCTGTGACAATGCACCTTGCGCGGATCATCCGCATGTCAATTCTACATAAGTACATGTTTATATAGGAATATACAGGCGTATGTATCGGTCTACATACATCTATACGATGGATACACATGTACACGCCAAATTACAGTGAGAACTGTGTTATCCCAGCTGTAGTTAATTCGCGGCAGACTCTCTGGGTTCACGGCACTATGCAAGAGTCCTGACAACTTTGTAATAATACCTGTTATCGCGCTCGAGATTTCTCGTTGCGTAACAATTGTCTCGCCGACTACAATGCGTGTTTACGTTTTGTATATGTATGTATATTTGTAAAAAAAAGAAAAAACGGACAATAAATCATATATACGAATAAATGTACGTAAACTTGATGCGCCAACCTCTCTTTGACTATGATATTAAACCGTCTCGCCGTATATAGCCAGCGAGCAGCGTTCCCGCGATAAAAAAAAATCCCTTCACCAAACACGACTTTCTAAATTCATTTTATTTCGTAATCGCGCTGCTGTCCGTGTGCAACAACTATCGCCTACATTGCGATACATCTACGCAGAGTTCGTTGGTACCGCCTCTTTCTCTTTTTTTTTTTCTTCCGACGAATATTTTGTAACGGATTATTCGCCGACTAACGTGTTGATCAATGTCTCTGTTTTTTACGTCGTCAAATACATAAACGAGTATACTATAATGTTGTAATTGAGACACGCTCTTAAACGACACGCATTCGATCGTTTATTAGAGGTAGAGCGATGTTGGCGCGTCAGCCATCTTTTCTCCGGATTCGTGAGCCAACGAGCGCAGAGCTGCTCGCATGCGCTAGAGGCAGAAATATATTATCGCAGGCGTACACTACGCGTATATAACCACCGTATCTATACATGTTTTTTCTCGGTATATGCACACATTTGTAGTGGTTATACTCATACTGCTTATTTATTCATTCCGAAAGCCACATATATAACCTGCGCGTCCAGTATACGCGATGAACTCGAATTGCGGAACAGTGTGCGATGGAGAATGACATCACTCTGCGCGACGCCTGCTCATCGAACACGCCTTGTTCTTCCCGAGAAATAATATAATAAGAAAAAAAATGTCAAAAAAACATTTACTTCCCTCCCCCTCCTCCGCGCCTCTTGCGCGACTATACTTCTCGTACTGTTTAACCTTGAAGAGATGCGTGTGTGCATTACTACTGCGGTAATAGAGGCAGAGAGGAAAAAAAAAACATAGACATCATCCAACTGCCAACGGCATTTAGCCTTGATCCCTTGCGTCCATATAGCAGCGAGAAACTCGCGACGCTTCTCGCTTACGTAAGCGTCCCTGACGTGTGTGCATCCGGTCATCAAGTAATATGCCTATATAACTGAATCTCGTACGCGCGTTTCTATGTTCGTTAATGATTTCTTTTCCTAATCGTTTTTTTTTCTTTCGATTTTGACCGAACAAGTTCCCGTGCGTCGTTTTTCCTTTTATCCGCGGTGCTGTTTTCCAGGTGGCACGGTGATGTTACCAACACACGTTTGAGAACGAACATCACGTGGATACGCCACGAGGTCTTCTCTCCCTTTCGCCCGTCTCGATTCTACTACCGTCGCTCTATGGATCCACTACTACTTACTCTACGAGTATACGCTATATATACACATTGGCGTACATGTCGCAATTTTCTGCCCTCGTTCCTCTCATTCTTAATATCCTTTGTCGAAATATAACCTTTTTTTGCGAATGATTCGGTGAAAGGCTGGACTACAACACATGTATAACTATGCAACAGCGTCTAATACATTAAACTCGTGTGTGTGTGTGCGCGTATGAACCTCTTGTTGCCAAGGCCTTTTTTCCTCGAGGCCACATTTTGACTAGTCTCAGGATGAGTATGTATAGCCCCTCAGCATTGCCCACCCAAATAACTGCCGAGTTCCGGGCCGCTATCGCCACTATAGAACAGTATTCCTGTACCAGTAACATACAAAGATTGAGGAAAAGAAGCTCTCGGCGATCATTTTAACCACCGCAAAATGTTGCATGCAACGTCTTCGCGTACGACGAAAAAAAAAAGACGCTGTCGGCATGAAATTAATAACAAGCGGTACACTCTTCTTCCTGCTACGTTCTATTCAACATTGCCGCGCTTTACGCGGTTACGTAACAACGAAATAGAAAATAGAAAATGATTATTCCTTCAGCCTTGAGTTTAGCCGCGATTAACGTTCGTACGACTGATTGTGCGTAATTATTACTTCAAAGTGATGGAAAATTGATCGTGCGAGAAAATGTCGATGGTAACAGCGGGGCGTAACACGAAGATGAATGGACCCGAATGATTTGATGAAAATGGAACGTATCGCGTATTCGATGCTCTCTGCCATAACAAAGTAGAGCAGTAGGCAACGGACGGTAAAAACAAAGGAAAAAAAAGCAAACGATAGAGCCGGAAAGAGAATAAAGGGAAAAAATGAGAATACTGGCAGCAGCACCCTAGGATCGATACGTCGTCGTCATGGTTACACCACCGCGTTGTTGCCTATATGTATATACGTAACATACAATGCAGCATACGGTACGCCACTAGGGTAGGCTACTTGTATTATTTGTGTCAAGGATCTGAGACATTCACAGTTGTGCGAGAGCCACATTTGCACTGTATGATGTATACGTCAGATGTCGTTATAGGGCGCCTAGATTCTCAAGGGTCAAACGGGGGAATCCTTCTTCGGGCGCGTTTTCAACGAACAAGCCTTGGATTAAACGATTTTGCTGATCTCAAAACAATCTTCGGCAATGTACTCGTGTGCTTACTCACTTTATTCTTTGACGGTTCAAACATTGATGTGCGAACCGGAAACAGTACAGCAAAAATTACCATCAAGACTGTGGAAGTGTTGTGCTAATCGTAATTAATGATGTTTGACGAGCGGCAATAGCAGCACAGAGCAAGATACGCCGAAACGTTGAAGCATTTAGCAGAATTCTATAAAAATTGCAAAAAAAAAACAATCATAGTATAGAAATCGTATTGAGAAATTGTTTCAAAAAATACTCTATACGCATGTTGACAAAGATTTACCGATTCTTCCTGGGAGCACTGGTAAAACTGGGAGAATCATCTTTGGCAATGCTCGTGAACTTTTTCACCGTGTCCGGAAATTCATAAAGAAATATACGAGAAAACCGAATTTCCACGGAGCGAGTCAACCGTGTGAGAAGATTTTCAAGGTTTTTCAAATAATTTTCCGACATCAGGAATGTCATCTTGCGACAATTGTTCAACATGGATATTGATTTTTTTTCTCGAATATTCTCCCTCAAATACCCGAAAAACTGTTCGTTCCATTTCATTTTTCCAACTATTATTTCTGTTCATTTTTTCGGACGCTTTGAGTTTGCTAAATATTTTTCATGTCCGCGGGTCTTTCGTGGTGTTGAAGGCAAAAATTGTCGACGGAACTTTGTTGAAATACCTTTGTGGATATAATGAAAGACGGAGAGAGTGAGACACACAAACACACACACACACACACACACGAGGGGGTGGTGAAAAAAGAAAACGAATACGACCCAGTTTCTTCTTTGGATGTTGAATCGATACTATCCCAGAGTCGAGGGTTTTGGTTCGTAATTGCGCGCGCGCGCACACACACACACGACCTTTACCCCCCAAATAATATTTATACATGTCCTTTATTATTTTATTACGTTTTTTTTGCTTTTTTTTCTGTCAATAGATGTCGCGCTATACGGGCAGCTACACTAAACGTGTCTTCGTACTTCGTACACACTCGCAAAATTCAAACTACCATAAATCGTCTCGATCGGATAAGTGATATAATAAACCGTATCTCCTTTTCCCTATTTACAATTTTCAATCGTTTTTTGTTGCTTTCAAACGGTCGCGTCACTCTCACTCAGAGAAAAATCGAGATAAAGAGAAAAAAAAAAGAAGAGGCAGAAAGAGCAAGAGAGAGACTGTTCTACGGCGGAGAATATCGAGAAAATGGTGAAAAGTAAGGATGAAAGAAAGATCGAAGTACGCGTCTGGCGACGAAGGAACGATCTCGATCATAGTCGTAACGTGTTTTTTTTTCTCTTTTTTTTTTACCGCGAGGCAAAATCGTGCATATGATTGCGAGTAGTTTTATACATATACGCTTGTATATTATGTCTAGTAGCGACGCGATTCTTTTTTTCTCTCTTTTTATTCACAGCTTCGTGACCGGATTCAACGTTTAAGGCGCCGTGATCGCTGGCTGCTTTTGAGATTCCCCGAGCGCCGATCTCTCAGCTGCTGATATATGATCGGGCTTTTCGCCGCGTGCGAAACGCTCCCACATCTTCTTGTACAACATTTCCATCCCGGCGGCGTACATTTTGCAATTGAAGAGCGGACTGTCCGAGCGCGCTTTCCATACTTTGGCGCGTATACCTTTGAGACTGTAGGGGGGAAAAAAGATTAAAATAAAAAAATGCAAGTACGATTGAGTGAATGAATAAACGATCGAAATTGTTGAGATTTTTTGTGCAACGATCGCTGATCAATTAGCGTTAAAAAGTGGTCTGCCATATTGTCCTGAGCACGGAGGGGCGGGAGGAGTATGTCTGCGAAATTTCGAAACGACTGCGGTTTCACGAAAAAGGATTGAGATTTTTTTCAAATTTTCAGTCGCACGTGCATTATTATTTCATTTTGCGAATTCGTTCGAAAACGTTCACTCACAATTCTCGATCTGTACCAAGACGAACGGCGATATCCTGATACTCTTGACGAGTACGAGCGACCAACTCGGGACAACCGAGAGTGTTTAGTTGACTGGCGGCGACGCGCGACGCGAGAGTTTCACCGGGCAGTGTGACAACCGGTGTGCCCGTCCACAAAACGTCCATGCTCGTTGTGTGGCCGTTACAAAGCGGAGTATCCAGACAAACATCGGCCAATTGACCGCGTCTAACGTGCTCCTCCTTCGCCGCAACGTTGCTGAACAAAATTCTGCCAGGTGCTAATCCAAGCTGTTGCGCGGTGGCTTGCAAATTCGGCTCACCGACAGCTGGGAATCGCAACAACCAGAGAACCGCGTTCGGCACGTGTTTGAGAATCTGAAGATTGTTCACGAAAAACATTAGACATCCGGATGGCCAAAATTCGAATTACGAAAAACAAGTAATCAGACGATGTTGGAACTTTAGTCGATTATTGGATAAAACAAACAGGCTGATTAAAAAGTCGTAAGTCGACGGTAAAAAGTCGATGGTTTCCTGTGTTGAATCCGAGAGGAGAGATAATGAAATTCAAAGAATGACATAATAATCGTACGAAACCATAATTTAACCGATGGGAAACTCGTATTTTAGAATTTTCGAAAATTCGATTCGTCCGATTGAAACGATTCGTCCGAATTTTTTTTCCAAACTGGTATAACGAATCGTGATGAAATTGGTTTCATTAAAGATTGCGCAAAAAGTAAGATGAGTCTTATTTTACCGAAAATCTGTATCGCACCGGAGATAATACTGTTTCAAGTTTCGCAGCGATTTCTCTAGCACTTAAAGTACAGTGAAACTTTCGAGCAGACGAGCAGACGACAAAAGTCGCCGTTTCCGGAGCGAAACGCGGCCGAGAAGAGTAAATTTTCCGCTGGGGGATCGAGAAAAATAAGTCTCTGCACTCACATGAGCCCACATATGAAGAGTCAGAGGATCGATCTTGTACAGCTGGTTAAAATTGCAGTAAACCACCGCATCTTCGGGCAAGCCGTACTGTTGCCTCGTTGTAATAACAATATTTTGCGGTACTTCCTCGCCCGTGGCGGTTTTCGTATTGACCGGCGTTGAGGCCATACCATTCTGCACGACAACGCCATTAACGGACATTTGACACTGACCGGATGCGATCATCGTCTCTATGGGTGTCGTCGTCGGCAATTCGGCGACTTTCAGTGAAATCTCCACGGGTTTATTCTTCGAATCGGCAACGACGATCTCTCGTATTTCTTTTACCATCGTGTTCTCGATCATCGGCGATAGATCGGTGGCATTTATGACCGCAACGTTGTCCGCTACTTTACCCTTGATGCTGAGTTTGTCAGTCAAAATAAGACGTTCCTTGAGATGCGGAAACATTTGTCTATCAAAGCGGAAAAAGAGAAACAACAAAATTAGTGACGTCCGAGCCTTGGAACAGTCCTCTGAGAAAAAAAAAAAAAACTAAGTCGCGATCCATCACGATTATAAAAAAAGCGGAAATCGTGTATCTATTTTTTCACTCGTAATGTGTTTTACTACTGGGGAAAAAGTGAAGGGCTCACCGATGATCACCGATGAAATAGGTGTTTGGCATATAAGCGAGTTTCTCGCTGTATTGAGACGCGAGTTCGACAGGTGAGGTGACCTCGTCGGTAATAAGGTAATCCATGAAACTCGCACCAGATGTACCCGGATAACCGAGCCACATAACCTGCACGGGCGCTGGTTTCAGGGCAAATATCTCGTTTCTCGCTCCTTTCGTATAGCCGTTCATATTGACCAAAATGTGGATACCGTCGGAGTTTATACGATCGGCAGCTTTTCCATTGCAGGGTATCTGCGATAGATCGACAAAGTGCTCGGCCTCGCGGGCTATTTTCGACCGGAAATTCGTACCGTCGTCGGTACTAAGGGCGTAACAAAATATTTCCACGTTGTTCTTCTCGTGCAAACCGGGAATCGATTGCATCAAGTGACTCGTAGGATGATTTCCAAAGTCCGATGAAACGTAACCGATTTTCAGCCTTGTGCCGATCTCACGTGGATACTTGTACGGTTGCTTGTGCAATACGTGAATCTATTTGGAAAATATAAGAGATAAATTGTAGAAAAAACATGAGTAAATAAGGGACTGCGTGGGCAAGGGATGAAACAAGACGATTTCCGGAATCGTGTAGTTGTATCACAGGACGTCTGAAATCGTGTTTTTCTCGTGGCATAAACTGCATAATTCCTATAATCTGTATTGAAACTTTCAATGGCTGAAGCCAGAGAGTAGTTGTTGGCAAGAATGGCTCGAATACGAATGACTCCGAGACTCATAATCAATAAATACGATTCTGGAAGCGATTAAATTAAATCGGAAATTCAATGTTTTCTTTCCCAGCGCAAAAAAATTGGCATCGATCTGAAATTCGCTCGACTGTGTACGCAGACATGGAAATTCGGAGTACAAGTACACCGTGTGATCTTAAGTAAATGTACAGTTTGCATAGAAAATTGTGCATGCGAAGCCAAAGGATAAAGTTTCACCGCTGCCATACCTTTTCGATACACAGATTGGCGTGACGAGCGGCAATGGCTTTGCGAAATTCGTGCGACAGCGGATAGAGCATCGAATGATGAGGATGCACGCTCGGCAATCTATTTTTGTCCAATTGTTCGGCGACGATCGAAACGAGCTTTTTCATACGAGCTTCGTAGTCGGTCCAATCGCACGCTATCTGGAGGCAGTGCGCAAGATTGCAATACGCGTCTGGAAAATCGGGTTTCAGCTTCAGCGCTGTTCTGTAAGATTGTATAGCTTCGGGTATGTTTCCGGAATCTTTGTGAATCGAGGCCAAATTTGAGTGAGCATCGGCAAATGCTGGATTAATCTGTATCGCTCTTGTATAACATTGCAGAGCACCCTGAATGTCTTGCATCTCTTTGAGGGTGTTGCCCATATTCGAGTAAGCATCGGCGAAAGTCGGCTGAATTCTTATCGCCTCTTTGTAATGCATCAGCGCTTCGTTGAGTTTTCCTTGTTGCTGCAATACCGAAGCGAGATTACTATGGGCGGCTGCAAACTCTGGGAATACTTCGAGAGCCTTTAAATAAAGTCTCGTTGCTTCCTCGATGTAACCCTGTTCGCGTTTTATGTTTGCCTGTGGATTGCATTGAAATCTCGATCGATATTCGTCTCTTTTTTTTCTTCCCTACCACGTCGGTTTTCCCTGTATTTGATCGTTACTCACGAGATTATTGAGGGAATCGGCGTGCGTCGGGCAAAGCCGGAGAGCGGTATTGTAACACTCTTCGGCCTCCACCACCTGACCCTTTTCCTTGAGCGCATTCGCCAAATTGCAGTAGGCATCGGGGAAGTTTGGCTGTAATTCGATCGCTCGACGATAGGTATCGATCGCCAGATCGATGAGCCTTCAATAACGATACCAAGATGTTTATGATAATAATGCTTCTTCCTTCGTAATGCTTTTTTTTTTGTTAAAGACAATTTTTCAGAGTTCCTCTATTCGCGTGTGCACCGATACCATTAAGAGAAACGAATTCAATTTCTTTCGATCAAACTCGAGAATTTGTCACAAATTGCAGTTCGTAGATCGGAAGGAAATATACCAACCCTTGTTCGTAATACACGCAAGCCAAGTTTCCATGAACGACCGCATTGTTGGGACTGAGATTGAGAGCTCTGAGATATGCAGCAACCGCTCTGTAACCATCAGACGTGTTTAATCGCGAATTGTGTATGAAAAAAAAAAAACCACACGATATCCTTTCGAGAGTTTACGATGATTCCGAGCAACATAATTATACTTCCTGCATATACGTAATTATGTATAAACGCATATATGTATATATAAATCGTGTCTCTCTTTCGTTGGGATGAATTTTTATCGAGTGATAAACCTTTTAATCCACGATATTATCCAAGCGATGCATCCGGGTGGTGCGGGCTGTGCTATCGTACTTTCTAACTGGAGACGAAAGGAAGGTGCAACTGTGCTAGACGGTGATATCACGGTGTAAACGATAACGCATTGGTACTCCATTCCTCTTTATCCATACTTGGCAAAGACCCCCACCCCGAGGACCAACGCACCGACAAAACGCAGTGATGCTATCATGGACCAGCGTATCTCTGTTCTTTTTCTCTTTTACTTTAACAAGCTACTCGCGAGAAAGGAGTGGGAATAGGCCATGGAAGAAAATAACGAAAGTTCGAAATGTCAACAATCTAAACGCGACATACATATATTACATGCAAAGTATCAAGTTGTTAGACCGCTTGTTTGTCCCCTCGATGTTTTTCAGTGCTCAATAACGGTATTAAAAAAAAAATCAGCATTGCGTCAACGATCAAATTTTACCATCGAAGATTACGCACTCGCAGCCCCAACGCGCGAAACCCTCATTTTTCCGTTGATCCTAATTGACGATTGATTGGCTTTACATCAAGGCTCGATATATACATATATACTTAATTATACATATATACATATATATTATTTTACAGGAAGCAGAATTCCTTAAAAATATTGTTTACAAAAAAAGAACCGCGTTTGATCGCGACTTTATGGATCTTTTTTCCGTGACCACCACCACCACCACGCCTACTCTAGATAAATTAGTCAAAGAGAGAAAGAGATTGAGGAGGACGCGATAGAAAGGTGAGAATCTAAAATATAAAATGTGAAAGGGAAGAGAGAGAGAAAGAGAGGATTGGAAGGACAAATCGTGGAAAGTGAGAAGAATGGACGAGGTGTTCCTGAGGCTACGAACTAAACTACTGGCTGGTTGGGCGCCGGGGACTGTCCCCCGCGGCAGCAGCGACGACTGCGGCCACTCGTTATTACCCGGCGCCGACGCTGTACCTCTTTCCCTCCGTAATACTGAGACTCCTCTCGCGTACGCGCATTATCCATCGCTTTCGCTATTTTCAGCATATACCCTTTTTTTCAAAAAATCAAGTCGAGGGACAAGGCATTTTTTAAATATCCATTTTTAACGTCGTGGTCATTATGGTTTGAGGGGTTTTATGAGCATGATGGTAGAGGATCGAATCGATTATAAATTGTAATCATTGAGACCTATCCAAAAACACTTTGTATTGTTTGTCCGAAAATATAAAAGTTCAGTGGGGAATGTAAAACTAGTGGGGGAGGGCAAACCACCTTAAAATCTGTATAATATTCTATTATCATGGAATTTCTCAATCGAAACGTAACGAAAACGTGCAAAAATAAGTATACGAATAGTGACGTAGGTAGATATTTTCGTACACTGGGATGAAAGCGTCAGGAATGGCATTAATCAAATTCTACCAAAATAAATCGACTGAATATCGAGTATTATTGATATTATTTTATACCCATTGAAATATTTAAAAAAAAGTATTTTTCTTCCTGCCCCTGTTTCAATATCATCTACAGTGCGTCCGAATAACAGTTTCTAGTCTGACGACGGATAAAAGAATGGTAAAGAAAATTCGCGAAGAAAATCCGTCCCGAAGTACATTTTATATCTATGCGGGTGCGAATCAATAGAATTACGAGAGGGCGTAGTCTCCTTGACGTTAATACGCGCCGAATCCTACTTATAAAAAGACAAGTCGCCGGTCGAAGAAAATCAATTGAGAGTACCAAAATTGCCTTACCTATCGAAGATCCTGGCCTCCTTGAGAACATTGCCAAGATTGATGTATGCATCGAGAAAATTCGGATCAAGAGCAACGGCCTTTTCGAAATGATGTATCGCCAGCCATATCTCACCCTGTGCGTTAAACACGCATCCTAGATTGCTCCAGGCGACCGCGAAATCCGGTCGTGTTTCTATAGCCTTCAGATAGCAAGCCTGAGGATGTTGGAATTGAAAAAATGTTTCGTTAAAATCAGGGTTGTCCGCGAATAATGGCTTTAAGAGAGATAAAGATATTTATAATGTACGCGCTCGCGCTCGCGCCGCGCCAGTTGGCCCTCCTCTTTTATCCGTTATTTTCTCTGTCGCGCCGCAACGCGCAATTTCTTCGTCTTCTTTTTTTCCACTTCTTGCCTGCCTCCGCGTGTTCGTCGATGGCGGAAATTCAAGCTCATCTCGCCAAAGAAACGGAAAAAGATTCGAAAAAAATATTGAACAACAAAATGGCGGTTTTCCTCGAGCGACTTGACCATCGACGAGCACTGTACGAAATACATTTTCGATTGTTTGTTCTTTTCGGGGCGCTACATTTTTTTTCACACTATGATTCTCTCGATGGTTTGGCAAAAAAGGCGAGCGCCCTCGTGAAAAAAGCGTATGACCAGAAAATCCCGCTACGTCGTAACTTTTCAACGACAAATGTGATGAATTTCGTGTAAAATTTCACGCATGCGTTTTTTTCACGGGGACACGGGAGATATGCGAGGAAAAATTGTATCAAATAATACGCGCGAGGAACGTCACGATCGAAGAATTGGCATTACGTCGGATTGCGTCCGATCGTTTTATCCAGTGCTTCGCGATTGATTGTATTTCTAAGAAAATTACCGTAAGATTCGACACTTTGTGTTCTGTCTTTCAAATTCATTTTTCTCACTCAAACAACTGCGTGACGCTCCCGTGAAAAAATGATTGATAGAGAGAGAGAGAGAGAGAGAGAGAGAGAGAGAAGCGAGGAACCGAAAAAGACCAGATAAAAGGAGGAAGAGAGAAAGAGAGACGGAAAGCAATGGATGAACACGAAAAGAGGAAAATGAAAAACAGGAACAAAAAAAATGAACGAGTGATCGCGCGTTTTGAGAGGAGGGCCGCTCTGTAAATCGCAAAATCCAAACCTAGAAAAGAAATAAAACATGTATATGTAGCTTTTTTTTAACATTGGGCCGGACTCGAGTTTGTTACGAGGTTCGAGGATTGTATTACGAATAATATTAAGATTTAAGATAATTTGTGACGATATTTCGGAATGATTCAGAGGATGACAGAGACTCGATTGACTATTCCTGAAAGACAAAAAAAGAACGAAAAAAGCTATACACTTGATACGATGAAGACAAACTATAAGCATCGGGAGTCGAAGAGGAAAAACAATGAGGAAGCTGGAAGAAAAGAGGCCGGCCGCGGGAGTTACATTACCTTCGTTTTACCCTTGGATAAGTTGACGATAAGAACGGCTCTCGGTTAAACTCTCGTACTAAACTTTTTAGAGAGAGACAGAGAGTGTGTACTTGTGTTACTGAATAACCAGATTCAGAATTTCACCGCATTGGAGAAGGAACCGGCGGAAACAGATCGGCAATTGCGCATAGCTCCGATTTCCACTCCTAGAGTCGATCATTCCATCCACAACAATAAGATAGCTGCGTTAATCTCTTTTTTTCATTGCTACATTAAACCCTCCAACTTTCCCTCTAGCAATCGTTTACCCAATCATCCGCGTGTGGTAAATCGCGCGAATAAACATTTTTATCATCATCATCACTATAATCATTGCAATAAAAAAAATTGCCAATAATTATCACACTCGTCAGCCACCCTTCGATCGATATCGATATCGAAATTTTTCTTACTTTTTATCCTCTTGTTTTAGGCTTCCGGCAAATAATAAGAATAATATCGAATTTGTCACCGACGGCGGATTTCTTTCATCGGTAATTTACGTTCAGTTGTTATCAATCTTTTTTTAATCGACGAATTTTTAAAACTTCCTTCCGGCGGAGTTGAATGATTTTTTGAATTCTGGTATACGAAAGTTACGTGCTCTAAATGCAGGTTTTTTTCCCCAATTGTGTACGAAAAAATTGTGGATAAACGAGTCGTGGAAGTATAAATTAAAAGAGTGTGAGCGAATTGAAGCGAGGCGTGGCTGATCGAGTGGAAGAAATTGAAGAAAAAAAATGTTAAATTACCGCGTAGGTCCATGGGAATACGATCTAGAACAAGATGCAAAAAAAAAGCTGTCCCTCTTGTCTCGGTCCACCCGACACAAAGAAATAAACGACAACAAAATAAAATGGTTCAATCAAACTCGATAAAACGACTGCACGAGAATGAAACATCGGAATTATTGGAATAAACGGCGTGACGAGGAACTATCATGTTTCATCTCAGTCGTATCGAGCGTGATTGGACTTTTTGGTAATCGCTAGCGCCGCGCTGTACAGTAGAAATCTCGACTGGTCGTCGAGTCGTCATGAGATTCGAATAGTTTGACGACGCCAACGTTACAGCCGAGAAATCTCGCGCCAGTTTCGCTCCTGCGAGCGAAACGTAAATGTGTTTAATGAGAGGAAAAAACGGATCTCATCGTAATTTGTTGTTCGACAGAAAAAAAATACAAATTTTGATCGTGGAATTGTTTTTTCTCTCAAATTGTGAACGTACTTGTTCGACGATCAAACGAATTGCCGAAAGAGAAATAAAAACAAACGCTCCGCTGATTTGTACGTTTCAAGCGAAATTCGCGACTGCTCGAGACGAGAATTAACTAAAAAAAATGAAACAAAATGAGTACAGATTGTTGGCGTGGATCAATTTTTCCGATCGGTATTCGCTGTTTCTTGCGGATTACTTTTATGAAATGAAAACAATTATTCGAAACGATCTTGACAATTTGGAGATGGAAAAAATAACAGAGCTCATCGAAAATTTGTATTTTTAGCGATGCAAAACTCTCTCTGTCGTGGACATGGAATATTATTCGTGTATTTAGAAGGAAGAATAAAACTTATTATGTAAATTTGTCGCGCGCGCGCTGCTATCGCCGCTCCTGTTGGTGCTGCTGCTTCTTCTTCTTCGTCTCGTGCTGCTGATCCTGCTCTTTCGTCAGAGAATCAAAATTTTTTCAAGGAAAAAAGATAACGATAAAACAACTCGAAAAACCAGAGGAGAAATAAGCAACGCGCAAATAAAAATTTATCAAGTGTGACGAAACAATAGGATCAACAGGCACGGATGATACGCGCTGCAGTTTGTCCAATCAACTTCTATGTACACAAAGAATGTGTTGGTAATGAGAAGAAGAGACAGAGAGAGCGTTGAAATTCTGAGAGTAAGGATCGCGCGAAAAGACAAAGAGGGACAGCTTTTTTTTTGCGCACACGTTGAAAAACGCGATGAAAACACAAGTTCGCGCGTTTCATTTCATCTCGGACCAACGCACGCGCCTATAATACAAACGACTGTACTTTTTGGATTAGTAATTTTGTTTCATCACGAAAGAAATCTCTTGAGAATTCACCAAAAAACCGCTCTCTATTCTTTCTTCCTTCTTTCGTCTTCTCTAAACTCGAAATTCAATCTCATTTCGTATTATTAATCCATAATGTACTATGTAGCTTTTCGCAATGGTTTTACAGAGTTTTGTTTTCCACAAAACTCGTGATTACGCGCTTAAACGCGGATCGCCCGTACCTTAGCTTCGTCGAGCCTCGCCAGTGCTTTGAGGAGATTACCAAGATCGCTTCTGACGCAATAAAGATCCTGTCGATGGGAGAGACGGAAAAAAAACAATCGCAAATTAGTAAAATATGATTTTCTCCTTCTAACGTAACGCAAAGAGATTCTTGAACTTGCAGGATTGTATTGAAGCGCCGTGACGTAAGCTTGAACGGCTTGTTCCATATCGCCCGCAGCCACTAAAGCCGCAGCCAAATTAATATATCCGTCGATGAAATCGGGCTTCAACCTGACCGCGTGACGGTAATTTTCCAAAGCTTCCTGGAGCTGACCTCTCTCCTTAAAAACATTTCCCAAATTGCTGTAAGCCTCAGCCAGTAATGGATTTTGCTTAATCGCCAATCCACTGTAGTGCGCCGATCTGCGGAAATACAAAGGAATTTCAGGCACGTTAAAACTTGCGGAAAAAATCAGTTTAACCTTTGAATACGTTGAACATAACCTAGATCATTTTCACTTTTTGTTTTCGCTATTAGATTACTTTGGAATGCGTTAAGTTTGAATGACAACCGAATGAACTCGATAGACGTACTTTTCGAGTCTGCGGCACTGAAAGTGAATAGACGAAAGAAGCAAGAGGACTCCGGTATTGTTTGTTTCCTGTCTCCAGAGTTGCATACAGTGCCTCTCCGCATTCTCGTAATCGCCCGCTTGATATTCTCTGTGGGCTAATTCCAGAAGCCCTGCAAATCCAAGGCGATGCAAACGATAAAAAGAATTCGAAAGAATTTGTGTAGCTGTACAGATGTAATGTATTAGTAATGTATAGCGTTTGTGTTTCGTACCAACGGTTGACACGCTCGACATCTGCTGTATCTCGTTCATTTTGAGAATAACACCCGCGGCTGCAGCTGCACCCCCGGCCGCTGCCGTTGCTATTTGTTGATGACTCTGCTGCTGTGACGACTGCATCGGAAATTCACTTATTTAGTTGTCCTTTTTTTCTTATTGAATATCGCTCGTAATACAGTTTACGATGGACGATGATGACGCGACTAAACACAGCTCTGTATATACGTGAAACTGCGTATTCATATGGGTGAATGTGTGTGCGTGTAGATGTGTGTTAGATATGTGTGCATTTAATGCGGAAACTTCCAGCACGGATAATTCCGGTCTATATCGCGTATTGTATTAACTCTTTGACTTTTTTGTTATAATTACGTCAAAACAAAAGACACTAACATTAATAACAACCAAGTATTATACTTCCGTAACTCGGCACTTCTTTTGTCAATGATTTTTTTTCACCTCGAGCAACTGGAAGAACGCGACGTCTCGACTGGTCTCGACCAGCGCCATTTTGAAATGACGACGTTCAGTGGATCGTGCGCCGTGCGAGTGCGAGTGCGAGGTGCGAGACGGGAGTCATCCCCTCCCTTTCCTTTTATTCACTGAATAGCAAGGAATTGTGTTATGATATGCGCGCGCGTTTGTTTTTCCTGCGAGACTTACTCGCTCGGTCAACGATATGTATATACTGATGATATAATGTTTATTGTACAATGATTCTATGCTTTCAACGTTGCGAATAATTATTATGCGAACATTATACCGTATAAATGATACGATTTCGGAAATTTTTCATCACATAATAAATGCTATGTCTTGTTTATAAAATTATTTTTTTATTGAGGATCACGTAAACGCCGGTTGTCTGGGGTCGAGGCCGCTTTTCTTGCGAGATAGCGGGAATTCGAATTGGCGAAAAATTGTTTTACAATTCGCATAGGTCAAACAAATAATATAAAGGCTAAGGTAATGAGAGTAAAGTTCGCGTTAGCTACTTAAATAGGTCAAATCTCTGTTATCGGATTTGGAGAAGCTTACGTCTGCTCTTATTAAGAACGCGTCCTCGTTCAGTATATTTGTGTACATATTCGTATGTACATGCGCTTGATGCGTGTGACTGTACTCGAGCCTCGCTACTTCCGTTTGTCTCCTCGGGTATTGTAACTTGTAGTTCACAGCAGCAGCCGGCTCGTTTCTCATCCACCAATTCAGTGTCAATTAATTGATAAATCATCAAAATGGCAAATAACGAACGTACTTTTATCATGATAAAGCCCGATGGCGTTCAGCGAGGCCTCGTTGGCAAAATAATCCAACGCTTCGAAGAAAAAGGCTTCAAGCTCGTCGCCATGAAAATGACCTGGGTGAGTTGAAGTAAACGGTCCCACATTTTTTATTGCACTGTATTTGCACTTTCGTTTCAAGTACTCTCTTCTCAAACAAATAAAACTGTATCTTTCATAAAAACAGGCTTCGGAAGATTTGTTGAAGAAACATTACGCCGATTTGTCGGCTCTTCCCTTTTTCCCTGGTCTGGTCAAATACATGAGCACTGGTCCAGTTGTTCCAATGGTAAGTACACAATGTATCATAATTGTACCACAAAAAAACGTTTCCAATGTAATTTTCTATGCTAACTTCACACACTATTGGTATTTAAAATTCGCCATTGAAATTTCAAAAAAGCATTTGCAAGAATCACCTTTTCAAAATTGTAAAAAATGTCAAATGATTCCTAACTTTGATAAATTAATTTACACATTTTTTTTTGTTTATAATGATAAATTAACAAACATGATGTAATTCGCTATAAATTTCTTAGTTTTCTCTAATGAAAAATGTATAATGAACAACCCGCAGGTGTGGGAGGGCCTTAACGCCGTAAAAACAGGCCGCCTGATGCTAGGAGAGACGAATCCGAAAGATTCCCTGCCCGGCACTATTCGCGGCGATTACTGCGTTCAAATCGGTCGCAATATCATCCACGGGTCAGATTCCGTCGAAGCTGCCAACAAAGAGATTGCCCTGTGGTTCGGCGACAAGGATCAAAAGGAACTGTTCGATTGGTCTTCGTGGGCGGAGAAATGGATCTACGAATAGATTAGCTCATTTTTTTGTTATCACAAGCCTGGCGAGTTTCAAACGGTCGAGCGCGTCGGCAAAGAGAAAGAGGAGAAAGAAAATTGTAAGAACGCGGGAATAAAACAATGCTGAGCATACACGCTATTTTCTCAAGACTCTCGGAGTATTATTCCATTCCTCAATTATACAGTACATATATTTGTAATATTCGTATAGATATTAGAGGCCGCATCTGACAATTATATTATGTAATATGATATATACAAGAGATGAAAGTAAAGAAGAAGAAAACGATGAAGAGCGCGGCGATATGTAGATTCTTTGGTTTAGCTTGGACGAGGGGATTAACAATCAATGATTCATCAAAAATTGCGCATAATGTAGTCATCATCAGCAGTGCTGTTTTCGTTGGATGGACATAACTGCGGAGACAACAGCCATCCATTGTTTCGTGTCGGATCTGTACCAGGCGAGTCCGAGCGAATAACGCCCGTTCAGATTAGCGTGTTGACAATGACTGAACCACCAACCACCTCGATAATTCGCCGCGCAGTCCGACGAGCTCGTATCCATGTCGCGATCCTTAGCGCTAAAGGCCATTCCGTTTTGATAAGTAAACGCGTCAGTCGCGTTTCCGGTATAGCCGGAAACGCTCATCCTGTAACCGGTTTCGTCCGAATCGACGCGGAAATTTTCGTATTCCGCCCGCCAACGTGTACCGTAGATATCGACGAGATCGATACCGAGTCTCGAACAATTGTCTCTCGTTAGTCGATGAATAGCTTCGTTTCCCAGCCATAATTCGTTCAAAGGTGAGCCAAAACCCTCGGCGTATTCGTTCCATTTCCTGTCAAAGTCCACCGTACCGTCGATACGCCGTCCAATGACTATCCAACCTCTGCGACAAGACACGAGGAGCGGCAGAGCTTGACCACCCGGTGCGAGCATCGTGAGACCGTCGTTATGATCCTCGCAATTAGCCGGCAGAGTTTCTATCATCGTTCTGTAGTCATCTTCGGCGCGTTCCAGTTCCTTCGTTATTCCTTTAGCACCCTCGAGTCCGATAAGCGACGAAGTCACAGCAACGTCTCTGGATCTCGTGACGTTAACGATCGACGATTTTAGTCGCGTTATACTATCGCGCTGGAGGTCACTTTTCTCTTGCAACTTTGAGGCGCTTACGCTCAAAGCTTGTACGGTTCGTCGTAAATTCACGAGCTCCTCTCTCGTTAATGACAATTCAGCGTATTTTTTTGCCGCATTCACCTCCAGCTTTGATAACTCTCGCTTCTCCTCGGATTTGTTGTTCTCAAATTTTTCTTCCATAGTCTCCAGTGATTCGTACAACCGAATTATCGACTCGTCGACTTTGGCTATTCTGTTCTCAGCTTCTGCGCTCATATTTGACAATTTCTTCATCGTTATTATTTCATTCTTCTCTAACTCGTTGATTCTCTGTTTGTGTTCGTCCTGATTCTCGTAAACGACTCTTTTCTCGAGGATCCCGCGCTTACGCGCAACCACCGATATTTTGCGCTCGAGACTAGCGACACGTTCCTCTATTCGATGTCCAGCGTGTCTCAGGGCGACATGATGATGATAGTAATTGCTCCACCCGCCGTTTTTAACATCCTCGGCGTTGTTTTCCGTTACTCTGTTACCGTTGTCCACAGGCGATGATACGGAATCTTGGCATTTGAGAGATTTCATCTCGATCTGAACGGTACTCAGCTGAAACACAAAAACACGTTGCTGTTAACGATAAATCGATATTGTACGATGTGACGTTTCTCTCAGGCTCGTTACGACAACTCATCTCTGTTATAAATTGCGAAGAAAAATGTTTTCATTGCAATCAGTTGTATAAAAATCACGGTTATTCTCTCAAAAGTGAAAGAAATGAAGAATAAAAAGAAGAATTTCCGTTTTGCGATATTTTTTCGTTTTTAATTGGGCGTTGATACTCGGTCGAAATAATTCTCAAATTATTTACAGCCTGAATGAACAAAAGTAGAATGAATTGGAAAGCGACGTCAGGGTAATTGCTTTAATGTGTGTACAGTAAATTTGGAAAGTATCATGCTCGACTTTTTTCTTTAAAGCAACGTTACGCAATCTGCTTTTTGCACTTGAATCAATTGGACGTTCGTTTCAATACCGCAATGAGATATTCGTAAAATCTGTTGAGATTTAATGACTAAAAAAGAAAAATTTCAATCGTACAGATAAAAAAGACGAAAGCGGATGAAATCCAAGAGTAATCGAAGAATTACAAGACTCGTGTGTAGTTCGGCAATAAGAAGGAAAGTATAACGCTCGAGCGCATCGAGAAGGCCCGGTTGTGAAATAAGGGGGACGACAACTCGAGGTCGGGGTGGCAGCTGCTGGCCACCGAAAGCAAGAAAGAAAAAAAAACCCAGCGAAAAGCGAAGAAAAGAAAAAAACGTGCACCGCAGGCCGGCTGCCGGTCCTCAAGTACCTGGCTGACCGCAGGTGCGCACCCGCTCTTCCTCCCCCTCCTCTCAGCCTCTTTCCCTGTCATCCTATATATACAGATATACAAGCGTCTAACAATACCGATACCACCACAGCTTACATACATATGTAAGGAATTCCGCGCCAACTCGATGATCTCTGCGTTTGACCTCTCGATTTTGTTTCCTTTTTTTACATAATTAACATTCGACGCTCAAAAGTATCGAGTCTCTTTTTCTCGACATTCTTGGCATTATTCATTGATCCAGAATGAAAAATTAAACATTGAAACTCGTACAGTATACGTGTGTACATTTGCGAACGGAAATTTGAAATTGTAGGTCAAATTCGGAAGATACGAAATTAACATCATCATGACGAGCGTGTACAGAATTAAAATCGTCATTGATTCGATATAAGAATAATAATAATAAATATTACTGTTATCAATATAACTTTAAATCATGACGAAACGTTGCCACTATAAGTAATGGTAAAATTGTCAATTCACGATGTTGAAGTTTTCTTCGCTTTTCGCTGGGTTTTTTTTTCTTTCTTGCTTTTATATACATGTACGTACTTTGAGTACAATAAAACATTATACGACATTGTATTATGTTAATTATTTTCGTTATTACAATCGTGTCACGAATAGTCGTAACGCTGATCATACTATTTCAAGCCAGTAACGCGGTGTTTTCTTGCCGGGAACCAAAACAAACCTCGCGGAATCGAGCCACGTGCTTTGCTTTATACGATAAAATGAATTTCGACTCGTCTCTGATAATTACCTGACTCGTAACGTCGGCGCAGATCCTCGTCAATTGTCCCGCCCGTTCTTTAACGGCGAATATATCGAGCCTGATGGTACCGATGGCAGCTTCGATACGCGCCAATCGTCCGCCGACGTCTCTTATTCCTCTTCCGACCTGGGCGACGTCACCTCGAAGAAGATCAATTTCGCTGCGCATTCTCGAACGCTGAGCGAATTCCTCGCTGGCGTTTCTCGCCCTCACAACCTCGGCCACCTCGGCTCTCAACTCGGTGACGGTGCTCTCCAACCATTTGACTTTGAGCCTCTCGTTCTTCGCCTCGTTTCCACTTCCGCCGCCGCGAAGCGCGTTCACCTCTTTCCTGCGCAACGCAACAATGAGCAATGAGTACACTGAACGTGTTTTACGCGAGACGTTGTTGCGTGAATTGGACAAAAAGGAAAACAGCAAAAATAGAAACATTGTGAATAAATTACCTCAATTGTCTGACTTGATTTCTCAATACGGTAAGTTCCGTATTTTTTTCCATGGAACGTTTGAGACTCTCCTCGAGCGCGTTGTAATCCTGCTGTCGGTGGTCTATCATCGCGGTCAATTGTTCGCGAACGAGCTGTATCGTATTCTTCAATTCGACGATCGTCGTTTCCGCTTCGCTCTTGGCGCTCTCCTCGTCGCTCGAAATTCCATGACTCGGTGCAAAAGTGACAATGAGAAACGCTAAACACTCAAACACCGTAACGACAATTCGCTTATTCATAATAGCTTCATTAGCTTGTAAAACACTCGATGTAACGGGTATTATTATCGTGGTGAGTAACGAAATCGTGTAGTGTCTCTCGGATCGTCGCGACCGTCCTCCAAGACTCTTCGATTTAAACTGATGATCGTGAAATGCACGTAGAGGCTTATATCAACGATTGGACAAAGGGTAGTGGCGCGGGCGCGCAGGGGGAAAAAGTAACGACCAACTGGCGAGGCAAAGAAGCGAGACCCTATGTCGGAGGGTGGACAGGTGTTTTCAGCACCGGGCCTTCTCTGCCACGGGGTATAATATCTCGCGCTCGAGCGTATATATTTTTAACGGCAGCCGGCACACGCAGCCGGCTCTTTGAATCTCTACGTGTGGGTGCGTGAGTGCGTTACTGCTTACCACACGGCCTCGTCCTTTCTCTCTCTCTCTTTCTCTCTATTCGTTATTTGCCGCCGCGCTTCGAGAAACTCGTTTTTTTTTCATCATCTTGTACCTTAAGCAGCTGTGTATTACCGCGCGTGTATCGAAAAATCAGCCGATCTTACGAAAAAAAAAAAAAAAAAAAAAAACAAATCAACATCGATACTTCATCAATTCTATTATCTTTCTTTTTAATTGTATATCAATAATTTATTCGAAAAAAAAAACAATAGAAATCTTATCACCGACGAAGGGATACGAGTTTGTAGCCTTGAGTTTTCTTTTCCTCGAATTAATCTACATGGAAGAGCTAATGGAATTTATGGAAAAAAAAGGTCTATCATGCATGACCTCTTTAGTTCAGGGAGTGAACTCGATGGATCGTGACATCCTCGCATATTTCGCGAATCCGATACTTGGTCATGTTTTTATACTCTATCTTTTTCTCTCGAGCTTCTTCTTCGTCTCTCTCATCTCGCACGCACGGTGTGAATGGGGCTGGAAAGACGGATTATCCGTAAGTACCCGTCGGTGGGCGGTATAATTTTGGCAACGATGAAATTGAACTCTTGAATGTGTATTTTCGTACGCCAAGATTCTTCCACGTGTTTTCGCGTCTGCAACCCTCGCTGTTGAGAGAATAAAGAGACGCAAAATGACAGGGGAGAACGAGAAATGGAAATTGCGGAATTATAATTGCGAATTAACGAGTCTTACCTGCGCATACAATCCAAAGCGCGTAGAAATTCGTGTTCGGACAAATGATACTCGGATGCAAGGATATTAACTTGCTCCAGGGTCAATGACATACCCGTACGATCTTTGGCACTTTTGCAACTCGTAAATCTCAGTCCTTTCATTCTGCGGCATATCTGCGATGATATTTGGAGTACACTCGTGTTTTTTTGTATCTTCGCGTGGACCTGGCTTTTCAGATCGTTTATCATTTCGGCGAGAGTACGATTGATGGGGGAACGCGCACCAACTGCGACAAAAGACAGTTACATCATAGGTTTCGGAAGAAGAGATGCCAAAAAATCAATGAAATTTTGAAGATATAAAAAAAACTTATTTCTCTTCCATCGTATCGAGTCAATTCGTTTATTTTATTTTTTCAAAATTTTGAAAGAATGCAAGTGTGCTATAACGAAATGGAGAAAATAAATTTTCCGGATATTTACCGGTTATCTCTTGATTTCAACAATTTCGTAATAATGTTTCAATATCGTTATTTTTTCTTGATATTCTATGCATCATCTTCCACATCCACGTTATTAAAGACTCGAAACTCGCATTCCGTCCTATTATTGTTTGAATAAAACCTCTCATACATTCTCAGCCTGTGTGTACGAGTTATTTTACCAAAAAAATAAAAACAGATAATTTTTTTATTCCTGTCAGGATGCTTCGCGTTTATGTGACGAATACGATCAAGTACGACAAAAGTGAAAATACGATTCAATGATGCAAATGATATTTACAGTTTTATGGGAAATTTGTGATAAATAAAAATTTCGAAAAGATTGTCTCTACTCAAAAAATACTCACGTCTTGTAGGGCCTGATTCGGTCGGTAAATTGAGCTTTTTGAACCGTAAGTAATACTCGTTGAGTCTGTCAAAATTGTCAACGTTGCTTTTTTCTTGAGGGCCCGTTGTGCCGAGACTCTCGGCTAAAGTCGCTTTTTCGTTTATGCCGATATTGAAAAAGACGGGAGTTACGTTGAACGAGAGAGTTTGGCGCGAGGCGGGAACGAGAGGTAACAATGAGTATATAGCGTCAGGTACTGGAAGCATAACTGTTAACGCAGTACGAGATCCCACGACACGTGGAAGAGGAATTTGCGATGTGATTCCGTTTCCATCTTTTCCCTCGTGGATTCTGATAGTGTCAATAAAAATCATTTTTAAATACCTGGCGGACTATTCGCACATTATATTACGTGCGTCAATCAGGTAGAAATCAAGAATAATCGACGTTTATCTTCGATATATACGTGTGTATAAATATAATATAGCGCGAGGGGGTCAAAAATAGCAATGAAATATTCTGAATATACGGATACAAACCTCGAGTTTATACCGCAGCGAGATAGGGTAAAGGTAACAGTGTGCATGTCCTCAACGGCAACCGCCATATCACCCCACATATCCATCTCATTTGCGTAATAGCTAAGTAGACTCTCGAACGAAGCCAGAGGTCCCAGTGTCGTTAATATGAGAAGAAAAAAGGGATCTGGTCGCTGACACCACAGTTTAGCCATCAGAGCAGACACCAAAGCCGTCAGCTGTGAACAATCACGTGGAATCGTCGCGTTTTTCATTTCTGCCTTGAAAAAATGTACGTTCGACGAATTATTTCAAATTTTAAACCTCACCGCCTGACTGAAACAAACGTCTCGTCTGTATCTGACATTGCAAGCGCGCTGAGCTCGCTTCGCGTCCTCCTGCACGCGAAACACCGAATGCGTGAGTCTCGCAGTTTTCAGCAGGCCGTCCATTGCCTGACGCAACTTCTTCATACTCGGGCGTAGCTCGCACGTCCAATCGACGATCGACGCGAAATCAAGCCCTTCGGTGAATTTATTCCTCTGCCCGGTTGAATTGCTCTTGATTACTTGGGTCATAGTATCTACTGCTTGGCACACTGTTGATTGCGTTGAAAATCGTTGTTCAAATTACATGAATGATTTATTTTTTGTATTACACTAGCACAAAAAGTTATAAATTCTCATGACGGTATGGCGTAGCATAAGTACTTTCGAGATGTAAAGCGAACAGGAAGTAAGAAAGGATCAATAATGCAGGGTATGCCAAAAACAAAATATGCCATACGAGGAGTATAAAGCTTCTCCCGGAACTGGATGTCTGTCATTTAATCTTGACTTTGTAAATAAATTCCGAGACGAAAATTGTGCTAGTATTTTTCGATACCACGACGATGAGTTACTAATTGCGAAAGTTTGAGCCAAACGGACTCCAAAGTTTAAAAACGTTTAACTCCAAAGTTATCGACATCCGGTTCAGGGATGCTCTGTTGACTTTGTGCAAAGTCAGTCTGGCGAGTAAAGCTTATTAACTACCGATGTAACAAATGTATCGTATGCATATCCCACATTGAAATTTTCGTGTATGTATCATACAAGATTCGAACAATTTTCTTTGGAATTGCTTGGCGTTGAGACGCAACCGCGACTCTGAATTAAATGCTATGATGAATAATATTTGTTTGTGATAATACGATTTTTGAAAATAAATATACATGTGTGTTATACGTATGCATAGTTTATTAAAACAAAAACCGATTGTACCTTCTTTGGCTTTGGTTAAACCAGTAATAGAATTATCGGCTCCTCGAACTGGGCTAGATCCTCGTTGTTGCTGCTGCTGCTGCTGTTTCGAACAAGCCTGTCCGTCGTTGCTTCGTTTTAATAATAATTTACTCGATTCGTCGGATAATGCAGTCTCATTTTTAGGCTGTATCGTTACGACAGCAGCTACAGAATTATTGGCACGTTCATTCGCTAGATAGCACTTGAGACTCTGAGATCTCCCTACGGTATTTTTGTTACGTAATCTCACTGCCGGACTGCTGCATCGTCCGCAGAGAAACTTAACCTTCGACACCAGACACATAACGCTAGCTTCTATATTCAATTGCGTCAAGTCCCAGGGTTCCGGCTCGTCCGTGGGCTTGTAATAATTAGCCGAAGGAGAATTGCACATTTTTTGCGTATCCAAGAAACGCTTACCAAGATCAAATTTAGCGGTAACTTTGTCATCGTTATCATCGTCATCGTCGTCATCATCGTCGAGATTATTTTCCTCGTTCTTTTTGTTTTCATCGTTCGTTCGATCGTCGCTCGCGACGTCGTTGTTGTTTTCTTTGCTGCTCGTGCGACAAGCAACGTCCGTGTCTTCGTCGACATCCGGAAATATAACGAAGTTTTCGTGTTTTTCGATGCACAAATTACTATTTACCTCGCAATTGCACGATAGACCGTCGTATTTGTTCGAACCTTCGGTGTTTTCGACCCAGAGGTCCGGTGCGCATTCCGGTGTATCGGGCGAGATAAAATCGTCGAAATCGGAATTTTTCAGGTCGAAATTGAGCCTCTGAGTTATTCGTTTAAACGGCGAGAGAGATTGCTGAGCGATCGAAGTCGTCGAATCCGTTTTACCGATCGTTCGATCGTCCTCCTGTTCTTCGTCGGGTATTTTAGCGACTTTGTGCTCTTCGAGGAACGTCAAAGCCTCTTCGACCAAGCCCGGATCCCAGAGGCTCAGTAATATCCTCGTTTTCGAGATCATATCCTCGCATATCGGCAACATGCCGCTCGTTTGTTTCTCTCTCGCTAATTTCATCAGCGAACGCATTGCTTCGACGACGTCCCTGCGCAATTGTTTGATCGCTTGTATCGCATCGTGAGCCATTATTATTTTCGACGAGCCCTGATAGAGATTCATATGACGAGCCGGAGATTCTTTCAACGCTTGCACCAGTCTGCGAACAATTGAAAACGTACGAGCGTCCAATACAGGCTGTTTTTCATCGCAAACAACTCTTACGTTATTTTTTCAGAAATTTGATTCACCTTATGAGACCACCATTTTTACTTTTGTGAGAGTGAGCCGCGAACGCCCCGACACTGATGAAATCGTAAAATCCGCATTTGTTCAATGTATCGTTGTGAACCCACATTCTCTGTAGATGAAGATTCACCGGGGCGAACTCCAGAGTTCTGTCGGTTTTACGAGATGACCGTTTGAAGTAACTGCCTGTAATGGACATTCATTGGTGTTTTTTGTTATTACACGTTTATTTCAAGAAAGTTATGGCTTACGGGAGTCATACCTTTGAAGGAGCACAAATTTTCTCGAGCTTGTGAGTAGAGATGCAAGAGATGCAAATGACGATCGAGTAATTGAACTTGCTTGTTGTGCCATGGTTCTCGAAGCTCTCCCATGCCGGCTACCTCTTGGAGCAGCTCCTTTTCCTCGTGTATCCATATAGCCCTAAAATCGACAAACTGTCTTATTGAAAAATCAATCTTTAAAGAAAAATTTCATAACGTACAATAATTGCTGAGGAAATTGGAAGCACAGCTTGCTCTCGGCCATTATTTCGTGAACACAGATATCCCCTCCGAGACCCGAATGAAATCTGTCGAATGAAAAATACGTTTATTCCCCGAAAACGCGATATTCGACATTGTTCTCGTTTTCTCTGCTCTTTCTCTAGTGAAACTTGCCTATAGGTTTGTATGTAAGGATTGGCGAACAAAAATTTTAGTTGTCCCTGATGGGGGAGCTTGATTTTCGTTCCCAGTCTTGGCGGTAACGAATGTGATCGCCTGTGCGTAAAAATCTGTGTGGAATAAAATAGCTTGAGCGAGTGAGGATTTTTTGTGATACTTGAAAAGGGAGACGGGGGAAACAAAGACCTGTTCGCCAGTGCTGGTGGTATTGCACGGCAAGACATGGCGGGACGGTGTACTTTCCGTACTATTTCCCTTGTCCTCGGCTTCTAAATTCCATACGTTGATCGTAAGAAAACCAACGGTTGTTGATTTTGGAGACTTTAACGGTATTCTTAATCTAGGAGTATCCTGAACAGCACCAAACGTTACGACTGCGCTGCCGATCGGCGTTGCTGTTTGACTGACTCGTTCTCTAACATCGTAAGCGGTTATTCGAACTTTACTATCGATTGTCAAGCCGTCGCTGCCTCTAAAACTGACAGTCGTCAAAAAACTGGGATTGCTGCTTCGCTGCAAGAATATAAAATGAAAAGGGTGAGAATGAAATGATTTTCCGTCGCTGCTTTTCGTGCAAAAATACTCTTACTCGATTTTATTTCAATGTTCTTTGGATACATAATATAAATGACGTTCGAATAAATGAACGAATAGGTAACGCGAGAATGGTTCGATTACTATAATTAGAATTAAAAAAACGCATAATCAGTATGAATATACAAAATGTAATATTTTTATATCAGTTCTTTTGTGGATTGACAAAACATACATGGGTTTAATATTGAAATATCCAATGAGAAATAACAGAGAAAAATTCAGACCTCGACTATTTCGGTTTTAGCATATTTAATCCATGATCTTCTACGACTCGTCTGAACATCGATTTCTAATACAGGGTTCGGCGGTCGTCCGTGCCCGTCGCACAATAAATTGTCACACGCCACCGATATTTCGCAGACGGGTATTTCTGCCGGATCTGCAATTGACAAGGGGAAAAAAAAAACTTGAAAATATAATATTCGAGGCGAAGGGATGAAAAGAAAAATCAACGAAATAAGATACTAGACGTTATAATGTAGTAGGTGACGATACGAGACCCGTAACAATGCCACGTTGAAGCCGCAACATGTGTATGTCCGTGTCGTGCTTGTGACCGCTACAAGCTTCTATACGTTGCCGGAGAGCGAGTAACTGATTTCTCATACATTCGTAAGAGGCTAATTGCAATGCCTGCAACCAGGCATCTCGTTCGTCCAACGAATTTGCACCCAATTGTTGCAACAAACCACCTTCGAACACTGATTTTCAACAAAACAACAAAATTTATTTAAAAACGACTATTCAACAGATACAATGGACATGGATTTCCGAAACGTAGCAGAGAGTTTTACGTTATACATTGTAAGTGAGAGGTACATCTTTATGCCATTGAAAAAAATTGCGACAGGCTCCATAGGTAGCAATGAATTGAAATAAACATCATCGTTAATCTCACCTATACTAAAACCGAAATATATATCATGTGTCGGTTCATCCAGCTTAAAGGTACAATGCTCGAGAATTATAACACCCAGAGGTTCGGACCACTGTTCTTTCGATTTAAAATAAAATAAAAGATTCCCACGTAGGCGGCACCATCGCTCGGAGCTTGCTGTCGTGATAATATGAAAAATAAAAGAAAAAAGACATGAGAATTGTTAATTATACGTACAGCCTCGTATTCTTTTATACTGCCATTTCCAATATTGGTTCAAAAACAATTATTATTTTTTTTAAATATTCATCCAATATGAACTTCCGGAAAAACTGCGTGTCGTGCACGAATATTCGACGACGCATCCACGCATGACGAGGAAAAAAATTGTATGTGAAATTTGTATGTGAAAATAATGCAAAAAAATCATCAGTTCTTATACAAAATTTTGATTGTATTAATTCACATTCGAATCGAACTTTACCATGTAATCTTTGTTTTTTTAGAAAAGTGGGAACGGATACAATGACGTGTATCATTTTTTTTTCGATACAATAAGACACGTATTCGCATACAATGATTTTCTCTCCAAACTCCTACAACGTCCAAGCACAAACATTAAAGAATAAAAAGTAAAAGATCCATTGAGATCAAAGAGACTAAACGAGAAGCGAGGATTGGCAAAAAATATGAAAAGCATGCAAAAACCGCTACGCACAGCTAGTTAATGATTATGCACAATGACAAAAACATGCGTTGATCATACCGCAGTAATGCAGAATAAATTGCTAATATTCCCAAATTTTGTTTGCTTATCGTATTTCCGGTGATTTTCTGATGAGCAAACGGTACCACTTTTCTTAAGCAAAAAAACATATCAACCTCTTTTGCCCTGGAATATTGACACATAAAATAGCGTGTGGGTCGTGTGAACAATTTTAGTATGTATCTCAAAGTGCTTGAAAAAATCAATAGTTGGCCTAGTCCCTTAAAAAAAAAGCGTTGTTAGTGGAGTAAACTCAAACGAAAACAAGATTGTGTATGGTTACAAGAAAATTGCCGTTAGTTTCATGAACAAGAAACAGTGAATAATACCGATAAATAAGCGTAAAACACGCTCGATGTTACGGAGATGTACCTTTGTTACTTGTGCCGGCTAAGACGCAACTCAAGTCTCGCAAGGACTTGTGTTTCTTTCCATTTTCTCTTTTGCTCTCAATCTTTTCACTTGTATTGCCTGGAAAATTTTACAAGCCACACCGATACACACTTACATCACTGTTATCATTTCTTCATTGACCGAAGGTAATCTGTTTGCATTTTTGGTTTTTCTTTGCAAATTTTGTTATTCATAGGGCAACTCGCAACTGTCGGGAGTGGCGTTGAATGATTGTTCACTTTTTCACCTAAATTTCTGAACATCAATAATCGTGGAGCCAAAACGTAATTCAATTCGTTTGAGATCCGAGCTTCAAAATTCGAGTTATTATAAATAAATGCGAAGAGATGAGAATGAGGGAAAATATATCAAAAGAGAAGCACAAACAAATTCAATAATAACCAAATTTGATACTTGTCGATTATACATTGTACGTTTTTCTCTCGAGATGTCCTCAACGTCTATCCTTTTGTACGTTCCGCTCTCTATTTTGCAAAGTTGAATTTCAAAACGTGATTCGAAAATGTTTTGAAAAATAAAATGAAAAATGACAAGTTAATGACGTTCTTTAGTGGTTTCCTGTATATCCTACTATATATTTTCAATCTTTTTCTTTGTCAATCTAGCGAACATCACATCGTGATTTATTGCACTATGTAAACGGTGTTGAAGTTTGCATCGTCGGAATACAACAAAAATACAAACTTTAATTCTTTTTTTTCACGTGTCATTCAACTGTATTCTTTTACGTATTTTTGGGATGTTACGATTTTTGCGATTTCGATAAAAGTTTGAGAAAAAATGGTGTGATATGGAAAAACAAAACAAATTTATGTTGAAATTTGATTGTAACGCGTCGGTGAAATATTCAACATCATTGTTATAATGTACAAGAATGAGAATATGATAGATGTTCATGCGTATGGCATAGCATAGAAAAGAAAATATACAGAGCTGAAAAAATCTCATGTTTCCATAAGATGCACAGACTTCCGCTCCTGTTGAGCGCATGCTCTCTAAGTTGCGTTTGAAAAAATGAACAAACTTATTTTGGATTCTCAAAACGAGCTAAAAATCTAATTATCGGAAAGAGTCCATTTCTTATGTATGCATTGAAGAAAGGTAAAAAAGGATAGAGAGGAATAGCGGCGAATCGAAAAAATGTAATTGAAGCGGTGGATTCTCCGATACGACAACACGCCAGAGACGCCAATGTTTTTACACAAACAAAATATTGGAAATTCGTTTTTAAAAAACTGATAATATCGATGTAAAAGTGTTGAAAGATCATGAAAGCATCTTCTTGACGAAGAATTGTCCTATTGAAATTATAGTTATTGCAAACTTATTGATTTTATTTTCATTTTTTTTAGAGGTTAAATCTACGTTCTAACCGAGTGTAATTGTTCAGAGAATCCACCAGATGCAAAATTTTATTAGAAATAATTTGGAACACCTATCGATCAGCATGAACAACGATATATGGGTATAGAAAAAGATATTTATATATGATATATACATATGTATATACGAGGTAAACGATAATTACTGATTGTCAGATGCGTTGACAGAAGTCGAAGATACTCACTGTCTGTTCTTCGGAAGAAACCTTCTTGTCTCTCGCGAACGTATAGTGTACCTTCCTTTTCAAATTTCTGCGATGGCTGAGTTGCCAGTGTCATCAATTCTTGTTTATTGAACCGCATTTTATCGATAAATTTCTCTAATATAAATAACAAAAGGTATATCGACGAAGGGCAAACGTATTTTACGGGTCACCACACTATTTTCTATGTATGTACAAGTCGGATACACAAATTTCTATTTTTACACTTTTCGCGTGGGCGGCAGATAAACCATCGAAGCTTGTCTAACGAGGATAATATTTTCCTAACCTAAACTACAGGAGGATGTTAATAATAACAATCGAAATGTCATTTCTCCACGGTCTCTTGGCGGTATCTTTTGTCTATCCGCCATTATCGTACACAATTATCATCCACTTCGGTATAACTGTATATTTCAGAGCTCCTCTCCCACTTTACGTATTCATCACACATGTTTCGTGGCCTTCACAGCGCATCATTATAACGCACACTTGCGTATAGACTTGCGCCCAAAATTTTTTATTTTTGACGTAAAGGGAAAGGGCAGGTTGCTTCACGTACGAAAAGTTGGAAATCAACAGCAGATGACGGAAGGCTGTTTCATTTCGAGACTCGAGGGACAGAATGATTATTCGTGACTGAAAATCGATGTACCGCGCACTTATTTTTATTATTTTTCTCCCGCTCCCAAATTTGTTTTTTCTCACGAAAATATATATGACGTCAAAGTTGCATATACGTATTCATATTTCGTTATATATTAGACAAACAATTTCCATCTACAAAACACGTTCTTCTATAACAACATTTTGATAACATTACGAGTTTTATAACTTTTATAATGAAAAACTAATCCAAAAATGATATCAGCTTGATAATGAACAATTTTATTGTTATCCAACAGAAAAATAGCTTTAGTGATAAAAGAATAATTCTAGTATCAATATACCAGAGATGATCAACTATGGGCAGTATGATATCTATTTAACCTCCATAATTTCTTTCTTTTAGAACGTCGTTGTAGAATTCACATCGAGGTATATTACTAACTTCTTGTGCACAATTTAGTTCACGTTTTTAAAAATGTTTCTAAATGTACGCTGTTCCCCGTTCAATTGAACTAACAGAACGATTGTAAAGCATCTTTTTACTAATGGCGTCGGTACCGAGAGAGCACGAACGCCTCTAGTGACGTACCGTTGAATTAACAAACTGAAGCGCGCTCGGACCAAATTATTCAATCGTAAAAATTCAATTAATCTTGATATTTGCGAAAAATGATGGTAATTGAAAAATAATTACGTTCAATGAGCCCCTTTAGCATTGTTCAAAATAAAAAATCTGATAAATTTAGAGGACACAGGTCGTAAACAGATATAGAATAATTTTTCATATATTTTATTCAAATTTCATTATCGAATTAGACATAAGATTCGGGAAATTCGAACGTTACGTCACGTCCCGTCAGTTTTTTGTACACAGACGCAAACGTATCAACCTGAAAAAATGATGAGACATTAGAGCCGAATGGAGGAAAAAAATAACCATAAATACGAGTACGAACATCGAAAGTAACAAACCTTGTGTTCAATGTTTGTTTGCTCGTTCTTGTCCAAGTGTACTTTAATGAGTTGTTTCCCATCAAGCTTGACACGAATTCGTTTGCCGACAATCTCTACTGGATAAACAAGGTCCTCGAGAAGAGCGTCGTAAACGGCTGTGAGAGTACGGCTGCGTGGCCTCTTTTGCTTGTTCTTGGTGCGAGTCTTGCGAGTCGGCTTGGGTAAAATCTTTCTTTCTCCAACAAACATTACGTGCTTACCGGAAAATTTCTTTTCCAATTCGCGGACCAGCCTTGTTTGAATCTTTTGGAACGCCTTCAGTTTCGGCATTGGCACGTAGATTATAATGGACTGTGAAAAGAATATAGTTTGTCGCAGACATCTTTTCTACTACATCTACGTACATTGATGCTGCTCAAGTTTTACCTTTTTGTTGTTAGTTTCTAATTCCTTTGCCTTGGTTATGTAGAGTTCTCTCAATTGCGATTTGAGATCGCTGTTCATTTCCAATTCCAGCAGAGCCTGCGATATGCTGGCTTCAAACGGATCGGGCTCCGCGCCTCCGCTTTTGACGATTTTAGCGCTTGCCGAGAACATCGTCTGAAACGAAGGATACGAATTTCGATATGACAATGGCACGAAAGAGCGTACCAATATGTAGAAAAACCAGACATAATTGTCTATGAAAAATTTGGATATTAGAGTATCATGAACAGCGATTGAGGTTATGGCATACTGGTTGTTGACGTTTGTGTGATCACACTTGGACCTATCGGGATTCCAATAAATGTTGATTAAATAAACCGGATTTTTGTTGTATCGAAGGATCACTCAAGATTTTCTAGGATATTGAGCAAATACTTTCAATGGGCAATAATTAACGTTATTCAAACGAGATTTCACTTGTTCGTGACGAGAGTAGCCGTCGCAGCGAATGCCGAATGTTACAATAATCCAAGAACATCCATTTCACAGATTGGCATCGGTTAAACACAAAGAGCCAGGTTTGGAGAAAAAATTATCCTCCGCAGATTATGCCATAACGTTTTTTCCTATATTTCACCGTAATACGATTGTTTAGGCGAGAATTGATGAAAATACATACCGCGTTCGGTTAGCAATCGCGTGGAAGAGAACCACAGAAAAAATAGATCGTCAAGATATGCGTATAACCGCCGAAACTTCTCATATTCCCGTTTACGGTTATATTACCGGTATTACCCTAACGAAATCATTACCATCGGATCAAAAATTACCGAAATGAACATTATATTTAATAAATCACGGATCAATAATTATAAAAGTAACTTTCATAGTAACTGTAATTTTTCTACCTTTTAAAAGTGAAATCTCGATCAAATATGCTAGAGAAAAATGAAATACGTATATTTTACGATATTCGATACATCGGACGGTGCTGCCATACAACGGCAATTTCTCAAACTACGCCATCTTGCGGTGAACGTCACGCGCACATCCTTCTCATCGAGCGAATTGCTGGCTCGACAGCTTCGATATCCAGCCATTTCGCCGAACTGTTTTCCACCTCAACAATTTTCATATAAGGTAACTAATTTATACGATTATTCTTTCGCGTCGACTTAATATAACTAACGCAACACCGACACTTTCCATCGCATTACAATATGCACAAAAAAGCTCATCCCATGGCAATGCAACTTTTATCAAAAGTCTTTCGGCAATTTTGAGTTCGTTTCGACGATTAGGTAATAGCCGATATATATCACGTCCTCCGATACTCAAATACGCCTAAACATCATTCCACAAATTCGAACATATTTTCTACTTGTCATACGCTTATTACAACGTTTATAAAGTTAATAAGAAAACGGTAGTTTCATTTTCCATTCTTGAATCTGTCAGAAACCGACATGGCAGGCAAATTATTGGTGAGCTGCATTCGCAGCAGCCAAAAAATGCCGATCGCTCGAATGGCTGGATTTACAGACAAGATTGGAAATCGCGAAGTCCTTGGATATGGAATGAACGGCGAACCCAGTTACATCGACCATCATTGCTGGCCCATGCCAGCCATACGTTTCAAGGAAATCACACCGGATCTTCAAGTACCGCTTCAATTATTACTGTATCGCAAAGCAAAGGAACAAACAGTGAACCTGTCACGTACAAATTTTCATTGCAATAGGTCTTGAAAGAGAAGGAAAAGGGCGACTGGAAGAAACTGACCATAGAGGAGAAAAAGACTCTTTACAGAGCGAGCTTCTGTCAGACTTTCGCGGAAATGGAAGCTCCGACGGGCGAATGGAAATCCGTTATGGGTATAACTCTGCTAATAACGACGTCGGCCCTTTGGATCTACATGCTGATCAGAAAATATGGTAAAGTCATTGAAAAATCTTCGCTCGTACTTTTCTTAAAAATGATGACTTTTTTTCCAACAAACCTTTAGTGTACGAGCCGCTTCCCGAGTCCTTCAGCGAAGAAAGCCAGTTGGCTCAGTTGGATCGAATGCGCAAATTGAATATGAATCCTATTTCCGAATTCAAGAGGCAGAGGAATAAATCAACAAGCGCGTAAAATCGCGGCGCATAGTGCACTAGAAAAAGTATCGTTGTACCAGAAATTGTCCTCGACGGATAAGTACGGAATAAAACAAAAAAAACAGAAAAAAAAAAAGCTATACTCTGAAAAACAGAATCACAGACGCACTTTTTCCATTTCCCAATAATCCCAATAAACAATTCATCCTTGCGAGGGAATGAAAAATCTTGTATTCGCTTCAGGCATCTTTTATTATGAAAACGTAATCAACTATAGTTTGTACTTGAGATTATGATACAGTGTGTGTTGTATATAAATAAAGTGATATCTTACAAAGACCGCATACAGAGTATCTAATGGGCGCCAACAGTCTTTAGTAAGTTTGTACAAATTACAATAGTTTTCTATTTTTTTTTTCCTTTTTTTTCTTTTTCATTTTTTGTTTAACGTTATACATAGCAGCAATGATGAAGGTAATCAATAAAGAGCTCTCGCAATCACCCAAGAACAAACGCGCAGAAAAACTCACTCGCCCATTACGGATTTATACATTTATGTTATAAAATACGACGTAAGCTCACGTTCGAGCCTGTACAATGAGCCTCTGTATGGATGAGACGAAGGGAGAAAAAAAATACATTATATTACACGTTCAGAGTTAATGGTCAATCTTCTGCGAGTGTGTAGTATGTATATGTATATATGTATATATGGAATTACTCCATATCTGATAATGTACACGTCAAATAACTAGTGTTAATCGTTTTTTTTTTTGCGTTTTTCGTTTTTGCTTTATAGTACATAATGATGACGGACTCTTCGGCGGAGGCTGGATAAAATTGTGAGAGAAAAAAAGTACATCAACAAAAATAACGGTCGTGTCCGATGTGCTCGGAGACTCTTAAAGTGCTTACGCTCTCTTCTTCTTTCTTTGTGTTTTTCTTCTCTTTTCTTTACAATATATACATTGGGCAACTCGTTTGATTATTATTCGTACTCCTTCAGCAACATGCACTTTATTCGCCTTGCAACTTCGTCAGCCCGAGAGGATGAGATTTTTGCGCTGCGCGATCATGTCGCGCAAAGATCAATGATATTCCCTCCCGAAATAGTTGTCTCGGCAAGTAACGTTCGATTTTTTCTCACATTTTTTGCCCACTTTATCAAAGGATAAAAGTCGTGCTGACGATTTTTGTTTTTAGTTTTTTTTTTTTTCGTTTTTTTGCTTCGTCGTCGTCTTTTTTTACAAATATCCTATAATCTTATACCGAGTAGAGTATAAAGAGGAAGAAAAATGAAAAGAAAAGTGGATATCGTCGTCGTTGTCGTTATATGGCAGAGGATTTTTCGATAAACGAAACGACCTTTCTACTGGACATAAATATAGCAATAAAAAATAAAAAATAAAAAGGAAAAATAAATCACAGTAGTACTATAGAAAGAAACATTGGCGCGTAAGGACATCCTTCTTACTCTTCTTTTCTTCTCTTCTTCGCTTATTATCTTCTTCATAATTATTACTATTATTACTGGTTTTTTTTTTGACCACGCCATCATGTTCGCCGTTTGTTATTGAGCTTTTTCGTGACAACTATCCCGCTGCTCTCGCTTGAAGACGATCGAAACGAGACGCGGAGAAAGCGTGAGAGGGAAGCGTGAAAAAGATAGAGAGAGAGATAAGGAAAACCCTCTCTGTTTGTTATTCCCCGTTAAAAACATCGTTTGCTCTTTATACAACGCGATAATATTGAAATCCTTGCGTATAATCGGCAATGAGAGAAGGAGATTATCTCGCGCAGACATTATTAGGATCCGTGCGTTTCTCCATAAACTTCGTCAATTCTACACTTGTTTATGAAACAAGACGCGTTCGTTGAACACCCAACGTACCACACTCACGCTTTTCATCACCGTACGCAGTCACCGGGGCCTCGATGAGCCGGACATTTCTTTCGTTTTGCCCCTTGTACTCTCGAACCGGGACTCTGATTATTGTTATTATTACCGCTATTGTTTATCATGTTGTTATTGTTGCCACTGCCGTGGTGTGAATTCTTCGATTTGTTTTGACCCGATGCGTTGTTGTTGACGCTCCGAGAGTAATTGTTTCTCGTACTGTTGTGATGATTTACTGAGAATCGAAAGAAAAAAACGATCCGTTTTATTCTGTTCGAAATTTCGAGGATGAAAATCGTGCGATCGAAGCGAAATTGATTTCAATGGAAAAATTAAACAATCAAAGATACCAGGATCGAAAATAACATCGTGTTTTTTTCCCTACACATGCCTACTCAGTATTGGAGATTTCCCATCACTTTCTTTGCGATAGAAACGGTTCTTTCGGAACTATCATCCAATAGAAGATGAAAACGTGTTTAATGATTTTTCCCCGATACAAAAAACGTTCGTCGTTAAAATCGGTGCTTTAAATTTCTCCGATGTCAAATTGAGAAAGTGTTATTTGCAACGGTGAAAAACAGCAGTTGCTAAATCGTTCATTTGTAGATAATGCTAGTTTTCGACATTTCAGCGTTTTCTTCGAACCTTTTCCGTCATCGATTTTTTCCCCCACAAGATTGTACAAGATCGAATTAATCTTCCACGAAGAATAAAAAGATGGCTGTGGGTGGTCGGTGTAAAAATAGGCAAAATAGAAACAAATATTGATCGTCCTCTACTTTAAATTGCCGAGTGGGAACAGCGTGAAAAAATTCTCGGATTCAAGTGGCACATTCGTAAGTTGATAAAATCAGAGAGCGCCGTTGGAATCATTAACAGGAACCAAAAAAACAGTTTTTTATCCATGTAACTTGAGAAAAAGTCACATCTTTGTATTTTTAATATTCTTTACCCGTTTATTCCTGAATGCAATGATTGCAATAAAATTTCATGTAAAGCTCACGTTGACCCTGTGTGTTTTTGGAGGATCAGGCATGCTCGAGCGGTTTCGGTAAATGCGAAAAAGCGCAAAGAGTCTATGCCACATTACGACACGCGAAAACGACTCACCATGACCGCTACTCGCAGGCCTGTACGGCTTCTTCCACTGTTGCTGATGGGGCTGCTGTTGCTGCTGATTGTTACTCGCGGGACTGAACGCATGCCTCTCCGTATTTCTCTCCTCATTGGTTTTGCCGATTCCAGCACTGTTGGGCGAATTTCCGCGGCTGCATTCAGAGTCCTTTGGGAACACACGCGACGTTAATGAACGGAAACAAAATTGCGAAAACGCAAAAAGTATAGAGAAAAAAAAAAAGATTCAACAATGAGAAACACACCGTGTCGCTCGCAGGAGCGGACAGTGTCGATGCATCGGAGCTCGTTGAACTCGACAAGGAATCCATCTCAACGAGAGACAAAGGGAATGTTTCCTTTATCCATTTTCTGTACTCGATAACTTCGTCGGTCACTCTTATTATCCTTCCCAATATACTGAGAGATCAAGATGTCGATTTAGTGGAAACATCGAGGACGAAGAACCAACTTGTGAGCCGATCGTCACAAATTTTCGACAAACAACGGACAAACATAGACGTTTTACCTGACTTTACTCGCGTCGTTGATGAGAGTATTTAGCGGATTAACGGCTTGCGACAATACGTAGTAAGCCCAGTCGAAGGCATCTTTGACGTAGAGGGCTCCGTAACTACTGCGTCCTATGTCGTTGCCCGGAGTGAGGGGATCTTCGATGCAAAGTAACGACGGCCGATGTCCATCGATCATGTCTCTTTGAACCTAAGCATTTGCCGATAAATCGTCATCAATAAAATGTCAAAGAAATTTGATTTGCCTCGATGATTCGATAGTTATACATTTGTAATCATTTTTTCGATGACCCGTTTTAGAAAATCCTATCCGAAACACTGACCCATCCCATTGATCAATACTACATGTATTTGTTGAATGGATCAAGTCCTACAGAGAACGAGTCTCGTTTATATCGGAAGTCTATATTCGGAAAAATTATTTCCTGTCAATCAAATAAATTATTCAGTTAATCGATCAAAACGAATTTTACAATTATGCTATTGTTTTGTTTGAACGAAAATCTTTGTTTTTTTTTCTTTTTAGAGTTAAAGTAGGGAAGAAGTCTACGCGATAATATCTCACCTCTTCTTTGGATATGTAAGTACCACCGTCCTTTACCCTAATACCAGTTTTGACGTAATTAAAATTCCTGCCGTACAGCTCGAGAAATTCAATGAGTAAAACACCCAAGTTAGCACCGTCGCAGTAAGCGTTTTGTCGCGGATGCAACTGCAACATTTTCAACGTCGCACAATTTAGAACGATGGAGATTATCTTTGAACGTAAAAAGCGGCTGAAAAGTCTCCGAACATGGGGATTTGATAATTATAAAACTGTACGATTCGAAGGCTACAGTTAGCGAGTATCTGACGGCAGTTTACAAATTCACCCAAAACTAATTTCCGAGAAAAATTATCGCAACTACACAACATGCGGTACGTTATAATAATGTTTGCTAATTGAGAAGTTTTAAATAATGATTTGAAATTGACCATTTTTGTTTGTTTGTGCGCAACGAAACTATCAGTAAGGAAGCTTTAAAATCAAATTTGGATATTTTCATTAAATTTTCAACTTTTAACGAAAAAATTTACGATAAAGACCAATGACTGTGTAATTACCGGAATTTTTCTGACGAAATCTCGGTTTTAGGCACCACTGAACTCTCTAACTTTGTCTCGGAAATCGTACATTGCTTTTATCAATAATTCATATAGAACGGAAACTTTTCAAACCATTTTGTACACATGATAATTCGAATAATCAATGGAACAACTCACCTGTAAAAAACTAATTGTCATGAGAATCAAACTGTAAGAAGAAATCCCGCCGGTAAACACTTCGTTAAGGTCTCTCTGTAGTAGGAATTGTTTCAGTACCATGACCAGTCTGTCCAGTACAGGATACCGTCGTTTGTACGACTTAATAAAGTCTGCCGATTTAACACCATTGCTCATATTGAAACTGATGTCGACCTTGATCTCAGACTCCTTGTCCGTGAGCTTAACAATAGGCACGCTCGCCTTGTCCAATACTTTTATCGTATGCGGCTCCGCAATGTTTTGGTCCAACAAAGCTTTTTCCAACGTGCGCAAAGGAAGTTTTGCCCACATGCCTATCACGACTAGATCTATATCGCTGTTGGACAATCGACGATTGTATGAATCGAACTTGAACAAGCAAGGCGAAAACTTGAGCGAGCGCCGTGTCGAGATTGTTAATTACCTTGTAGGTAAGTAAAGACCGGTACGAAAACTCCCAAAGACTTCTACTCTCGAATTTGGCCACAGATCATAGATGACTTGTTCTATTCTCTTGATCACTCTCACTCTGAGACAATGCTCTTCGTTAGACGGACACATGTATGTGAAGAAATCTTGAATCTCTTCGTGCAATCTGTAGAATATTACACAACAAAATTAGCCTTTTCCGTTTCTCCTTTTCTTTGCATCGGAATTGAAAAAAATCGAAAGAATCACAGCTTTTTCTCCCTAGATATTCGACATTTTGTTTACGAAGCATTGTAGAAGCTTTTTGCTATACTTTAGTAACTCCTGGGTTAACTTTGTGATTCTTCCGATGTTTTTTCTGTGCATGAGAGAGCTATGCAATGGATGTTGACTTTTTTATTGAATGAAAATTCGTGAAAAATTCATACAGCTTTGACCTGAGCCTGGATCATGAATATTCAAGGCAAGGAGGGACATTTTTGGGTGGTCATATTTCATTTTCTTGATTCGATCTTTTCCCACGAGATGCTGAATTGCCATTTCTTTGATTGAAAGAGTTAGCATACGCAATGGAAATTTTTTTTATCGAATTTCTGTTACTTGATTTTGGAGAAAGAGGTACGACATTTTTTTGTCACGCGATACAATGTACTGGCGGTAAGTAGATGTAAGTATCGGTAGGTGTAACGTTAATTATTCAGCGTACAATATTTTTCGTGTCATATCATGCTACGATAGTACATAGACGATCCCGTCCAATTCCAAAAAATGACTACGAAGTTTCAGGATTGATACTCGAGACATGTGACATACCTAACCTATAAATTGTCACACCTAAAGTCTCTCGATAACGCGTTCGTTTCGCATTTCGTAAGGAAAAAAGAGGGTATTGGCGAAAACGCGTATTCACATTTGAATGTGCGAATTGTGGTATTATCGAGAAACCCGGAAATGGATTAACGGACGGGAACGTGATAGATAATCGCACGCGCTAGGTGGCGAAGCAGTTGGGCGGATGGAATTTTCGAGAAACGAGGGAAATGGTGACTTTGTTACGTTAAGCAGAAAATGAATAAAATTTATGAAATATCACTATAATCGTATGATAGAGTGAATAGACGTGGATATGTTTAATTAATGCGATGACTTACCCAATTATTCCTCTGGGATAATGCTTGTTCGGTATACGCCAGGGACAACCTCCGTACTCGCCGATCAGAACATCGTGATTATAGTTCATGCCGAATGTACTAGCACGGTTATCACCTTTCCTACGGGATGGATTGTAATAATTGTTGCAGGTATTGTGTTGTACAATAGGCCGTTGCTGCTGATTCGATGTTCTATCGTGCTCACCACCACCGCCGCCACCAACACCAACACCAACACCACCGCCACCATTACCACCTAGACGATTGTTCATAGGATCGAGTGGCAGATAGTCTTTATTGCCCATAACGCCGCCGCCAAAATTATCGTGCTTGAGTGTCAAGATATCGAGACCTTTCTCAGCCTCCCAAATCTGTAACCACAAGTCTTTAGCGGGGCCAAACTGCTCCGGTTGATCCCAACCGATCGTAGGATCCATCAAACGGCTTCGGGGCCGGCCCACACACTCTCGATCTCGCGCGGCCTCTGCCTTTCACACTTTCCGCCGCTTCTCTCTCCCTCTTGCCAACTCCCTCCCCTTTATATCTTTATCGCACTTTTCTGGATTCACGTTTATGACTCTGAGATTGAGGTTTAATTGACAAAATGACGAAATTATTACCGTTAAGCTTTCTGTGACTTCACCGCGAATGTACACGCGCGATAATCGTGCATACAGGTTGCACCAACGCGCAGCACACACACGCGCAAATACGTACACACGTGTACAATATGCGCATATATACACTTTTATATTCGCGACAGATGTCGCTCCAGTTTAACGGAGAATTTAGTAGATGGGGGCGGCATCTTCAGTCATGTGAAATTGGCTGGTCAATTTTGATTGTTCGCAATTGTATATCATTAGAAAGTTTTTCAAACAATTCCAATCGATTGTCACAAGCTAGGAATATGATGCTTTTTCAATTTTTTCGTCGCAGAATAGGAACAAAAAAAATTAATCAATAATTATAAAGAAATTCTGTTAATCATGAAGCAATTCCAGTATTCTAGAAAAATACATCTTCCGCATGTCAGTTAAATTTAATTGAATCATATGCGTGAGATGGAAAAATATATGTACAGTCTTTCTCTTCGTTTTCTCCCGACAGAGTTGGTATGTTGTTATGATAATCAAACCTTGACCACCTTGACGATACATATAACAACATAGACGTCATTAGAGAATCGAGGAGAATTGAATCAACGAAAACTTTGTGATGTGTTTACCCACTGACATACGTTAATTTCAGATTATATTTACTATAAAAAAGAGCTATACCGAAGGATAGAATACATACGAATGGGAAGCATTTAGTCTTTGCCTTTGTGCTACTGGTGACAAACACGCTGAATTGCATTTTATCAGGTTTTTTTCGTTACACATAAGTAAAAAGCCATAAAATTAATTTTTACCATCTATAAATCTGCGAAAACCGTCGAAAAGTTGAACTCGGAAAATGTAAATCTGTGGGACGTGATTTTAGACACGGAGATCGAGACCCACTGAAAGTGTCGTATCAACGGTGGCGCTGTCGTCGCAAATGACCGGGCTTTCAAAATTGTAGTTTTGAAGATTCGAGAACAAATGGAGCTCTCATTATCAAAGACGTAAATTATAACGATTGTCTTTATGAATTTTAACACGATTGAAGCCTAGCCCTTTCACACTACTAGTTTAGCACGAAAAATGATATAATCGGTCAATGGTGCATCATTTAAATTTCCCGCCACTAGGGTAGATTTTCATCAATACATATAATGACAAAGGATTTAATACATATTCGTTTACAAAACAGATAATTCACAAGAGTTTTTTTGAATATATGCAAGATAATTCGTCACAATTTTCCATCTGTAACACTTTTGAGGAAAAAAGGAAAAGCAAGGGAAATATTCGTATACACACACAACATACACGCACACACATATATATATATAGTTAGTGTAAGTTTTCTCGGGTGAGTGAGCGCAGTCGCGGATTTCTACGTCCGTAACACGTCCAAGCAGACCGCCAGGGGCCGATCACGTATGTGACATGGCGTCCGGGTAGTAAGAAAGTTGACTGTTAAATAAGCGTTAATGTTGTTTTTATGACATTGACCAAGCTCAAAGGAAATCCCGGAGGGCGCGAATTTACCACAGACACCGGCATTGATGGTAATGCATGCGAGGAAACCACAAAGGATCAGCGATGGGTAGGGTTTTCCGACAATCAAAAGAGGAAAAAAAACGAAAAGATATAGAAGTTCCCTCCGTGCTAAATCCCCTGACACCCGACCAACCTCGCATACATACACATACACACTTCACCATCTTCGTATCCGTCTTCTTCGTCGTTCTCATCATCCTCGTCCCCGTCTTTGTCAAACTGAAATCTTCATTTCCGTTCAACGTTTCATCCTATCTTTCCGTACGTTCGCCAGTCCGCCAGCCTTAAAATCACTATAACACCGCGAAATCCACAATTGCACACACCAAAAACTCTCGCTCCGTCTCTCTCACGATCACTCGTTTGCTCTCTCGTCTCTCGCCTCTTTCTCCTCCGTTCGATTATTTTTCCCTTGTGAGAAAAAGTCTTTTCCGTTTCGATCTTCTCTACCTCATCATTTCTCGCCACGAATTCCACGAATTAATCGTTTTTACTGCCTTATGATTTCAGGTACTTCGAAAAGCATCAGGCCCATCCCTATCAGGTAAATATATCGAAATCGTTCATCCGGAAATCGCGGAATAAGAGGAAAGGGAGAGTTACCATTTTTTTCGACCTACAATCGCTTTTTTTTCATTCTACACCGGATATTCACACGGTTTTTCGATAAAATCTCCAAAACGAGCTTTATAACATTTGATTGCATCACAACTGTCCATTTCCTTCTCGCTGTGTTAAACGAATTTCCTCATCAGCAAAGCATAAACAATTTTCTCATCAGGGACTGGTACTTTTCTTTCCTCTGTTTATTATCGACCTTATTCCCTATGAAATGTGTTTAGGGTAAACTTTCCATGTATACAAGTACATGTACAATGTACATCTCAATTCCTTGTTGTGTTTTCTGAAGTTGTCTTGATTCCTCCATCGTCGTGCTGCCGAAATGAGAAATAAAGGCTCCTCTCGATCCATTCAACTTTCTTTGTCGGCGTAACATCCTAACAAACGTTTTTTTTACATTTTTCTTCATTGAGTCATTGAAACAAAAACTGAATCGAGAAAATAACTAAAGGCAACACTTAACTGGCAAAGCAAACATCATTCCGGCACATGCTAGATACAATAACAAGTCGAATGACTCTCGAGTACAAATAATCTCCGTGTTTCAAGCAGTTTTTTTCCCGAAATCTTTGCTTTCTACGTTATTTCATGGGGCTTGGCAGCTATAACCTCAATCCTGCAAAAAATCAATAGCAAACTGTGTCACAGACCCTGCACAGATTATTCGATAAATTATGGTAAATTACCATTGTGGTATATCAGAGAATGCGTTTACTAATAACATTGTACACGTCTTGCTGATTTTTGGATGGTTTTGAATGGTTTTCAAATTCCAGAACGCAAAATACAACAGTTCTAAGGGTGGCTATACCTCAGCGGCAGCATCGGCGGACGGTCGGTACGAGGGTCGGATGCGAGACTCGCCAAATGGCAACTCTTACAGTCCAGCGGGAGGCTTGGGAATGGGCATGGGAGCAGAGCGAGATAGCCCTCGCAGCTACGCAGCCAAACCACTATACAAGAAGGAGAGAGAAAACAGAGACTACAAGTTATCCTCCTCTAGGGACAAGTATTCCGGTGAATATCACTTTTTGTTCGCTTTATTTGTTTCGACTACAATCTCGAATGTATCTCTCACAAGAATTTCAATAAGAAACGGAAACAAGTTCCACCATCGAGACCGTTATATTACCATTTTTTGCCGTACAATAACCATATTACTTGGGCTAAAAAATGTTTCCCATAAAAGTCTCCATCGTTCTTACCACATTTGCAAAAAGTAATTATCGAATTTTACATACTTTTTTACTTATCGAGTCTTTTCCCGGATTTTGTATCCACGTATGAAAATGGGGTCACGATAAAACGGGACTAAACCGCCAAAGACTCGAATAAACACGATCATTGCAAAAAAACCCGACTTGACGCGATTTCCATTAATTTTCCTCCAATTCTTGAGAACTCTAAGATGAATGAATTTTTTTCGAGGCTGCTGTGATGTTTCGATGATTGTCGAATTGTCGTGTTCTCTCTCATTTTCATACAGATTGTGCGCGATCTCCAAAGGACAAAAGAAGTCGCGAAAGCAGGGATTCGGAGCACAGGACCAATCATGATAGGAGCAGCATCGAGGTAAGATTGGAAATATATTAAAGAAAATCAATCAATCCACACGTATTTGCAATTAGATCAATAAATCACGAGTTCGTACTGTCGGAATACTACGAAAGTACGACGTTGAATTCTATATTTTTAGTAACATTGGTCTTGAAGAAAAAAGTTGGTAAAAAAAACATTGCTAAAATGGCGAATTATCATCGTAGCCCAACAACGTTAATTTTAATCCGTTATTACGCATGAATTCACATAAATTACGAATGGCTCGCCATACAAATCGATCGAGTACAAAGTTCTCTCCATAAAATCATAATGTGACCGAAGCTTTATTATCCCGAAAACGTGGATGACGCGCGTCTCAATGGGTGTCCGGATAACACAAGACTAATGGACTGGTTTCCCTAATTAACGCGTATATTCGTGCTGACCGTTTGAAAAATGAAAAATGTCAATATACGCGATGTATTATTACACCTCTTACGCTTTGCCAGATTTTACATCCAATAAAATTATCATCAAATTCGTCGAGGGAATCGTCGTCGCAGAGAAAACCAGCACACAATTCCTGTCAACAGGTGCGTAATCACGAGACCTCGACGATCGATATTCCCGTGTAAATCGAAACAAATATTTTTGTAATCTCGTCTGCTTTTTCTCTTCGACTTGATCCCTAATCGAAAGCGACAGTTTCCGATATTCTCATCAGCATCATTTACCCCGAAAGATGATGTTAAGAAAAAAGACAGCAAATGAAAGAGAAAATAAATTTTGGAAAGAATAGTATCGTCCTGCCCTTCCCGACGATTCAATTATCTCGGAAATTTTAGAACGATATGTTTAGGACAAGCGCGGCGATGAGCGAGGCGGCGGCGGCGGCGGAGGCGGGGGAGGGGGAGGAGGCGTCGGTAGTGGCGGCGGCGGTGGTGCCATGGAAAGGACAGCAAGGTTCGGCGACTGGTCAGAGCACATGAGCTCGTCGGGCAAGAAGTATTACTACAACTGCAAGACCGAAGTCTCACAGTGGGAAAAACCACGCGAATGGATAGTCAGGGTGGACAATAGACAACGTCAATCCAATGACTATTCTTCTTCCAGGTCAAGTGAGTATCGAAACTTTGTTTTTTTTATCCCACCGTTGCGGTATGCGTATGCGAATGTCTTTTCAGATTTCGCAATGTCGATAACGATGTAGATCACGTCCAATATGAAATGCGTCAGATTTCCAGTCGGACAATTTTCCGCTCAATACGAACGGTTTTCGCTATTTTTTGTGGTAGGTCATGATAAACATTCCAACTCGCGATCAAATAGCAGTAGCAATGCTCGCGACAGTGGCAAATCTTCGCGACAAACGTCATCGGACAAACGCGAGTATTGGGGCTCGTGCAGCGGTAGCAGCGGTGGCAGCAGCAGAGAAGAGATATCAGCGCGCGAACGAGAACGCGAGAAAGATCGCGCTGACAGAGAACGCGAGAGAGAAAGAGAATCGTGCAGAGAGGAAATGGGAGTCGAACGTCAGGCGCAGGACATGGATATTTCACCAGGTGACTCGACGCCTACCTCGGAAACGCAAACATCGAGCGCTCACGATCCACTGCCACAAGGACCCGTCCTTCTCGCTACTGGTAAGAAATCCATTTTGTTTTTTCATATTTACGCTCGTTATTCATTCGTCCTGCTCTTAAACAGTCGATTGATGAAAATCGACAAATAATCGTTTTCGTTGTAGCACCCTAATATTCGTTGTAAAAGTCCGTAATTTTGAAAACTATTTTTTATCAAATTCTCTCTATTCGAACGACACGTTTACCTACCATTTTCGAAACATTTCTGCTAGCTTTTTATGCATTAAATACGAAAACACAATGTCTCATCGGGTAACCCGACGTTGCGTCTCTTAATGATTTATCTTAATAACGAATCGTACCCCGCGGAACGTCGGAAAGTAGTCATCTTTCGTGCATTCATTATTTTTTTTCACAATTTGTTTACCGTCTACTTTTTCTCTACGTACAGCAGTTGAGTATGTTCCCACGATATCGTATTGTTTTTGAACGTGCAGCGTGTCTTTTTTTTTCTTCTTCAATAACGAAGACTCGCGCGATGATTGCAGGTTTTTCGAAAACTCATTCGTAAAGTTTCTTTAAAAAAAAAAATACAAACGTTTGTTACACAGCGTTACCACGTTTAACGTCACATCCACCTTCGACCCCGCAAACACCCGGAAAACTTGGCTCACCGACGCAACAGCAATCCGTGAACAGCAACGCTCCTGGACCACCGGTATCTCTCGCCAGTTTGCCCAGACTTATATCTCAAATAACCGGTAGCAAGGAACAAGCGGATATAACGCCACAAAAGGCGCTTCAGACTATACAGACAGCGATTTACCTGTCGCGACAAGTGAGCTTGTCATACTTTGAAATTTACAAAATTCCATTCCGATGCGAATACCAACTGTGATACCTTCTAGAAATTCCCGTGAAAAAAAGGAAGAAAATATAACGAGGCACGTTGATTTCTAGCAATCGAGCACCGGCGTTGACCGAAGTAGCGCCAGCGGTGATGTTATGGCGCCGCTCAAAGTCGACACGAGCGGTAACGTGGCCAACGAAGGCCCACCGACTCCGACTCATTCGGAAACTCAGGATTGCATAGATGCCCGAAAATGTGAATATAACCTTTTCTTTCGCTTTTATATAATAGATTTTACAATCGACTGTTGATTTTTTACAAAAACTAATCGTTTATTTCGCTATATTTTCTTCGCTCCGCCGTGACATGCCTCCCCGCTCCTCCCCACAGTGACAAGTCCCGTCGGAGGAAATACGATTGTTCAAGGTGTAAGCTCGTTGCAAGGACTGAGTAGTTTGGGATCTCTGGGTAGCCTCGGAAATGGCGGTGGTCTTCAAGCTCTGTCGAGAGTTCAACCGCCTCTGACGCCTTCCCTCACGCCCTCTCTCGCTAATCATTATCGTGAAGATTTGACGCAACACGTGCGCGCTTTCCCCGCGGATATTCTGGAAAAGCAGGTGTGTCTCTTCGCTCCACGATCTTCGCTACAGCAGCAAAAATCAATGCCGATTTATTTTATACGATACCCCTGTTTGTTTCTTCGAAAAAAAACTAGGCTCAAAAACTCAGCGAAGAAGCACACACAATGGGCAGTTTACAGTGTACGCGAGTATCAGCCGAGCTCAAGACTGCACGATCGATCGTGAGGTTGACTGAAATTCAAGCGACGCTACAGGAACAAAGGTGCGTTTTTCTTTCAAACCTTCTCCCCGTACTCTGCAAGTAAAAACCCCCCAAAAAAAAAAAATGCGCCTAAACTTTTTCATCGTCGTTCCTCGAATGTTTCAGGATATTATTCCTCCGTCAGCAGATACAAACGCTGGAGGAGCTGAAATCCCAAAATTCCTTCATGTCAGACGATTCTTAGTGTAGGGACTTTATAAAGTAATAATAATAATAATAATTACGAAACCTATAATTAAATCATGAAGAAGAAGAAGAAAAAAACGAAACAAAACTAAAAAAAAAGCACGAATGAGAGAAAAGGGAGGAAAAAATAAAACATAATTAATAATATTCTCATTAATATTGAATAATTAAGATGTACCTAAATTATAATATCATTATAGAAGAGATAAGAATAGTGAATGATTGTTCGGGCTACTCAGAGAGGTTGGGCTGCTTCGCTTGTCAGTCAATGAGTCTTATTATTATTATTATTATTATTATATTGAATTAGTAAAAAAAAAAAGAAAGGAAAAGAAAACACCTCTCTGGGAAGCACACGAGGCCTAGACCCGAGGAAATAACAAAAAAAAAACGAAATATCTCGCACACCCACGGAACGTTGAGAGAACGATATAAACCGGAGACAAAGTGAAGGAAAAAAGAAAGCATACAAAAATGATACACGGGGAGAGGAAAAAACGATCGACGATTGTCGGCTGTACAGGGGACACAGCTAATAAGACGAATTGTATATCTGAGAGAGAGAATTGTATATCTGAATTGTCCACCATTGTCGTGTATTACCTATGTTGTACGTGTCAATGTTTCATATCCCCCCCCCCCCCGCCCCCGCCCCTCAAGTTTAAGCGGCATTTTAACTAGTTAAAATACACACTTTTTGTTGTAAATCTCGGAATAAAAAAGAAAGAAAATACGTGCCGCCAGCGGTAAACGCGCAGATTAACTTTTGTTGATTCCTCTTCCCTTTGCCCCTCTATTCTGAATCGTAATTGTAACACTTTGCGATTAATCGTATACATTTTCTGCTGCATTGATGTTCGACGTGCAAAAAGATGTTGAATGTTATCGCGATGAATATCAAGGGCTGTTACTCGGTCAATGACGAACAAAAAATTGCTGAATTTTATTTTGAAGTACACATTTGATGTTCAGGAAATTCGTGGGAATAGTTTTTGATAAAGCGGTAGGGGGAGAAAATAATCGAGGAAGATATGATTACTTTAGTTTGGTATCGGACAAAAAATACATGATTATTTTGGACAATTTATCCGAAGGCGATTACATCTTCACTGTAATCGTTCACATTATCGATATCCGTAATGCATTTCTTTTTCTTTAGGTATTATTTGGTGAGAATTTTTTGGCAAAGCCACTTCTCTTGTTTCTCGATTCTCGTACAGCTGTACTTTGCTTTTTATTCGTTTGTTGGCTCGCGAGATTTTTAATTGTTTTTTATTTGCGATTGGAGCTTGCTCCGCAATGTTTATAAGGGACATGGTTACGGAATTCTTTGGTTCAGATCGTCGCAACGCTATTTATCGTCTTTATATGTGTACATATATGTATTGGATGATATATACACAAATATGTATCGTTCGCCTTTTATCTAGCTAGCTTCCTCTGTAAAATCACCCAAATCGAAAGAAAGTTAAGTTTCAGACGCGTACACCCTTCTTTGTTATGTGTTTTTGTGTTCAGCATCATCGTCCTTAGGCGCACAATCAGGGTAATTAAATGACGCGTGACGTAACAAAATTAACAATAAATTAGACATTGAGAGTGTTTGCGTCATCATTGAACGAGAATTGGATGAATTTCGATGTAATTGAAGGTGAAAGCAACTATGAGTAACAACCTGCGGTAAAAGTGGAAGTAAAAAAATAACGATTTTTTTGGTTCAAAAGCTTTCGAGTTTCACCTGTACACGTAAAAAAAAAAACCGAAAAACTGTATATATAAAACTCGGATTGAAGAGCGCCTACGTTGTATAGAATAAGTGTACGACGATCAGTTTCCGCTGATACGTTTTTTTTTTATGTTAAACCATTCGTGCGTGTTCGATTTTATAAGAAAATAATGAAATTGAAATCGATTGACGTTTATCGCCGTTATAACAAAAGTAGACGTTTCTGTAGCCTTGACATAAAGACCTAGAGGTTGATTGAAAATAAAAATAATTATTATATCTACACGTTGGAAATGTAAGGTAATATTATTTCGCAATTCTATATAAAAAGAATTTTGATTAGTGTCAACGAGAGAAAAGCTCGGATATTCAAAGTTATTTTTGACTCATCGAAATACTTTTTGTTTTCACGACTTGTCATTATTTTGTGATGAAATCATTTTTTTATGGACTCTCCTTTTTCACAATGTTTAAGTTATATTGGGCATCATACTACGTTCAGCAGAAACAAAATTGGTACAAATGACTTTTCCACCAATGAGCATCTTTGATTTCACTGCTCAAGTGTTTTTCAAATTTAAAATAAATATACTCAACGTAGTGCGAATGTACGTGGGTAAGCAACTTTATCATGATGCATATATTTGCATCATCCTTGAAAAAAAAAAAACTCAAACTTTATTCAAGGTTTTGTCATAGTTCCCAGCGCAATAATATCCATTCGATTTTTCACCTTATCAGTTGCCGTTTCGTCTTCATTAACCCAGTGTCAGTCATTGAATTCATTTCGTAATAAAGCGTTTTGTGGGCGTCATTTGTGTCAAACTTTTTCGGTATCGTTTGTGAATTCTAGACTACAGACCGTTAAAAATCTCCCGATATATTTTGCAAGATTTTCAACGTAGTCGCTCTGCTCATTCTTCGATCTCGATTAATTTATTAACGATACATATAAAATCGGAAAAAAATAGTTTGTACATTTAAAATCCGGCGAATCCAAGATTAAATAAAACTTGTTTTTTTTTCTCTCAAACTCGATGTATTAGAAAAAGAGGTAGAGCAAAAAAGGAAGATCGATTTTAAATACAGTTTGCGAGGAACAATGCGTAACTGCGTGTGCGGAAATAAATATTTCGTGCACTTTGAATATATTTGTTGGAAAATTCAAACTGTCGTATTCACAAAATTAAGACGTAGTTTAATGTACAATATAACATTCAACATCATTTGAAGAGCCTTTTTTTGTTCTCAAAATGACTCGGAAAAATTGTTCTACATAAATTCAAATCGATCTTTCGGCTGTTTTTCGAATTTGTTTTTCGACGATCAGAACTATGCGATCTGGAAAGTATCTTTTTTTCTCGTGACCACATTTTGACGTGATGCAAAAATAGCTAACGAATCCGATTGAAAAAAAAATTTCATTATTTCACCACGGTAATGCAAATAGTGTCAAACTTCGGAAACTTAGGAATTCTCGATCTGACGTTTCATTGCAATAAATTTCATTCGATTAAAACGACTAGAAATTGAAATAATTCATCGTTAAGACTTCAGGATCACAAGTCGTGCAAAAATGTTGTTAGATTTTTCTTTCCGTCATATTAAATTTAGTTCCCCATTTAAGGCATTAACGCGCATTATTATACGTGTACGTCATTTATAGCATGTGTGTACATATGTATATATATTTTTTAAAAATCGTAGGTGGAGATTCAGGTAGTAGAAAAAAAATATCCATGAAACAATTCCGATATACGTTTTTTTTTCTTTTACCTCCACACTCGTCAACATTTTCTCCTCCAAATTCACAGTAGGTTTAATTTTCCACAGTAGTCTGGATGTTTTTTTTTCTTACGTACCCGGTTCATTTTTTTTGTTCATTCTTGTTGTTTAAGGCCATATACACGAGAGATATTTCGTACAAAAAAGTTTCTGCCTCTCGGGCAGTGATCGATTCGAAGTACATTTCATTATTTGGGACGATTTTTCTTTTTAATCGTCGATGAATAAATCTCGTCGTCGAACATCGTACTCTCATACCCACAGGCAATGCTTTGGACAGACAATGTTGACGGTTTTGAAACAGTAACAATGTCGTATTAAGCACGACACAAGATTCGAGAAGAATTGCAAAAAAAAAAGAAAAATGTAATCAATGTATTTGTCGGTCCGCACGTCACATTATTTTATTTTCTTCCGTTTTGGCTGTTTAACCTTTTTTTTTTCTCTCATCTTCTCAATATCGAGGACCATACTAGTATAGAGGTATTTAATACATAACACAACTAGTCTATGCTAAATCTTAAACAATAATTAATAATCGTAATAACGCTTCGAGGCTTCGATCTTTCGGTCTGTAGATCTCGTCACGCGAGCCAAAATTGCCCAACTATGTACCTTTTGTCTTTTACTACATAGAAGCTGAAGGGTGGTTCCATGGGAAAAAAAAAAGAATTTCATCATCTCCGAAGTATCCAGTATCTTCGGAGGGTGAATTCGGAAATAACGTGAGCCATCGATTATCGCTGTATCGAGACGGGCGTTATTCGAATGAAAAGAAAAACATTGCAATAATGTTAGAAACAATTCTTCTTGTGATACACGTTGTCTAGTATTCGAAAAAAAAAAAAAAAATTATGATATTAAAACTTTGACTATAATATTTGACATTCTATCAAACAATTATTATAACCATAATTTTTTTTTTTTCGTTAAAATTTGTTTTCATAGAAACAACGTCCATCTCTTCGGAGTACAGGCTGTTTCACGGTTAATACTTTCGACTGGTCGAATTGAACAAAATGAGTTTTAAAAAATCGGGGATTCGAGAAATGAAGAATCGTTACAACAAAGACAGGAGCGTAAAGAAAAATAATATATATATATGTATATTCTCGAAGCCCCAGGATCGTCGGTTCCGATGATTGCGATTTTTTTTTTTTGTAGAATCGCTCGCAAAAGAATGTCCGTAATTTCATTATCTCAACTGCTTTTTTTACGTCGAATTTCCAGTTTGTTTCATCACTGATCCTTCGTATTGTTTAGTTTGTTGTTTTTATTATCGTTCATCAGTAAGTATTGATAAAACACGCAACATTATCGTACTTAAGAGCTAACAAAAAAAATGGCATTCAGTATTTTTCTCTTATAGAATTATTCTTCATTCGTTTTGTTTATAAAAAAAATAGAAAATTTCGACTACTCAATGTAAACCGACTGGGTAATCGTGCCTTCTTTGTACTATCCCGAATGCCATTTTTATGTATCTTTACATTATTCGTGTGTGTTTTTGTGTATAGGATTACGTTTTTTTCAACTGTTTTTTTTTCCATTTTCCTCTTTTATTAAGCATTTTTCAGTAAGCCCCGTGTAACGAGACTCAACTAAAAATATAATATTACAATTTTTTTTTTCTCGTTTCGAAATTATTTTCATGTTCTCCTCGTATTAATGTGTTTAATGTTTTGCTTGTTTTTTTTTTCATTTCATTAATCCTACAGCGATGATTTATCGCCAAATTAAAGCCGTTTCACGACCCTCGCAACAATTACGAATATAAGCTCTCGATAATTCACATCTTTGTGTTATTTTCTTCATCCCGTCGCGACTTATTCAGAATTAGTTACAATGATTTTCAAATAAAAACCATTTCTCATATATTGCATCGATACACATCAACTTTGTACAGCGTACACTTGGAAATTCAGCTTAATTGCGAATGATTTGCGCGAACTCGGACGAACGATCGGACATTGCTCTGACAATTGAAAATAAAAGAAGAAAAAAATGAAAAAAATGTGACAGAGATTGGTAATTGAAACTAGCGATGTTGATTCGTGTTGCATCAATCATCTTGCCGTAGCTTCCTCTCGTTCGTCGTCTCTCATGACGTATTTGTCGCGAGTCCAGTGAAGAGGCGTTTTTTTTTTATACTTACCTGAACTTTTCTTTCGCAGCTTTTGCAGCAAGCTTCCTCAACGTTTCTTTATCTTTTCCGCTGACCGCAATGGATATTTAACTGAAATTTCGCTGTTGTGTAGCCACCTTAAGGAAGCATAAACCTCGGGCCTTTTTGAACTGGCATCGTTGTCGAATACTATTACCACTCTTCAAACTCGAAAACTTTTTCTCTTCCGGTTTCTCGCGCTCTCTCTCTCTCCCGCTCTCATCCTTTCTTTCTCTTTAACGGACCGTCTTTGATTTAATTCATTACTATTGTATATAATTTAAACGATTAATAATTTACAGTTCTTTTGCGTTGACGAACACAAGCGTTCTCGAGATGGCAGTCCATTATTATTTTTTTTTGGTCAATTACATTTTTTCATCCGTACTACCGCGTGTTTTTTCCCCTCTCGCTCTGACTATGTTACACAAATGCCTGGCATTCCAATCGAAATCACCATAACCTAATCACCACTGACGTACCGTCGTCGTCGTCGTCGTCGTCGTCGTCGTCGTCGTCGTCGTCGTCGTCAGTTTTTTTTTCCGTATTGTCCAATGTATATTTTCGTCTCGTTCTTATGGTAAAAGTTTTCACGTTGACCTATTCTTCTTGTCCGCGAACGGCGATTCCTCAACGACGCACGATTGAATGAGCAATATGAAAGTTTTTTTCCTTTCCTGTGCTTTTGGGAGCTCAATTACGCGTCGCGCACTTTTGGCTTCACCGCTTATCGCTGTTGCATTCTTCTCACGGCTTTTTTTATCCTCCTCGCTGCCACTGGTTGTGGTGTTGCACTGAGAGTAAAGGGGGGCGAAAAAAACGTGTCACATTGATGCGTAAAATGATGCGGCGAATCTAGTTGCACAATTTAACTTTCAACAAAAGCCATCGGCGTTCGTTATCGTAAACTCATTTGTACTCTTTTACGTGTATTCCTATGGCTTGTCAAATATCTTTTTGTTTTCAAGTTTTGTCTAGTGTGAAATTTCGTTGAGAAAAAATGGTCGATTCAGCGAAGAATAATAAATTTGTCGAAACAATTTGATGATCATTGCACAGATATCGGTTATCGCTTTTCGGTACTTACTTGAAGGCTGTCGGTGCTGTGCCACCGGTAAAATTGAACGAGGGTCGTGTATTTGGATCAAAGGCGATGGTTGGTGAAGGAGAGGGCGCGTTAAAGTTGAAACCACCGGATGGAGGAGCTGCCGGCTGTGCCTTTGAAGATAGAAGTATGATTAGTTTTTTTTTCAACAACGCAGTTTCTTGAATCGATCGTCAATAATGTTTCTTTTAATTTCATAATCACAGAGAGATTTCTCGGAGAGTTTTCTCCAATTACACCAACCATTCCTCCGCTGAAATTGAAACCTCCAGAGATCGTCGATGACGGAGCAGCTCCGAAGCTGAAACCCGTCGAAGAAGTAGTCGCGTTCGTGGCAAAAGCAGCAGGAGCTGGAGTTTGCTGGCCCATTCCTGCTGAGACTCCTTGTGTTCCGAATATGTTCGGAATCGCTGCCGAAGTTTGTCCGAAAGCCGGAGGATCTTGCTTCGAACTTGGAGCGTTGAAGGTAAAAGGTGACGACGAAGGATTCGTCACCGTTGACGCTGGTGTGCCAAAAGTACCGGTATTCGTGCCGTTGTTGCCGAAACACTCGCCGGCATTCGGCTGTGAATTATTACCGGCGTTGCCGAATGAGAAAATTGTCTTTCGTGCCGAGCTCGCGGCGTCTCCGTTATCAGCGCCGAAAGAGTACGTTCCTGAGGTTGATTGATTGGATGTTATTTGTTGATTGTTGGCCCCTCCGAAGGTAAAGAGGCCCTGATTACCGGCTGATACTGGATTGACATTCGATTTTCCAGCCGAAGCAAATATGTTCGAGGTCGCGACGGTGCTGCCACTGCCGAAACTCGGAGTCGCCGTGTTGCCGCCGAAAACTGGTGCACTCGAATTTCCAAATACCGATTGCGCGGTGCCGCACGTACTTACACCGAAAGCCGACGATGCGGGAACAGAATTGAACATCGTATTGCCGGATACCTGCTTGTCGTTTGAACCAAATGCGGGTGGTAATTTGTTGTCGGGATTACCGAAAATTTGATTCTTCTTTTCCATCGCCGCGCCGAATACAGGTGTCTTGTTATCGCACGAAACGCCGAAAAACGTTGATTTTAGCTTTTCGGGGGCTGCGAAGGATATTTTGACATCGGCGGCTGGTGTATCAGCGAGAACCGTCGAGGGCGATGAATTCTGAATTCCGAATCCCGTCGACGGGGTTACGGAGTTGTGAATACCGAAATTGGACGCTATTGGCTTATTAGTGTTTTCCGTCGGAGCTGAATTTGCTCCGAGACTGGCTGAAGTTCCGATAATCGAGAAAGAGGACGTTGAAGGTGGAATCGAAGTTTGTCCAAAATTCGGCGTGATCGAAGACGTTTGCGGAGACGCCATTTTCGGATTGAGGTCTGAGAACGTAAACGGCGTACGAGCCGGAGCCGAAGCATTTGCACTCGGGCTTGTCACGGACGACGAAACCGGCGTTTCCGTTTGCGTCACTGTTGTATTCTTCGTCTCGTTATTCGTCATTGTCTGAGACGTTTTGCCGAAAATCGAAGGTTTTTCACTCGTTTGCACTTCGAATTTCGATTTACCATCGTTCGATGGATTCTCATGGGATTTCGGTACACCGAAGACAAAAGGAACTTTGTCAGAGTCACTTTTCGTCACAAGCCCCGCGTCTTCTTTCTTCGATTCCTGGGCGATGGATTCCGGCCTGTCGTTCGCCGATTTCGGGAAACCAAATTGAAAAGGCGTCGTGTCTTTCTTCTGCTCGCACGAGGGTTTGCCAGATTCCGTTGAAAACTCGTTGCTTCTGTTCGTTTCGATCTTTGCGTTGTTGTCCTTGGGAGATTTGGGCGATGCAAAGACAAATCCACCGGTCGATACCGTTGACGCCTTCGCGGAAGTCTCGCTCGCATCCGGCTGTTTCGGGATACCGAATGTGAATTGTCCAGGTTCGACGTTGGTCTGTGCTGTTTTAGCGCCAAAGTCAAAGCCATTTGTCACTTTCGAGCTCGGAGACCATTTCGTTTTGACTTCGGCTTTGTCGATCCCGAATTTGAAACCTTGATTTTGCGCCGGTACACCGAAGGAAAATTGCGACGTGGACGTTTGTGACTTTGGCGCGGCGCCGGGTTTCAACGCGTTACAAGCTACGCACTCGTTCGCGTCGGACTTATTTTGCAACATGCACGAGTCGCACGACCAGCTACCTTCCGGTTTCTTGAATTGATCTCCCCAACCTGGCTGGATGCTGGCCCGTGGCGTTGAATCTTTTTCATTATTCGCCGTAACTCCGGGTTTTGGATTCGAACAGCAGACACAGGTATTCGCAGTGTCCGCATTTCGCACCAAACACGAGGAACATTCCCAAGTATTCGCCGCTCGTTTAAATTTATCCATTACCGTTGTTGCATTTTCGAACCCGGTTTCCTTCGTACTGGACTTTTTATTCGACTCGTTCGCAGCGGACACGTCGAGACTAGTTTCTTTCGCGCTTCCTCTCGTCAAACTTGGTTTCGCGGTGTTGCAACATGGACACGTTATAAACGAGCTCGGATTTCTCAACATACAGCCGGAACACTCCCAGGAACCTTCGGCCGGCTTGAATTTTTCGGCAAGATCGTTTCTCGTGGGAGCCTTGGAAGCGATCGTCAGACTGCCGTCGATTTGCTTCTTCGAACCTGCTGGCTTTGGACTCGAGCACGATACACATTTGATACTCGTCATTTGATTCCTCACGAGACAAGATTCGCACTCCCAATCATTGACACCCAGCTTAAATTGCGAACCGAATCCATTATCGGAAGATGTACTTTTCGAAGTTTGTGCTATTCTTGTTGTTCCATTGTCGTTTGCTACTTGTTTCGGAAGCTTGGAAAACATATTATTGGAACTCCCCGTCGAGTGGAGCTTCGGGGTCTTGCAGGCGACACATTTTTTCTCGCTCGAGTCGTTTTTTATGTAACATTCCGAACATTCCCAAATGTCACGCTTCGACGGTTCATCCTTTGTTATCGCGCGTGACGTTCTCGAATCCGTGTCCTTCGACACCGTTTTCAGCTTAGCCATTTCTTTGACAGCCGCGCTCTTGACACTCACGTTGTTTCCTGTTTCTTCCAAGTTGGCATCATTCTGTTTCGTCTTGACTTTCATTCGCGGAGCCGTAGACGAACCGGACCACATAAAGTTTGTCGCTGGTGCGTCGTGAAAATTATTCATCGGAGCCTTCGAATCCGCGCTTTTAATTGCGATGTTACTGTCGATTCTCGATATCTCCGAGTCATCAGCGTTTATCGGCTTGCTGAAGCTAAAGTTGTTGATCGACTTGAGATTCCAAGAGGCTTCGGTGATTTTTATAGGACTCGCGAATTTATATCCATGTCGATGGTCTTCCGTTGATTTGCCGTCACTGTTCGAATTTATCGGCGGTTTCGTATACTTTGGTAGAGGCTCGAAGCTCGGCAACGAAGTGATCGCCAGTGTTATGTTTGGCAAATTAACGCTCGGTGCCGGGCCTTCGTCATCGGGATTCTTTTTCGATGTTCCACGCAGTTTACCGTGATACTTTGGATCGTCGTCCGATTCCGTTCTCAGATGGTAATCCCCGCTTGACAATGTTCCCGTTGCTGCCATCGGGGTTGCCATCGTCGCTGGACAAGCCGAGGCTGGAGCTGGTCCGCTCATGGCCGAGATGATTTTACGAGCCGCCACCGTCGTATCTTGTAATTTTTGTCGTCTTCGCAACTTGAGCATTTCCGGTACGGTTGGAACGGCGAGTTCTCTCGTTAAATGCCGAAGCCCTACTCTCGATGTAGGAAATGACGATAACGATCTTTCCTCCCGTGATCTTTTCGTTCCACCTGATGTTTCAGACATTTTTTTCATCGGTATTTTCTTCGCGTCTGATATCGGCGATGAAAAATATTCCATGGCTTCGAGTATTCTTTTGGCCGTTTGGCTCATGCCAGAAGCGTCAACCGATTCTCCGTTCGAAGGTTTTACCTCGACCCTCGTTCTGCGGGGTATTTTCAATTGGAATTCATTCGTACTGTTGAACAACGACCGACTACGCTTGTAACTGCCCAGTGCATTTGCACCACCGAAAGTCACGTTGCCACTGTAGAACGGCGAAGAGAGAGACGATGATCTGTCAACGTTATTACCGTCGATGGACATCATCGAGGCATTGAAGCTCGGCCTTCGACTTGCCGAAGACTCTCGGCCGCCAGTTGCCAGAAAAAGACAACGTGGCGATTGTAGGTTATTGGCTGAAAGGTGATTGATCATATTTTTTCATTTACGTGCAATTTCTTTTCAACTTTTCATCATCAAAACCGCGTAAAGATGCGAATGTGGACTATTAGCAGAGGGTATTCGAAAAAGGGATCAATTCTTTTTTACGAATATTCTCGGTAACGATAAATCTCGTACTTTTACGAATATCTCGCAACACTATTGATGAAGAAATTCTTATCCTATATTCGGTACATTAAAACGAAGAGCACTTTATCGTCAATTTGCGCGGCGAAAAGAGGAGAAATAAATGTTCAATTTCATCGACGGGCGAAAAGCGATTTTTCCGATTATGTACCCTTTTAATTCGAAATGATTATTTTTCGGTTTAATTCCGACGGAATTTGATGCATGTAAAGAGCGGCGCCACTTACCGAAAGACGATTTATCGTCGATAAATCTGTTTCTTCCACCAACAAAGCTTGTGCTGTAGTGCGAATTCGAAGCACCATCCTGCCTGTTTGTCTGGGGAATGAGTGAACTACAACCACTGGTACTTTCACCGGATTCTGAATTGTCGTCGGTACCATTGCTAGCCCCGTTATTACCGGTGTGTAGGAGGGAGAGCTGTGCTCCTCTCTGAGAATTTGAGTTTCTCACATCAGTGTGAATGGCCGGAGTCGATGAGACAAATTTACAAGCACCGCTAGGTCCAGCGACCACGGGTTCAAGAAAATATTCTTCCTAAAACGAATTGAAGATTGTAGAAAATGCAAAAAAATGGTTTTTTGTCTTATTTTTCCAAGATATCCAGCACAAATATGTTTCAAGTATAAAGATTAACGTATGGCATTTAAGACAATGAATACAGTATGAATATGAAAAATAAAGTATTTCATCATCGGTAAATAAAACAACGAATATACAGAAAGATAGACGACAATCATTTTTAAATACACATGAATTTAACCATCGTACCGTTTCATCCGTCATTTCGGAACCATGATTTTTTGCCGAATCCTTGTCTCTGGGTTTGATGGAAAAAGTTCCCGGCGGATGAGTAATGTCCATGCGAATTCTCGGTCGTTTCGCGGGCGGCTGTTGCGTTTCTTCCTCTCCATCCGCCAAATTGTCATCTTCGTTTGACACATCGCCGTTATCCTGTGGAGCGTTGAACCACTTGCTGATCCAAGATCGTTGCGGTATGAGATCGGTAACTCTGGTGGCCATTTTTTTGACAAATGACTAAGAGAAAAAACGTAAAGTTTGAAACAACGAAAAAACGAGATCAACACGTAAATTTGCACGCATAATTAACTCTATCGTAAATCCATCTATTTTTGGAAAGAAGCGCGCTCGCGCTCAATCAACCGTTTTGCGAACCAAGACGCAACGAAATGTACGAGAAAGAGAGAGAGAGGGAGAGAGAGACCGAGAAAGAGAGAGAGTGGGAGAATGCGATATGTATATACATACATGTATACGCGTATATATGTTTGAACAGTAGGTGGGAGGGAGAGAAAGGAACAGAGTATGGCAAGTTGCGATTCTTTAGCGATTCGTATCAGGGTAGAAAAAAAAAGTACTCACGTTGTTTGCGTCGTAGGGTTTCCCGCCGTACGTGCGTCTCCCCAATGAATTGTTCCGCTTAGCCATTTTTCCTTGCTTCTTTTTGACTTCTTTCCTCCTTTTTTTCTTCACTACCTCTTTTCTTTTTTTGCACTTTCAAACAATAATGGAGCACAAGAATTTCAGGTGCCTCGCAGCATCGCAATGAACTTTTTATTCCGCCGAATTTTTTACCTCGCACAGTGTCATGCGGATTTCGTGCTTGATCTACATCAACGACGAGGAACAACCGAGGCGCCGAGACGACCACGAGAAAAAATATGGCCGATCCAGGACCGTAGGGTCACCACGAGAGCGCCGCCAGTGTTCTCATCCCCGCAACGTACGTACGACGCGCCATCTATCGTTCATTATTTTTGACGGCAAAATCGTTATGCTCGCACGGCGCTCTTCTTACGCAATTTATATTCCCCATGGTATGTAATTCTTTTTTTAACACGTTTACAGACCTCTAATTGCGTAGCTGTTGGTAAGGTAAGAATCTTATTTTCTTTAAATGTAAATATATATATCATGTGCACTTGCGCGCGCTCGCACCTGAATCGCGCAATTTTGTTAATCGACACTGCATTTGTTAGAACAGGAAAATTGCATATATACTAGGGATTAGAGACACGCGCTCACGCGGGCGACCGTCTGCATTTTCGCGCTGCAGCGCTCCATCTTAAATTAAGTATAGACCCCTACAGAACACATTATAATTCGGCATAAGGAGCAAATGGTGAAAAGCAGGAAATTTTTAGATTCACAAATGAAGTACAAATAATAATGATTAATAAATCATAAATAATCTTCATAGATTTTCATGGAGTTGTCGATCGTTCCTCTCATCCGCCGATCGAACGCTGGACCGGAAGTTGTGCTGAAAAATCTGAAACTAAATTTCCGAAAACCGGAAATGAAGCAAATTGCTCAGAGTCGCCTCCTCCGCGCGTGGTTTAATTTTCATGGAGTTGTCGATCGTTCCTCTCGTTCGCCGATCTCACGCTGGACCGGAAGCTGCGCCACGAATATTCTGAAACTAATTTTCCGAAAACCGGAATAGATGCAAATTGCTCAGAGTCGCTTCCTCTGCGCGTGGTTAAATTTTCATCGAGTTGTCGATCGTTCCTCTCGTTCGCCTATCTCACGCTGGACCGGAAGCTGCGCCACGAAAATTCTGAAACTAATTTTCCGAAAACCGGAATAGATGCAAATTGCTCAGAGTCGCTTCCTCTGCGCGTGGTTAAATTTTCATCGAGTTGTCGATCGTTCCTCTCGTTCGCCTATCTCACGCTGGACCGGAAGCTGCGCCACGAAAATTCTGAAACTAATTTTCCGAAAACCGGAATAGATGCAAATTGCTCAAAGTCGCTTCCTCTGCGCGTGGTTAAATTTTCATCGAGTTGTCGATCGTTCCTCTCGTTCACCTATCTCACGCTGGACCGGAAGCTGCGCCACGAAAATTCTGAAACTAATTTTCCGAAAACCGGAATAGATGCAAATTGCTCAGAGTCGCTTCCTCTGCGCGTGGTTAAATTTTCATCGAGTTGTCGATCGTTCCTCTCGTTCGCCTATCTCACGCTGGACCGGAAGCTGCGCCACGAAAATTCTGAAACTAAATTTCCGAAAACCGGAATAGAAGCAAATTGCTCAGAGTCGCTTCCTCTGCACGTGGTTTAATTTTCATGGAGTTGTCGATCGTTCCTCTCGTTCGCCTATCTCACGCTGGACCGGAAGCTGCGCCACGAAAATTCTGAAACTAATTTTCCGAAAACCGGAATAGATGCAAATTGCTCAGAGTCGCTTCCTCTGCGCGTGGTTAATTTTTATCGAGTTGTCGATCGTTCCTCTCGTTCGCCTATCTCACGCTGGACCGGAAGCTGCGCCACGAAAATTCTGAAACTAAATTTCCGAAAACCGGAATAGAAGCAAATTGCTCAGAGTCGCTTCCTCTGCACGTAGTTTAATTTTCATGGAGTTGTCGATCGTTCCTCTCGTTCGCCTATCTCACGCTGGACCGGAAGCTGCGCCACGAAAATTCTGAAACTAATTTTCCGAAAACCGGAATAGATGCAAATTGCTCAGAGTCGCTTCCTCTGCGCGTGGTTAATTTTCATCGAGTTGTCGATCGTTCCTCTCGTTCGCCTATCTCACGCTGGACCGGAAGCTGCGCCACGAAAATTCTGAAACTAAATTTCCGAAAACCGGAATAGAAGCAAATTGCTCAGAGTCGCTTCCTCTGCACGTAGTTTAATTTTCATGGAGTTGTCGATCGTTCCTCTCGTTCGCCTATCTCACGCTGGACCGGAAGCTGCGCCACGAAAATTCTGAAACTAATTTTCCGAAAACCGGAATAGATGCAAATTGCTCAGAGTCGCTTCCTCTGCGCGTGGTTAAATTTTCATCGAGTTGTCGATCGTTCCTCTCGTTCGCCTATCGCACGCTGAACCGGAAGCTGCGCCACGAAAATTCTGAAACTAATTTTCCGAAAACCGGAATAGATGCAACTTGCTCAGAGTCGTTTCCTCTGCGCATGGTTAAATTTTGATGGAGGTGTCGATCGTTCTTTTCATCTGCCACTACTTTCGAGTACTACAGCGTCGAGCGGTAGTACTGCGCCTGCGAGACTGCTTACCCGCCCGACATTGCTGTAGAGCGGGAAGATAGCCTCTGCGGGCCAGCGTCGAGCGGTAGTACTGCGCCTGCGAGACTGTTTACCCGCCCGACATTGCTGTAGAACAAAAATTTCCGGAAACCGGACATGAAGCATCTTGTTTAGAGTTGTTTCCTCTATTCGTGGTTAAATTTTGATGGAGTTTTCGATCGTTCTTTTCATTTGCCACTACTTTCGAGTACTACAGCGTCGAGCGGTAGTACTGCGCCTGCGAGACTGCTTACCCGCCCGTAGTTTCGTAGAAAGGACGATAATGTACGCGTCAGGTGACGCCACCCGTATTACACAATTATCAGCCACAATTATCTATAGTTATCAAGAATCCGAATTAAAAAACAACTATAAAGTAAATCGCTAAATGTATGTATTTCCAATACTTCGACGGTATAGCTTTTCCACGTAAATCTTTTGCAGAATTTCATGGCGTAAATTTCGCGTAAATTTTATGCACGAGTGTGTACGAGTTGCGCTTTGCTGTAACGCCACGGTGGCGCGGTGGCACCACCTGACGGAGGCTACGGGTGGCGCCACCTGACCGACACCATATGAATTTCGAAGAAAGAACGATAATGTTCGCGTTGTACGCGTCAGGTGACGCCACCCGTAGCGTCCGTCAGGTGGTGCCACCCGTGGCGTCACAGCAAAGCGCAACTCGTATCGCGCTCCGTCTTGATCAACTGCAAGATTCGTAACCAGTCTGGCCTGGTCTGGCCTTTGGCATCGTAAAAATGACTATTGACGGTTCGTGAACAAAAACAAACCGTCTATAGATAATTGTGTTGCGCTAACATCGAAAGCTGTCTTTGATTTGTTAATAATAAGATCGTTTAAATGAATCAAGACTGATATTCGATCAATTATTCCGGATTTTACAGTGAAAAATGTATGGGTGTTTTGCAGAACGATTGTAAGATCATCGAAATACGAATTTATTCACTAGAATTTATTGACATAATTGAAACCGGATCTATTGACCGCCATGTGAATTTCAGATTATTCACATTTACGCGTAATATTATCATCGTGAAAAGTTGTAGCAGACCGCGCAGTATCAGGTTACCAGAATCAGAATTAAAGAATCAGGTTATCAAGAATCCGAATTAAAAAACAACTATAAAGTAAATCGCTAAATGTATGTATTCCAATACTTCGACGGTATAGCTTTTCCACGTAAATCTTCCGCAGAATTTCATCGCGTAAATTTCGCGTAAATTTTATACACGAGTGTGTACGAGTTGCGCTTCGCTGTAACGCCACGGTGGCGCGGTGGCACCACCTGACGGAGGCTACGGGTGGCGCCACCTGACCGACACCATATGAATTTCGAAGAAAGAACGATAATGTTCGCGTTGTACGCGTCAGGTGACGCCACCCGTAGCGTCCGTCAGGTGGTGCCACCCGTGGCGTTGCAGCGAAGCGCAACTCGTATCGCGCTCCGTCTTGATCAACTGCAAGATTCGTTAGTCAGTCTGGTCTTTGGCATCGTAAAAATGTCGAGCGGTAGTGCTGCGCTTCCGAGACTGTAGAACAAAATTTCCGGGAACCGGACATGAAGCATCTTGTTTAGGGTTGTTTCCTCTATGTGTGGTTAAATTTTGATGGAGTTGTCGATCGTTCTTTTCATCTGTCACTACTTTGAAGGAAAACGCTTCTGGGGAGATCGTCTGATCGAAGAGTCATTTCTTGTAATTTTGATAACTTTTTATTAGAAGGATTATTAGAAGGACTTTTGTTGTTTAACGATGTGTATCTGTATTAAAAAAACAAAAATTCCTTTTTTTGCTCCGAAACAAAAAGTTTGGAAAACGGAGTAGATTGATTTCTTTCGAGATTCAATAAATTCGACTTATATCAATCTTTTATTACCTTAGATGGAACTTAAAACTTAATTTATTTCCACATAACAGTGAGTCGTATATAATTTCAGTTCTATTACACACGTCTCTGGTCCGTTGTTTCTTTTCACTCATCATAACGTTGAAGCTCTTTGGATCTCTGAACTCTCATGGTTTCAAAACCCGCTCTTACGTTTTTCGTTTTATTTTAATTTTCTTTTTTTACATCATACGATTTTTCATTTACTGTATTACTCCAAACGTTTGAACTTTGAATTGTTCAATATTATTGTTCTCAGTTCTCGTGTGTTTTTCGTTGGCCCTGTGTAATAACGCCAGAACATATTGTTTCCTCGTTTCAATTGATTCATTGATGATAAATGAGACCAGCAATCCAACCAGTTGTCGTAAAGTGGCATGTGAGGTGGAAGGCCAGCGAGAAGCCTGAAAAAATGCATATGCATCTCTGATACATCTGATTCATTTCCAGATGCTCATCATCAAAAAACAAACGATACGTTTTTTGGTTGATCACTTACCCGCAATTATTCACCACCATACAATTGGAGACTACGTGAAACGGGTACGTGACAGTTGTAAAGACGAACTGTGAAAAAAACCATTCGTTTTCAAATGAATGTAATAACCACATATACTTATTTCACCGGAAAAAGGGTATAATACGGTATACAAAGGATATGTAAGAAAAGAAAAATAATGCTAAAATACTCTAGTACTGTTTGTACAAGACGACGTAATAAATAAAAACGGTAGATTTCAATTAATAGAATGCTCACTGTCATTATGGATTCAGTCAAAACGCTCATCTCGCGATTTCGAATGATGTATTTGTTTATCGTGTATGTTGATGCACCGACCAGCACGATAGTAGCAACGTTAGCTACGAGTCTCGGCACGATACCTGCATAGTACCCCGAAATACCATTTTCTCTGTACACTTCGATAATCGATCGGAACAATCCACTGAAAGATCGAATTAACCAATATTCGAAATTCACGATCCGTTGAATGTTCTTTGATAAATAATAAATGTGTAAATAAATTTCCAATCGCCATACTTGTATTTTGTTTCCCCACCAACAAATTGGGCCATCGTCCTTAGCGCTATTACGTCCAGCGGATGACTAATCAGAATTCCCACAACTCTACTGATGACGTCTCGCATTAGATTGTAAATACATCTCTTATTCCTGTAAGTATATATTAGATTGTTATACACCACCCTCGCTCCCAAAAGGCTTCAGAATTTGACAATATCTCCTTTCGTACTAAATTTCCTCCTAAAGTGACTATCATCAATTGTAGTATATAGGTTTGCGTGAAATGTACTGATTTTTATAGACAAGGTAAAAAATTATAATGAGGTAAATGTTGAATCTACCTTTAAAATTTTTCAGTGTATTAGATGTGAAGGTGAGTATTTTTATTTAAAATTGAAGTTCCAAATAAATCACACAGTTTTTGAAATATTTTTATAAGATACTATTTATAATGATTGCGCAAAGAATGTTTGTGTATCAATATTTTTTTATACCTATCCTGTTCCGACAAATCTTCCTCGTCAATTTGCTTATCCGGTTCATCTTCAAAGACAATGGATTCTGATGTCTTATCAAAAGCTATTGCGCTCACTGTATAAGCGCACAGCTTTGGCACCAATCCACGATAACAACCGACAAAACCGTCGATGCTTTTAATATACCTGGCTGAAATTAATGGAAGAAATACCGTGATAACCAAAACGAAAAGTAGAAGGTTGTGTGACATAATTTGACTATTTTTCATGGTTTCGAGGGAGGCAGGAACTTACCGTACTGGAAAATATTAGGCAGCCCGAGAGCAGGAGAACCTAAGAGTCTCGTGGTGGGTTTTGGCGGTATAGGCTCGTAACCGATCTAAAATTTATTGAGAAAAAAAAATTCAAGGCTCACGTAAAGCTTACCTGCAAATACGAATTACGCGGAATAATGTGGCAAGTTTGAAATAATTGATAAAATTCATCTACCTGTATCAAAACCCTGGCATACTCGATCGGATGAGAAATAGTTGTGGCTAATACACGAGACGCGATATTCGACCATAGAGCTTTGTCTTTTTGCTCAACCATAATTAATTATTAATCCTTGATACCCGTGCTATTTTTTTGGTGGTAATATTTCTTTAATCTTCTCTATGAGTGTAACATCAGTGTTTCAAGATAACGGTGGAGAGAATAAACGAGCAAAACTGTTTTTGTCAATCTTGTGCAAATTATAGCGAATGGATTTACACTGTGGCTCCATCTTACGGCTCGACGCTTGAACCCTAACTTTTTTGCAGTTTCTCAAAACTGAATATAGGTACGTTTATCGGCATATTTTCTGTATATTGTTTGGGATCTTTTCTGTTTCTGTGTGTCGATTTTTTTACCGCGTATTTCGCTTCGAATCGATTGATATTTTTATAAGTATCGTTTTTTGAAAAAATGCTGCGGACTTTTTTTAATCACAGTCGATCCCCATATGCAAATTTTACTATAAATATGGAATTGTAAAAAAAAAATTTTGTAGCTCATTATGCGCGAGAGGTTCTGTATTTCCGATTATCCCACACTATGTACACAAAGCATTAGAAATAATCAATGTTTTTATTCTCTGACGTTCAAATATATATAGAAAATAACGAATAAAAAAGTACTTTAACGATCGAGTTTGACCAGATGTCGCTTTCATTCTTTTCCTAAAAGCTACAGGCAAGTTCGGAGTCTACATGCGTATTCATCATTTTGCTTATTGCGCTTTGTTCCAATCTCAAAACAGACGAAAAAAATATTACAAAAAAACGAAAATAGCGTAATAACGTATTCCCCTTCTCTTTTTCACACGCGATATTCTACAAAGCAGATGGATGAAGAGTTGTCGAAGCAGGCGATGATCGTGAATATGACCAACAAGCGTCTATAATCGAAACATCATCGTTTTTACACTTCTACGAGTGCATGATTATACTCCCCGTCGTGTTCTTAAATTGTGGATCAAGTGTCGCGTGAACAGTTTACGCATCGCAAATAAGTAAAAAAACTTCGAATATCTCCTTCCGTTTTTCTTTTAATTCATTTTTTCGCTTCTGTTTCCACGATATACTTATCGAATATTCGACGTTACATCCTCAGCCACGAAATACATATATGGAGATAAAAATTCGAGCGTGCAGATTATCGTAATGTTTCGACGCGTTTTTCCTCGGACGGTGAACGTTGTATAGGCGAAATCCGGTGGTTTTTTCCCCCTCGTTTCTTCTCCCTGGTTAACAGTTGCTCATCCGTATACGGAATTAAAAATTGAAAACAAAAAAAACGGAGTTTAGAAATTCTGCAAACGCTCATACCGTTAAATCATTTTCGGCTGCGACTGACAAGCTCAGAAAGTGGAAGGACGATTTAATCATGTTTTGGACAAATTTTTACGCACTTTCGCCTCATATCGAGGCATTACTCAAAAAAGAGGTAAGATTTTAACAGTCATCGACACACGACGACTCAAACGACTTAATTTTGAGCAATTTTAAACAGGGGCGTTTTTTTTTTACTCTGCAAAAATATATAAATATTCATAGCGATATTCCTATTTTCACTTTGGCAGCTTTGCTCAGCGATTTGAGTCATAAAATCTTTGAGTTTTGCTCGAAAAAATGCTTTGTGATCAATAAAGTATAGCACATACTCGAATAACTTCTATGCTTTGAGAACATTTTTGCAAAATAGAATTCACAAAAAAAAGCCGAAGGTTCTACCAATCTTTGGGCATAAATTATCACGTTCTACCCAGAATTTTGCCGACAATACAGATTCGATATCAAAGTATCGTCAATCGAACATTGAACACTTTAATTTGCAGGATATAAGTCTGCAAGAGTTGATGGACCAAGAAGAAATTGTAGCGGAATGTAGGAGCCAGAATAAGAAACTCGTCGATTAGTAAGAAACTGTTAAATGAATACTTTTTTCGCCAATTTCACCTCACTTTTTCCTGGAGAAATTTCTGATTCTTTTTCATAAAATTACACGAGATGAAAGGAAAAAATGACGACGCACCATCAAACACGGCAAAACACGGTTTTTTTCATATCATTGTACGACGATTTTAGTCTCAGCAGGCCTGAAATAATGACAGAGTTGGTGACTCTCACGACAAAAGAGCCACCGAGCAACAAGGACGAAGGAAGTCGTTACAAATATCCCAACGTCGCTTGCGAATTGCTCACCTGTAACGTTCCGTCTCTGAATGAAAAATTGGCGGGTGACGAGACTTTACTGGCTAAACTTTATTCGTTTCTCGACACAGACGAGACTCTGAATCCCTTATTAGCTTCCTTCTTCAGTAAAACAATCGGTGTTCTTCTAACGCGAAGAAGCGATCAGGTAATTTTTGTTTATTACTCAATGCTCTTTATGACTTGGACCATATACAGTATACATAACAAATATTCTATTATATAATTAATAGAATATTCTGTTTGTAATTAACGAATAATAATCTTACTAATCTCAGATTGTTTTCATTTCTTTTCCTCTCCCAATCCTCCCATACAGAATTGGTACTCCTACCAATTCATGTGTTTCCACGTTTTAGAATTTATGAAGAGTCGAGAGAAATGCGTCGATCGATTATTGCAGCATTTAGAAACATCAGCTATAATGGACTTGGTATTGAAACTGGTGACGAAAGTCGAGGGCAGTAATACGCGACAGAACGTACTTAACGTAAGATCTTTTTTCGTTATTAAAAAGCAATTACGAAGATTTACAGGAGAAGATTGTGAGGCATATTAAAATTGTCGAAATTATGCGTATTTTTTTCATCGTTCAATGTTTCTCTTTTCTTAAGTGGCTGGATAGCGAGCAACTGGTGCAACGATTGATTAAGTTACTTTCGCCAACTTCCGAACCCAAAAGACACGCGAACGCTGCGCAGCTGCTTTGCGATATGATCAAATTAGCGAGATATTTCCGAATAACCTGTACCGAACGTACAGAGCCAGATCCAATTCTAAATACACTGGAATCGTAAGAATCGTTAGATTTAATAACGACTCTTGAAAATATCATTTTCACATGCTTATAAAAATTAATTTTTCTTGTTCGATTGTTGTTGCCTTTTTTACAGAGAAGATACAGTAAGTCTGTTGCTGGAGACTATATTATTCGGCGAACCGATGGAGAGCAGCATCGTTGGAGGGATACAAGTTCTTCTGGTGCTTTTGGGCCATGAGACTAACAAGTAATTATTTCATTTTTTTTTTTCGTCGAAATTGGTAATTGTTTATAAATTTCCTTGCGATTACCGATTTGTTTTCTTCAAGCGCTGGCAACGAGGGAGAGGGACAGGGTAACGGAACGGGCGAGGACTCTACGGACGATGAGGCTCGAATTAAAATTCAAAACGCGACATTGCCGTATTTGGAACTGCTGCAAAAACTTTTGCTTAATCCACCACCTGTGAGTATCAAAATTTCCAAGACATTTTCCTCTGTGAGGTATATTTCAAAAGTCTATGCCAGCGATTCATCGATTATTGCGAAATTAATCATTGAAATGAAAAATAATTAATCGAATTATTTTTCAGAAGCCTCCAGTGAAAACGACAGCCGGTTTGTTAACCAGCCCTCTAGGCAATACTCGCCTTCACGTGGCGAAACTGCTCGTCGCTCTTCTCTGCAATGAAAACATCGAAATCTTTAGGAGGCTCGCGGATCTTGGGACATTCCAGATTTTATTGGTAAGACACGAGAGTATGGGACAATACGGTTTTTCTATGTGTTGTACGAAAATTATCGATGATTAATCCACGAAATAATGTCTTTTTCAGGACTTATTCTTCAAGTACTCTTGGAACAACTTTCTTCACACTCAGGTCGAACAGTGTCTAGCGTCCGTAATTAACGGTGATTGGAAAGACAACAGCGAGACTGTTTATTCCCACGTAAGGAATTAAACATCTCTTTTATCGTTTTATTCAGCGTCTTTTTTTACATCCAACGTATTTTAGACACTCGTTTCTTCTAATCTGACTTTACACGTCGTTTTCGCAGATGTTTGTCGAGTGCAAATTGTCCACGCGTCTGTTGGACGCCTGGGACTATCATCAAAGTGGGCAGTGAGTTAAACCTGACTTTTGGAGTATAAACAAAATGAATACTTCAATTATTCATAATATAAAATCGCGTTCGAACAAGTTATATCGATAAAGTAACGTAAATAGAAATGTTTTCCTATTCATCGTTCGGCTTTTTTTACGTTGTTTTTTTTTCAGGAATAAGGAGACAAATATTCGTCACGGTTACATGGGTCACTTGATAAACATTGTGAATAATATTGTCAAACAGTGCAAGAAAAATCAAGTGTTGGAAGAATATTTGAAAATACATCCGAATCCAGAGTGCGTCAAGCAATGGGAAGAACTGGTTACCACCGAATTGGCCGAAATTAACAAAACTCAAGAACTCGAGCTGGTGCGAAAAACAATCTTTTTTTCCGATAAACGTAATAATAGATTTCGAACTAGAAGCTAAAAAGCTCTAATGACAAAACAAAAATGAGAAAGAAGTTGGATATTTATTCGATCGCAAAGAACAATTGATTTCTCACTCGCATTCGAATAATTTGTGAAAATTTATCAAAGGGTGGCAAACCTCAGCCTTACACATCCGGTTCGGACGATCCCAACGACGAGTATAATTCTTACGGACAGGATGCATACGTACAGCAGGCGTACACTAATTATCAAGGACAACAAATGACACCGACTTTTATAGAACATTATGGCTACAACGATGAGGAATTTAACGATCGTGACGATGCCTTACAGTAAGTTAAAACTATAAATATGAAAGAAAGTTACATTGACGAACATGAATAACGTGTAATAATGTGAAAAAAATCGATCTATAAAGCCACTGTATGCTTAGCAACTCAATCGACCAATTAACCACCATGCCGTTTACCATGAACGAAGAAGATCTTGATAAAGGCGAGGACATGTTTAATAAAGTGAGTATCAAACGTAGGAAATAAATGTATCAGAACTTTCGCCAAAAATACTTGGCGATGCGAATGTAATTACCATTTTGCTGCTGTCTTTTCTCAACGATCGCATTTTTTTCAACAGATTTGCCAGCAAAAACAAAAATCTGGATTGGACGAGAGCGGCGGTGCTGTCGAGTGGGGAGACGAGGGTGAATTAACGTTCCAAACGGTTATCGACAAACGCGATTGGCCCTCCAAGCAACAGCATCACGATTCCAACTCCTCCGACGAGGACGAAGATACGCGAGAGATAAACATGGAACCAGACTCAACGGATCGTGAGTTGATTGAATAAGTGAAAAAAAAAAAAATTCAATTGATAAATTAGACATTTAACTACCGCAAATGCAAAAAAAGAAAAATTCTTTAACAAGAATTACGTTTTTTCCTTAGCTAATGAACGATGTGTTCTTGCAGCCTGGGGAACAGAACAAAGTCCAGGCATTTTACCACGTGTGAATCCATGGGAGGTAACAGCCTCGGAAATGCCCGAACACACAGGTTGGGCAAATTTTGATAACTTTGAAAATACATTGAACATGACGGAAGCTTTAAAAATCAGTGAGATATCGTCAGCGTCATCGTCGAACCAGGAAGTTAACGCCGAGGAAAAAACGGGCGATATCGCGGAATCGCAGGGAACTCCGATGACCGTGGAATCTGAAAAATTCCCGATAGCATCGGCTCCTGCCGTGGTCGACGTGGAGAATTCCGCTAATAATATCGCGGAAAATGTGGAATCGTCGGCTGTTGAAGTTGTTACGATTCAAGATCAATCACAGAGAGCTCAAATGTCTCAAGCTCCCGCAAAAGTCGAGAAACCGGCTGAAGCAGCATTGGATATCGAAAGAATTCCCGAACAGGCCTCGCAGGTCGAGGAAATCACGGAGGGAGTTGCAAAGGTTGACATAAATTCGGAGCAACCTTCAAAGTGTGAAGAACAAAAGGTCGAGAAATGCCCAAAGGTCGGAGCGCCCGAGGAACAAATGAACGTCGTAACCGCAGAAAATAAGGTATCGGTGATTGAGGCGATCGAAAAGATTGCTGCGGTTTCGAACGACGTCGCTTGCGCGTCAACGATCCTCGAAGTCTCGAAGAAAATCGATGAACCGACGAAAGTTGAGAAACAGGATAAACCGTGAATGCTACAAAGGCTAACGAAAAGTAAAAATCATTTCCGATTAATGGTCAATTGTTGAGCTCTGTTAATACATAACGACAGTATTTTTTCAGTCTGGAGATGAAGAAAAAAGCAGCCTCCCTCCTGCAGTGATATAGGATTTCGTGCGATTTAATCCTCGATCACGTTCTTCTCCCTTGTGGGAGAAATTCTAAATCAATTATATAAACATAAATCATATCAGAAGATTTAATTTACCATGTCTAGAATTCTCTACGTTTTTACTCACAAATCCACGACACGAGAATTCCACACTTGTACGATATTGAAACGGGGCGAAGGATCGAAGTTGTGATGCTCAAAAGCTTTAGAGAAAAACAAAAAAATCATTCTTTTGATGTCTATAATGAAAGATCACTTTCGTTCAATAATAATAATTATTATTCACTTGTAACGAGTAAAGAAATTTGAATGCAAGCAAAAAATCGTTATATCTCAAGCTTATCACTTATTGTTATGAAAAAAAAAAATATATATTATATTACGTATCACCTTGTACAGTCAAATGTTAATATACCACAGGGTTTGGATTAATCGAGGCGAGCGGTGTACTATGATGAAATAAACAGTGCGATTATCGAAATCTCGTTTCCGTATTATCCTTTTCTTATTTTGTTTTCCTTATACATCTCTACGCTGCATCACCGGATGGAGTACATGGCCATTCGTGAAATGAATTACAATACGAAACGCGAACGTTGAAGATCAGTGTGATTCTACAAAGGCTTCTACCTTTTTTTTTTATTATTTTTATGTCCGGCGGTTTTGGCTGTATAAATGACAATTATGATTAACAGAGAGCTGTGCTTAATTAGGCAAGAAGGAACGATCGCCTCGGAGGGAACCTCGGATAACTAAACGTCACGTTTAGTGCTAATCACAAAAACTTGCCATATACAGACTTTCTCGTTCTTCGTTATCAAAGTAATTTTTTTAACATGATGATGGTTACATATATATTGTCGCGCTTTTTTTGCGATTGCGGATGTACCAGAGGCTCATATTTTTGGAGATCAAGCGGAACAACGAAATGATCAACGTTCATGCAATTTCTCGTGTCGCCGACTTAATCGAGTATCGATGTTACTATTTTTACTTCGTTGGAAAGCAAACATCGCGTCTACAATCCCAAACACTCGCTTGAAAGAATTTCGCGATTATCCATCGTAATATTCAGATTGATCATTACAATTTTCGAGACTCTTATTTTCGTGTTTCCCTTTTTCTCGCAAAAAATACATCTTCCAAAGCTTTCAACATTTCAATCTGCATATTTTTTCGTAACAATAGAGTATTCTCGTGTGACAATCATACGTTCTGGATTTTCGACGGGTTTCTTCGATATTTCAGCAACCAAAACGGAATCTTGAAGTCTCCATGAAAGATGGAAAATTGTTTGTACGCGTTTCGTAAAGGAAAGTGATGTCAACGAGAATTCAGATTGAAAAACAGTTTATACAACAAGGACGAAGCATTGACAATAAAAGTATTATTGCATCGATTTCACAGCATTTTTTGAGAAATCAATTGTAAGCGGCAAATGGAATTGGCTTTTCACTCAAAGTATCTGCAATATCCGCGTTTACCAAAATTACCGATCATCTCTAAGGAGGAATGAATTTTGAATATTGACAATGACGATTTTGATTTATTAGGCGTCAAGGTAATGTTGTTTTTCCACTATGGTCAGGAGGTGTTTGTTCTCATTCGTATAACTTGGCAATTCCTACGCTTATTGTCATGTGTCATTAGTAATGTGAACTGATCAAGAAGGTACCAGATTGATAAAATTGTAAATGCTTATCTTTATCACAATTATCCGTTAATATTCTGAATTATTGAAATCTTTTTTTTTCATTTTAAAGTTCAAAAGGCCCATGGACGATTTCAATCGATACTTTTCGCGTTCTGAAAATTTGTATCCTCCCAGTGGTTACTAGACGTTCTTCAATTACGACTCATTTTCCTTTACATTAATCAACCTGTCGAAGTTTGTACAAACAATTCCGGTACAATTGCAAGATGGACCAGACTTCAGCGAAAAATGAATGACGTTTGATCGTACGGTAGTTGTCTCGTAAAGTCAAAGACAGGGCAAAATTCACTTTTCCAATTGTCGATTCGACGAAATGATAACAATTGACACAGACAGTTTAAACAGTGTCGTACAGCCACATCGAAAATGAGTGAATTTTTAAAAACTGCTTCTACAGTTTTTGTGCTCTCTTTGGTCTAATACATACGTGAATAATACAGAAAAATATATGATATTAACGTCACATTAAACGCAAGTTTGTTCGCAATTTTTTTCGTAACTCGGGTGAAAAAATATTTCTTAACAACATTATTACGTAAAAAATGTTTGATTATAAACGTGTACTATATAATTTCAAATCGTACAGGAATAGAAATTTGCAACCTATCGCAATATTTGCTCGGTTGGATCGATCAATGATCCTCCTGACCTTTCAGAATTTAATTTCAAATATTGCAATAGATTTTCCAGTGAAAATATAAAAATAGAAATCCCTTCGTGAATTGCAAATAAGCGAGGCAGTTTCCACTCTTTATTTACCTCTTTTTTATGTCAACTCTACGTTAATTAAACTAATAAACAATAATCGTGTAATATGCTCGTGAAAAAATGTAAAAGTCATTTTTTAAACTTTTACCACTTTTTTAGACATGACTGTATGGCCGTTATCATATTTTAAATTTAAAGAAAATTCTCGCTTCTCGCGAGACTTTTGGAATATCGAAACTAATAAACGCTCAATAATTGCTTGGAAAATATGTCTTTTCTTTCTCCTTAATTATACCATACCTCACAATTCAGAGGACAATCATGAATCGATTATATACGTACACACTTAAAAAAATAAAACTTGGAGCGATCAATTCTCATGTATATAATACTATTTTCAATCGATACAATCCCGTTTCGTCTAGTATCTAGAGACACGGCAGGCAGCGTCTCGACGCCGAGTAGTTTAAAAGAAAATTCTCAAGTATTTCAACTATACATACATATTTATGGATATATATATATATATATATATATATATATATATATATATATATATATATATATCGCTCTATCTCTTCCGTATTGCTGATTAAATTTATCAGTTGTCAAAATTTGTTCCTCCCACGTTTTCGAGTTGTCATGCGCGGACGTACAGAATTACCAATCATTCGACATTAATCGTTCAGATCTTCGTACAAGTTCCAGTCTCTATGGAACACAAGTGATGAAAGCTAAGTTTGTCAATTAAAATTACATCATGAGTTATTTCACTCGAATGTTTACCTTATTTGTACACGCTACTAGAATTCTCTTTCGGGATCACACATTTCTCTCTCTCTCTCGATCTTTTTACATATTAAACAATTACGTTTATAACTGTTTGTTGGTTTTTTTTTCGTTTACTTTACACAATGTATATTTCATAAATTCCTAGTCGCTCGTTGTCGATAATACTCAGAATCTCATCGTGTTACAAGGGGCTTGGAGACACAGAAGTAAGTATTAAGGAAGAAATGGAAATATTATCGCAACTTTTTCATCGTTCTCCGAGATTTCTTTAGTTCTTTAGTTTTTTCGAAATCTGAAATAATATTTACTTCAAATCCAATTCAAATTCCGGACTCTCCAGAGTAAAGGGTTTGAGATTTTCGACGACCGGTGTCTCGTCCGGATCGATTCGAATTCGTATTTTGTTAGTTTCTAACGAGCGTGGCAGAGTGCGCTGTAATTCCTCTTTGAACGAGGCTTGCGATAACGGCGTATAGGGTACATAAATTCTTACAACGTCGGGACTCGGCTGATGAGGCGTTGCTCGGGGCGTTGGCAAACCACCGCTACCCGAGCTACCTTCGGATATGTTGCTCTGAGTATCGAGACTATTATCGAGAGCCTGAGAACGCGTGGCTGAACTAAATACCGATAAATCGGCGGTCGACGTGACTGATGTATCGGCCAATGACCTTCGTGAACCGTGAGGCGAGCCACCGTCGTCGAGGCTCGGATCGAGCGAAAACTTGCTTCCTGCAGATAGATTCCTCTCGGTAATAAATTGAAGCGACGATATCCCGGCTGGTCTGTCCAGCCGTTTATAGGCGCGAGCTCGTAATTTTATTTGTGTCGAAACAATGATTATTCAACGCGGTTGTCCAAATAGAAAGTATATATTTCGCCGTCGTCGTATTTGACATTAATTTTCTTATCTTTTTGCATAAGCGTACGATTCTTCGGATCTTACATTAGTGCGATTGACGTAAAATAACACTTACCGGTAAAATCACCGCCGCTCGATGCGTCCGCTGGCATTGGACTGCTTCTGGCGTCCTCAATTTCTTCCGCCATTGTACGCCGCTGTACCACGGATTCTCTCATCGTGTGTTGCGCTTCGCTGAATTCCTCGGCTCTTCTTCCGACCTGTGTAACACAAGATATATGCGTTTTTGCTAATTATATTTGATTTTTTATGCCAGACATGTGGAGTGCTCGGCAGATTTTTGCTGGATATAAAAAACGTCGTAATCCAACTTCATTGGGGGATCAATTGAAAACGGTTTTTATTGCAATCAAATGATTTTTTCTTTAATTTGGATACTTTTATTGTAATCGTAAAGATGTTATTTAATAAATGTAAAAGGTTTTTCCCGATTGTTTCCGTGTGCTTTTTTCTCAAGCCGTTCGGAACGGAGCGATGAGCAATCTTGATAGCAACGAAATTTCAATGTTCTGGCGGTACCTTGCTCGTGAACGAAGGTTCTTTGAACGTGCCAAACGGAGAACGTGGTAACTCGCTCGGCAGTGGCACCCCCGGATAATCGAGTTTAGCTCTTTTGAGCTCGTCGCAACTCCGTTGCATCGTATTTATGACCGTGTCGTCATCGTAACGAAAATCTTTTTCCAATTTTTTTTGCAGATAATTGCAAAATTCATCGAGACCTTCCAAGGCCATCAAGTAACGTTTGTGCAGCTTCATTATCGTATAGGCCATTGCTGAGAGTATACGATCGCCGTCGAGCAAAAATATGTCCCATATTCGAAGACCGAGACTGACGGGTGTCTGAAATTCAACAAGTTACGTTGAGCTAAATACGTCGATGAAGTCTCTTCACTTTTCTATGTATCAAAGTATTATTAAATACTTTTATCGCTTGCTATTTTCACCTGTATTTCAATATCTTTCGTTTTCTCTCTCTCTCTCTCAATATTTTTCACGAAAAGTGCGAAAATTAAATAGAGATAATTCAATGGTTGAGGACTTACGCGTTCTTGAAATACGACGAAGAACCATTTGAGTGAATAAAGAATCGAATCGCATCCACATTTGTCGAGTTTTCGTTTCAATTTCGGCAGAAATTTCGTCATTATTTTGTCATGATGCTCGATGAAGCGATTTAACTTTGGAAAACCATCGATGTAGAAGCCTGAAATTTGTGAAAGAGGCAATTTATCGAGCGTGAATGTTTATTTCGAGTAAATCAGGACGTGAAGTGACGAAATAATTGACACCTACAGTTTTTATTTTCGATATCGTGTCTAGTTTGGCGTGTGCAATAACATTGAAATTATTTTCGGGACTATTTCGAATTATTCAAGGTCGTTATCACATGAAAGTTACAGAAATCATGCGTTCAACTGCATTTTGCATCGTAATTCATTATTTACGGAGTTATTTGTTTTTTTTGTCAATCTCGTTCGTTATGTATGGTTCGCAAGCTTATTTTACCGATTAGAACGTGTCAAGTCTATTTCGATGTAAAGTGGAAAAAGTGTGCAGGAAGCTTCGTTAGTTTGTTTTTTTTCAGTCGCACCAAGAATGGAGAAATGTTAATGATTTATCGGCACGCTATCGAGCTAAAACAACAATAATAGAGGTATCAAATCGTCCAAACCATGCATGCTGTACTTCTTATCTGCGAGTAGAACAGAAAGGCCCCAGAAAGCGTCCTCCTCATCCATGTAAAGCAACAGCAAGCCCGCCAGGACCGACATTCCTTGACAGTATCCAACTTCCATATTGTACATACTGTAAGCAGCCAGTACATAAAACATGGAGCGTTGCTTGATACTGTATCGTTCTCTGAAATCAGAAAAAAAAAACACAACTCTGTTAGACTTTCTACTAGTTTCGGATAAATGCGTGAATGATTGCCTACTGCTGTATTATTAACGCAATGAGATTAAAAGTGATAAATTACTTTGCAACACATATACTTTGGAATTACAATTTATATAAAAAGTACCTGTAATTAATATGATCTCTGTATTGTCTGGCCACATCCGCGTCGATCTGCCTTATCTCCGTGGACCATTGTCTGGCCAGTTTCAGCATTTCGTCGTATTTGCCAGCTTGCTCTTGCTTCAAAGCTTCGATACCGAGCAAAAGGGTCCAAACGCGTCCTCTCAGTCTGTTGGGAATTCCTTTGTATATCCTTCGTCTCAATTTCTCTTTCGTGGACACGCTGTTCCAGTCCGCCATCATTTTCTCCCATTTTTTCAATCTCTCCATTTCTACGTGACGTATCTTGAGATCATTGTGGTCCATGGCATTTGGCAAACGTTTATCGCTACGAAAAAGGGATTCAACAAACTTTGGTAAACTCTGCTCTGGTAGGAAAGAACGGAATGTTGCCGATGAGTTATTTATATCATAAAAGCATTATTTGCAAGTATAATGATACAATACTCGAAACTAGAGACGGAGGGACATTTCAAAACTTTCCAAAACTATGTTCTCTACCGATTTTGAAAATAAGGAGATGTGCTAACGATCCGGTAACAATAATAATAATAACATACTGTATAAAGCCGTATCTGTCTGTAGTATGATAGACCTCGTAAGCGGGGTCTTCCCATTCGTCGATTTGTGCACCATTCTCTCTCCCTCTGTCGTAACAGCTGAATATTCTGTCGCGCTCGGCGGCCGACCGTTTGAGTAGCTCTTCGTCGTTCATTCCGCAAATGTACACAAGAAAAATTGTTCGAACATGCCCTCGATAGTGAACAGGTGTTATGTTTCATCGATGTTTCATGATCTAAAATACCCAAACAAACGTGCTGGTTTTTGCGATTCGTATTTTAGAAAAGATGAAATACGTTGAATAATTTTTCGAAACGACGATCCTATCGGTCAAGAGCACAAAGTTTTTTTTCTTCTTGATACGTGTTCTCGGATAGATGGATATTTCCGCGATTTTGCGGAGATCTTATCAATGACAGTTGAGGAAACAGATGCTGATACGAAGAAATACGTACATTTCACATCCGGGCATTAAAAAAAGTCCACTAACCACCCAACACCGCGTGAAAACTGGTTTGCTTTTATTATTTTGCCGTGATGTACGTTGGATTTGTTTTGTCCTCTCATAAAAAAGAAATACTCACCAATGGTTCGTAAATATCGTGGCCAGAATGTTGGAACTGTTTAACGCTGCGGTGAATCTCATGTTGCGCACGCTTTGAACATGTATTATGGGTGAAATTAATTTATTTATCTCTCCATAATTCTCGTAATTACGGTGGAATGAAATCTCTGTATACGCGGTTGAGAGCAACAACAAAAGAAACAGTTTTCCCGAAAAAATTAGGCTGTTTGATTGTGAGTTGACTAGCAAAGAGGTATATAAGACATTCCAGATTTTTAATGATATTTCCCTTCCTCTCTTGCTCATCACGCTGCTTGTAGAAACTTCGTTTTAATAGTCACCAGAGCGAGCCACGTAACAAGTCTATGTTGTAGATGGCGCTGCTTGAGAAAGCCGCAAGAGTACTTTTTCAAGTACTAGACAAGTATCCCCTCGAAGCTAGCGCCCCCATAAATTGGAAAATACAACTTTTTTTACCGATCGTTTGTACACATTCATTAAAAACGTTTGTACACATTCATTAAAAACGTTTGTACATTTATTTTTTTTTTTGAAAAACGAATGTGCGACCAGAGCGACGCCGATAAATACTGGCACAAATATCGGGTGAGGAATATTATTATCTTTATTTTTGAGCCTGATATTATTTTCGACCGCGAGTGTGCGCGCGCATGGGGCAAAAAAGACGCCATTGTTTCAAGTGCCGAGTGACCGTTAGTATCGAGCAACCGGTAATGGACGAGTGTGTTTCTCCGCGATAAATGATCGATTTTTTTTGTTTTAATCAAAGTGCATCGTGTTTTGCGCAAACCGAGTGATCGTAACTACCGCGCGGAAATATCGGCACAAATATCGGATAATGAATATTATTATTGTGGTTTTTGAGACTATGATAAAATTTTCCGCTGGGAGTTCGCGCGGGTATGGGGCAAAGTGCCATTGTTTCAACCGTTGTGTGGCCGTTATTATTGCGCACCGGTGTCGGACGAGTGTGTTTCTCCGCGATAAATAATCGACCTTTCTTTTCTCATCGAACTCCATCGGGTTTTGCGGATACGACAACCAAGTGATCGTTATTAACGAGCAGAAATATTGGCACAAATAGCGGGTGAGGAATATTGTTATCTCAATTTTTGAGCCTGATATCATTTTCTACCACGAGGGTGCGCGCGCATGGGGCAAAAACGACGCCATTGTTTCAAGTGCCGAGTGACCGTTAGTATCGCGCAGGGGTAATGGATGAGAGTGTTTCTCCGCGATAAATGATCGACTTTCTTTTTCTAATCAAAGTGCATCGTGTTTTGCGCAAAGGACTATTGAACCGAGTGATCGTTATTACCGCGCGGAACTATCGGCACAAATATGGGATAATGAATATTATTATTTTGGTTTTTGAGACTATAATAAAATTTTTCACTGGGAGTGCGTGCGCGTATGGGGCAAAGTGCCATTGTTTAAGCCGTTGTGTGGCCGTTATTATTGCACACCGGTATCGGACGAGTGTGTTTCTCCGCGATAAATAATCGACCTTTCTTTTCTCATCGAACTACATCGGGTTTCGTGGATAGGACAACCAAGTGATCGTTATTAACGCGCAGAAATATTGGCACAAATATCGGGTGAAGAATATTGTTATCTCGATTTTTGAGCTTGATGTCCTTTTCTACCGTGAGGGTGCGCGCGCATGGGACAAAAACGACGCCATTGTTTCAAGTGCCGAGTGACCGTTAGTATCGCGCAGGGGTAACGGACGAGTGTGTTTCTCCGCGATAAATGATCGACTTTTTTTTTTCTAATCAAAGTGCATCGTGTTTTGCGCAAACCGAGTGATCGTTATTACCGCGCGGAAATATCGGCACAAATATGGGATAATGAATATTATTATTTTGGTTTTTGAGACTATGATAAAATTTTTCACTGGGAGTGCGTGCGCGTATGGGGCAAAGTGCCATTGTTTAAGCCGTTGTGTGGCCGTTATTATTGCACACCGGTATCGGACGAGTGTGTTTCTCCGCGATAAATAATCGACCTTTCTTTTCTCATCGAACTACATCGTGTTTTGCGAATAGGACAACCAAGTGATCGTTATTAACGCGCATAAATATTGGCACAAATATCGGGCGAGGAATATTATTATCTCGATCTTTGAGCCTGATATCATTTTCTACCGCGAGTGTGCGCGCGCATCCGGCGAAAAAGACGCCATTGTTGGAATCGTCGAGTGACCGTTATTATTGCACACCGGTATTGGACGAATTTGTGTTTCGCCGCGATAAATTATCGAAGTTTTTTACAAATCGCGATAAAGTAAAATTCCAAGTGACATTGTTTTACTCTGCGAGATAATATTCCATAAAAAAGTGCAAACGCGCGATAAAAAAATCAGGTGTCTTTTGCAATTGCAACAATAGTGAATTCGAAGAATACGTCCAACAGTTTATGACCATCTCGAAACGACAGTATTTCGTAAAAAAATGTCGTTCTCGATCCGAAACTCCAACGAAGGAAGAAAGGATTGGACAGCATTTCAGCCGCACTCGTGAGGTAACTATTTCTTTTTCTACATTTTGTCTGTCTTTCTTACATTTTTTTTTCAACTATATGACTGACAAAATTTTAAGATTGCCAATTTTGCTAAATTTGTGTGTTTTTTTTATCAATTATTTTTCAGAGTCATCCGGCGTCCATGCAGAGAACCCGAGTGCCAGCTGAACCGACGGTCGGCAATTGGTAACGTTGATTTTCATGTTCCCTCCGGGCTCCGTCATGCCGCAGGACGAAAGGTCCGAAACGGCACCGGAGCCAGCGGTTGTAATTTTCATTCTACAGTGGCAGGTTGTTTCGTGTGTAGTGACCGCGAGTCGATTTTCAGCATCGAGACGACGCGGTCGGCTCGGCGTTGAAAGATCGACTCGCGAGTGATCCTGCCCTGTTTTTGCATTTATGTATGTTTTCCTAGAAAGTAGGGACTGTGTCCTTCTCGGATTATTTGTCCCGCGATACAGCAAAACGCATGACTTTTTCACCGACGTGTTTTTTTCACACGCGCGAATAAATTTTTGCACAAATGAATGATTAACCTCGAAAACCGAGAAGGATTATCGCGAGGCCACGTGACCTGCTCCACGGGACTATTGCGCACAATTTTCTTGACGGTAACTTGAAAAAAAAAAAAGAAACTATGTCCCTTGGACTCGGTCACTGACGCCAAGGGCTTTTATTTTCTTGGCTCTTCCAGCGCGAGACTCCACTCTGGGGAATCTCGGAATAAATAACTAGAGTAATTTTCACAAACGGTACAATCCAAATGATAAATTAATGCATGCGGCAGGCAGCGCTTTCTCGTTTGCTCGCGATTGTTTTTTGTTGCCACTATCAGGCTCATTTCGGCAGAGCCTCACTCTGGCCGAAAGACCTTGGGGAGAGCCTCACTCTCCTCGAGGATGATGCAAAAAGACTGTTTGATACCGGAGAGAAAAGTACAAACAGCGTAGTTTTTAGATTTGACATTGAAGCTCGACCATGTAAATGTACTTTTTTTTTCATCGAGATGCGCGCCTGCATTTAATTTTTTTTTTCGAAAATCCATTTAACAAGAAAGCTCGTAGAGTCGTTGGATCGTTTAGTGAAATAATAAAGATTTTGAGGCTTTTCAGCGGAACAAACGCGCGCACTGCCTTCGAGAACTTCAGTAGCTTTAGCGAGCTTGAGTCTGTCCTCGCAGCGGCGACGGCGGGGGCAGCTTCTCGCCGTTGTCGAGCGAGCCACAGACTCAAGAATCGAAAGTCCAATTGTGCGAGTATGCGTGGTGCATCCTCCCTCGCGGAGGATCCACATGCCCAATGTGAACAAGCTACGGTGTCGGACACGTCCGGACGTGGTGTCGGTCCATAAATGTCGATCGATAAATCCCGCAACGGTTTTAGCGATTGCTCATCTATGACCGGCTTAAATGCCCTAGTGTTAGGTTGTTTCATAGCACCGATGGCGGAATGTGTGAGAACCGTGGAGTGCTCGCTGTCAAAAGAGGTCGGTATACCTCGGGGAGATTCTTTTGTCCGCGATGTCCGCGATACTTTTTGCTTTTTTGCATTCGGGGGATTAGATAAAATGAGAGGCAGGGCCTGACGCGATAAAAGTAACGTTAGAGCCAATCTCGAGTGTGCTTTTGCGGCAGGCAGGGACAGGGGACGACCGAAGGGACACTCCCGGGCGAAAAGAAGCCCGGCGTCCGTTTCGCCCGTTCCCGCGTACACCTTAAGCGACCATGTACCAATGTAATTTTTCTTATCGATGGAAATGTTCATCGAAGCTCCGGGATGAGACTCTCTCTGACCGGCCAAAGGTCACGCAGAGGACATCCCCAGCTGAAATGAACAAAAGTACATCTCTCTCTTCGACGATCGGTCGGTCGAAAGCTCGACCGATCCCGTAGAGACAAACAGACGCAACCGCGACCTTCCGTCGGGTTCATGTGCGTACTTTGCCACACGTCGCCGCGAGATTGAGGCTCGTTTCCATCGGCCGGTCGCCAGAGGGCGATGGCTCTCTCCCGAGGTAACGGAGAAAGTCGGAGCTCTCGTCGACCGACGCTGATAAAAAAAAAAAATCTCTCTCGTTTGCAACTTTTCGTAGTTCGCGATTCGAATCTCGCGGCGATGTGCATTTTTCAGCTGAACCAGCGTTGGACGACGAGGGAAAGTGGTTTTACGCGTTTAGCTCTCGAAGGACGAGTATGTTGAATCCCTTCGAGGGTCTAAACGGCCACGAGGACGAAACGGTGGGTGCACTTTTGAATTCACGCGGTCACTACACACACGCTTTATTGTTTTCAAATTTTTCAAACAAAGTAACGTATGTGACTTTGATCAAATGTAATTTCATCGAATTACGTGTTTGTGCGAAAGCTATTCGAATAATTTTGCCCATCTTGTATGAAAGAATGCGCAACAATTTGTTTTCAAAATATACTCGCCGTCATTACATTTTCCAAATTAGCTTTGTTCATTTTCTTCCAGAAATTTAGTAAGCCTCGGGACAAACCCGACCGATTTTTGGTAATTCACTCATTGTTTTACATTTTTTTTTATTTCAACAATATTATAAGTATTTCCAGAATATTTCTTAAAGTATACATTTTTTTTCACACAGGGCCTAAAAGAAGAATCAACACCTCGTACTTTGAGATAAACTTCCTCTTTGAAATTCAGCACCACGTGTTTCCTCCAACTTTCGTAAAAGTAAAAAAAGGTTGGTAAAATTTATAATAACAATAGGATGGAATTTAGTGACCCGCCGAAATATTTGCGAGTAGAGGAAATGATCGAGCCACGATTTCTAAAAATATTTTCAACATATTTACACCGAAATTTATTTCAAGTCTTTCCGAGATACAATTCGAACGCAAACAATGATCGTCGGTTTTCATTAAACTCTATAAGGATAAAACAAGAATTAGATTTTCAAAGTGTCCCAAGCTGAAATTCATATCGTTGGAAAATTGCGAAACATATCCATGAAATTGCGTGTAAATATATGCTATTTCATGATTCGCAATAAAAAAAAAGAGAGCGATATATGTTTGCCGATACTTCGGAGAGTTTCACATGATAATTTAACGCGCCGAGTCCTCGTGGCTATTTTTACAAGATTTTTCATATCTCATCATAGCCTACGTAATAATACGTCGTCAAACACAACGACGGTACTTAAAAAAGATATTTCTATTTCTTTTTTTACATTAAGAAAATAATGGAATAGAAAGAAAAGTACGGAAAGGAGTGTCGAGTTTTTTCTCGTCTTCGGAATTCTCTCATTGTGTCGACGAAAGCTGCGCTGTTTAATTCAAAAATGAAAATGTGCTGCACCATTGTTTCATCTTATTCCCGTTACGATTCTGTACTCGGATGTGCTGGATTTTTCCGTGGCGCCGGCTTTCATCAAAGCACTTTCTATATCCATCATTATACCGGACAAAAAAGAATTATTGTCTCCTGTGCTTTCGATCTTTAGATAGTTGCAATCGTTGGATGATTTCTGAAATGTGATGTAGGTCAAGAGATGAAATTAACGGAACGTTCGACAGAGGCATGAAGGATCGAATAGAAATGAAAATATGTAGAATCATGATTTTGACGGGCTTGCCTTTTCTTTGATCAAAAGGCACACGAGATGACCCATTACCGAACGACCGAACAAAGTAGCTGCAGATTCGATCTTTTCAACGAGACTCAGACGACACTGATTGCATATTATCTCAAGGGCGTTTGCCAATCCTCGGGAACAACGTAATTCGCGTTGACTTTTGAAGATCAGCCTTTCTCGATTCAATTCCAAGGAGAATGCATCTTTCTGACTCATGCTCGTCACCAAAAAGTCACAGCAAATGAGATTAATATTAAAATGTAATTGCTCACGATGACCCTTGGGAGAATTTTCCACAGCGTAAGACAAAGTTCCGGAGAGACTTTGCGGTATCGTGTCCAAAACCGTGATGGATAATTTCATTATGTCGCTGGTCGATGGTGGTAAAGTCTTAAGGCCACATGATTTTTCATGCTGGAACAATTCACGATACGGAATTTTCGAGACAAAAATATTTGCGACAATATCCACGATAACCACGGAAAAAGAATTCAGATTTGATAAATTTGCGGATAATATTACGAAGCTAAAATCCTTGGAGGGATTCTGAAAAATTGGGATATACAAATGCGTACGTAGTGCTTACATTTTTGACCAACTTGAGCGTGGAAGTATCGGGCACATCGAGATTCAAGTTTTTCAAAATTTCACCGCTCGTATTCTTCAATTCCATCGAAAGAACGATTATATACGCTTCGTTGAGCAGCTGCGTGTCCTTTGGCATCATTTCGTAAAGAATATCTACCCTGTCGTTTCCGATCAATTTTTTATACGTAGATTCATTGCTGTTCATTTTTTCGTAGCCTTCATGGCTGTCATTCAAATTGGGTATTATCTCGGCGGAGGGTGATGAGATTCCAGTTGTCTCCTCGTAACCCGATGATTTTGTGTGTTTCACGTCAATCAATTCTTTATGCTTTCGGCGACGTTTTGATTTTTCATCACTTTCGCTCCTCTCCTTTTTCTTCGACTTTCCACGTTTCGACTTTGAATGTTTCTTCGTTTCCGCCTCGTTCGATGTCTCGGGCCCGGATAGTTCCGTTTTTTCGTGACCCGTCGTATCGTTTCCGAGCCACAGATCGATGGTATCACGATCCTTATTTTCCTTGGCTATTTTATCATCGATTTTGTGGCTTCTACCTTTTTTCTTCGTTTTCCTCGAATTCTGAAAACAAAACCTTGCGTGAACTTCACAATAGTAAAACTGTCGCAAGAATTCCCAAGTCGTTTTTTCTTATGTATAAAAAATCGTGGGTAATTAATCTCGAGGGAATAAAATAATTTCTGTGATACTACGAAATTCTCGCGAAACTCGATTGATATTTCATAGGTAATTTCGCACCTTGTCTCTTTTTTCGTTCTCTCCGCCAATGACGTTCTTACGGCGATCGAAAGCTGGTGGCCTGTGTTCGAGAACCGGAAGTCTTTCGTCCTCGCGCAGCGGAATATCCAAATCGACGTTCAAAGCTCGGTGAGGATCGTTCGCATCGGCGACGTTGTATTCGTCGTTGTCGCTGAGCTCAGCTCCGGGTGGCAATTCTCCGACTCCGGTATTCACAATTTGCGCAGGATATTTGTCGTCTTGATCTTCCTCGGAGCTTGATTTTTTGTCTTTTTGTAAGAAAAATACGAGGGTTCAAAATGTAGTTAAAAACATTACGCATAATTTATGAAATTTCATACCCTTCTTGGACTTTTTCTTGCTGTGGGCTTTGCGTCGCTTTTTGCCACTCTCGGTGTCCGCGTCCCAGAGTTTTTTCGAGTTTGGAAACGAGCTTGTCTTCAACGAAATTGGTATATCGAGTTCAGCGATCGGTATATTCTCGAAATCATCGCTATTTTTATTGCCAATATCGTGATAAGAATTTGAACTCCTTCGGTTTATGGTGTTGCCCTTGAGATAATGCGGATTGTTTTCCTGCTCGATTATTCGCACTTGACGTCTTTTTTGCAATTCCTCGACCGTTGGTTCCATCGCTGCTCGTTTGCCACTATTGTAAACCGTTGATTTTTCATCGCGAACGAATATATCGTTCATATCTAAATCCTCGGAGTCCGAGCTCTCGGAGGGTGGCTCGTTGATCCAAGTATCCAAGTCCAAACCCTCTGGCAGTTGAACCTTCAATACATTTTTTGTTTTCAACATTCGTTCATTCGTCAAAGTTAACGGGATGGATAATTCTCAATCTCAACATTTTTAACGAGCGACGCGATTTGAAATATACTTTATCGAAAACCACCCCGCGTGGTATTTTCGATCATCTCCGTTCATTGGAGATTTCCTAAAACTTCTAAAACATTTATGCACTATTTTCCATCAACGAATGAACGTTATCGACAGCAATTTTGTATTTCTGTTGATTTCATGAGGTTAATTCGAGATTTCGTTGTTCAAACACGATAAAAATTCAATTGACGATTAATATCACCTTTCGTTGAGCTTTCGGTGCAACGGGATTGAGTTCACCGACAAAAGTTTCCGCAAACTCATCGATAAGTTCAGGATCGTCCTCTAAGCACTGGAACAAAACGAGAGCCGAGCTCGATCTTTCTTGAACTTCGAGATCGCCGCTTCTCACAAACTCAGCGACCGTATCTTTCATTTCGTAAATTTTGTTCATGGTATCTTGATCGTTCTCCTTCGAAGCTTTGGCCAATGTGGTAGCCGCGAGCTTCAATATATTGTGAACGTAAACAGCTTGGATGTGACCGGGTAGGGTGGAAGCTTGAGATTTCAACATGGCTCTTAAAGTAGAAAGAGGATCCTCGAGCTCGCTGGAAAATTCGCCGCAAATCCATGCCGCGGCGTACAACACTTCGGTCATCGTTGCTCTCGGTTGACCAGTCAAAAGTTGAGCGTTTTCCAATAAAGCAGCGCACTGCTGTACGGCACATTTTCTTATCGCTTGAACGCGTATTGCAACGTCGAGCAATTGCGTTGCGACTAATTGACCGTGTTTCGTACCTTCCATGCGGGTAAGATCGACCAATATCGATATGTACCTGAAAAGCCACCAAGTATCGTTATAAACTCGCCAAGTGCAAAATTCAAAAAATTCTCGTTGGAATTCGTTGAATTTCGCGAAACCATAATCGTTGTCACGTTTTTATCGAAATATACCGGTTGAAATTATAAATAGTTCTTGAAGGGTTTTCAAAACGAGGACTCACCACTCGAAATACGTGATAAATTGATAATTGTTTTGTGAACATATCTGTATTATTTTTGATAATAATTCATCACGATAGGTAGTTCCTTCGGCTTTATCCATGTGTATCATCAATTTTCTAACAATTTCCATGAGATTTTTCTTCGATACCATGCCATAGAGCAGATCGAGAGCTCTTAATCTAATACTTTCGTCTTTATCGTCAAGGCACTGCATTATAAGGTCCTTGTGAGCTTGTACGCTCTTCGGGTGGGTTTTTAGAATTTTCGACATCGCCAACAATCCCAGATACTTTAAATTCTGATCGGAATCTTCGATGAGTATTCGCAGCTTTTGTACGCAAAGTTGTATAGAGTCCGAGTGATTTGGCATGCCCGATGATATGGATATCAGTACGGCTATCACCGTGTTGATGCACTCGTACAACAGAGACATCGCAGATGTGCTGGAAATAACGTAAAAATCAATGTATCCCGATTGCGTCACGCTTTTCATGCGGAGAAATCAAAATTACGGACGTTTTTACGATGATACTGTCGAAGCTATACGTAAAAAAGCGAGGCTTAGTTTTGTTTTCTCAAATACAGCTGGATTATTACCTGTGTATCAAATTGGTTAAAGGTTCTATGAGTTTTTTTCCAAGCCTAGGTTCTAGAGGTGTCAAGGCGCCAAACTGCAAATTTAATTGTGATATTGAAGAAAAATGCTACGTAATAACGGAACATGAAGGCATTTTTTTTCTTTTCTTCATTCACCAAACACATTTACATCCTTCTAGATAACACGTTTGTCGTACGAAGCCTACGAAAAAATCTTCGCCCCGATTCGTATGCGCGGTGTAATGAATGAAAATAAAAATCAAATGAATAATGGATGGATCAACAATTGACGACACAAATTCTAGCATTTTACTATTTCAAACTTGAGGAACAACCTTGATATCAAGTCAATGAGCGGTTGAGTTAGCTGACGGCCCATTTTTGGCTCAATGAGCGTTATCGTTGAGAACTAAACGGATGAAAGATACGAAGACACTGGTGAGAAACTTTACACGAGAGTCAAAATGATTATGAAAAAAACGTTGTTTTTTTTTAATCTCTTAAAATTTTTTGTGACGAATTTCGACCGGTGTTGGGTCGGTTTTTTTCTTCATCAAACTGTTTTACGAAGATAAAATGAAATTCGCGCGGATAAGACGATTGGAGACGTTTTTATATTTCTCTCCTTGATATTTGCTAGCCGCAAAATTCTCTGGACCGTCATTTTTCTTCCGGCTTTGATGGAGAATATATATATTTTTTTTTAAATTTTAATAGGAAAATTTATGACAATGATCGACCTACCAGCTTGATGATCTTGATGAGCATCCAGTTGTTCGTTGAAGTGGTCATGAGTTTGAAAAAAATCGGGGCAAGGCTCAGGTAATTTTTCGGATTTTTTCTCGCCAGTTCACAAACGACATTGACAGCTGCCGATTGTACACCGCTATCCGGGTCTTCGAGTTTTTCCTTTAAACGAGGAAATGCTGGTCTCAGAGCCTCCGGAAAACGTAAGAAAACTTTGTACATCATGAGCACGGCTTTTTTACGTAAATAAGGCTTGGTGCAGGTCAATAGCGTCATAATGTCATTCACGAGATCTCTTGCCAAATCGGGACTTATGAAACAGGAAAGTCCGCTGAGTGCGAGGCCAGCGTCGTACTGATTTTGACTGTTCAAATCTTTGCGTATCATGTTTGTCGTGAGCATCAGTAACTGAAAGTAATGTCATCAAACGTAGAAAAGTTTTACGAATTATGACGTTTGCGTTGATACATTAATACCAATACTACCAGTATCAATTATTAAGGATTGCCCGAAGATTCAATCTCGATAAATTTGAAAGTATAACATTTTTTTTTTATTTCATAATTTGAAAAATTAGTCGTACAGTAGGTACCAAGCATATCGATTTCGGATGATGACAGTGTCAAAAAGCTACTACCAAATTGTTTAAAAAAATTGCCGAAAATGTAGAGGACTGATTTTCTTCTCATAAGCAATAAATTTAATGATTCTTTCCGATACACGTGAACTTTTTCATCGTTTGGAAATTTCGTTTGTATAAACTTTTTAAGCGATGTAAAGGAAGGCATCTAATGAATCAGAAGTGTTGTACTTTGTGAGTTTTATGAATCTTTAATACATTTTTCAAAATGTACGAAAGAAATTCTGAAAAATGTCAGGTGCCTTTGGAAATACGAATTAAGTCATAGGATGTGATAAGAAAAATTCTCTACTTTTTCCAATTTTCTTTTACTCAACGATTTATGTTAGTATCATTTCGATACCGTTATTATTTGAAACTAATGTGCTTGGTTGGCAGCTTATATGTGATTGATTTGTTTTCGATTTTCATTCCATGGCAAAGTGTTCGATATTTGCATTCTATTTCGGTTTTGTTCGGATAGTGTAAAACATTTCTAATGATGGTGCCGGTACCTTCCCGTTATCGCCATTACTATTCTTTTTTTAACTTTAATAGTTATGCAATTTTGGATATAAACTTATTTATTATGCAAGGAATATACGAGTTTCGCCAATTGTTGATTTTTATTACCTTTTTTTTCATCTTATCGTACTATGCAACTGTTAGGATACAAGTCTGACTTTGTTTCCATAGAATATTCGCTGTTCACTTTGCATTAAAGGATTAACCGAACCGGATTTTATGAGCTTGAGAATTTTACCTCTGTTTCCATGTGGAAGCTTTGACTAGCAGCCAAGTATCCGATCCTTTTGTACGTAAATTTTCCTGACGACATTACTTCGATCGTGTTGAAGCCAGCCCAGCTTATATCGTAACCCAACATTTGGAGCTAAAAATACGGATAAAGTATGAATCGATGATTCAACTATTAACAAATATTTGAAAACTCACTAATAAAAATGGATCCAATTGATTCTATAGTCTCAGATTTATGCAGTTTTTATTGCAATTCATGAAGAATTACAGGAAGCAAAATTTTTATTTCCCAAAACACAGTTTTGGAAAAGTGAATTTTCAATAAATCATCCTAACGTCAATGACAATTCTTCAAACAATTCTTCTTTATCGCATATTTTTTCCGGTCAATAGTACAACGTAAACAATTGTCACTTTCCTTTATTACATATTTAGCAATAATAAAAATTATACTGTATCATTGGCTGAATATATTGCAGAAAAATTTGAGTTTTTTACGGATGATTTTTTGAGCTAAAAATATGGACAAAGTATGAATTGATGATTCAATAATTAACAAATATTTAAAAACTCATTAATAAAAATTGATCTAATTGATTCTATAGTCTCAGATTTATGCAGTTTTAATTGCAGCTCGTGAAGAATTACAGAAAGCAACATTTTTATTTCCCAAAACTGAGTTTTGGAAAAGTAAATTTTCAATAGATCATCCTAACGTCAATGACAATTCTTCAAACAATTCTTCTTTATCGCATATTTTTTCCGGTCAATAGTACAACGTAAACAATTGTCATTTTCCTTTATTACATATTTAGCAATAATAAAAATTATACTGTATCATTGGCTGAATATATTGCAGAAAAATTTGAGTTTTTTACGGATGATTTTTTGAGCTAAAAATATGGATAAAGTATGAATTGATGATTCAATAATTAACAAATATTTGAAAACTCATTAATAAAAATTGATCCAATTGAGTCTATAGTCTCAGATTAATGCGGTCTTAATTGCAGCTCGTGAAGAATTACAGAAAGCAACATTTTTATTTCCCAAAACTGACTTTTGGAAAAGTGAATTTTCAATAAATCATCCTAACGTCAATGACAATTCTTCAAACAATTCTTCTTTATCGCATATTTTTTCCGGTCAATAGTACAACGTAAACAATTGTCACTTTCCTTTATTACATATTTAGCAATAATAAAAATTATATTGTATCATTGGCTGAATATATTGCAGAAAAATTTGAGTTTTTTACGGATGATTTTTTGAGCTAAAAATATGGATAAAGTATGAATTGATGATTCAATAATTAACAAATATTTGAAAACTCATTAATAAAAATTGATCCAATTGAGTCTATAGTCTCAGATTAATGCGGTCTTAATTGCAGCTCGTGAAGAATTACAGAAAGCAACATTTTTATTTCCCAAAACTGACTTTTGGAAAAGTGAATTTTCAATAAATCATCCTAACGTCAATGACAATTCTTCAAACAATTCTTCTTTATCGCATATTTTTTCCGGTCAATAGTACAACGTAAACAATTGTCACTTTCCTTTATTACATATTTAGCAATAATAAAAATTATATTGTATCATTGGCTGAATATATTGCAGAAAAATTTGAGTTTTTTACGGATGATTTTTTGAGCTAAAAATATGGATAAAGTATGAATTGATGATTCAATAATTAACAAATATTTGAAAACTCATTAATAAAAATTGATCCAATTGATTCTATAGTCTCAGATTTATGCAGTTTTAATTGCAGCTCGTGAAGAATTACAGAAAGCAACATTTTTATTTCCCAAAACACAGTGTTGGAAAAGTGAATTTTCAATAAATCATCCTAACGTCAATGACAATTTTTCAAACAATGCTCGGAAAGAATTTATCGTCTAGAGATTTATCGCATATTTTTTCCGGTCGATATTACAACGTAAACAATTGTCATTTTCCTTTATTACATATTATTACATATTTACATAATAAAAATTATATTGTATCATTGGCTGAATATATTGCAGAAAAATTTGAGTTTTTTTTTGAGGGTACGTACGTATGTCAGTTTGGCCACCGCATTAGCTTTCACATCTATGTTGTCCTGACGTAACTCTTGCTTAATCTCTTCGATACACTGTGCGATGTACTTAGCCTGAAAAACCCAAGCATACGTTATGGTTTTTTACTCCAAAACAGATTAGGAGCTGATTCGAGCACTTTTGAAACTTCGCATCAGTGCTCATTATCCTAATAAAAAAATAATAGTACACGAAATCATCCAATCATAAAACTCACCTCATTGTTTTTATTATTACGAATTCCACGAACGAGATCTGTCAGATTTTTGTCAAACATTCGTTCAAAGTTACCCTTTACTTTGCGTAGAGCCATCTTCGTGTGGAAATGAAAAAAAAAATTGCGCTCTCGCGAATACAGATGTGTAACCTACGGAAAAATTGGATGCAAAGAAACAGAGAGGAAAAGATCGCGTCTGCGTTTCGATACTTTGAGATTTCTTTTATTATCAATTTATCCGCGTCCAATAACACACGACGTTGATTCGATTATAGCTAATGGATTATTGTTTTTTCTCCCTGTATTTATCGAGTTAGCACAATTTTATACACTACATTCCGGCAGCGAGCGCTCTCGTTTCGCTGCGAAAATTTTACTCACACCTTGCTCTCTCTCTTTCTAGTGTCACGCTGGCGCTCTGCGTAAGAACCACTATTCTAAAAAAAATCAGCTATACATCAAACTGAGTGAGAGAGAGAGAGATGGCAAAAAACGTCATTCGCAACAGTAAAAACGTCAGAATGGGCGCATTGAGCAGATTTTAGCAGTCAGGCGATATTTGAGAGAGGAACAAGAAGCAGATTGTAGCGCTCCTACCACGGTTGAGCGGTTGGATCAAGTTGGGCGAATGCGCCGGGGACCGAAGAGAGAAACATCCCTTCTTGCTATTCTATTTCTATCCACAGGCGGCTATAGACGCGGAGGCGAGCAACATAACCTCAAAAGCTTCCTGATCGTTCGAATTGTCGCCAAAAAATTGCTCTGCCTCGACTCCTGGCAAGCAGCGTTCTCGAAAATAATCAAAATGCGCGACAAATCTTCTTCCCCCTTTTGAATTTTACTACCGGAACTGTATAATCAAAAACGTATTAGATACTCGGGCCAATTTATCTAACTTAAATTTTCTCTGAAGCCAGTTATCGTCAAACTCGAAATACGCGAATTCTAAAAGGAAGTTCGCCAAGTATGGCATAAATGTCGAGAAAGCCGTAAATAGTACAAAGTTTCTTTTCATTTTTTACTCGTCACTGTCAGGTCAAACTTTAATATTACATAATTATGCCGTATCTGAAAAAATGTACGTTTTCCAGCGTATATCCATATAGACAATTTTATTCGCAAGAAATCCAAACAAACTAGCCAAAACTTACCGTAAAAAGTGAGTGCCTCCAGGAATTGTTTATCACCAAAATGCTTGTTTTACAAACAGCTCGAATTAGCATCAAATTAGCGGGTCTCTGCCTAGCGGGATAGCCTCTGATTTTCGATAAATTGTATTACAAAAAAAACGTGAGGCCGGTCAATTTTATATATAGATTGCTATACTTTTTTGTTTTTTTATATGATTTTTCTGGAACACTGGATCATCTTTGAGTAATAATTCCAATGTGTGGAGACACTTGAAAAAGGATAACGCGACTTTTATTCATTTTAATTTACATTCAAAACTTCCACTTCTTTCTTGTATTCGTCTTTGGTCGTGTACGTATCAGGAAGTTTGACGATTCGTGGGAATCGTCTGACTTCCTCTTCGGGCATGTGATCGAGACGTACCGGAACCGGCGTGATTTGTATCATTTGATTGGTGATGTTGCATAGAATATTCTCCGGTATTTTGTCATCCTCAAATATGTGCAGCCGCTGCATGGTGTGTCGTCGTATCAAGGTTTTCGGCAAAACACTGTAAACCGCTTTCCGAACAATCTGAAGAACAAAAAAGCACGAGTCAACGTAAAATTCGTGTTTGAAATCGTGTTTTTAAGATCTTACGGGCGTTATACCATAGTCGGATCTTTTCTGTGCAATTCCCAAGCCAGAGTCCATGTAGCTCCGCCGTGGAAGCCCGTGTGATGGAAATAAACTCGCTTCGTCCAATCGCTACCTCTCAGAGCAATTTCTTTGCTGTTCATAACGACGACATGATCGCCGCAATCGGCTGGAAAAATTAGGTGTTGATATTTAGCGGCTCGACCCTTTCGAATGTCTTATTTGCTCAAAGGTGCATTTTTAATGATTATTTTTTGTCGAAAGACAGCGCAAAAAGAGGTCAAAATTCAATGGCTTTGTAAAAGAACACTTTTGTTCGGTTTGATTGCAGAAAACATTTGATTTTGGGGATCGATGACACTTACTCATTGGGTGATATATCGGTTTATACTGGCCCAACAGATATTTACAGATGAGAGGTGCAGATAGGAAAGGATCTTGCCACTTGGCATCGAAAACATGCCATACACGTGCGAATGTTCCCCATTGCTTGAAAATTGTCGTTAAAAAAACGAGGATTACGTAGGCATTGTGAAACTGTTGTGGCTAATTCTCTTCAATTTTGAGGTTATGCGGCTTTACGATAGCAGTTCGTCAACAAGGCTTTTCGCACGATTATACCAAATTATCAATCACCAACCTGAGTTTTTCGTAAAATCGACATGTTTGTGTCGTGCAATGTCGCGTGATATTCTTTATATCATTCGAATCAATTCCGATCCAGAGTTTGTCGATATTCTCTCTTCTGTGTGGTTATATGTGTACGAGAAACGAGATGAGACTCTGACTCGACGCGCACGCGCGAGCTGATGGTAAAACAGGTGGCAATTATATCGACATTGACTACATGCTGTTCATAGAAAAACCGCTAGATGGCTACACTTGCTCCATTTCAGTGATTGAGAAAAATGCCATCGTGTGTGTTTAAATTTGAAATCGCAGCTTTTTTTTTCAAACAGAGTTCTAAACTCCATTTCAGTCAGCATATCGCTTTGTAATTATCGTTCTAACATGTAACTTTCGTTATTTATTCATTCGAATCGTTTTCCTATTACGAAATCTCAATATTTAATTGAAATTGATCAATACGAGGGTATCCAAAACACTCGTGTAAAAGGAGCTTCATCGAGCTCGTTAACGCATGAGGAAAAAGGAAAATTCCGTGTTGTTTTGTTTTTTATTCTTCGTAAAATGAAAAATACTTTATTTTCATTCGTTTTTACAATTCCCGCTCGCGATTTTGGATCGTTGAACGTTGCTGCCGCCACATCAGCGATCTGTTTTTCAATATTCGTGAAACACAATAATGCAGGAACTAAAGGAATACATGTTAATCGGCAATGTCGCATCAGTCATAGTAGTTATATATATATATGTATATTTATATATAAGCGTCATAGTGATATACATATATATATATATATATATACATACATATATGTTTGTCTATATAGTACATAGTAGATACATCAAAAGAGTGAAAACACGACGATTTAGACCGATTAATGCATAAGTCCGTTGTGACACCAGCTGTGAAACTTACAATTGTAATAAATTAACGTGTATATATATATATATTTATACTATGTACGCACTTTTAGTTATTTATGTAATAGGTAATGTAACGTGGGAATCGGAGTACCAGAGTTAATTTTCGTGTACGTAAAAGCGACAATTATATATAGCACATGTTTCTACAAGTCATAATCATTGTGTGTGTTCTTGTACGAGAAGCTCATAAACACAATCACTACTTCGATATCAGTGTTAAAGCTCGTTATAGGATTTGTCAATTTCTGTCGAAAAGACTATCATCATGCCTCGCGATACGACAGTATTGTTCTGCCAATTTTTTCGTACTTTTCTTTGCAGCTGTTGGTAATTGAATTTGAATTTTTGAAAAACACTACCGAGTAAGCTGATTACGAACCACTGATTTTCCTTGGAGTATTGGTAGGATTGCGGTATTATAATATAAATATGATAATAAATATGCGATTATAAACGTGATGGTCGTGCCTTCGTCAACGGCGATCATTTTATAATGAGAATTTTAACGTCGAAACGGAAATAACAATCGGATGGAGGTTCGATTCTCCAAATGCCATTGAAAACGATCGATTTTGCACGAATGGAAGATAAATTCAATTAATGGTAATCAAAACTCTCCAGCGTAATTCCGATGAACGCTTAAATAACGTAATTTGTTCTACGGTACGAATAAGTAAAAAAAAAAAAACGATATTCACAAAAAACTGAGTGAACAGTGTAATGGTGGGTAGATCGAGGATATCAGGCTATCATCGTACCGAAAAATAAAGGTATTCGTACGGAACACTCGGAAATGAGCATAATTTTTCGTACTTTAATATCACAGTCACGAGAGATGTACATAAAGAGAGATTGATTAAAGAAGTAATCGAGAAGAGGGAAACGCTTAAATTTAAACGAACGAGAATATCCTATGAAAAATCTGCAGACGTACACGGAGCTGTGGAAGGAGCACGATGAATTTATGGATGATCCTTCCAGGATGAAACGATGAAAAAAACAAAAAACAAAAAAAAAACACGTGGGCGATCCGAAAAAGAGCAGAATCTTTGGTGAAGAATTCCAAGTTGCATCGAAAAGTGCGAGAAATTCAAATAAATATAAAAGAGCGATTACACGAACGAGGAAGAATCTAAGAACACGCGCATTCCAATACTTTCATATTTTTCCAACTGGATATTTTGAGTTTCGTGGGATCGTTTTCGTCGAAGTAGAGAATCTCGAGTTCCTCGAGTTTACTGGGAGCGCAACAGGGGCGTGGAGCTTTTCTCCTGTCCTCTTTCCATATGAGACTCTGAAGAAGAGCGTGGTGATGAGCCGGATTGTAACGCGGTGGACATCGTCCTTTGCAAAAACCAGCGTCAAAGTTTTTCGGTTGTACGATGAATTCGAAACCCTTGAGATCTTTGAACGTTACCGTCATCTCATGACGACAGCATTTCTTATTTTCACCGCGACATTCGGTGCGACGACCTTTGTGAATGGACATGAGGTGCTCGGGATTCGCGCGCCTTTTTCTTCTGATGCCCCGAGAATCTTGGTTCGGCGGATAATTCATCGTGAAGACGTTCAAAGCTGGCTCGTTAAGGACACCTTTTTTTTCATTCGCTCCCGAAGAAAGTCCCGTCTGGAGCGACTCGAGGATCAATTCAACCCCGAAATCCTTCGTGTTTTCTTCCAGCCAGCGGTTGACCAACTCCGTCGCATCCAGTTCGATCCATCGTGGACCATTATTTTCGTAATTCGAGAATGACTGACGAGACACAAATTCTCGCGAGTTGCCAGCCGCGATTCGGTACAGAGAAATCGCGTGTTTCGATATCTCCATCCGAGTACCCGTAAGGTCCAAGAGGAATCTCAGATTTGCGTGGTCAATGAGAGAATCATCTTCCGGTATCGAGATTGCGAAGTGATAGGCGCAAGTTCCTTTCGAACACGAGATCTCTCCGGGACCTCGACGGGGCTCGCTAGGGATGCTGCGACGCGTTCGATTGACACTCGTTGAAGATGAATTTCGTTCTGGAACGAGAAGGAAAATGATAAATCAGATGTAATCAGATTACGATGTTTAGCCTCGAGATGTAAGTCCATTTTCACGAAAACAATACGTCGAGTATCTTGATTTTGATAAACTCCACCGCTTATCGACTGATATTACCGAATATTTGACCGGTAAAACGGCTAAACTCGCCAAATCTCTCCGATCTGAAGCAACGTATCGTTCATCTCGGAACACGAAGAAATATATGTTTTATTTTTACGAGGAAAACGGATAGTCCGCTTGGATATGAAATGTCAGATATCCTACGAGCATTCCTTGATACAAAATCAGAGCTATCGTCTTTCCACGCGAAAACAAGAGAAAGAACAGGATAAAAGGAGTGGGAATGGAAATGCTAGACGAAAATAGTGATGAAAGGGAAAAACAAATGAACGAGTGGGTGAAAAACACATTTCGATATATGCATACACGAAAAAAAAGTGTGATTCCGTTCCACAATGTGCGACGAGCACATCACCACTTTTTTCCCCCTATTCTTCAGCACTCCTACGTACCTACGTATATTTATATGCTTCGTGCTCTCGCGAGATCCGATATCGAGAAAATCCAGATCAAGAATCCGCGGAATCCGTGTTTATTCGGATTGTGGAGGCGAGGATGGTTCGGTTCCTCTCGATGACTCGTCATTCCGGAATGAACACGCGTGGTGTATTAAAAGTCTTCGAGAAGTTTTGGACGATTATACAGCACATGTGTGTAAGAGCTGGTGGTTGTTGGACCATTGGTTATCTGGTAAAACCGGCCTTTGATATCACAAATAACCGAGGGAATTACAAATTGGCGAGAGCGGTATAACTTTATCAAATAGTCATTCGATCGAAAATAGATATCACGTACGGACATGAGAGGGAGAGAGAGGGATGTTGGATGGAAATCGACGGGAATGATTTTTTTGAGCATCACGTCGCTTCCCACGCATTGAAAATAGCGAGGAATCCCGAGAAGCATTCTCTATTATAAAACTCGGGGGGTAAATATACATTTTTGTAAAAATGGAATCGCGCGAGAGACCGGTAATAATGCTGCATGGTGGACACGACTATAAACGAGCTCGATGAATGATTTTTCGTCCGCTGTGCCATTTCTCACGTACCTGATGAAATATACGGGCTTGACGATGATAATTATAATGGTACGAAGAAAAAATGAGAGAAAGAATTGTGTGTGGAAAAAAAAAGAGTCGTGTACACGTGATGCTAATGTCGAATGCATTTACGATACGTTTCTCTCTTTAAATACCGATAGATATGGCCAGCGTATGAATGATGGTTAGCGGATCATTAAATACGTGTACGAAAGAACGCGCTTCCCTGAATGCTGATCCGCTCGCGGCATGCAGGAGGCATTTAACGAAAAATCGGACACTTTTTTTTCTCCCTCAGTTTCTGCGTCGAGTTGGTTAATCGTACTTGACAACAATACGAATTTCTCCATGACTTTTGACGCGGAGGCAGAATTCTTCGAAGATTGAGTTTGAGATCGTCCAGAGGCGACGATTTTGCCTTTATTTTCGAAATAATTATGCACATTACGTGGCATGCTGTTTTTTTTAGCAATTTGCCATTTTTTAGAGAAATTCGTAAGCGATTTGTGGGATTTTATCGATCGCTGCGACTTTTCTAGCCAAATATTGGAAACATTGAAACCGCGAAATTTGGAGATGACGTTTAGAGTCGGGACCAGTTGGAACGAAACGCCCTGTACATCGATACGTATAACGCCGTATATAATTTTTGTTAGAGGCGAAACGAGAGGGACTCCGGTATCGCGTTGACGTCTTCAACGAGGAGAGGACGTCGCCGCGATGTCCCGTAACGTCTCGTCGTCGTCGCGACAAACCGGACGACAACGCCTCCCTTTCTGTGTCTTCACAAACGTTGGCTTTTACATGGATCGACTCGCTTTATTTCTCCTTATTTCTTTCTCTCTTTATACTCGATCTTTCGATACGTACATTAGCTACTTTGTGCCTGTACACCGTACTGACGTACCGCCTTCGTATGTACGTATGTACGAAGCGCGTGTGGTAGTCTTGTTGCATTTGAAAAAAAAACGAGGGAAAAGAGAGACTCGTCGTTCAACATTCCAAGGCTGTTGGAATTTCTATTTCGTAACACAGTGTCTTCTCGCCTGTGCAGCATTACACGGTACTTGAGTACATTATTATTACCGTAAAATACGATGTGAGAATTACTTTACAGCGTAATTCACGTAATTATTAATTCTACAACAATACGTTGGCGCGCTAACCAACGGAGAGATACTTGACGACATTTATTTTATCGTTCGTCGCAAATGGGAAAAAGTTATGGCATTTAATTCATCAGTTATTAAACACCTGCCGTTACTCTGAAAGAAAACCTTTATTTATTCAGCGAACACCCATCAATTTGAGTGTCTTGTGCCGTGTCCTCGCCGTGTAGGTCAACAACTGCATAAAATTAGTATAATATTATTGAGAGCTTTTATAGCATCCATTATTTGGGAATTATGATTTTTATTAGACTTCTTTTAATTGATGTGACAATTAGCGTGATATTTTTTATGTCATCTCGTGGTTCGAGTATTTATGGAACAGGCTACTGACGATATTAGCGTTGATCTTTTTTTAATTCACTTTTCGTTCGCTGAATAAACTGTGAAAAAATCGCAAAGCCAAATACGTCTCTGACGAATGGACCGTCAATTTCTGTCTTTTTTACAACTTTTTCTTTCTGTAAAACGTGATGTAGCTTACACGATGTTTGTGGAAAAATTTGCGTGATCGCTCGATTATGTCATACCGTTTCAGCGTTCTCCGATCGATCGGTTTTTCGTTCTGTTCGCGTGAATTCACTCGTGATAGCGCGGCTCAAAAGTGCTTACGTTTGCTTTTTCGTAACCCGCGTGTCTCGTCCTTCGAACTCATTGACTTTCCTTCGTTTCTCGTCGCTAATATTTCATGTAAAATACACTCCTGGCGTTTGCACATAATCGTACATTCGGGGGAAAAAAAATGATAACGAAGGTACAAACGAGCTCGACGAGTCAAGAACGTGGGAAAAATTTACGCCTGAAAGCAGCGTCCAATGTAAAATACCGTACTCGATCCCTGGGCATTTTTCTTCTGGATTCAACGCGATAAAGTCACGGAGAGCGAAAGAGGAGATAGAGAGAAAGTCGGATTAGATATCCGGCTTACAAAAGTTGTTTGGCGTGAAAACGAATCGAAAAAGGCGAGAGATACGACGGATGAGAAAGGAGCGGCAGTATTTTTTCGATCTTTTGGAGAAAAAATGACGATTTTCTAGATTTGTGTGTGAAATCGAGGGTGACGTGTTGTGTGTGTTTAGTGGATAAAAAAAAAGTTATGTGATAATGAATACAGCTGATTTGGCCGAAATTCATGTAACGATTCTTGGGAACGGAGGTCGACACTTTCACCCCCGTCTTAACCTCTGGTGTACAGTTACGTATACGTTATCTGTGTCCTTATAAATTCTGATCAATTTATATCTGATGTTACCGTGAGAGATCCAAAATATCTTCGAGTCCCTCCTCCTCCGTTTCTCTCTTTGCCCAAAAGTCAAAATTGCTTCGATTATCGATAAGAAACGAGTGAAATCCTGATGTCTGATGAAATGACAAAATGGAGAAATTAACATTATTTAACTTTATTTCCAAAAATCGAAGCACCGAATTTTCGTCGCTGTTGTTGAATCCTCAATTCAGTCTACGGCCAATTTATTTTCGAGATGAAAAATAACTTGGTACGAAGTCTTAAAAAGTATGTCAAAGCTATCGTCAGTTTTTTATTTCTCGAAATCAGCCGATCAGATTTATCAAATATATCGTTTTAAGGTAGTTCTATCGTTAGATTCAAATCGAGAAATTGTTTTGCAGTTTTTCTCACATACAAAATTGTTTGCGGGCTTCGGTTAAATAAGAAAAGTTGTTGCAAATCGACTAAAGAACAGCATACTCCAAATTCACGGCCATCCCAGGTGATATGTGCTTGCTCTATAATTACAAAAATTGCGAAAAAAATTTTCTTAAGATTTTTTTGGAAAACTCGAGAAATCTTCTTTGATGTTGCATAAAAATGTATGCAAAGTTTTAGAAGGCTTCACCACGTAGAAGCCAAGATATTCATTGATGAAAATGCAACTTTTAACACGTGCTCTTACGAGAGACTACCGAAAATTGTGATTTTTACCAATAAATATCTCAACTTCCACGTGGTAAAACCTTCCAAAATTTATTACACACGTATATATGACATCAAAGAATACGTATTCAAATTTTCAACAAAATCTTAAGAAAACGATAAAACGATAGAACTACCTTAACGATCGCAAGCTTCGCGAAACTACAAGAGTGACTCAGAGATAAAAAAAGTAGTGGAATGTGGAAAATTCTCATGCAATTTCTCAAGCATTGTTTTGACTTTTACCGACGTGCTGTATTCTTTCACGAAGAGACGAAATGAAACTTCGAAGCAGGCTCGTAAAATCATCGAGTGGATTTGATTCATAATTTCAAAAACAAATCGTAAAACAAATGGCAGAGGCGCTGCGGTTGAATGTAGGTCGAGTTGATACGAGATACATCCTATGATACATGCATAAAACACACACACACGTACACCCTAGTATCGATGAATCGATTTCCATTCATTCATCCATGTTCGATCGATCAAACGTCAATAATGCCCTCAATTTGGATGCCAATAATCGTACATTGTCGTCATCCGAGTGTTGAATTATTCTCGAAATCAAACCGTGTCGCCAGGTATTAATGAACGGAAGGGCAGTTTTTCATGCTGCGGTAAAAACAGCCTGAGATTGTGGCCACTCGGCGTCAGATGGATGATTATGTTTCAAAGATGATGAATGATTCAATCATCCGTAAATAGGCTACATATGTCCTCCGGGGGATTAGATAACGGAGAGTTTGAACGAGAGAGGAAGAAATTAAAATGGAGTGAGATTGAAGAAGCGCGGTAAGTTTGCTCGACAGACTGCAAGAAAGTAAACAGGATGAGAAACGTCATGTAGTGTTTGCCAGTATCTCCTCGGCTGTCTCTCTCTCTTTCTCTATCTGTGCTATGTACATATAGTCGTTGCACCGAACCAGCGACTCGTACGTAGGGGGGCAGTGGAAGAGAAAGAGACGGGAACGACTAAGATCATGCGGACTATTCGGTACGAGCGTGGGCGGCAGTGGCACGAGCGCACATTTCCGATTTTGCACTCGAGATCCATTCCTATTATAGTTATATATTACATGCATGTATCCAAGAGTGACTGGCAGTCAAAAGGTCGTATCGATAAGCGATACATTACACAAGACCAGATTCCTTCAAAACTACATCGTTCGTACATCGATGATCCTATCTGTCAAAGTGTCATGTAGTGTCGATTTTATCGAGGGATCCTTCTCACTTTCGAGTCTTTGATATGTACGCTAGAGCCGGTCAAAGTTGTTGACTGCTTTTTTCCGTTTGATATACACAGAATAATTGATTCGCGCCGCCAGAAACACCAATTCAAATACCCTTTATGTCAACATTGACAGGTCCCTCATCGAAATTATTTACTTCCCTTTTACGTTGCGGGAGAATTTTTTTTTGGATATATTCTTTCCTTTTTCTTACTCGTGTGGGGTTTTGAGGAATCCTTTGCACTTTTGGTCCTTCAGATTCGTCCTTCTTTTTAATTATCCTCTTTTATTGTATCTTGTCAAAAATCATGTTTTTCGTTTACCGAAAATTCAGCCAATTCCTGACTTCGGTCGATTTACTCACAAAGGGACTTGAGGAAATTTCTTTTCAAAGGAAAAAGCGAAACTATCGAGGGATCCTTCTCACTTTCGAGTCTTTGACATGTACACTAGAGCCGGTCAAAGTTGTTGACTGCTTTTTTCCGTTTGATATACACAGGATAATTGATTCGCGCCGCAAGAAACACCAATTCAAATACCCTTTATGTCAACATTGACAGGTCCCTCATCGAAATTTTTTACTTCCCTTTTACGTTGCAGGAGAATTTTTTTTTTGATATATTCTTTCCTTTTTCTTACTCTTGTGGGGTTTTAAGGAATCCTTTGCACTTTTGGTCCTTCAGATTCGTCCTTCTTTTTAATTATCCTCTTTTATTGTATCTTGTCAAAAATCATGTTTTTCGTTTACCGAAAATTCAGCCAATTCCTGATTTCGGTCGATTTACTCACAAAGGGACTTGAGGAAATTTCTTCTGAAAGGAAAAAGCGAAACTATCGAGGGATCCTTCTCACTTTCGAGTCTTTGACATGTACACTAGAGCCGGTCAAAGTTGTTGACTGCTTTTTTCCGTTTGATATACACAGGATAATTGATTCGCGCCGCAAGAAACACCAATTCAAATACCCTTTATGTCAACATTGACAGGTCCCTCATCGAAGTTTTTACTTCCCTTTTACGTTGCAGGAGAATTTTTTTTTTGATATATTCTTTCCTTTTTCTTACTCTTGTGGGGTTTTGAGGAATCCTTTGCACTTTTGGTCCTTCAGATTCGTCCTTTTTAATTATCCTCTCTTATTGTATCTTGTCAAAAATCATGTCTTTCGTTTACCGAAAATTCAGCCAATTCCTGATTTCGGTAGATTTACTCGCAAAGGGACTTGAGGAAATTTCTTCTCAAAGGAAAAAGCGAAACTATCGAGGGATCCTTCTCACTTTCGAGTCTTTGATATGTACGCTAGAGCCGGTCAAAGTTGTTGACTGCTTTTTTCCGTTTGATATACACAGAATAATTGATTCGCGCCGCAAGAAACACCAATTCAAATACCCTTTGTGTCAACATTGACAGGTCCCTCATCGAAATTTTTTACTTCCCTTTTACGTTGCAGGAGAATTTTTTTTTTGATATATTTTGAGAAATCCTTTGCATTTTTGGTCCTTCAGATTCGTCCTTTTTAATTATCCTCTTTTATTGTATCTTGTCAAAAATCATGTTTTTCGTTTACCGAAAATTCAGCCAATTCCTGATTTCGGTCGATTTACTCGCAAAGGGACTTGAGGAAATCTCTTCTCAAAGGTAAAAGCGAAACTATAAACGAATATTTCCGAAATTTTGCAGCGTACCGTCGTCGTGTGTGTCTTCGTAATCATTTGATTTATAAAAGGATGATTGCTTCAAAGTACGGCACGTTTCTTAATGAATTTATTGCAGATTTTCGCTCGCGAGTCGTCACATTTGCAATTTTAATGAAGAGTTTAAAAGGACCGGATTTAAAATACACTTTATACGTTGGCCTTGTTTGGCCGCAGGTAGTAGGTAAAGTTATTGATGTTTGATATTTCCACGTTTTGAGAATCTCATAAAAAATAATCTTCTTTTTATAATTATCCCCGTGGGTCATAACGATTAGAAACTCTGTGCTGATTGCATCATGTTTCTGTATAATGGTTTGTTTTTTATTCATGGGACAGCAATCCCATAATATTGAAATTTTCAGAGTCGTGAATGTGAAAAATGCTCGACTATCTGTCTCCTTCAATAATACCGGAATCAAAAATAATCGATGCTGATTGTAAAGGCATATGGAAAAATGTATCAATATAGTTTATAAAAATTAACGTCTCGTCGACGTTGCCTCACGGTGACGAAGAATTTGTGATCAATGAATAATTATACTGATTATTGTAATTACGAACGAATTTCATTACCTGCCGGATGAAACGTGTGAAGCCTTCTTTGACTACCGTCATCGCTGTTTCGGGAATGCTGAAGCCTCGTCAGGTACTCTTGATGAGCCCTATGGTACTCTGCCTGACTGACGTTTGCCTGTGAACAATGTCGTTCTTTCGTTAGACTCATCACAGACGAGCGAATAGAAAGGATCAATTTCTTTCATCTCTTCCATACAGATTACACGTACGAATTCTCTTTCAGCGTCTCTGTACCAGTATGCGGAGAAAAAATGCTCAGAGACGAGAGGAGACACGAAAAAAGGGTCATTAAAGGTCAGTAGTGTCAGCCCTGATCGAGGAAGGGTTGCCGAAGCGTCTCGAAGAGCGACAAACTTGACGCTTGTCAAGATTGGCGCCTTGAAATTTCCGCTTACGTGTATATCTGTATATCATACATGTAAGATGCGATAATAGCAACGAAGACGCGGCGGAGGCGTAGAACGGAAGAAAAAAGAGTAGTTGAAGAAAATTATTTGGGAGCTCTCGAGGCATCGGCGGAACTTTGTTATTTGCTTGCAAACATTTGGGATAAAGCTCTTATGAGCTGAAAAACGAGGAAAGAGAGTTTGAATTCGTTTTTTTTTTTTCATACTGGAAAAATATATGTATATATCTTTTTTTCATGAGCATTGTTTGTTGAAAATTGTAATTAAAAGTGTACGAGCCTACGGCAGGTGGCGATACTTTGACGGTTATGGTAGTTTGCATGGAAACTCCAGCGAAATATGACGCGAAAAATTATCGGATTTTTTTTACAGTTTCACTCGAAGCAGATATTTGTAACACACGCATATGTCGTGTGTATGCGTCCGCCGTATCGTTGGTGGCGGACTTTTAGTGATTTGGCGCGCCACGCACTGATTTATTAAATCGTTTGAACTTTAAGCCCCTTAATTGATTCTCCCTGGATCCGGGCAAACGATTGCGATAATTGTCTCTCGCCGTATTAACTCGTTGATCCCTCGTGAACACTCTTCAATGTGACATCTCGACTTTATCGTTGAGTTTCATTCGGGGCCAACGAGACGTCAACGGACGGGTCCACGCTATTTTTTCCCCTCTCGATGAAAACTCGAAAAATGTCTTCATATCAATCATAAATATGTGGGGAATTACGAGTAAGAATTGGCTCTTACGAAATTATAAATAAACTGCGGATGGGTGCTCGCGCTCACACGCGCGATCGCACGATTGCGCTGCAGCGACTTGATTCTGTACGTAATTTTATCATACGCATTTAATAATTCCAAATTTTCGACGCGCCTTCGAAATTTCGACCGGGTCGGACATTTTTCGCTGATTACGAAATCCACCGACCTTTTTTTCGAAAACTCGATATTTGAATGAGAAAAAAATACATTAATATGGACCATTTAAAATCATTTTTGAAATTCATAATTTTTCGTCATTTTCTGCCGGACTCAGTTGGTTCACTAAAATGTTTGCCATTTTTTTTCCGTTTGAGATGGACACCCCGACTTGTGCTTGTTCTCTTGGCAATTGATGAGGCTTCAAAATGCCGTTTGGTTTGTCCAGATATCTTGATTTTTCGATTTTTGGCAGATTTTCAAAGTAGGACCACCGATTTTCGCCAATTTTCCCATACATACCCCTTTGCGTTTTTTTCGCTGATTTTCAATATCGATTTTGAGGATGAAGGAATTTAGCTATCAACATTTTCCTTTCACCGTTTTCCAAGTCTACTCGAGGGCTTTCCAAAACACCCCCAAAAAATGGATGTAGCATAATTATTAACGTAGTTATGATCATTTGAAATTTCGACTTTTCGGCGATTCTGGAAAAGTAGCCAAAATTAACGAAACATTTTTTTTTCGAATTTTCGATAGTTCAACATCCTGTCCCATCGCAAATTTTCCATCGATCACGAAACTCATCGAGTTTCTCGCGAAAACTCGAAATATCAGTAAGAATACTTAAAAAGAATACTTAAAAAAAATAAAATATCAGAAGAATATTGTTTCTTGCTGATATTCAGGATTTATATACTGATCTATTCGAAATATCAGTAAGAATACTGATATTTCGAATAGATCAGTTAGATCATATTTTATTTTTTTCAAGTATTCTTTTTAAGTATTCTTACTGATATTTCGAGTTTTCGCGAGAAACTCGATGAGTCTATTCGATCTATTCGAAATATCAGTAAGAATACTGATATTTCGAATAGATCAGTATATAAATCCTGAATATCAGCAAGAAACTAATCACGCGATATTTTTCCGACAAAGAATCAACTTCGGGACCCCGTCACCTTTTTATTAGAAGAATAACGACGAGCAATGACCTAAATATACGGATGAATATGAGAAAAAAATGTCCGACAAAAGTGGTACGGACGAATATCAACAATACACTGCTTGGAATATCATATAGATTTTTTAAATGCAAATATTAACGGTATAATAGTCGAGAAATAATAATTACTGAAAATTGAAGGAGATGTAACGAATTTATGTTCGAGAATAAAAAAAAAAATAAAAAAAAATACTTTATAAATGTCAGTGACGAATTCGAGACAAATTTTGAATACCAAGCACACTGTGGGAATAAACGAAATAAACACGAAAGTGTAATAAATAATTTTCTGAACAGGAACAAAAACTTATCCGCGACCGTGACAACGTTAATTATTATCGACGAAGGACTCATTAAAAACGGTGATCCAAGACATACAAGCGCCAATGTGTCTCGAAGAAAACAGAAATTAGAATTAGATTCCCAAAAAAGGAAGAAAGATCCGAGGAGCTGTAAAAATGTCGATTCCTTTAAAAGTCTTATACCGAACTCTGACATTTATCGATATTATATATGCGATCGAACGTCCCAATGAGGATCGTCGTGCAATGACACTCGTATTGGTACTACAGGTGAATTTATTCATGCAAAGTCGGCAAAAGAAAAAATAAAATTACGATAGGAGGTACGAGAAAACAAGTTGTCACAAAGAGAGAGAGAGAGGAGAAAAAAAGAAAGATTGGAAAGGACGTGACTCGCTTTGGTAGAAATGGAGGTAAGTCCCTCGTGTGTTATTCAGCATGAGAAACTCTTTTACGCTTTCGTGAGTCATCTCCGGTGAGGAAGACGAGTTGCAAAAAAATATGCATAAGACGGAAAAAAAATGAGAGAAACGAAGAATAAAGAGGAAGAGAGAAGGAGGGGGGGGGGGAGACGGAGAGAGCGAGAATGGCCATTTACCGGATCCCGAGACGTCTGTTCTCATCCTCCCCGCCGTCGTTTGTTTAAACTCACTTAACTCTCGAGACTGTCCTCCTGTTACAGTACACACATATCTGGATATATCATATGCACGTGTAGTCTCATCGTGACGGTGCACGCACCGTTTCGTAGACGTCGCGTGCGCTTGTTTTTTTCTCCGAAATATATTCGCAGCATCACCGCCGACCGTTTGAGATGATTCTTTTTTAATCCTTTCACCCGTGATAAATGTCTTTATTTCCTCTCTTTCGATTGAATGATCTCGGCAATTAACGAGAGATTGCTCAAGGGCGCGAATCTCGAGAGCCACGAATTAATTCCAAACCAAACGGCTGTATATGGGCTGAGGATTCTTCAAATCGTAATTTCATACAAACAGAATTTATAGCCAGATGTATATAATCCACATATATTATGCGTGTGTCTTTGTGTGTGTGTGTGTGTGTGTATAACGTTTATATATACGTTTTTAAGGCTCCACCTTAGGGGGATTCCTCGAGATAGCCTGCGAGCAAACGCCTTGGAATTTCTCAACGACATTCCTCGCGTTCCTCTTCGCGATCTGCGAGTTCGAAGACATATACGAAAAGAGCCCGAGCTCGCGATCTGGCTCGCCGTTTTGACCCTTTCCTTTTTTTTTTTTTTTTTTTTTTCTCCACCTGGCTACATCGAGTACTCTCCATCGGGGTTTCTTGATGCTGAGAGATCCGGCGGCATGCTACGTATATAAAGACTTTACAGCTCGCCTTGACTCCCCCCCCCCTCTCGCGCGATTTCATGATGTTTTTTTTTTCGGTACGAATCTCGTAATAACCAGTCCGAGAGAACGCTATTCAATGATGCTTCACGGACATTGTAAAGCCATATGGGTTATTCCAGACGAAATCAATGGTCAACAGCGTCGGTATTTTAAATCCTTCTTTTTTTCTGATTTTTTAATGGTTTAAAAAACAAATTAACACCGCCTTGACGTAGATCGATCTTTCTTTTTCCGCGATAATCGTAATAGGCACGTTGATTGGGGATCAAATTAATTTCGACGAGGTTGAAAGACAGTTCGTGTCGTCGGGCGAATTAAGTCAAAGATTGTAATTCAAAGTCGTGGGTAATGCCTCGAAGTCCGTTCGAGCTGACGAGAAATCTGTCAGGGTCTATGCAGATCGCGGTAAAAAGATGTATGGATCGAAAGTCATGAAGAAAAAGAGGAAAAAAGATTTCAAGATCGCGAAAGTCGAAGGCTCGATATCGTCGATGCATCAGTCGATAATCCATACGGTAGTGAGTCAAAGTTAACGCGGAAGATACACGTTTGTTTATGGCAAAAATGCGAGCCTCCGCGAGCCTACGCAAATCGAAGTTGACCGATGAGCTATCTGGGACTCGAGCGAGAAACAGGTTGATCACGCGCTTCGCGTTTGACACCTGTTGCGAGCGTCGCGCTATAAGCTTTATTTGTATAAAAAAGAAAATAGCCACATCGCGTCCGCGTCATCGTACAATTTCCTGGTACCGCGAGAATTATGTCTTCAGGATTTTTTTTTAGAGGTGACAGTCGATTGAGACACGATGTTTATGGGATATTTCACGTAAAGTGGAACGATTTTTCGCCTGGGGGAATTATTCATTGGCTGGATGACTTGCGATAGAATCAAAATTGCCGGCGTGTTTATTCAATTCCTTATCTGGTTTCGTTTTTTATTTTCTCCGAGCTATTTGCGGGATTATTAAAACATTCCCAAGCTGGAAATTGCCGCTCTTTTTCTTTCGCGGAGTGACCCATATGTGATCGGATGAACGCGACGTTATGATTGGTCCGCGGGATCGGTTGCCTGATAGTCGCTGCTTTCTCATGCTAACCAACGCCGTGTACTCTCGAGCTATGCCGACATTCTGGTGAGAATACCGGAAGCCCGGGGTACATATCGATAAAAAAAAAGTACAAAGAGCCTCGCGTTATGCAAGCTTCTTTTATGTACAGGAGAGTACCTACAAGTATAGCGGTAACACGACGAGGGATGCCTTCAGCGAGAAAATAGTATACATGTGAAGAACACCCCTCTCTCGAAACCGATATGGCAATCGCTAAAATGCCTTATTCAGATTCATTGAAGCGCGTCGAGTTATTGGCTGTTTTTTGTTTTTCGATCGATGCTCGAAAACTAATCCTTCTTCGTCCAGTCGAAACGCTACGCTGAGAAATTGCAACTGATTGTTGATCATTTGTTATGGAAAAATGCAATGTCTGAGAATAGAACGGAAATCAAGAATACATTCTTTTTTTTGGTTTGGGGCTGCAGTAATTTTCAAAAATTTTAGAAAAGAATAGCACTCCCGTACCGCGAAGAAACGTCCGCGAAAAATAGAGATGGCCAAGCAATTGCTGGTATACGTATTCGTCAATTGAAAATTCAAAAATTTCTTTCTTTGAAAAACTTCTCGGATATTTTGTAGCTTTCGCACGCTTGGACTTGATTTTCCGTTGGAAATGCATATATTCCATGCATACCATTGTCGTCTTTTGATAATTTCATCGTTTGTGCGTATTTGATTCTTTTTGTTGATGATGATTTGATGTTTTTGTTTTTCGATCGATGCTCGAAAACTAATCCTTCTTCGTCCAGTCGAAACGCTACGCTGAGAAATTGCAACTGATTGTTGATAATTTGTTATGGAAAAATGCAATGTCTGAGAATAGAACGGAAATCAAGGATACATTCTTTTTTTTTGGTTTGGGGCTGCAGTAATTTTCAAAAATTTTAGAAAAGAATAGCACTCCCGTACCGCGAAGAAACGTCCGCGAAAAATAAAGATGGGCAAGCAATTGCTGGTATACGGATTCGTCAATTGAAAATTCAAAAATTTCTTTCTTTGAAAAACTTCTCGGATATTTTGTAGCTTTCGCACGCTTGGACTTGATTTTCCGTTGGAAATGCATATATTCCATGCAAACCATTGTCGTCTTTTGATAATTTCATCGTTTGTGCGTATTTGATTATTTTTGTTGATGATGATTTGATGTTTTTGTTTTTCGATCGATGCTCGAAAACTAATCCTTCTTCGTCCAGTCGAAATGCTACGCTGAGAAATTGCAACTGATTGTTGATCATTTGTTATGGAAAAATGCAATGTCTGAGAATAGAACGGAAATCAAGGATACATTCTTTTTTTTGGTTTGGGGCTGCAGTAATTTTCAAAAATTTTAGAAAAGAATAGCACTCCCGTACCACGAAGAAACGTCCGCGAAAAATAGAGATGGGCAAGCAATCGCTGGTATACGTATTCGTCAATTGAAAATTCAAAAATTTCTTTCTTTGAAAAACTTCTCGGATATTTTGTAGCTTTCGCACGCTTGGACTTGATTTTCCGTTGGAAATGCATATATTCCGTGCAAACCATTGTCGTCTTTTGATAATTTCATCGTTTGTGATCAATTACCGGAGCTCAAATGAAATTTTGATATTACGTACAAAAATTTTGAGTCAAATGCGTAATTACCCACGCATATGAAAACATGTATTGGCGACATTCGCTATTTACCTCGCGTGTTTCGTTCATAACGTAGAAGGAGACAATATGGACGTCTAACGGGACGTCGCATGGACCGCCTAATGAGAATTTTGCGTTGAATCTGATGCAATTAACGACGACAACAAAGTTTCGAGAATAATCCAAGCAGTGTTTCGTCGGGTTATCATTATAAAACTGAAGGTAAAGAGCGCTAGAAGAGGAGAAGGAGGAAGAATAAAGAACAAGTGGAGATGAACATGCGCGCTGTGCGAAAATACCTTTGAAGGATCGGGTATCCTCTCGAGACCGAGACCCTCCACGATGCTCCTCCTTATAGTGTCGAGTTCAGCCTCGCGAAGCTGGCTTCTCATCTCGTGCGCGGATTCCCATGTATGTGGAATAAGTAACGCCGGAAATGCATCCTCCTCGTCTTGGTCGTCATCCTCCTCTTCCTTTTCTTCTTCGTTGCTCAATTGTCGCGATGTGTGCTCGATGTTTCGTCGTCGACGTATCGGCATCGTAGTCGGGGGGACACTTTGAAAATTCATCCCTCCGTCGGCGCTCGCTCCTTTCTTTTCGTGCCCAATAACGACAACGAGATTTTTGCTCCGCTGTATTGTCCTAGCGAGGGTAGCGATTGTCTCGTTGAGCCGAGGATTCGGTGTGGATGTACCAGTACCGCCAGAGGCGCTGCCGTCGCTGGCAACGCTAGCGACAGTCGGTATCGCCATGGTAGGATGCAGCAGTACTACAACGAGCAGACTAACGAGGGCGAAAAAGCTCCCGGAGATGAGTACCGGTGCTCTCGAGCCGGTGGATGAAAATTGCTGCGACGAGAAGAACGGGGAAGGAAACGGTACGCCGAGAAGCGATAGAAAGAGTAGAAAGCTTCGTTGGATCAGTCTGGGACACGACGAGGGCGTTGATGAGGGAAAGACTCTTGAACGTGACGCAACCGTGCGATACTTTTTCAGCCTCTTCGTTTCTTCTTCCTTGTTTTCCGTACTCTCTGCCTTATCTTCTCGTTTCGATTCTTCAGCTTCTCCTTTTCCTCCAACTACGTTTCCACCGTCTCTCGAAGCAAACACTGTCCTTTCGTTAGTTCCTCCCGCACTTGCGTCAATTTTACCGCACTCTGACTTTTCCGCTACCGCGCTATCGTCCCGAAGACCTAGTACCGCCGACGTCACGAATTTCGGCACTGGCTCTGTATCAATTCGACGACAATCAATTATGCAGCCTCGTCGCTTCGGTGCACCCGAAAAATCGTCGACCACGCTCAGTCGTTCCGATTCCCAATCGTTGACACGTGATTCCCGTATGTTTATTATTGAATTCTCGCCCATAGCCTCAGCCCTACATGCGGGTGATATTTTCACCGGTTTTTGTTGCTTTTTTTCACGACCACCACGGCGCACTTTGTCGGTTTGTAAAAAAGAAAAAAAAACGATTCTTTCGTCGCTTCCAGACGCTGTGGATCGATGATGAAGCAATTACCTCGGCAATCGCAATGAGACAATTAACATTAACGAGGGAATGAGCATCAGGTTTGTTAATTCTCGAGACCGTTCACCGTTACTGGTGGTGATTCGTCTTGGAAGCATTGCGCGCTTTCACCGCGGGAATCCCGCGACAGGTTCGAGGCTTTTGTGACGTTCGTTAAAATGGGTGAATCTCACGAATATCGATGGACCGTACCACCCGAATTCTTCGCGTTCTTTCCTCCACTTTTGAGAATAAAATTACGTGCACTTCACCGTTCCGCTACGTTCTTCGTGATAAAATGACGAAACACGGAGTCAATGAAACCCAACGTTGTAATATCAAAGTCCAATTTTGAGTGATTAATTATGCAGAGATTGCGAGAAAATTGTCGCGCAGAAGACAAAACGAATCTACATGGGATAAGCGCACACGGAAAGCAGAAAACGATCGAGTACGCCGCTCTTATCGTCGCCGAACAAACGGCAGTTGATACACCATGTAGAGACAGTTATGTATTTAGATAAATTCATATCTGTGTCCATCGATGGATCGACAAGGTTTTAAGACGTCTCTACCGGAAATGGTGCACGTTTTACGATTTACTACGAACACGTTATATACTTTCGCAATGATTTAGCAAGCCCGAACGTCACACGTATTATTTCTTGGCCTTGTTCCGGGTCAATATCCCCGAAAGTAACTTTCGCAAAAATTCCCCCGAGACGTAAATCTTTGGCGAAGAAACGGAACCGGATGTTGACGATGGTTCCGGCCGGTGTTCATCAAAGAAACCGTGAAACACGTCATTTTCTTTTCATCCTCGTGGAAACAAAAACAACCACGACGAACACTGGCACGGCACTCGACGAAAACATCAATTAAAAACCGAGGAGAGATTCCCAGTCGATTTCACGTTGTTTTTCCGCTTTGATACCATCGATGAAGCGTACGATCAAGCATATACCGCGATTTGGCACTTTCGTTCTGATTTACGATTCTTTTCATCGAGTACAACGCACGAGAACGTTTCGTTCATCGTGTACATGCAGCGGACAGGTACACAAACACTTTTGATGGTAATGAAAAAATTCGATGCAATCGAGAAATTATTATAATCGTCGAGATGCGAGGAGCTTTCGTTCAATCTTTTTATCTCTGCTGTCGCTCGCATCAACGAGCCTACTGCTTCTACTCGTTATTTGATTCTTTTAAAAACATCCCCTCGTGGTAGTTCGAGCACTCGAGGATGTTCCCGCTCGGACGGCTGCCGCGTGTCGACTGTTTGCAGGCATGTATCGCAGCCCGTCTATATATATTAACGTCGCCGTCCACAGTCACGGGCGGTTTGTACCGCGAGAGCTCTCGCGCGGCCACCGTTCATCTTATATATATATATATATAATATATATATTACACGTGTCCAAGTAAATCTATACAGCTTTTTCTTTTTTTTTGCTTCCCAATACTCGATATAATTGAAAAAAAATAGATCGCGCAAAATAGAGAGAGAGAGAGAGATAGAGAGAGAGAGGAGTACATGGAAAAGGAAAAAGAAAGAGAGAGTGAGGGAAAAGACTCGCCGATGTTCCTCTCGCGGCTTATTTCAAAGTATCAGTTATACCTCATCATACCGCATCGCTGTTACAATGTATATGTATGTACGTACGACGAGTAATCAACTTCATTGGGTTATAAAGCACATTTTATACTCCTCACCGTGCATACAATGTATTGCACCGCACGACGCGAGGTGACGGATAATGGTGTTACGTACAGACGCGTTTAAGCACGAAATTAAGTAGTTAGTCAATAATTTACTCCGCCGTCATCCGTCACTTGATCCGTCTAGCGGCAAAATACTTTGCCGCGATTGCGCAAAAATCGGACTTTACTTAATTGACGCACTTGAGGGTTACGTGGAAAAAGAAAATCGTTGATTTATCGCCTCAGGGTTAGACGTTGGATAACTGTTATTATAAAATATCGTCATTAATGAAATTGATTATTCAAAAGCAGCGTTTTGACGTCGAGAAACGAGTTTGTCCTCAATTTCGTAGTCTCAAGTTCATACGGGCGATCTTAATAAAGTCTGCTGGATAATAAATCGTTTTCAAAAATGCCACGTCGCGATACGCGGTTTAATTCACGAGGAAAAGCCCTTAAGACCTACGTTCCTTATCGTTAATCGTTGTATCAGCGCACGGCGATCAATGACGGTTTTTCCCATGACACATCGATACTTTGGGTCACTCTTCGAGTCTCCGTCGACCTTGACAAATTAAATGGAGCTCGTAGTTGTGTGATACTCATAGGTTTTTCACGTTTAAACATCGATCGTACAGATACGATCGTTTTGCTGACAGTGTTTCGTAACGTTTCCACAAACGCGTAAAACACAGGTATATACAGGTGCTGGGATGTAAAATATAGGTTTGAACAGAAGGACAAAAGTTTCATTAAAATTGCCGGGGATGTACGCTGGATGTACACTGATGCTTTTTCCTGGTAGCATCGCAATTTGGAAACACGATGGACTCAATTGTACAGGGCGGTCGAGAGGAAAATAAAAACTTAACCTTTAGCGATGAATTCGCGTGACGACGAAAATATGACGTGTATTATGCTGTAGGAGAAAATTGGAGGATATAAAAAAGTTCGAGCGATTCTTCAAAGGTCGAGAAATCTCAAGGAATATCGCTCGAGTCTTTGCTAATCTGACGTTATTTTTATGTACTCTGCCAGGATCGTAACAAGACGGTCCACCGTTTGCTCAGTTCTGTGTCGTAATTAATGTATTCATGAGATCGAAACCTTCCTCAAAACGCTTCTCGCCAGCCTCGTCCGGCGAGGAACACTCGCGTTTGCTCTCTCGTTTCAACGGAGACTCTCCGGTGTCTTCGACCGACGTCACAGAAACGAAAGGGTTTCGCGATTATTTGATTCCCGGCGTTTCGCGCTGCGATCCACGGGATCCTTTCGTACCTTTCGCAATCTTTCGCTCGCGTTGTACCCCAAAGATCACGGCATTTTGTCTTTGGGAGAATACGCGAGAAGTATTTCCGAGAATTACGATCTAGGCTTCACTCGATCTCACGTTCTCGTGAATGGGCATGGCTTGACAAATAGCTCGCTCGCCACTATAATAAGATATCCTTTCGCCATTTTTACCGCTATTTTTATGTACAGATATACCGTGTTTTTAGAGACTTTGATTCAAAAAATTCATGTGAAATATCGTTTACCGGCTGACGCAGAGTCGCCGATCTCGATGTTCACTCGGAGGACCACAACGCGACGGTTGTTTTACCTTCTTTTGATGAACGGTCGTCAAGCGCAGATACATCATTTCATTAGTAAATTCTATGAATTTATCGGAAAACGATTCGCGACTTTTCAAATTTGGGTCTTGGAAAATTCACTCGGAGGGCCATAACGCGATGGCTGTTTTACCTTTTTTTTATGAACGGAGGACAGTGGATTACCAGCAAAAGTTGAGCGCAGATACATCATTTCATTAGTAAATTTGATAAATTTATCACTTTGCCACATTAATTCTTAACGCTGGCTGTTTTACCTTCTTTTTATGAATGGAGGACAGTGGATTACGAGCAAAAGTCAGACGCAGATACATACTTTCATTAGTAAATTCTATAAATTTATCATTTTGCCAAATGAATTCTTAACGCAGTTACAAAAACGATTCGCGACTCTTCAACTTGGGATCTCGGAAAATTCACTCGGAGGGCCATAACACGATGGCTGTTTTACCTTTTTTTTATGAACGGAGGACAGTGGATTACGAGCAAAAGTTGAGCGCAGATACATAATTTCATTAGTAAATTTGATAAATTTATCACTTTGCCACATTAATTCTTAACGCTGGCTGTTTTACCTTCTTTTTATGAATGGAGGACAGTTGATTACGAGCAAAAGTCAGACGCAGATACATACTTTCATTAGTAAATTCTATAAATTTATCATTTTGCCAAATGAATCCTTAACGCAGTTGCAAAAACGACTCGCGACTCTTCAACTTGGGATCTCGGAAAATTCATTCGGAGGACCATAACGCGATGGCTGTTTTACCTTGTTTTTATGAACGGAGGACAGTTGATTACGAGCAAAAGTCAGGCGCAGATACATACTTTCATTAGTAAATTCTATAAATTTATCATTTTGCCAAATGAATTCTTAACGCAGTTGCAAAAACGATTCGCGACTCTCGAACGGGTCGGGATCTCGGAAAATCGATCTGATGTTCAAAGAAACGCCCACGACCGTGATTCCCGAAACGAATAAAAATCGCACGTGGAATTCCCCGTCGAGGCATTATAAAGTTCGTCGGTCTCTTGCTCGGCAATATCGACGTTTGGCCGATCGATAGGAAAGTACCGCTACGAGAAGAAGTGGAATACAGACGTGAGAGGTGTAACGAACGGATGACAGGTAAGCTCGCGCCCAGAAGTCACGTGCTTTGTATGTAAAGGGTGAGAACAGGTGGAGCATGGGCGAAGGAGGTAGAAGAGAGAAGAAGGCGAGAAACCACGAGAGGTAGGAGTGACTGGGATGATTTCATTTCACCGATTCCAGGACGTTATCGAGCGTGAATTCTCGAGAAACGAGTTGGGTATGAACGACGTAAGAGAGCTATTCTTGATGGCGACGAACGCGCGCCTTTCAGCCCTGTGGGCTATCACGGAAAGATCCAAAGAGCAGATACAAAGCCTCAAAGCTGTCATTCCACCGTTTCGTTGAATTCACCGGAAGTCATCTCGCGAACGAATCCATCTACAATAATTATAACATCGATCTCCACCCTGCACGTTTCTCGAGAAATCAATCTCGATTTTATTATTTTACAGGATCCTTTTTTTATTTTAACGGAATCCCGAGAAGAAAGCTCCCCTTTGCTGTATTCCATTCATCAAAATTGCATGGGTCCATGTGAGAAGAGCAGAGAAGATGCTTTTGCAATTCTTAGAAAAAGGAAACCGCGGAATTCCGCAGCTCGAACATTAAATATTCGATGTATTCGACTATGCGTCAAAGTGTATATGCAGCTCGGCTTTTTTTTTAAATGATATTCTTTCTTCGGTGGCCTACTCCACTCTGCAGTTTTTTTTTGTCCATACACTTTGCTGCGTGGCTGCTCATCGATCCTGTTCTACCTACATTCGTATGTGGAGGAGGAAAAGCATAGAATAGGCTCCAATCTGTGTTTATATATAAATACTTGTAATACTGGTCCATGTCAGTGGCATTACGAAAGAGATAAAATGACGCCTGTGTGGGTATTATTATACGACCGCATAATAGCTGTAGCTACACAATACTGGACAGTGTCACGTATCAGCGTGGATCTCGTTCCAGTTGTGTGTGCGATAAACGCGGGGGCTTTTTTTCCAGAACTGTGCTTTCCGGAAGTGTCTATAACCAGGAGTTGAATCACGCAAGGACGCCTAATTCATCCACGAACGTACTCTCCCTACACAACACGCGATACGTAATTCCAACCTTCGATCTCATCTCGTTCAAGCTTTGCTCCACGATGACGAGGCGCCGCAAACCGTGATGGGCTTCAAAATAAATTCACTCGCTTTTATGACTCAATTTCGCGAAGCTGTGATTCGAGAATTCGAAAAAGACGAATCCCTGAATCGAACGGGTATGATTGGTATCAAAGCTTCCGACAAATCGCGTGAAAACAGCGGGAATTTCATTGATGAAATTCTCGATCAATGACAAACCGCTGAGTCATCGTTCGCTCGAACGATCCAGATCGCGACCTTGAAAAAGTTGGCGAAATTCGCGGTTTTTTTTCTTCGATTTTTGTACTTTCCACAGGATTTTGTTACATCGGAAAATTTGTACTTGTTACATCGATAATGGGCATTTATTTTCTTGTTGCTGCTGATGGGAATTTTCCTACGTCGAGCTGAAAAGAAACGACACAGTTTGGGGAGGACCACTTTTATTCCTTGCCAATAAACGGTACTCGTAGAGTATATACGGTACTCTGTGTATTTCATTCTTTCGAACATGTGCATTACGTACATGCACATGTACAAACGTAGTTACGGAAGTTGGCGTGCACATCCCACGATTTAACACACGTTTTCAGCGATGCAATAATTCTTACGTGATCCTGAAGATTCTCAGGGGATTGTGAAATGAAAAAGGCGAATAGCCCGGAGGCATCAAAGCGAGAAGCCGCCACTATTGTCCGTACGGCGTGCAGCGTACATGCGCAATCTTCACGCGAGTTTAGAGCTGTACCAGGCGTTTTGTCTGCATGAAAGACACTAGGAATATTTGCAAGAGTGTGCTCACGATGTTCCTTTTTTTTGTCTAGCAGATTACCGCGACAAAATCCGTGTGCGGTGAGTACAAAATATCTACATACGTGCAGCACACCGTATGTAGTATATAAAAAAGATAAATGATTTTTATACACACACAGCAATTACACGTACAGAATTTTCACGTACAGCGATGCAATTGCATCCTTAGATTCTTATGTCACGCTTAATTTTTCGTTCGTCCCACATGCAGAACGGAGCAATTAGCGGTGAGAAAAATGATGAATGAAGATGATATGAAAAAGATGCTGTCATTACTCGATATGCCATTCGTGAAAGCAGAGAGAAACCGAAGGTTGTTTATTAATCATTGTTATCCCTCGCCGAGCTCGTGGAAAGAAGATCCGTGCAATATCGGACGTTTAAGGTAGTTCTATCGTTTTATCGTTTTCTTAAGATTTTGTTGAAAATTTGAATACGTATTCTTTGATGTCATATATACGTGTGTAATAAATTTTGGAAGGTTTTACCACGTGGAAGTTGAGATATTTATTGGTAAAAATCACAATTTTCGGTAGTCTCTCGTAAGAGCTCGTGTTAAAAGTTGCATTTTCATCAATGAATATCTTGGCTTCTACGTGGTGAAGCCTTCTAAAACTTTGCATACATTTTTATGCAACATCAAAGAAGATTTCTTGAGTTTTCCAAAAAAATCTTAAGAAAATTTTTTTCGCTATTTTTGTAATTATAGAGCAAGCACATATCACCTGGGATGACCGTGAATTTGGAGTATGCTGTTCTTTAGTCGATTTGCAACAACTTTTCTTATTTAACTGAAGCCCGCGAACCATTTTGTATGTGAGAAAAACTGCTAAACAATTTCTCGATTTGAATCTAACGATAGAACTACCTTAAAATTTCGAAAAAGGGTTTTTTTTTGTGATTTATGGTTAAAATAATTGTTGATAGCGTAAAGAGCCAAAATGAGCACAAATTCCTAATTGCTCCTCGTCACTGTTTTTACTTCCCCGTTACTCATCACGTGGCATGCCTCCAAACGTATCGACCTCAATGGCATTCCGAGAGTTTACATACCCACGGGGGTGGTTTACGGTTAACAGGGAGGGTCGATCCGCGCTTTAGTCAGCTGAATTGAATTGACGATGCTGTCCGAGGTACGAACTTTTGCCTCGTCCGTGTGCGATGTAGGGTGGGTCATAGGGGAAAACACGTGAATTCGCAGAAGTGTTGAAAATGTCGCATGCTGCAAAGTCGAGGTGAGATGTGACTCATTCAATGAGCCTACGTACGTTGATTCGTTCCTCTGAAAAATCAAACCGTGCGCGCATCAATCGCGTCAACGTTTTTACTCTCCTCGTCTTTACAAAAAAAAAAACAAAATTATCCATCATATCATCATCGAGTCGGTTATTTCCATTCCAATAATGAACCTCCAACGAAGAAAAAGGCATGTATCTCTTTCAATGAATTTCTATTCACGAAGAGTGAAACCAAATTCGAAAAAAAAAATTGACATCGTTGCAGGAACGATGTTAATGCTTTCGACGTCGTTTTCAAAAGTATAGTAGCAAAAACGAACGAAAAATTTTTCGAAAACGAAAAATAATTGCCAAGCAACACTGCTGATCGGGGGACCAATAAATGCACGTCGTTCGTCGAAAACTCGAAGTGTAGGTGAGAGAAGATAGTCGCGTAAATTGTTCCAGCTTATCGTAATGTTTTTTTTTTTTTTTTTTTTTTCCCACCTACGATGAAACGTCCCTTCCGTTTTTTCCGTATTGTTTAACTCAACCGCGATTAGCACTCCCGTTAATAGGGTACGTATTCGAGCTCTTGGGATGTGCGCTGGTGTTAACCGTGGTTGGTTGACGTTCATGTCGGCGACAACGCATGACTAAGCCCATTTTATTATTTCAGTCTCTTTCCCACTCCAACATTTACCCTGTACATACATACGTAATTTTATGTACGTGTACGTACACGTGTACGCACGTGCATGTGGAGTGTCCCTTCGCGAACAGCGTCACGTTTATCCTAGAATCGTTTTAATCGGCATTCCCGGTACCTTCCAGGTATAAGTTCGAGGTAATCCTTCACCTCGGTGTATACGTAATAAAGAATCGCGATATCGGTGTTTCCTATCAGTCAAACCAAAGAGTCGTAACTTTCCGCGAGGGGGCGGCTTTTACTCCGCGCACTGTATTATTCTTTTAATTTTCTTTTTAATACGACGGATGGAAGGCGTTTCGGATGAAATCCGTCGGTTCCAGAGTCGATCGTATCCTCTGATTTTTCGATTTTTTGGATTTGGAAAAAATGACGTTAGGAAAGTACGGGTTCAAGGGGAACTTGTCTTTTTCTTCTCCTTTTTTCTGGATTTTACGCCAACTTTTTCGCATTCCATCGTTCTTTGGTAGAAACTGACAGTTCTCGCTGTTTGGCAGCGTGAAACTTGCGATTTGTCGAGGAAAAATCGCGCCGCTCTCAAGTTGGTTGTATGAACGATGTTCCGAGGGTATGCAATGTGCGTTCGTTCTGAGATGCTTTTCTAGGTTTCTCTCGAGTCACTGCAAACTCAAAGCGGTAGTTTTTTAAACTCAGGATTCGAGTTATCTATCTACATTCTTCGAGAAATTAACAAGTGCCGATGGCGAAGCCCATTCGTCATCTGATAATGCCAACTCTCAAGCTACTTACAAAATTTGTCGATGGTGTGATTGCGATCTAATCAGGGGCTGATTTTCGTGTGTTTCCGTTTGTCGGTAGGTTCTCATCCATCTGTGAGTCACGACGAATGATTGTTTTTTTTCTTTTCGTTGCGTGAGAAAGAATCTTGATGTCATCACGAACGACAGCCTTTGACAAACGAATTTTTCACTCGCGCTCTCTTATTTTTGCATATTTTCACCGATTTTGTAATCATCCAATCGACAATACGAGAAATTTCGAGTACAACGTTTGCTATTTCGAAAAACAAAAAATGGTAGCGCACAAAAATCGAGATAATAGCAATAACAAATGAAATTTCGTGAGACTACACGTTCTTACACGTTGCGCTTTTCTCCCTCGGGGTCACGATATTCATAATTATTCGAACATTTATACACGTATATCTCGAGCAAAAATGTGTTTGACCTCATGCACGCCTCTCTCACAGCTTAACGAATATTCTCTTGGGCTATCGGACGATTTATTTCTTCCTCCGTGAACGCGTGCTTTTTCTTATCTACTGGCCACGTGACAACGAGTGAATGCTGCAAGATGCGTATACATGTTGCTCGTCGGGAATAACCATTGACTCTATGGATTATTGGATATATTACTCCGGAATATGTCCAATAACGTATATCGTATACGCGACTCGAATGTCCAACGTGTAAGCCTGCTATTTATTTTTTTATCACGAGGTAACGTGATAATAAAAAATGAACGACATTTTTTTTCTCTCGATTCATCTTCTTCTGTTTGCTCAAAAAAGGCAACGCTCTGTAGAACACATCGGAGAACAATTAAAAATGTGCGTGTCGAATCATTAAACAGTCAATCAATTAATGATTCATTAATTAATCACGATTCGTTCTTTCACCTACGATCTTTATGGTACATTCCGCGATTCGATTTTTTTTTTCGTGCAGCTACGATTTTTGTATACCGAATAGAAATAATATCAATAATGATTAACGCTGAAATTTGTTTAAAAAAATCAGCAATTGATTTATTATTGGATGATATTTAATCGAAACGAGCGAATCATTAATTGTTCGTATTTTGTATCGTCGTGCAGTGTTATTTTATTCAAGAGCCTTTGATTTATTTTCATCAGTTCTTTCTATTTCGTTAAAAAGCTACTTACAGTTGTTTGCTCTTTGGTTTTCATTTCTCGAACGTCTCAACCGTAACTTTTGACCTGCGAGAAGTGAGAAAAAAAAATACCGGAATGAATGGTCTGGTATTTTTTTTTTGTGGAAATTAGAACCGCACGTGTGGACGAAAATTTCCAGCGTTTGTTTGAGAGCGCGTCCGCATTATCGACGATAAATCTCGAGGACCTCTGGAAAAAAACGCTCTCTGGGCACGTACGAAGCTAATATATTTTCACAATGCGATCGTTGCATGTATACATTCAACTTCTGGTTGTCTAGACGTGATCCGAGCCAAGTCACGACAGTATGGAGGAAACGATTGCACATAATAGACGTCAGGCTGCAAGCACGAATAACTCGACGCGAGAATAGTCTTGTGTATTTTCTAATAATTCACAGTAATAAGATGTAAAACAAAAGAATCGGTTACGGAAGAATCTACGGGTGAAGCGTAGGCGTCATGGAGGCGATAGCGAAAATCAGAAAAATATCTACGTTATCCGTAAATAATTAACCTACTTTGTATAGCTCGACGAAAATAGCGGAATAACAGTATTTTTTCGAAGCAAGAACGTCGATCAGCAGGGGTTCGGGCTTTTTCTGAGCGAAAGAAAAATGGAAGCGTGCGTGAAAGAGAGGCGGGTTAGAAAATCTTCATTAATCATTCATTAGTGAAAATATTCGCGAACCATTAGAAAGATCATCGTATATTGTAACGAATACGCACGAATAGACTGTATATCATTAATTATAATATATACATATTATGTATATGTAATGTGCACACAATAACGGAATGAAGAATTCCGGAGAGTCGAGTGCTTTAAAAGATAAAGATATTTCTCTCGATCGTGTACAAGAGCTCTTTGCTAACCATGACCTGCAGGCTACGAAATCACACTTCTAATTTATTGGTCAGTTGCCTCATGTAGTCTCGAAAAATAACAAAATTCTTCAGTCATCTCGATATTCAAGTCTGTAGATAAAACTTGAAAGTTATACATGTGATGTTGGAAATTGGGGATTAAATCATTTGAAAATGCAATGAATTAATTTTTACTTTCTTGCTTTGTATCTTCATTCGAGTGCTCGAGAAAGGACGGTAGGTCTTTTCGTGAAACAACTCGCATTGACCCTAAGGAATATCGACATCCGGTCGTAAAGAACCTTTCGTTATTTCTTTGCCCCTGTGCTCTGCGCCTGTGCCATAGTTTATACAGTAATGAGTCTCGGTGCTGGTGATTCAATAAACCAGCAATTAAACCGAGAAAGATTCACCAAATCACAATTCGATTATTTTTCATTGATCGTTTAAAACTCTTGAAACGAAACGTCATCATCTAACGTAATCCACCGCCTCGTATCTATGGACTTTGATCTTCGCGCGAGTACAATCAACTTTCGAACGTTTCGGTATTTCGAAAAATCGGTGCTGCAAAAACACGTGGCCAAGATAAATATCGTCATTCTTTTTTCTTCTATGATAAAAATGAGCAGCGAATGAATGGAAATTAAAAGCCGATGACTGAAAAGTAAAAGCACCCTTCGCTTCCATTCGCTTCAAAATAACCCGTGTATGCATAAAGAAGCACGAGAGCATAAGAGCGCTTATTTGAACTGCCCTCATCTCCCGCAGCGAAGGTTTTTATTGTTCTCCAAGTTTTGCGACCTGCTGACCGTGTACAGCCTTCACTCGTGGCATCTGCGAATTATTTGCGATGCGGTAGGTACAAAAATACACACACACACACACACACACACACACACACACACACACACACACATTAAATTTTATACAACTATATAAACGCACCGTAAAGGTGTTGCCTCCAAAGATATCGCTATATCTCAGCTATGGACTATGCTCGTTGATACGACGAATGGAAAAAGCGCATAAAAAAGATACTTTAATTACTTCGTTAACGAGAGAAGCACGGATTAAGATTTCATTTGAGAGAAAAAGAGACATAAAAACGAGTCAATTTTGCATTTTGATTCGCTCGTGATGGCGACGGTTAAAAATGAGAATGAAAGGAGAACCCGGATTATTTTTGGTGGGAGAATCTTCCTCCCACCAGAAATGATCCGTGTGTGAATGGAAGGAAGGGAGCAAAACGCCAGTATGTACTATGTACCAGGACGGAGATTGATGAGAGTCGTGCTGCTGCGACGAACGAGCAATTAAAAGGCTGAGCGAAATGCGTCGAGCCGCGAAGAATCCACAATCGATGAACACACACAGCCTCATTCACATGTGCATGGATGGGGGAGACTCGTTCGAATGTCACAATGAACAAATTATATAATAATAAGAAAAATAACAGCGATAAGACATTTCGCGATATAAATGGAGCATTTTAAAGAATTTCATCATGAAAATTACCCACAGAATATCTCAAGGAAGTTCAACGTTCGATTCTCAGACAATACCAATGCGCTGCACATTTGTATTTCATAATCATCGCGTTACATTTACGAGTAACTGGCCGTAACGTTCCTGTAATGATCAATGGACGACAATTCCCTGGAAACAGCAATTTAACTACGCATCGAACGTGTGCAGTAGTCGAGATCCGATATGACGTCATTATACGCGATGATTCACGCCGGACACTTGGTTCATTAACATCCGGTATTCTGGAATGATTTTTTTTTCAATGATTCGCGGAAAGATTCATTGTATATAATCGCATAGCAATTTTTGCGCTATCCATTTTGCGGTAGCTGAGCAAAGAAAAATGTCAAGTGGACGAAAAGTTTACAACAATGTTGTGAATCGATCGAAGGAAAAATTATGCTGGGTATTTTTCGTCTTAGCGTCATTGAGGATGCCTGGATCAATCGCATGCGTCTGTTGCGTGCGCGATGTATCGGGCGAAAAGCGTTTTCCGGGCCAGTGCTTTGCTTCTCGCTGGTAAACTACCGTATGCACGTCACGCGCGATCTACCGCGAGCGATCTGCCGCGCACGCGCACACGCAGTCTCCGACCCCACGCGCACACGTATTCTCCGATCGCACGCGCCTGCGCCGCGCGGCCTAGTGTCGCGCTACGTTGTACGACACGTATGCGCAGAATGCTGCCTCACAGAGTCATGTTCGTTCGCACCGTGTGGAACCGATGAGCCGATATCGTTCCGGACAGTTGTTTCTTGGCCCTCCTGCGCATTCATCCGCTCTACGACGAGGCCCGAGAAACACAAGAGAGCGTTATACACCACGTTTTCAATTACCTGAGAGAAACCACACGCGAACCGAGACGATAGTTTCTTGTACAGCTTCCCTCCGTGTGCGCTACGCTCGTCGTTTGAGAGCCACAATGTCGGCGTTATAGCGCCGGTGATCTTCCTGTCTGAACATCCGTTGAGACCTTCTATATTATATTTACGTGTCGCACAACGACCATGTAGTCGCAGGGATTCTCTCGCAGCCACCGAGAGACAGGGAGGGAGAGAGAGAAAGCGAGAGAACGCTCCGAGCCATCACTATTTATATGTCATCCAGTTTTATGTCAATGCGAGTCTCATGCAGTCTGACGTTTGAGAATAATGTAAGGGCTTGAGACTTTGGGCAGGAATGTTAGGTTCATCCTATAATAACAAACGTGTTATCGTCAATAAAGTATCGAGGTGTAATAAAAGTAGGATCGAAAACAATTCCAAACCATCGAAATTACTAAGCTGAATCGTCACTTTGAATCCTTGAAACATTTCATTCGTGTACAAAATTCCTTTTTATTTCCTTTTTACAGGCAAGTTGGAGAACTAATAGTACATGGCATAGGAGAAGTTTTCATACGAATAAAAAAATTCCAGCTCAGACAGCGGAATAACCATGATTACGAGATGATTAAAAGAATTGATTATAATCAATCATTTTTTTCGAATCAGAAAATTATCGTCAATGGTTTCACATCGTTAATCCACCTTTACTGTAACTATCTTTTTGTGAAGGATTTTCTGCAAAGCTCTGAAATTCATTTTTCATGCAAAAAAATATTCGTGGACAGGAAAAACTGATTTTGAATAGAAAGAAAAATTTCCCTGTGGTATTTAAATGGGAAAATGAATTTTCCAACGAGGTAATTCTGCAAACGAGTTAGAATCTGTTTACTCAAGTGGAAACGTTTTTTTCACCATGTTTTAGCAATTTTGTCAAAAAAAAAAAGGTTTCCCAAAAGTAAAACACCCTAATACCAACAATTTTTACATTTATACATTACTCTCATTAATATTAGTCACATTGTTATCATTGCGATGGGAATCGCAAAAAAGTTGTAACGAGCAATGTTTTTTTTTCTTTGAAAATCGCGATAAAACACAAAGAGAAAAACTCGAAAACGAATGTTATATTTGCCTCAAGTTGAGCGATACTCGACTCTGACTCGATTCCTGTCAAAATGTATATGTAACTTAACGCGACTGTTTATTGCGTTGATAAGATTATTAAAAATTCTGCAACTCTTATTTTTCAGGACGTAGCAAAGAAATTCAACATCCATATTGTTGCATGTATCAATTTGTAATTAGAAACGATTGTGTACTTTTTTTCTCAGACTTATCAGCAGCGACGTCGTTCCTTTCCTTCGGCGTTATGCTCTAAATGGCCTAGACACATGAATGACTTGTACAAGCAACGTGTGAGTATTCCGGAGATTATACTTAACATTATGTACGAATGAATCGTAAAAATACGCCTAATCAGTTGTATAACGAAATATGCGGCTTTTCCGGTTACGCTCGGATGCATTTGCGAATTATGTATCCGCGGCGTGTTATCAGTGGCAACGAGAAGAGATGATCGCGTGAGAGGAAAATAAACTACGAGGGAATAAGACTAGATAATGAGATGAAAAATCATTGAAAAGAAAAATCATCACGTACTCGAGATGAATTCTGTATTTGTGCGAGAGAGAGAGAGAGAGTGAGAGTCGAAACGATAGAGTCTTCAAAGCCTCCATCGGGATTGAAAGTGAAGAAAGTTTGAGCGAGACGAGATCTCCTTCTCTCTCTCTCTCTTTCTCCGCTTCCCGTGTGGATGCTGCGGAGGAGTCTTGCGAGAGTGTGCCGCCGCACAACCAAGAGAGTCTGCAAGGCGAAAGCGATGCACGGGAAGACGCGAGGGAACCCGATAGAGACCGCACACGTCGAGAGTTCAAATAAGATGTTTTTTTTTTTTCCTTCTCTCGTCGTCTCGTTCTTTCCTCTTGTTCTTCTCTTTCTACCGTCGAAGCTTATGGGTGGTTTGAAAACGGGAGATGGTCGTGCACGATGCTCCATTCTTTTGTTTTCTCTCGTTTCTGACCTCAATGTGCTGTCTCGTCGACAATTAAACCGGCGTATTTTTTGGATTCTTATCAAATTTCGTTTTCCATGCCGTATTGAAGATTTAACCGATAATTACGGCAGAGAGAATTCTCGAATAAAAACGTCGGGAAGATTAATGAAATATTTTCCGCCAGTCTATTTCCGCTCATCGTTAAAAGTGTGACAAATAAAATGCTAATTTAATTATAGTTGTGAATTTCGGTACATTTTTTCTACGGTATTTAATAAGAAACTGAACAAAGTTTGTAGCAGTGATTTTTTTTTCAGCAATGAACATTTTTTGTGCAAAAAATAATTCACTCTTTTTACTGATTAATTTTGAAACGTCCAAGGGAAATAATGTTTAAACTGATGTCGTAATGGATAAACTGATGAGAAAAAAAGATGGTTAAAGTAGAGCAGTAGAGTCAATGAAATTTATTCCAACTGTACGATATGTGTTGTAAAGCTGATTATTGAAAATTTATTGGGCAACGGAATTTGATGTAATTTATAGTGGCCAGTACTTTTCAACGACGTCATATGGATGTCAATTGGATTCTCGCGACGGATATTTTCGCCCCTACCCGCCTTAGAGGCACAAGGCGAGAAATCAAGACCTCGGAGCATTTAGGTGAGTCAGTGCAGAGTGCCTGTTGCGAACGATCAGAGACGCGCTCGCTCTGACAGTGTCGCGAAAAAAAGCGAGATTACTCAAGATCGCCATTATGTACTTCATGAACATGTGATTTTTTTCGTTGAAAGAATAACGATAGTTGTATTTGACAAATATTTCAACAAACTTTTAGAAAAATAGCGCCTTAGATTTTCTGAAAAAGAAAATTCAAAATTTGTATAAAAAAAAGGATTTCGATAGAGGAAAACAAAAGTAACATTAAAAAGCTAATAATGTCGCGACGAAAACGGATGCGGGACGAGATACCACTGCCATTTTTCGCGATAAACGTTATTTTAATTTTCATGACTCTCTGCGATCGTACAGCCCAAGCTAAGCATCCGCATATCATTTTCATTCTCGCTGACGATTTGGTAAGTGGCACGAAGAATTTATTGCAACACACATAGTTTCATACGTTATCGTTATTTCCTTGTATATTCGTGCCATGTACACATGCAATTCCGTTTCATCTTTGAACTTTTGTTTCGGTATGATAGTCACGATACCAAAAACAAAAACGTCGGAACGTCAGAAACTTGTACAATGTTGCAAAATCATTTATCTGCTTAAATTGTATTCGTATATTAGTTCATTTTATTTAATATGTTTCCATTTACTTTAGTTTATAATCAATCACTCTTTTTCTATCGAACATTTGAACTCGATGTGGAGATCATTTCATGTTGATTCATTCCGTCGTATATCGAAGTAGCGTCGGCACCATTTATGCCTCGTACTGTCATTTTTGTTTGCCCACATGTTTGTCACAAATCGGTTAGGGTCAATTAACTGATCGAACTGCTTTGAATTCAATCGTCTTTCAAACGCATTTTGTTATTTTTCATTTGAGATTTTGTCGAATTGACATGGAATGCCCCATACACGTACAATTATTCCGAGTAGATTTCAGTAGAATATGAAGAATTAATTTCTGCATAGTACTGCTTAATTACTACAACCGATAATGTTGTTTGGAAAAAAGATCTTCATCTCCGAAATATTATTTGAAATTTTTAATAGGGATGGCAGGACGTCGGTTTTCACGGTTCCGGCATGATAAAAACGCCCAACATCGATGCTCTTGCCTATACCGGTTTGATACTTGACAATTACTACGTTACACCGTTATGCACGCCGTCGAGAAGTGCCTTGATGACCGGCAAGCATCCAATTCATACCGGAATGCAGCATGGAGTTAGTATCGTCATACTCGTATAAAACATCGAATGAATTGACCGCAATACGAATTCGAAATAATAATCCTGCGAAGCGTTCGACGAGAGATAATTGTCCAATCGAGCACATTGAAAAAACATTCTACACGGAAAAATGAAATGCCACAGGTTTTGAGAGCAGCCGAGGCAAGAGGGTTGCCTTTGAAAGAAAAACTTCTTCCGCAGTACCTTCAGGAGCTTGGATACGAGAATCACATTGTAGGAAAATGGCATTTGGGATTCTATAAGAAAGAATATACTCCGACCTTTCGTGGCTTCAAAAAGCACGTTGGACTATGGACGGGCCATCACGATTACTTTGATCATACCGCCATGGAAAATGTGAGTATTACGATTAAATTGAACGTAAAATATTAATTACGATCTCAAAGAACCTCTGGATTTTTTGGAGGACAAAGGAAGAACGCACAAACGACCAAAAAGTGTATCCTATAAGTTTGGTTTTCTTAAAAATGTGACAATATATTGTCAAAATCGTTTCGCAATCATTTCTCGCCCTGCATTGCATTATTTTATTTTTTGGTAAATTATTTGAAAAAAAAAACAGAATAATGCTCATGAAATTGTATTATTTTGAACATTATAATTTCCCTCAACAGCTTCACGTCGGTTACTTTTGTTTTTTTTTGTTTGTTTTGGCGTGAAAATTAATTCAGATGGTCATTGGGGTTTGTTGGGATTATTTTTGTTGAAACTTCAACAATTTTTCAAGCCTTATTGCGGTCTGGACATGAGAAGAGATCTGGAGCCAGCTTGGGATCTTCACGGTCGTTACTCGACAGATTTGTTCGCCGACGAAGCAGTTCGTACGATCAGGGAGCACAATACGAGTGCTCCACTGTTTCTTTATCTCGCTCATACGGCGGTGCATTCGGGAAATCCGTACAACCCGTTGCCTGCACCTGATGATATCGTCGCCAAGTTCGATTACATAAAAGACTACCACAGACGTCGTTTTGCTGGTAAAACAAGTTCAAAGAAAAAAATCGTTCAAAATGGGCGAGTATGTACAAGATGTATAATTATATGATTACGGATATAATTCAAGAGATTCGACAGTTATGGATGTTCAACGTTTGATGATAAAATTAGAGATTTTTAAGAAAAATGTCATTTCGTATGATTGTGAAGATTTTTTAAAGAAACATTTGTCCGACAGTGGCTATTTTTTCAAATATCGCGTGATGGATAAATTCACCAAAAAAAATGCACAATTAAATGGTGGTAGGTTTGGATTAATGCTTTTTCTTTGCAATTTTTGTCATTAAAGCCATGCTTTATCAGCTCGATCGTTCGGTCGGCAGAGTAATTGAAGAATTGAAACGAAAGTCGATGCTCGAGGACAGCGTTATCGCATTTTCAACAGACAATGGTGGGCCAGCCGCTGGTTTTAATCAGAACGCTGCGTCAAACTTTCCTCTGCGAGGTGTCAAGAATACTCTCTGGGAAGGTACGAGTGTCATCATTAATCCCTTCACATTGTAGCAAAATAGTGTAGTAAAAATATCTCAGTATTATTATCAGTATTCAATTTAAATGTGGCGTGTCACCCAAAGTCAAGAATACTCTCTGGGAAGGTACGAGTGTCATCATTAATCCCTTCACAATGTAGCAAAATAGTGTAGAAATAATATCTCAGTATTAAATGTAAAAGTGGCGTATCGGTCGAAGTCGACAATGATTCGAGTTTTGGCAATTTCATTTCAGATCTGCATCCAGCGACGTCAAAAACTATATGTCTCCTATAGACAACTCGTGGAACTTTAAATATTTGTTAAATTCTCGTTCGTCATTTTGAAGTCTGATTTTAGATTCAGATCCAGGAATCTCGGAACCCTCAATTTACCAAATAACAGTCAAATCCGTGCTGTGGAAATAAGTTTTTTTTTTACGCATATAAGAGTGTCATGATGGAAAACTGGCTCGACTTTTTTTTGCTCATTTCAATTATTACCCATATAATCTAAAATTTAATTGAATAAAAGTTTGAATAACTTTATTTCCTTCCTGTTTCACTGAAAAAAGGTGGAGTGCGGGGCGTCGGCGTTCTTTGGTCGTCCAAAATTTCGAATCCCGGTCGAATATCACGTCAGCTTTTCCACATAACCGACTGGCTACCCACGATCCTCGGCATCGCAGGAATATCCGAGCAGACAGTCAACGCGACAGCTTCTCGTTATAATCTCGACGGTGTGAATCTTTGGAACGCTCTGAGAGACGATACCGCGTCACCGCGACAGAGTGTTCTCCACAATATCGATGACGGCACTGCAGCCATAACGATGAACGGATGGAAATTAATAAAAGGTATTGCGTCAAAAATCTTTCTGCAAACGTCGGGCGATATATCGTTTTCTCCATGTGGAAATTTGACGAACCCTCGGCGGAATTTTGCTACGATCCAAATACGATGAAAAAAAAACTATAAACAGTAATAAAAACAAAATCAATCACTGGTTAAACTAAAAAAAAGATGATAATTTTGATATTTTGAAAATACCGTTTTTTTATGAGTTTCAATTGCGGAGTATAATTGTAATCAGAAGAATCGATGTTGATATTTGTACACCAGGTGTCGGAGAATGCGCCTGCGAATGAAGACTCGAATTGCATTTTTCCGCGTTGATGAGTCTTGAAGAGAATCGTTTTTCGTTTTTATGGATCTCGTTAAACAAGCAGTTTAAGGTATATAAAATAAAAGCCAGAGAGGAAAATTCTTAAGATTCTTGAGGAGGATACATCCGCGAAACGAGTCGGTCAATGTCCTTGAAATTTTATGAGAGCAAAATGCAGACCTCCGCGTTTACGGAGTACCGCAAATCGGCGGCTTTCTCTTCGTTTCTCGGTTTATGTGTACTTCTTTCTCAGGGGGAATCCGACCAGAGTCATTCGAGTCCCCCGTTTTTTTTCTTATTTTTCCAATATCTTTTTTTCATTCGAATGTTTTTTTTCCTTAAAATATAGATTATGCTTGGATTTTTTTTTGGAGTAAAACAAAAACGAATTGCGATACTTTGCGAATGAAAAGAAGCCTCGATCGGTCTCGGTTCGAAAGAAATTACTCGCTTTTGAAAAAAAGAACGACCTCTGAAAGAATTCCGAGTAAAAAACTGGCGACGACGGTTGTTTTAAACATATCGATAATTTATGATAATAATAATAACAATTATTATTTTCATAAACACGTAATATCACGTATCATTACATAAATACGAAAATTTGATGAATTTCAACGATTTTTATCGAGTTTCAAAAATCGTACTGACGAAAATAATTAAAAAACAGGAAGCACTTACAACGGGCAGTGGGACGGTTGGTACGAGACTTCCGAGTCGAATTGGACGTACGTTGAGAAAGATGTGATGGATAGCTTGGCTGGGAAAGCATTGACTGGCGCAGGCTCGTCATTGACGCCGAAAATAATTTCCAAAATCCGATCGAACGTTGCGTTAAAGTGTGACTATCCAAACTCGAAAAACCCTTGTAATCCTCTTAAAGAAGATTGTCTATTCAACGTCCTTTCGGATCCTTGTGAATTTAACAACATCGCCGAGCAGTGAGTTCACAAAGATATGAGGGAAGAAAAGGGGAAGGAAGATTAATTGCATCCTAATTCTTCGACCGTCTTTTTTGCCCTCAGAAATCCAGAAATTGTGAGCAAGCTTTACGAGGAACTCAAAAAATGGAAGGCGTCGGCAATTCCACCGTCGAACCTTCCTCTCGATCCAAAAGCCGATCCTCGCTTGTGGAATCACACTTGGAACAATTTCGGAGATTACGACAGGCTTATCGTTGATACGAAAAATTGAGAGAGAGAGGGAGAGAGAGAGAGAGATGAGTAAGATCAGTGATAGGAAAGTGAAAAAACAGATGCAACCACTTTTGGCGTCTGTAAGATTGAGACGTTTTTTTTTCTTGTCTTTCAACTCCGATAATTCGGCCGTTTTGTATTTTTGGCAAAAGAGTTGCATGTATTTGATCTTTGGTAAAAAAATTCATTCGTCGTTGCTATAAATAAATAATCATGTACCAATGATGTTTTTACAGAATACAGTTCTTTTCTTGTTTTCTCGAGTATTGTTAGTCGATTTGTTGGGCCGTGAAAGTAGCGGCTTTGCCGTTTATTCGTGAGTGAACGATGATCGCGCTTTCGTCGATTGGCACGACTAAAACGTGAGTATCGGATCTTCCCGATGATCGAGAATATCTGCGGAAAATAAATTGACTCGATTCGTGATTTTTTTCTTGCTCCTCGATCAAGTTTGTTTTTCCTTTGTTTTTTTCTCTTCAGGTGAGACGATAAATTCTCGATCCTATTATTTTCGAAAGCGCGTTAATTTTTCGCAATAAAAAAAAAGTTGCTCGCCCTCCTCCTACCAGATCCAACGGGGATGCAACTTTTTTTCGAAAAAAAATCGACGTGTTTTCGAAAATAATGGGATTAAGCGTGTGTGGCACCCATAGTCTCAACAAAACCGGAGTAGAATGAGAATTTCGTGTACTTGGCATTGCCATGAAAATCTGAAAAAATCAATCGCATGTGAGATACTGAGCGGTGTAATTTTTAATAATAAAAATATTAAAAATGCATCAACAAATTGTTAAAATAAAATAAAATTCTGAAAAAAAAGTGATTGAAAATGATTCATCATTTCTCTTATATAAAGGTTTCTTGTGAGAAATTTCCGATCCATTCAACGAGCGGTTCCGTTCGCACGGTCTTAAACAAAATGGGAAAAAAGGAATTTCAAAAAACCGATAAAATTTCGAAAAAAATTCAAGTGCATTCGAAAAATAAACGAATTCATTTCCCTCGGAATTACTTACTTTCAGAATTTTTTTTTTCAACAATTTAATAACTTTTCAATATTGTTATTGTCGAAAATTACTGTGCTCATTATCTTACATACGAATGATTTTTTAAAGATTTTTGTGGTATTGCCAAGTACAGGATGAGACTCATCCTACTTTGGTTTTCGTGAGACTGTGGGTGCCATGCATCCTCAAAGATGTCGAGTGAGTGCGCGATCGCAATTCGGGTTTCGCCTCATCTTAACGTCGGAGATACGAACCTTTGGCTATGCTCCACCAGGGAAGAGTTATGTACGTGAGAAAGGCGTTAAGAGGTACGGATTGTGCTCTCCTCGTTTCCTTCCAGAAGTGAAAGGTCTGAGTGAAGCCGCGCATCGTCCAGAGTGGGTTGTAAGCACCGTCGTCAAGCTCTGTCAATGATCAATCATCGATTAAAACACTATTGCAACGAGCTTCAAAGTCGAATAAGAAATCTTGACAAATGAGAAACAAACACGTTGATAAAATTTATTATAAAATCTACACGACCTAGAAAATTGATTGCAATCGCTCGCGGAATCATTAGCGACCGAAATATTCGATAAAAAATTACCCCCCGCCCCGCGTGATTTCGCACGACGATTCGAGAGATGACGAGTGATCGAATGGATTACATGACGCGAGAGCTCGAAGGAATAGCTATAGCGAGAAGCTTTGAAGGAATGAGGATGGCGATTGCGATTTAATTTTATTATTGTGTTTGCTCGTTCGAACGTAAAATCGACGGAATTCCTTGTTTTTATCGGACCAGTTATTTTCGAGCAGAGAAACGAGTGTTCGTGGCTGATGAAATTGCTCGAGGCTAATTTTGTGAATATTCCGAAAAACGTCGATTTTTCGAACAGGCATATTTGAAAAACATGTCGATCGAGCAATTTTCTTTTTTTGCTCGCTATCGAAAAATTCTCATCGGAGTCACAGTCCGAAACAGAGAAATGGCGAAGGCGCGCTGTACTGCCGTAAAAAAAAGAAGTAAAACAGTGTGTCGAAGAGCAAGGGAGCGAAAAGAAAATGCAAAAAGCTTTGAGAAAAAAGAAACAGTGCCTGGACATGGCAATTGACAGCATGTCACTGACGTGCATTGACGACACCGATTACCAACGTAATTATAAATATAATATATTCATTAAAAATAATCCTCGCAACAACCGGGACCTTTATCTTTTGAAATTTCACTGCGAAATTTTCCATTCGACATGTTCACAGTTTTTCACGATTAAATAAGACAAGCAATAAGCAATTTTTCTCGATATGAAATCATTTCCTACCAGCTTTGGAAGAATTTGATTTTATCGAAGAATAATTCTAGTCAGTGAATTTTTGACAATAACAGCTAATGTCATTTTCACACACAAAACGTCCAATTGGAGTTTGCTCAAATTTCTTTCATCTCTAAAGATCACAATAAAAATTGCTGTTATTATTATACCGGTTTAACGATGAATGCTAATGTATTTCAGAGGATTATTCGCCAAAGTAAAATTCTACGGAGAAGAGAATTCTAGTCAGTGAATTTTTGACAATAACAGCTAATGCCATTTTCACACATGAAACGTCCAGTTGGAGTTTGCTCAAAATTCTTTCATCTCTAAAGATCACAATAAAAAGAGCTGTTATTATTATACCGGTTTAACGATGAATGCTAATGTATTTCAGAGGATTATTCGCCAAAGTGAAATTCTACGGAGAAGAGAATTCTAGTCAGTGAATTTTTGACAATAACAGCTAATGTCATTTTCACACGTGAAACGTCCAGTTGGAGTTTGCTCAAAATTCTTTCGTCTCTAAAGATCACAATAAAAATTGCTGTTATTATTATACCGGTTTAACGATGAATGCTAATGTATTTCAGAGGATTATTCGCCAAAGTGAAATTCTACGGAGAAGAGAATTCTAGTCAGTAAATTTTTGACAATAACAGCTAATGTCATTTTCACACATGAAACGTCCAGTTGGAGTTTGCTCAAAATTCTTTCGTCTCTAAAGATCACAATAAAAATTGCTGTTATTATTATACCGGTTTAACGATGAATGCTAATGTATTTCAGAGGATTATTCGCCAAAGTGAAATTCTACGGAGAAGAGAATTCTAGTCAGTAAATTTTTGACAATAACAGCTAATGTCATTTTCACACATGAAACGTCCAGTTGGAGTTTGCTCAAAATTCTTTCGTCTCTAAAGATCACAATAAAAATTGCTGTTATTATTATACCGGTTTAACGATGAATGCTAATGTATTTCAGAGGATTATTCGCCAAAGTAAAATTCTACGGAGAAGAGAATTCTAGTCAGTGAATTTTTGACAATAACAGCTAATGCCATTTTCACACGTGAAACGTCCAGTTGGAGTTTGCTCAAAATTCTTTCATCTCTAAAGATCACAATAAAAATTCCAGTTGGAGTTTTCCAGTTGGAGTTTGCTCAAAATTCTTTCGTCTCTAAAGATCACAATAAAAATTCCAGTTGGAGTTTTCCAGTTGGAGTTTGCTCAAAATTCTTTCGTCTCTAAAGATCACAATAAAAATTCCAGTTGGAGTTTTCCAGTTGGAGTTTGCTCAAAATTCTTTCGTCTCTAAAGATCACAATAAAAATTGCTGTTATTATACCAGTCTAACGATGAATGCTAATGTATTTCAGATGATTATTCGCCAAAGTGAAATTCTACGGAGAGTTAATAGAGAGACTGTAGTTAATAAAGAAATTATGTACAAGTTCCATGTGGCCAAAGAATACTGAAAAGATCAGGAAAGATTGACCATTCGATGAGGCACGGATAAATCAATAATAACACGTGTCTCAATTATGGAAAGACCCTCTGACTATAACGGTCTTTTTTACCGAATTGCTCTGAAAAAAAAAATCAAATAAAAAATCAACCGAAACGTAAAGTCCAATGATCGACGCCACGCGCGACGGGGGGCAACTTGCGGGAGACACATCGCTCATCGGAAACGATTTTCGTTTTTTTCCTCCAAAATCATTCTGTCGTTTTTGTATTTTCTTTGCTTTTTTTTTATGGGAATGGAATTTTACCCTGAGAGCCGGGGCGGCGGGGAAGCTCGCACCAATAGTAGATCGCGGTCCCGTCGGGTGTGACGCGATGCGGCGGCAATGGATTGCCGATAATACTTCCGGACATTGCTCGTCTTCTCCTTCGTCTCGGTAACGTTGCGCTCTGTCTCTGATTGCAATCGTACGTGCTGGCGCGCGTTAATCTCGAATTTGCATTTTTGTCGCGATTAGATTCGAGCAAACGATAATTATCCGAGCGATTATCATTTTCAATAGGATTCGATGTGTCATCGTGACCGTTCAATCCGTTGGTGTGCAAAAATCCGTTAGTCGCTTCGTTTCCGACGCCATGACGATTTTTACGACTCGAGTGAACCCCGATAACCTCGTCGTCGCTGTAATAGCGACGCGGACGATTTTTCGTGCGGCGTTTTCGCGACAGCTGCGATTCCTTCGGTTTTTCCTCGGTTTTTGAAGTTTCACGTTTCTCGTGGTTGTCCTTGAGGATTTTTCGATCCTTGTCGTTAGGCAACGACTCGGCAACGAGGCTGTTATTTTCGTCGCGGATCGCGGAGGTGTCATAGGTGCCAAGGGGCAATTCTTCCTTTCCGTTCACCAAAATGGCGCCGGCGTCTAATTTTTGCATCACGTTATCGTCACTCGGGCATTCGACAGAGTCGCTCGTCACGAGAATTTCACTGCCCACCTCTATGTGATGTTGCCGATGATTGTAATGATCTTTGTTTTGACGTTTGTTTGATCTTGCCTTTGTTGGCGTCGTTGATGATTCTTTTTCCGGTGTCGCCGGACGTTGATTCCCTAACGCGAGAGAGAGAGAGAGAGAGAGTGAGAGAGAAACCGAGAGGAGCTCGAACAATGCCCCAGGACTGATAAGGCTTGTGATGTCTGATGTTTAAGGTATTTGTCAGTGCTCGGTGATGCAGTGTAGAATGAGTGTACTCGCACCCTCTCGTTACGGAGATTAAATTCGGCGAGGGCTTTTTTTCCTTCTTTCTTTAATGACGCTCTCGATATATGAAATGTCGAAGTACGATATAACGAAAATTCTCCTCTGCCAGTTTGATTTTTTTTACCGGAAAAAATATTCCATTTAAAGACGATTTGATCGAGGGAGAAAAGTCTTTGGGACTGATTGATCATTCGATTTCGGGAATATCGATGATTATTGGCAACTTTTTTTTTCCTTCAAACGAAAAGTAAGACGAAATAAAATAAATTGAGTAGAAAAAGTTCGTTTACGCGAATAAATCATTTTGATGTTAAATTTTAAATTGTGATGGTCCAGAAAGGAAGAAATTAATGTTTTTTAATTGGTCAACTTGAATGGAATTAATTCCGTAATTCGACAAATGAACAATAATTGCGCGATAGTTTCAGTGGAATTTAATATTCCAAAAAATCCAAAAGACTTTTCTCTGAATGGAAATTTTCATTTTCTCTGTTCTTCTCGAAAATATTTCATCGCCATGGATTCCCATCGATCGTGCAAACGTCGGCTGGTCGGTGGTTTTTCAAAATTCAACAAAATCATACGTGCCGCTTGAATGGGAAGATCTTGAGGGAATTACTTTTCAAATTTTCATTTTGTGCTTTGGAATATTATATTCAAAATGAAAACTGAGTCTCGAGTTGCTGAAAATCGTGAAAAAAAAGTTCTCCTCGCAATCGTCGTATGGAATATTTTTCACCGGATTAAAAGACGTAACGCGAGACCCCGTCGATTCGACCTCCGATGAGAGAGGGCGAGAGGGTTTTATTCTTTAATCATACTGAATGTTATATGGGATATTATTTTTCCTTGTTTTGTTTTCAATTGTTATTTTATATATACGAGAGGTCGCGAGCACACTCACCACCACATCCTGGACGAGTCGAGGTCTCGTGATGTGTGGTATCCTCCTTTTTGCTTCGAGCAACTCTCAAGGTCGTCGAAAGATGATCCTCGCAATCGGCTCCACTCGTAGTTGTCGCTGCCATCGTTGTCGTTGCCGTTGTCGTTGCTGTCGTTGTTGGCGTCGCGATGCAAGCGCCCTCGGTCGTTCTCCGCGGTTTTTCGCAAACCCTACGATCCTTTTTCGCGTCTTTTTTTTTTAATACCGGACTGTGTTGCGGCGAGGCGCGGCGTCTCGATCTTGGACTTCTACACGGAAGATCGGACGTTCGCACCGGGGATTCCCGGCCGCCCCAGCTGCTGCTATGTCCTTCAGCTACAAAGGGAAAGAAGCCGGCAATTGTCGTGCCAATAGTCGATTAGTCACAAGACGAGATTTTTCACCGCGAGAGAGAGAGGAACAGAGCGACGATGTCCGTGATGATTATGTGACGATAGCTTCGTTTTCTTTTTTTTTTTTTAGGTCAAAAAAAGAAGGGGCGGGGGTCATAAACAAGAGGGTCAAAGGAGTAGATTTGGTATCTTTTTCGTCAGTCGATGCTTTCTTTTTTTCGATCAAGCAACGATGTAGGGGTTTGCTCGTGTGCTTGCTTGTTTTTTCGAAGATATTTTCGGTCAATTTATGCATATTTGTATATAAATAGTAAACTGATAGCGTTTGTGATAGCGTGATCGGCAGATTGTACAAAGAAATGGATACAGATGGATAGATAGATAGGACCAAATTAGACGTCTCTCGCAGACGTCGTCACTGTGTTTTTTTTTCACGTGTTTTTTTTTAAAGCATTCCTCTCATTAGTTTGACAGTTCTCTCGATTTCGAGAAACACTGGCGTTAAATAAACACCGAGGAGACTCGTCGGAGGGAATTTCGAGAAATTTCAAAACGCACAACGGGGATTAAAGACGAAGAGTACGCTGTACAGTCACCGTCGAACATTGGACACGGGAAATTTACGAAATTTTAGTGGAAAAAGTGTCACAACGATAAGTATCGTTATGAGCTTCCATAGTCGTTATTTAACAGGAATTGAATAAACGATTTTTTAATGATCTTTTATTAAATTTGCAAATTCACTAAGAATTCGTTCGTCAAATCAGTGATTATTGTAAATAATTCGTTTATAATAAAGCGATTCAATAATTTATGCCGCTTGATGTCAAATTTTCACCGAGGGCTGCTTTGAAAATGACGAAATCGCTATTCAAAATGATCTTTTATTGAATTTGCAAATTCACTAAGAATTCGTTCGTCAAATCAGTGATTATTGTAAATGATTCATTTATAATAAAGCGATTCAATAATTTATGCCGCTTGATGTCAAATTTTCACCGAGGGCTGCTTTGAAAATGACGAAATCGCTATTCAAAATGATCTTTTATTGAATTTGCAAATTCACTAAGAAATCGTTCGTCAAATCAGTGCTTACTGTAAATAATGTGTTTACAATAAAGCGATTTAATATTTTTTGCCGGTTGATGTCAAATTTTTCACCGAGGGCTGCTTTGAAAATGACGAAATCGCTATTCAAAATGATCTTTTATTAAATTTGCAAATTCACTAAGAATTCTTTCGTCAAATCAGTGCTTACTGTAAATAATGTGTTTACAATAAAGTAATTTAATATTTTTTGCCGGTTGATATCAAATTTTCACCGAGGGCTGCTTTGAAAATGACGAAATCGCTATTCAAAATGATCTTTTATTAAATTTGCAAATTCACTAAGAATTCTTTCGTCAAATCAGTGCTTACTGTAAATAATGTGTTTACAATAAAGCGATTTAATATTTTTTGCCGGTTGATGTCAAATTTTCACCGAGGGCTGCTTTGAAAATGACGAAATCGCTATTCAAAATGATCTTTTATTAAATTTGCAAATTCACTAAGAAATCGTTCGTCAAATCAGTGCTTACTGTAAATAATGTGTTTCCAATAAAGTAATTTAATATTTTTTGCCGGTTGATGTCAAATTTTCACCGAGGGCTGTTTTGAAAATGACGAAATCGCTATTCAAAATGATCTTTTATTGAATTTGCAAATTCACTAAGAATTCTTTCGTCAAATCAGTGCTTACTGTAAATAATGTGTTTACAATAAAGGGATTAAATAATTTATGCCGCTTGATGTCAAATTTTCACCGAGGGCTGCTTTGAAAATGCCAAAATCGCTATTCAAAATGATAACCCGAATATTGTTCAAGACTGTACGGCAATAAAGAGACACGCTGAAAAATCGTCGCGACAGCCGCGGAGATGTCCCGAGAGATGGGATTGAAATGAAGCGAGCAAACGTTCAACACAGGAGGAATAATCGTACGTCGGAATAACAAGGTACGTTCGAACCCGCAGAAACGAAAAAAGAGAGGACGAAGCGTGCATCGTGAGAGGAATAAAGTGTCAAGAATGAAAGATTGAGAAACACATCCATATCATAATTGGCATTCCCGCCTTCGCTTCCTAAATTTCACACCACAGTCACAATTTTCCAATCTTTTTCTTATTTACACGGATAATTAAAAAAAAATGTGATCCTTTTTCCTTCATTTCTCAAAGTTTCTCAACGCCAAGGAAAAGCCAATGAGCTTTACGTGGCAAAATCAAATGAAAATCATCTACGTCCTTCGATGTACGTATGCTCTACGCCCTAAAAGTTCTATTCTAGGCTCGAAACAAAAAAATTACATCAACAAACATTTTTTAACGAAAAAGAAGAGAAAAAAAAAAGATTTTTCTTTTTTCATTTACCATCACGAACGTCTCCAGCTTCGATCTCACTGAGGCCATTGGCCATCGAGTCCAGACCCTCGTTTTCCGAGCGTGCTTTTGTCGCCATCGTTTCCGGTTTCGTTCGCCATCCACCTCTCACGAAATTATTCAAATTTGCACTCGGATCCGACAATCTACGCTGATGACGATACATGAATAGCTCCTCGGCGTCGTCCCAGTCAGCATCCCACAGAGCGTCGGTCGCCGAATAACCAGGCTCGGAAGTTGGCGTTTCAGCGCCTGATCCTTTTGGCTTCGTCACTGCCATTTCGGCGTGACCTTTTCCTGCGAGTTCACGCGGTTATATCGTTATGCGGTGAAATCGTCGAGTATCATGAATCGTGTGTTGAGGTTCCGTTAACATTTTTACGGAGAGCAGAATTTTTTCTATCCTCGGCATTTAAATTAATGAATTAAATACTCGAGAATCGTAAAATTCTTTTATTTATATCACAGGTTCATCATACGTTTATTTATTTACGTAGATATTAAAATTCACCCGAAAAACGAAAGACAGTCCTCGTACACATTTTTCAGCCGACTTTTTACGACCCAAGAAACCGAAAAATTCCTGGGATCCCAATATATTTACGGTGCATTTTTATAATTTTTTAATGTCTTATTAAACTCGAAAAATGAAAATTTGAAAACCGCTGAAAAACACGAATGGAGGCTGGAGAGGCTGTTAAAATTTTTATCACGAAAAGAACTTTTCCTATTTTTTTCAAATCGAAGATGACGAGACAAACTTCGGGCATCAATAAAAATGTGAAAATGGCCATCGTTTCCGTACACGCGACGAATGTCCCGATCGTTTTTTCAGATATCGTCGGGATTTTTCTTCACGGATTTGATCTTCTTTGATCACGATTTTGAAGATCGTATTACACGCGTTAAACTCGAAGTCGCCAAGATTATAATCTCCCGCAGATTCATGTTTAAGGGGGTAACATTAAGGTAGTTCTATCGTTTTATTGTTATCTTAAGATTTTCTTGAACATTTGGATACATATTCTTTGATGTCATATGTACGTGTGTAATAAATTTTGGAAGGTTTTACCACGTGGAAGTTGAGATATTTATTGGTGAAAATCACAATTTTCGGTAGTCTCTCATAAGAGCACGTGTTAAAAGTTGCATTTTCATCGATAAATATCTTGGCTCCAACGTGGTGAAGCCTTCTAAAACTTTGCGTACGTTTTTATGCAACATCAAAGAAGCTTCGTTCGGTTTTTCAAAAAAATCTCGAGAAAAACATTTTTGCAATTTTTGTAATTATACAGCAAGCTCATATTACCTTGGATGACCTTGAATTTGAAGTATGCTGTTCTTTAGTCGATTTGCAACAACTTTTCTTATTTAACTTGAGCCAGCAAACCATTTTGTATGTGAGAAAAACCGAAAAACAATTTTTTGATTCGAATAAAACGATAGAACTACATTAACGCAGCAGGTTATAATGCGGTATGTGTACCTTGAGGACCTTTCATCCTGACGAACTCGATTCTCTGAGACGAGGCGCCGGAGAAGAGGCCAAAGGTCATCCGCTGGGCCATTTTCGTGCTGAGACTCGACTGCGGGAAAAGAGACGGAGGACAAAAGTCGGTGAGTCGCGTTTGAAAAAAGACGGGAAAAATTGGGAAATCCTCCGTGGGAAAACGCTCCGAGGGTTTATCTCGAAGCTTCATAATTAAGAGGGGAAAAAAAAAAACAACGTTTGATAAACGTTCGGTAGACGTTGAAAGATCATCGGGGGAGAGGAAACTGCGTGTACATCTGCGGTGTCTGAGAGTCGAATAACTTACTCTGGCATCATAGACTTTCTTGAGTGCATCGTATCTGATAGAACCGAGAAATATGACACCCTGGACCGCACCGTCACGATCCGAAGCTACCAACTCGACGCAAACCATCTCACCGTCCCTAACCAATATATCACAGAATACTTCGTCGAAATTATCGACCATGAAGCAGATGTGCGGATAAGTCATTTCCTCCAGGTCACCCTTGGCGTCCATACGCCGACGACTCGGACTGGCGTATACTTTTTGCGAGTGACGTCTCAGTACCTTGTTGTTTCATGAAATAAACAAATTTTCTTCGTGACATTTTACGAAAAATCAAGATTTTTGGTCGTATGCTAAAAGGCTCGTGTGTTCTTTTCGAAAGTTCGAGGCTTCTCTAACGATACAACGAAGAATTTTAAACGTGGGTCGTTCTTAAATCTTACCTAAAAATTTTCACATGCATTAAAAAGCGTTGCCTGAATATTACGAGCATTATAATTTTGTACTTGTACTTGAGGACTTTTGGAGTACAAAAATTGTCTGATTAAAGCGTAGGCTCATAATTCTGTGTATTGATTATTGATTATTGATGATTCATCTTACGATGAACAATAATTCTGCGATAAAATAATAATAGAATTATCGTCGTTATTTGAATGACATTTTCTTGTTGTTCGATGTTTAATATACTCACTTGTAATTCTTTCGGGCTCGTACGAGTGCATATGGCGAGCGTCAGAGTATAATCGAATTGATGAACGACGAGATTAAGATAGACCGTTTCTTCCCAATCTATATCGGGATCGCCGATCGGTAATTTCTTGCTGTCTTTACGAAAGACGTCGACTTCCGTTTCGAATTTAGGCACGTATCTCGATGACGTTTTAACGTGTTTCTTACGCACGAAAAATAGCAAATCGTCACCATCTATCGTGTGCTCGGCCTGAAAGAGAAAGTGACGTACGAAGAGATCGGTCCAATAGGTCGTGCCCTGCAGCATCACGAAACCGGAGTCTGTAAATTCATTTTTTAAATTGACAAACTTCTCCATCGAATATTGAATTTCAGGTTCGAGATTTCGAATTAATGTCAACAACGATCGTACCGATAATATTCTCATTAAATAGACTCGCGTAAAAAGGACAAATTGTTAAAATAGTATACTATTTTAATGTATTATATATGTATAAATATATATATATATATATAGCGGAGTCCGGAGCACTTTGGCCAGCCTAACCGCGAATAATTTATTTCCGTAGCTCCGAAACACTCGAAACTTTTTTTTTTGTTATCCATTTCGAATATATTTATAAAAAATCGTAAATAATATTTTTGTCTTACAAATTCTACAAATCTATGATCTCATGAAAACTTGTCGATGAAATTGATTTTTTTTTGTGGGGGGCTTTTGTTTTTTTGAGCATCTTTCTCAACAGAGGCTCCAATGAGATGTCAGGTTCATGTTATATCGATTTGTTTTCCCGGCATCAAACGACGTACATTCAACGCTGGATAATTATATCGGGGGCCATTTTTCATTTCGATGTAATCTGCTCGCGTGAATATTCGAACGCGGTTCGCACCCGCGCGCGTTTCTCATCAGTAGGACCGGAGGGCGCGGCGCCACTTTCGGTTCAAGCGCGTTGAATCGATACTCGGACGAAATTCTTTGGGTATTTATCGTGTCGCACGGCTAAGGCTACTGTTTTTTCGAATAAAAAAAAAGCAAATAACAATTTTCAATATCCGATTCGATTTCATTACTCATTTCTTATTATTATTATTATTAAAACTGCAGTCACTATTTCTGTGTAAATTATTAATACTATTTTTCGTTTCCAGACCTTGCTGACTATCGTTATTTAATTTTTTTTCGAGATTCCGAAAGATAAGTTACTCCGCTTAGTATTTCATCGAAATTTTCATGTATTTTGAAAAATATGCTCTGAACATCGCGAATTATATAATTTAGAGGGTTTTTGGGACTTTCAGATCTTATCAGATTTTGCAACAATGATGAACATGTTAATACCATGTCTGCACAGTATATGCTACATATTTGTGCCCGTGTGTACATGGCAGGCTAAGGCTACTGTTCTATCGAATAAAAAAAAAGCAAATAACAATTTTCGATATCCGATTCGATTTTATTACTCATTTCTTATTATTATTATTATTAAAACTGCAGTCACTATTTCTGTGTAAATTATTAATACTATTTTTCGTTTCCAGACCTTGCTGACTATCGTTATTTAATTTTTTTTCGAGATTCCGAAAGATAAGTTACTCCGCTTAGTATTTCATCGAAATTTTCGTGTATTTCGAAAAAGATGCCCTGAACATCGCGAATTATATAATTTAGAGGGTTTTTGGGACTTTCAGATTTGATCAGATTTTGCAACAATGATGAACATGTCAATACCATGTCTGCACAGTATATGCTACATATTCGTGCCCGTGTGTACATGGCAGGCTAAGGCTACTGTTCTTTCGAATAAAAAAAAAGCAAATAACAATTTTCGATATCCGATTCGATTTTATTACTCATTTCTTCTTATTATTATTATTAAAACTGCAGTCACTATTTCTGTGTAAATTATTAATACTATTTTTCGTTTCCAGACCTTGCTGACGATCGTTACTTAATTTTTTTTCGAGATTCTGAAAGATAAGTTACTCCGCTTAGTATTTCATCGAAGTTTTCATGTATTTCGAAAAAGATGCCCTAAACATCGCGAATTATATAATTTAGGGGTATATTTGAGACTTTCAGATTTGATCAGATTTTGCAACAATGATGAACATGTCAATACCATGTCTGCACAGTATATGCTACATATTTGTGCCCGTGTGTACATGGCAGGCTAAGGCTACTGTTCTTTCGAATAAAAAAAAAGCAAATAACAATTTTCGATATCCGATTCGATTTCATTACTCATTTCTTCTTATTATTATTATTATTAAAACTGCAGTCACTATTTCTGTGTAAATTATTCATACTATTTTTCGTTTCCAGACCTTGCTGACTATCGTTATTTAATTTTTTTTCGAGATTCCGAAAGATAAGTTACTCCGCTTAGTATTTCATCGAAATTTTCGTGTATTTCGACAAATATGCCCTAAACATCGCGAATTATATAATTTAGGGGTATATTTGGGACTTTCAGATTTGATCAGATTTTGCAACAATGATGAACATGTTAATACCATGTCTGCACAGTATATGCTACATATTCGTGCCCGTGTGTACATGGCAGGCTAAGGCTACTGTTCTTTCGAATAAAAAAAAAGCAAATAACAATTTTCGATATCCGATTCGATTTCATTACTCATTTCTTCTTATTATTATTATTAAAACTGCAGTCACTATTTCTGTGTAAATTATTAATACTATTTTTCGTTTCCAGACCTTGCTGACTATCGTTATTTAATTTTTTTTCGAGATTCCGAAAGATAAGTTACTCCGCTTAGTATTTCATCGAAATTTTCATGTATTTCGAAAAATATGCCCTAAACATCGCGAATTATATAATTTAGAGGGTTTTTGGGACTTTCAGATTTGATCAGATTTTGCAACAATGATGAACATGTCAATACCATGTCTGCACAGTATATGCTACATATTTGTGCCCGTGTGTACATGGCAGGCTAAGGCTACTGTTCTTTCGAATAAAAAAAAAGCAAATAACAATTTTCGATATCCGATTCGATTTCATTACTCATTTCTTATTATTATTATTATTAAAACTGCAGTCACTATTTCTGTGTAAATTATTAATATCATTTTTCGTTTCCAGACCTTGCTGACTATCGTTATTTAATTTTTTTTCGAGATTCCGAAAGATAAGTTACTCCGCTTAGTATTTCATCGAAATTTTCATGTATTTCGAAAAATATGCCCTAAACATCGCGAATTATATAATTTAGAGGGTTTTTGGGACTTTCAGATCTTATCAGATTTTGCAACAATGATGAACATGTTAATACCATGTCTGCACAGTATATGCTACATATTTGTGCCCATGTGTACATGGCAGGATGCTAAAATGAATTTAAATTACCCATGAGTCACCTCGCGAATTTTATTCACGTCAGCCCGAACAACCCGACATGTTTCAAGCATTTGGCAGACAGACGGAACAAAAACATGCGATATAAGTGTTTGTAACAACTGTAAACAAATGACAGATGTCATCACCGAAAAGAAAAAGCGTAGCTATACAAGCACCCACCGTCTTTGAGAAGCTGCCGCATTTCCTTTGTTCTCTGAAAATTGATTTCTTCCAGAAGCTGTTCCAGCATAGTAGGAGGTCTGGGAAACCCCGCTGTGCTGCCCGCCAAACTTGCCATAATATCGGCGATTTGACAGGTGAATATTATAAAAAAAAAAAAAAAACAACAAAATAAAGTCAGCAACCGTACGATCTCACTGTTTACGCGACTCTCCGTCGCGAAAATTCCAAGATGGCGGACTCGTCGATATATTCAAAAAGGGAGACTCGCAAGAGAGGAGGACGTTGGTGGCGGCAAATACGATACTCAACATGACATTTACACATTCACTTTTTTTAATCCCAAATCGAAAATATAATCAAAATAAATATGAATACCCGCTGAACGGAGAGAAAAATGTATTAAAAAATCACAGCTGAGCGGACAGCGCGTCGATATTGTTGGAACTTTTTGTTTATCAATGAAATTAGCGTCCTCTGTAGAAAACCATTTTTTTTTCGCCGCTCGTCGCAACCTCGAGCTCTCGAGAATCTGGATTACGACGTATTATTATTGTTATTATTTTTCGATATTATTCGCGCAATGTAACTCGCGCGATCAGTTTGTTTTATGTGCGTCGTTTTGTTCCCCGTTACTCTCACCGTCCAACGGAAATTGCGGAGTCGATGAGACGCGAGGCATTCTCGCGCTTTTCAACTTTTGCTCAGTTATATCCGCGTATATACGAGCCTCATTTGGACAAGTGTATCGCGGAAGATGGACTCTCCCCGAAGCAACTACGTGAAAAATCGGTCGATAATGAAAGTGGCCGCGCAGGCGCGCAGCATGCTCTGCGTGAGGGCGCCACCTGTCGCACGTACTCTGTATATTGTGCTCTATACATGCTCATGCACATTTGTAGACTCGAAAAATCTCTATTTTATGGACGGACGATAAAATGACGCTTGAAAATTACTGTAATACCATCTTATGGATATTACGGTGATTTTTTTTTGAAAGAAAAAGATTGAAGAGTAAAAATAAAAGAAAGATACTTGATCCATAAAAGATACTCGGCGAACAAGATCAATATTAATCTCTGTACGTATAATTATCGAAACATATGTAAACCGCGGATGCTATTCATGTTTGACCTCATTTTTTTGACACGAAATTATTTTTCCTCTAGAATCCCAATGAAGGACGTTACATTGAGACAAAATATGCGCAGGAAATCGTAGCGAAACATTTCGAGTTTACCATTTACAGTTAAAGACTGTAACCGCGAGAGATGCTGCGGGTCAACGTAGCGGCCGAGATAGCCCACTGACCCCTCGACTCTGAGATAGCTGAAAAAGTTGTACAAACAATTCTCTCAACGCTCTGATTTTTTCCCCTGCGTTTTGTAATCTTTCGAGAACGTCCGATGACGAACCTCCGAAGAGATATCGTCTCGGGCTGTCGCTGAAAACGTTTGTTGAAAAAATCTCCGACTAAATCGTATACAGATGTATTTTTATACGTATTATTAGCCTCGTTCGCATCCTCTTGGAAGCTGCGTTCCCTTCTGAAATTTTGATAACGTTACTCGCACACTGGCGTAACTTGCATCCGTTTGCCTTTTTTTTTTCTTTCAATTTCCTCTTTTTTTACTCGTTTCGTCTTCCACATCTCGGGCCTGGAGATACGAATGAATCGAGCATAGTTCCACCGAGTTCTCGTTACTGAAACGCGCGTAGTCCGTTGAAACAGTCGGTCGTCTCTCACGGTTAAGTGTGACGCTTTCGTTTCGAACGTTTCTCTCGTAGGAAATACGTTAATTTTCACGAACAGTGGGACGCGAAAATTTCTGCAATTGCTCGTGATAGAGCCTTATAAACGGGTGTGTCATCTTTTGGTTTATTAATTTCGCTCGCGTTGATTGGTCCACGAGTATTGCACGCGGGATTGCATTATTCGAGGATGATTAATTACGTTGAATGTAGTCGATAGATTGACATAGTTGCAACAAAAGTACAGCACGAAATTACGATCATAAATCAAACATAAATTTTAAACTCATCCGGGAGTTTTTTTACGTGTGACAGAAATGGAAGATTTAATGGAAATTTTATTTTTTCGAATACGTTTATTTTATTCGTTTGCGTATTTTGAAATTTAATTCTTTATTAAGATTATTAGCATTTTTGTTGATAAATATTACTCGATTGTTGAACAAGGAAAGACCTGCGATGGCGGTAACAACCCGGATGATCCTGGCGTTTTTCCAGGCGACACTCTTTGTCGTCCTGGCAAACGCCGGATGTCCGATGCGACCCACGACCTCTCAGACTTCCGCTCAAAGAACTTCCGGCGATGGCGGATACAGAATAATGATCAGTGGACGCGGTGATAAATACGTGCCAAACACGATTTATGCGATAGCGCTCCGAGGTATTTTATCCCGTCGAAGAATTGCATTTGAATAATCCATTTTTTTTTATTGCAAACCTAATACAAATGATAGAAAAGATACGATTAATCGAAGACATTTCAACTATTATTTATACACGATAAGTGACATGGGCTTGATTACATTTTTCAGCATTATTATTATTGATACATATTTAATTTAAAATCGTGCGATTTTTGCGAAAAATGTAGAATCACTTTTTCTAATGGCCTTATGAACCAGCAGGCATCCCAAGGAAAGACGGGCAGTCGAGGGAGGCAGACATTTTCCGACGTAAACTTTTTTTCACCAAAAAACTGTCGGAAACCGCCAAAGTCCGATCTTTCGCCTTTTCATCGATATATCCTTGATTTTTTTTTCAAATTAAAAACATTCTCCTTGTTACTCTAGGCAGGAAAATAATGTTTGCTTCCGAAAACTCGTAGAGCTGAGATGAATATTTAATTATTGCGATTACGCAAGACAAAAAGAGGCGAATCGTTGTGCGAATAAATAAAGGATTCGTTGAAGGAAAACATTTTTTCGTCCAAAGGTGCTACGACGGACGGTACGATCCAACCTTTTAAACGTTTCACGCTGTCGGTCGACTCGCAGCATGCGCCAAACAGCCCGATATCACGGGTCGGTTCGCTGCAATTGTACACCGATTCATTGACGGAATTTAACGAAGATTGCGTTAATACCGTATCGGAAGCAACGGATCATCCGAAATCCGAGATACAATTAATGTGGCGTTCACCACCCGCTGGTTCCGGTTGCGTCGTATTCAGCGCGATGGTGTTTGTCGATCCAAATGTTTGGTACGCCGAAGACGGGGGTCTCGTCAAGACATTCTGCGAGGCGACACCCGACGAATACGAGGGTCGGAATTCTTCGACCGCTTGTTGCGCCTGCGACGAGGCCAAATATTCGGCAAGTACTTCAATTATTCAAAGAAAATAAACTTTGACCCTCCAAGAACACCCTTATTTTTTTTAAACACAAAGAACACTGTAGGCATTTTTTGGTCACCTGTCCCCCACCTGCCGGAGTCCTATTTGAATTCGCAGTGCGGGAATTATGAAAAAAAAAATACAAAAGTTGACATAATTCTCACCAGAGGGTCGATCTTGTCGAGTTAAACATGTGCATACATCATTTTGCAAAACCTCAGCTCGTCCTAGAAGGGATTTGGTCGAACGTCACTCATCCGAGGGACTTTCCCTTTTCCGCGTGGTTGACGCACTTTAGCGATTTGATCGGCGCGTCCCACGAGAGTGATTTTTCGTTTTGGGGTCGAGAGAGCATAGCCACCGATGGTTTCCGTCAGCTCGCCGAATGGGGTTCAGCATCCGGTCTCGAATCGGAACTCCGCGCGAATTCGCAGCATCTGAGAACTCTCGTGAAAGCCGCCGGCCTCTGGTATCCCAACGTAAACACAAACACGACGACGAGTTTCCGGGTCGACAAGAAACATCCCCTACTGTCGGTAGCATCGATGCTGGGACCATCGCCCGACTGGGTCGTCGGTGTCAGCAAATTCAACCTTTGCCAGCAAGATTGCACGTGGAAGAGTCGCGCAACCATCGATCTTTACCCTTGGGACGCAGGAACGGACAACGGAATCAGTTACATGTCGCCAAACTCCGAGACAAAGCCACGTGAAAAAATGAGACCGATCACAACGTCTTATCCGGAAGACCCGAGATCTCCCTTTTACGATCCAACCGGAAGGCCGATGCTGCCACTTGCGCGCTTGTATCTGAATCGGGAAAAGGTTATTCAACGCAGCTGCGACGAGGACACTCTGCAGAAGCAAGTCGCCGAGTTCGAAGTTGCCGAAAACACCGAAGACACCACTAGACGTGAGTTTTAGGCATTTTTTTTTCATCACCGATCGAGCTCGTCCAGACATTTTTGACGCTGATTTTATTCTCTGGAAAGCGTCCATTGCATTCGTTGAATGTTCGTGATAATGTGGAATAAAACCAAGCGCGACGAATGCTCAAGGTAGTTCTATCGTTTTATCGTTTTCTTAAGATTTTGTTGAAAATTTGGATACATATTCTTTGATGTCATATGTACGGGTGTAATAAATTTTGGAAGGTTTCACCACGTGGAAGTTGAGATATTTATTGGTGAAAATCACAATTTTCGGTAGTCTCTCGTAAGAGCGCGTGTTAAAAGTTGCATTTTCATCGATAAATATCTTGGCTCCAACGTGGTGAAGCCTTCTAAAACTTTGCGTACGTTTTTATGCAACATCCAAGAAGCTTTCAACGGTTTTTCAGAAACATCTTGAGAAAAACATTTTTGCAATTTTTGTAATTATACAGCAAGCACATATTACCTTGGATGACCTTGAATTTGATGTATGCTGTTCTTTAGTCGATTTGCAACAACTTTTCTTATTGAACTTGAGCCAGCAAACCATTTTGTATGTGAGAAAAACCGAAAAACAATTTTTTGATTCGAATGAAAGGATAGAACTACGTTAAGAGAAGCAACGCAATTGGTTGGGCGAAAATGGAGAAGATTGTGAAGGACTCGCATCATTGACAAGCTTTTAGACTCGGTAATAACGAAACTCTGCAGTTCGACGACAAAATGTGTGTTAACAAAAGTTGGAAAATGTTGACTGACCTGAAAAAAAATGAGAAGCTATTCAAGGTCATTGATTTTCCCAGGTTGGATGACCTTGAATTTGATGTATGCTGTTCTTTAGTCGATTTGCAACAACTTTTCTTATTTAACTTGAGCCAGCAAACCATTTTGTATGTGGGAAAAACCGAAAAACAATTTTTTGATTCGAATGAAACGATAGAACTACGTTAAGAGAAGCAACGCAATTGGTTGGGCGAAAATAGAGAAGATTGTGAAGGACTCGCATCATTGACAAGCTTTAAGATTCGGTAATAACGAAACTCTGCAGTTCGACGACAAAATGTGTGTTAACAAAAGTTGGAAAATGTTGACTGACCTGAAAAAAAATGACAAGCTATTCAAGGTCATTGATTTTCCCAGGTTCGTCCAAACTTGGTATTTTGGTACATTTGTTTTCGGAAAAACTTCCGCCAGCCAACACGTCACTGTTTTCAGATTGATCATTAAAGGCAGCCTCGAAGGCCCTCGAGGAATCACAATTTTGAACTAAAAGAAAATTCCCACCCTGCATTGATGCACTCTGTGCAATTTCCCAAGCTCCGAATGAAAACTTATCAACGAAGCGAGTCGTACAAAAGTAGACTCGATTCTTGCCCGTCTAATTGCATCGATGACCTTGAGGCGACTCTGCCGGCAACGAGAACGTTTTTTCGTTTCAGCCGAATGCCAGACAACGGATTACACAGCGTGGTCTTCGTGTTCGGTAAGTTGCGGAAAAGGCCTGAGGATGCGCACTCGCTCTTATCTAATGCCCGAGAAAGCTCGGATGCTGGGATGCAACAGGCAATTAGTATCCAAGGAGATGTGCGTCGCATCCGTCGCGGAATGCCCGTAAGAATTCCATACGTTCGCTCTCGTCCTTCGAGAGGAAGAAAGTTTCTTCTTTTCTTTTCGTTTAACCAGCGGCGAGGAAGAGGACCGCAAAGATCCCGACGAGATTCCACTCAACGGAAACGAAAACGGCGTTTGCGAGACGACCGAGTGGAGCGAGCTGTCCGAGTGCTCGTCGAATTGCGGTGTTGGTTTTCGCACGCGAACGAGACGTTTTTACGATCGTATGGGTCGAAAAAAGTGTCCGCACGTTTCTCTCGTGGAAAAAACCAAATGTATGGGGCCACCCTGCGAGTCAGGGACCGAAGAAATCATCGATCCAACGTGCAAAGTTTGTCTCGCCAATTTCTTCGTTAGATCGAGATTAGCTATGAGTAAAGAAAATGACGTGACCTTGAATTTCGGGGGACACGAACTTTGGTTTCGACCCGCGTGGAGCCTCCAGTAGATCGAATGTCAACAGGTCACCGATTGGACGGATTGGTCACCTTGTAGCGCTTCATGTGGCAAGGGCATCAAGCTGAGAACGAGACTGCTCATGGTCGACCCCGCTAGGCAAGAGGAATGTTCAACCCGCGTCGAATTGCTGCAGCAAAGAACTTGCCTCGTTCAGGCTGACTGTACTTTTGACATGGCAACGGCGAAAGGTTGACGGTCGAGCCATCGATTTTCGCGTCATCTACGTATTTTTATGTGTACTTTAATTATTATGGAAAAGCAATTTGAATTTCTATGCCGATCGTTTCAGTCGTTTGCATGGAGGAAGCTGACGTTGGTCCATGTAGAGGATATTTTCAGCGCTGGGCCTTCGATGCCAGAAAATTAATGTGCGTCTCATTCGGTTATGGCGGCTGTCGCGGAAACAGGAATAATTTCTTGACTTTCGAAGAGTGCACGAGTACATGCGGAATTGTATGTAAAAATGGTTTTTTCTTTGTTGTCTCTTGAGATAATTTGAGGTGTAAAAAAAGACAAAATAACGCGACGACAGGTCAGAGCGGCTCTAACGGGACAGACGATTCCTGAGCCGACGGCGCTTCAACAAAATCGAATTCAATCTCCTCTTCCTCCGCCCGTCGATTGCATGATCACCGACTGGTCACCGTGGACTCCTTGTAGCGTCAGCTGCGGTTCTGGACGTCTCACCAGTTTCCGAATGATTAAGGTGCGTTTTGGCAAAAACGGCAAAAACGAAAAACTCAAAAAACTTTGAAAAATGTCAACTTTCTTTTTATTCCAGCGCCATCCCGAAAATGGTGGTAGGCCCTGTCCTCGAAAACTGCAAAGACGAGCACGTTGCATGATGGCTCCTTGCGAATAATTTGAAAAAACTCGTACGTTTCGTCGAATTTCTTTTCTATTCAGATGGTGTTTTTTTTTTAATCGAAATTGTCAACTTTTCAGCTGTCATGTTTTCGATGATTATCCATAAAATGAATTATAGAGATTATAACCATCGGATGCAATTGTTATTTATCGTAAAATAGATACCCTCTTGCGCAATGATATCAATTCGCATTCTTTATTTCCGACGATTGGATCTCATATAATTATATTCATGAATTTTTCATGTTTATTTTCCCCGTACTTTTCCACACTTTGTTATTCATTTCTTTGCTCGGCACACCTTTTTCGGCATTTTTATTTGTTCTTCAATTATAGTACAATATTCAGACTATTGAACTATAATTAAGCTATTTTTATTAGTTAGGATAATTATCTGACGCTATTTGGTCGTGACGACAACAGTCATCTTTCATCCTCCTTGAGTTGTCAAAAAAAAAAAATGAAGATCATCAACGGTTCTAATATTTTGTATTTGATTACAAAGTGTTTATTCTTTATTTAGGGTGGCTTTTCTAATTATTTTTGGGACTCGTTAATGAGCCGAAAACAAAGTTTGGCAAATTAAAGTGAGAGGGAGAGAGAGAGAGAGGGCAAGTCGCAAATTTTCGATATGTTTATACATATAAAGACTAGAATTGTTAAAATTCTAAAATCTAAACTCCTTTGACACACTTTCACAATAAGATTCTCTCGAAGAATTTCAATTGTGTTTTTAAAAAGTGTTTTTTTTTAAAAGTCATTGGGAAAATCATATGAAAAATGTTTAAAAATTAAACTTTGAAGATTTATATACACGATAAAAAATGATTCGAACGGATAACTATAGGAGAATTATAAATCTTTCAAGAACGTAACAAGTAACAATCAATCGAACCGTTACTCCGACAAATTGGTCTATTTTTCTTTTGAAATATTTCAGAGTATCCGAGTGCGACATGGGAAAGAAATTTCGATATTAACCATCAACGTTTTACTGGATAAGGTTTTTCGGGAACGAAATTGTAAATGCACAAATGTCTCATTGATATATAAATATTGTTCGTAACATTGACGTCTAATTTTCGAATGAATTATAGAGACATTTTTTTCGTTAAAAGAGCAACTTTGTTTTCCATCTCGTTGCCCGACCCCTCAGCGTCGCAAAATCGTACTGGCAGTTTTTCTTTCGTAGGATAATGGCCCGTACATTTTTCCAAAGGGTCACAGGGAGAGGGGAGGCCTCGCAAAAATTTGTGCATGTGAAAAAATACATCAGCCCTTTGAATGTTTCTTTTCCCTTTGCCTCGTATCATCGTTAGCCTCTCCAGGAGTTTTATCAATGATTCTAATCTCACTAAACAGTTCTAATCCGGGCTTGACTAGACTCTTACTTACTTTTTCGTTATTATTTTCATTCTCGTAATATTTTCGCTGGCGCCTCGATCGCACGGCGATCAACGCTACTTTTGTTTTTAATATACATTAAAAGTATGTATATCGTACTATATATATGTATATCATATTTTTATATAATTATCGTAAGAATAAACAGGACTAGAGAGATAGAGATTTTAGTGGGATGCTCGATACGTACGTGATTAATAAAAATTAAGAGGAAAGAGCATCCGGGATGAATGTTTTTTTTAGTACAAATAGATGGCGCTAGCGAATTTTCTTTCAACGACCACAACTTCTGCGACAGTCTCGTCGTTCTTATTTTTTTTCTAATTACAGTGTAAATTTTCTTTCGAATTATTTTCTCACGCGACAAAGGCATCGTTTTGGCTCTCGACGGCTCGGTCAAGCTCTTTGTTTGATTTTTTCTTCTCTTTTTGAAAAGTCGTTCTCGTTTCAATATCAACAGGAAGGCCAGAGACTCCAAAAAAAAAAAACGTAAAGAAAATCGATAGAGTCTCACGTTTCAGAGCCAACCGGTGGTTACGTCATGACCGGATATTGGCTCGATAACCGAATTTTTCTGCAAACGACTGGCCGAGCCGTTTCTCTTGAAACTCGATGATAAATTACCGGTGCTCGTCGAGACGGAAGCCGTTTGTTCGTCCTCGGCTTCTTCGGCGCTCGCAGCGCCAATCTGATGAGCACCAACGACGCTTTCCTCCGTTGTCGATGCCGTCAGCGGTGGACTGCTCGTAATCGTCGTTGTCGTTGTCCCCCCACCTGCAATATCGTCATTTTCACATTCGTGCACTAAAATCAATCTCACCCATCGTGATAATCTCAACAAACAAGCAAATAAGTAAGTAAATATGATACACATAATTTCCATGATAAAAATAATTAATTCTCCATCCGTTTTCGACGATTAAGGGAGTACAAAACTCTGCCGTTTTATCGAGAGACGCAAGTGGCGCCTGGACCTCGGTAACATGTTTTTTACACTAAAATATTTAATATCCACCGTTTTGTATAACAAATAATCAGACGTGTATTATAATGAATGACGAATCATTGGAAAATTTTCTTTTGAGTTAATTTTTCGAGTAGACGAATTTCAACAAGGTTTTGTTTATATTAAGGTAGTTCTATCGTTTTATCGTTTTCTTAAGATTTTGTTGAAATTTTGAATACGTATTCTTTGATGTCATATATACGTGTGTAATAAATTTTGGAAGGTTTTACCACGTGGAAGTTGAGATATTTATTGGTAAAAACCACAATTTTCGGTAGTCTCTCGTAAGAGCGCGTGTTAAAAGTTGCATTTTCATCAATGAATATCTTGGCTTCTACGTGGTGAAGCCTTCTAAAACTTTGCATACATTTTTATGCAACATCGAAGAAGATTTCTTGAGTTTTCCAAAAAAATCTTAAGAACATTTTTTACGCAATTTTTGTAATTATAGAGCAAGCACATATCACCTGGGATGACCGTGAATTTGGAGTATGCTGTTCTTTAGTCGATTTGCAACAACTTTTCTTATTTAACTGAAGCCCGCGAACCATTTTGTATGTGAGAAAAACTGCAAAACAATTTCTCGATTTGAATCTAACGATAGAACTACCTTAAATGAACGATTGAATAGTACGATTAATATTCTCACAGAGTCCTTCAGGTCCGCCCGAAACTTCGTTCGTATCGAGGCTGGGTTGTTGGCTCTGCGTTGCCTCGTGGCGTCTCGGAGGAACCGTCTGCGCCCTTGGTTCCGGTGGACGCGTGGGTACGCTGCTCGCACGCTGCAACTGACCCTTGCTCATGGCGTTGTTCTCGTTAGTGCTGTTGGTTGCATCGACGACTGGAGCAGTGCTGTTGTTAACGGTATTCGGTGGGATCGTCGTTGACGCGCTGTCGATCGTCGATGCGTTACCGCTGGTGATTGTCGGTGTCGAGGCTCTGGAGGCCGAGAATTTTTTACGCTTCTTTCGCAGCGCAGCGATCGCCGGACCCAGTGCAAACACGTGGTGAGTATCGTTGCTTCGATTATTTTGACGATTTGTTTCGATACTCTGCTGATGGTGGCTCTGATGTTGGGAATGTTCGTGCGACGAAGGCATTGACGTTTGATTTTGATGATGATGCGGTTGTTGCTGATGATGATGATGATGATGATGCGAGCGCGATGACGATGGCGGAACGTCCAGTGAGGATTTCGAGTCGGAAGAACCGTCGGACCGCGAAGCCGCTTCTTCGGAGGCTGCGGAATACATCGAGTCCTCGGAACGGGATCGTCCTTCAACAATGTGATACACCCGGCATTTTATCCACTCACAATTGTCAGTATGTTTTTTTCGTCGTTTTGGCTATCTCTGACTGATTTACTACCTGCGATTGAGCTATGTTTCATCACCAAATCAATGGTATTGATGTCGTTGTGATGGTAAGTTTTTGATGATTTATTAATCGATTGTTATTTATTTTTTATTGAAATGGTAATATGAAGTCTTGTGACGATTTTTGATATTGTTACAAAGACCTAGCTCAAATATAATTGCATGATTTTAATTATATTGTTGACTTTGTCGGTTTGTGATTGGTTAAAGAGCTATACAGTTGCAGATGTCAGACGACGAGTACCATCGCAGGTAATAATAAAATCTTTGGATCCTTCTAATAAAAAGTTGAGGGGTCCTAAAGTTTATTCTTTATAGAAAATTCCGTTTGCTTTCTGTTTTTTTGCATTTTCTTACTGATATTTCTGGTTTTCGCGAAAAACTCGACGAGTTTCGTGATCAGCGGAAAATTTGCGATGGAACAGGATGTTGAACTATCGAAAATGGGAAAAAAAATGTTTCGTTGATTTTGGCTACTTTTCCAGAATCGTCGAAAAGTCGAAATTTCAAATGATCATAACTTCCTCCCTAATGAAGCTACATCGATTTTTTGGGGGTGTTTTGAAAAGCCCTCGAGTAGACTTAAGCAATGGTGAAAGTAAAATGTCGATAGCTCAATTCGTTCACCCTCAAAATCGATGTTGAAAATGGGCGAAAAAAACGCAAAGGGGTATGTATGGGAAAATTGGCCGAAATCGGTGGTCCTACTTTAAAAATCTGCCAAAAATCGAAAAATTAAGATATCTGGACAAACCAAACGGCATTTTGAAGCCTCATCAATCCCAAAGAGAATAAGCATAATCCGGGGTGTCCATCTCGAACGAAAAAAAAACGGCACACATTTTATCCGAGCTAGTGATATGACAGACTCACTAACCGATGAGTCTGGAGACGCGTCCGGCCTTGGCAGCCTCGATGAGAGTTCCCCATCTTCTCTTCCTCGATCCGTTTCTCGTACAGTGGGACGATTGTCTGGGGCACGTCGCTAGTCCCGGCACGCTGTTGGTGCTCGTATGATGAGGATTTTTCTTCGGTGTCGCACCTGGTCCGAATATACCGCTGAGTGTACTGCCGAATAGATCGTGGTGGGACGATTCGGATTTGCCGTGCTGCAGCGACGCTATGAATTCGGCCACAGGCGGTAAACTTCCGCTTCCGCTTGGCTGCGGCACAATGTTGAAGCCCTTCAGCAGACGACGCTCCTTCTGACGATTCTTCTTACCGCCAGCACCTGCCGAATATTCTCGGGGTGTTCCTTCGCTCGTTGTTTCTCCTTAACTCGGGATCACGTGGATACACATTATAGGGAATTCATGCTTGTCGTTCCTCGAGCAGGTACCATCGTACGAATAATAATAACGAGTAATACAAAGTCTAAAACTCATAAACAAGCGTTTCTACACTTCCTGCCATTTTTTTTACGTCTGATCATGATGATGTAATAATAACAATAACTACAACAGTAATAACAATAATAATGACTGCGAAATGTCGAAGGAAAGTAAAATTAACGATTAAACTCAAAAGGGGGTGAAGAAATTTAAACCGCACTGCATTTTGCTGTCAAAAGCTGGATGGAGACAGGGAGGGGGCAAGCAACTTTTATTTCTGCGGAAAATCAATGTAAAAAATAACGGGATCAACAATTTCAATCACGAGTGAAGTTTTACCTCGCCTGAAGTAACTTTGATGTTTGATAAGGTAGAGAAATAAAAATTGAAAATGATCGAGCAAAATGTGTGCAAGTTGACAAACAGCTATTTTGACACATGCAGGCGTCCATTTTTTATCGTCGTTCTGTAGTGTAACCTCTATAAAAATTGGTTTTCGTCATAAAGGACTTGATTTATTATCGTATTGTTGGAGCATAAATGTGCGAAAGGAAACAAAAGTATCGTAAAATGTTTTACGTGCATACGTCTATTTTTTGTCGTTCTAAATGCTACCTTTCATTGCGATCTGTTTCTACCATAAATGGGTGGATGGATAAACACGAGGGTTGGAAAATCTTACCGGTACCGGCACCTTTGTCCCTTGGCATATTCATTCCCGAGCTTCGGAGCACCTCCATGAGTTCAAAACGAAAGGCACTGATGTCTTGTTTTATTTCGTTGACATCGTCCTCGGTGACCCCCTCGCCCTCGGTTTTTCGTTGATCAACCGTCACGTAACGTCTGACGAGATTTCTCATGATGCCCTGATAACGAAAGTCCCTCTCGGAGGCTTGTTTGACCTTCCGCTTTTTTTTTCATAATTTTCAAAAATATTTGACAAGGTGAACACGTTGATCGTTGAAGTTGGGGTCGAAGATCGAAGGAGAATTATGATATGAAATCGGTTGAGAAAAATCGTGAATATTCTTGGAGTAACGTTGCTTTTGGAAATTTTGTGAAAAGTTGGAATTTCTGGAAAAATTCCTCCAATTTGTATGATTTATACTCCAATTTTCAAAGTTCAATTTTGAAACTTTTTATTAATTTAGCAATTTTATTAAATGGAGTAACGATAAACGACTCACTCTTATGGTTCTCATGTGTTCTTTTTTCGCAGCCCGACTATGTCCGCAAAGCTTCCGGTACACCCATTGTCCAACGTACCAGAAGCTTTTGGGGGTGGGTATAATATTAAAAGGTGGCGGAGCTGTTCCACCCTCCTCGAAGAAGCTTATCCACAATTTGCTTCTCGCAAATTTCCACTCTACGTCGGCTCGTTCCTTATTATTATTATCATCATCATTACTATTTGTTATTGAAATGATTAATAACAGAAAATCTCATTGAATTGCAAAAAAATCCAATTGGTTGGCGATTTTATTCGAAATTCGTAGTTGCCTGATTAACAATAATTTTTAACTCACGGATATAAGCTGATAGGAATGATTCATCATGGCGATGAGAAGATTCAGCAGAACGACGATGTTAATTACGGAATAAGTGCCGAACATGAGCATTCCCCAGAAGCGTGTGAAGACCTTGATTCCGTCAAGTTCGAAACTTTCAAGATCGACGAGACCGAAAACAGCCCAGAAGAGGGTCTGAGTCGTCTCGAACAAACTGTAATAATCCCAATGATTAAAAAAAAAAGTCCGTCTTTCATCACTGCGAATCAAAGAAACTTTTAGCATAAAAATAAATATTTAATGCCCCATTTAATTCATACAAATATATTCCATTGGCAAACGAGTGTAATTTATTGAATGATGCATAGTGTGTACAATATTATAAATATCAACTGGTTCTCATTACTGGTTAATCACTAAAAAAATGTTTAAATTTATTTGATAAAAACAGAAATACCAATGCGGAAGTAGACAGTATTATATAATTCGGTATTTATTTACTATTTATTAGCGAGCGATTAATCGATAGACATTCACGTAAGTATACAATGCACACGAGCACAAATCAAGATCAACTGGAAACAACTGCAACTACGTAGGGGGGAGAAGAGAGAGACCCAAAGAAAAAAAGGACAGAAAAAAGAGAATAAAGTAGAGTGAAAAACATACTTGGCGAATCTGCGCCAGACTAGACAGGCATTCTGATCAGTAGCGGAATTATTATTGATGCTCGAGTACGACGTAGCCGTTGGACATCGTTTTTTTTCCATGTCAGCATAATACCACAACAACTGATTGAGACCTGAAATATTCGTTAATGCCCTCATGAAGAATCGTTCGTCGCGCAATTAACGATCGATGTAAACCCATGACGACATACCACTCACCGCACGAGAACGCGAACAGTACGAGAACATAGAGAAAGAAGAATTTCATGATGTCCATCACCATTCGCGACAGGGAAACTTGAAGTGGACCGAGATGAGGATTTACGGAGAATATGTAGACGAGCTTCAGCGAGCTACGGACGTACGACGAGGATTTCATGGATGAAACTTACCACGATTAATTTCGTTCGAGCAACTCGGAACTTTCGAATGAAAAATCGAATTTTTGCAGAGTCGACACATTTTTTAAAATCGATATCGAAAAATAAACCTCTCATCTTCAAACACTCGACGCTCGATACGCGAGTCGTCGAGTTTTCTTTATTTTTCTGCACAATGAAAAATTACACGTTTACAACGTTACTTTGCACACGATCCTCGCAAGGATTTGTAGTCATTTTTGACGGTCGAATTTTTGTGGTATCCCCTTGTGTGCATAATTTGTTTTATCTTCGTTCCAACGTACCTGAATATATTAGCCGCGGAGAATAAACCTTCCGAAATGAGCATGGGGTCCCAAGTGTCCCACTGTTCTCTCTGAAGCTCGATAATGGTCCCTGCTGTTTGTCCTTCGTTTTCTTTTTGTACTCTAAAGTACGCAACGATCCTCAGAGCAACCGTTGCGACGTATAACGAATTAGTTACGAAATCGATAACGTTCCACATATCATTAACGTATTCCTCAAGACCAACGTCCCAAAGCTGTTTAACCTCGGACCATATTAGACCGGAAACCCAAGCCAGTATAAACCACTCGACTATGGTCGGAGCTGCACCCCTTTTTGTCGGTGCTGGCTCGTGTTCCGATATATCTTGTCCCATCCATAATCCTATAACGCTCTCGATTCTCTGACTCGCCAGTATCAGCATGACTATGCACAGAATCATGAAAAAAAAAAGTTCTCAGCAAAAACCTCGAATTAACCGAATAAACAAATGAAAGGAGGTGCGGAGGACGGTACAATTTCGTTTTGTCTTTTTTGAAAATGCGAGAGAACGGGCGATTGAACGCGATCGAAAATCACATACTCGAGCTTTCGTCTTTAATACGTTTCTATTTCTGAAATCAATCTTGGCTACTGCAGGAAATCAAACATCCGCGGGTTATTCCAAACTATTTACAAATACCGTTTCAATAGCGGAGCAGCGATTTCGGCATTAATTTTTGCGACCATTTGATCGTAGAAAGTCCACGTAGCTACGAAATCATTCGTGCCAAAGAAAAAGCCTTTTTTTCATCGCAAAAATTGTACGGACTTTGTGTATTAATATTTTTGATTTTTTTTCAGAAAGTTCATAAACCCTCCTCCCAAATGTTGCTTATCGAAGAAATCTTCTCGAGTCGAAAAAAGGTTCTTTAAAATTTCGAACGTTTTTCCCGAATTGTCTGAAATTAAAGGTGGGTGTTTAAAAAATCGTAATGATTGCACATCGTTTGGGAAGAATTTGAAGTCTGTTTTTTTCGCGTAAAGTCGACAATCGTATTGTAAAAATTACTGCAATGAACCGACTTTCCGTAGTGACAGAGTGAGAAATAATAAATTTATATATGAGATAAGAGAAACATGCGTGAGACTTACACAAAAAAGTGAAGTACGATGCCGAATGGCAGATGAATTTGATGAAAGGCTTTCGCATCGTCTGTCCGAAAACGCTGTGCGGTGCGATTATGTAAACAACGCTGAATATTGGAAACAAAAGGCCAATTCGTACAATTTCAAAAGCCTGAAGTACCATGTTTTTTCTACGGAAACCTGGTAGCCCCTCGTACCAGATGGAAGCAAGAAGTTGCTGCACATTTGGATGAGCGACGAACTGCGAAGAAGCGATAAATTTCATTGCTCCTCCATCTGAACTTTAATTCCTGGCGCTCTCGGCTGACAAAGCGAGCACTTTGCGCGCTAATGCTTTCAACTCACAATGCCAAGATATATACGTAGTTCACGTGGAACTCAAAGATATTCAAAGTTCAACGATAAAAAAAATTTTTTTTTAACCAAATGAACGAAATTTAATTGGCTTTAATTTAACTTTAATACGCCCGCTTTTTTTTCGATCCCGAGTATCCAACGAGACGTTTGCAGTTGTATATATTTCGAAAACAAGGATAAATGTCGTAATTAATCATTTTCATCAATAATTTCGACTTTGATCGCTATCGTAGGAAAAAAAAGCTGCAATTCCAACGTAAACGTTGGGCCAATAATCATTCTTTGCGACTTCAAGCTGCCTGTGTACTCGCGTATTTTCGTATACTGTAAGTTTAATTGTACTGCAGGCTCTACCTTCTTCTGACGTAATTTAATAGCCAACTTGAGGCGATTCAGATGCATTCTCTCGCCGTGCTCGAAAGCTGGTCCGGTAGGGTCGTGATTCAGTAACACTTCAAGTTCGTACGAACTTCTCGTGTGGTCGAGGAGCGCCGTTGCAAAGTCTTGACACTGTCTTCTAAGTTCCTACGTATACGTACAAATACATTTAACACCGACACACCCCAATTGAACGTTCTAATATTGGATCGTATCATCGCTATTCTCCGAATTCGACAAGCGAGTTTAAGGGTAGATAAAGTTTATTGTATTCGATAAACGCCTTTTGTATACGTGTACAGAGCGTCACAGAAATGGCAGTCAACAGTCTGATCTGATCTGAAAATTATTCGAGTATTTTTCGGTTGAAAAAAATTCATAAAGAGCTGTTAAATAGCTCTCCATAATTCATAACTTTGATAATTATAAATGTTGATCGAAAAATTGGTCCAAGTGCTCATCTAAAATCATTTATCTTTAGCAATCAATGACACAGCAATTACCGATTTATCCAATGAAAAAGTCATACTTGAGGCTTCAGAATTTTTTCCCGAGTCTGATATTACGTTTCGGACGTTGACTCCTTGAAAACTCTGTACACGAATGTCCACGGGCATTTTGAAAATTGAACGCAAATACTGTATATTTCCATTCACGAGAATTTTGTCTTTCGAAAAGCATATCCGGATTTTTTCATCTGGGATCCCGAATGGATAAAAATTGTATTGAAATATGCGCAGGTCAATGAAGATTGAAGCGGAATAAGGATTTCGAAAGTGTAACAGGATCTTGGTGAATTTTCGTTGGTGGTTTTTGTCAGTTTCACCTGATACTCGCACTTAAACTCGTGCTCGAGAAACGACAGTCTTCGCAATTCCCACGATAGTTCGAACGCCGTGAGTATCGGATCCTTCGAGGAAAGGGCTATGAGAGACGGGGAAGCGAGTGCCCTGTAAGCGTTTATACGACTTCTCGAGTGTCTCAAAGAATCTTCCATACGAGACGTGACACACTCGTCGCAACTGTTGATTAACGAGAATAAAACAATACATCTTACTTTTGCATCAATCTTTTTCGATACCACATACCATCTGGACCTTTGAGGCATTTCATAAAGGCACGAGACATCTCAACAATCAGCAAATATTCATCAGTTCTTCGGACATTTGATGATATTAAATTTAAGGTAGTTCTATCGTTTTATCGTTTTCTTAAGATTTTGTTGAAAATTTGAATACGTATTCTTTGATGTCATATATACGTGTGTAATAAATTTTGGAAGGTTTTACCACGTGGAAGTTGAGATATTTATTGGTAAAAATCACAATTTTCGGTAGTCTCTCGTAAGAGCGCGTGTTAAAAGTTGCATTTTCATCAATGAATATCTTGGCTTCTACGTGGTGAAGCCTTCTAAAACTTTGCACACATTTTTATGCAACATCAAAGAAGATTTCTTGAGTTTTCCAAAAAAATCTTAAGAAAATTTTTTTCGCAATTTTTGTAATTATAGAGCAAGCACATATCACCTGGGATGACCGTGAATTTGCAGTATGCTGTTCTTTAGTCGATTTGCAACAACTTTTCTTATTTAACTGAAGCCCGCGAACCATTTTGTATGTGAGAAAAACTGCAAAACAATTTCTCGATTTGAATCTAACGATAGAACTACCTTAACAACGACACGAGCATGCTACTCTGAGATTAATTGGTATTAAACGAAGATTTCGTTGCAATTTCCGCACGTAGCGGATTTTGAGGCAAAAACTGACAATACGACTTGGATTTTGAGTCAATTTGAGGCATTACTGACCCACAGCGAACGTCGTGAGGCATCGGTAAAACGGAACCACGATCCAGCAGGATCTTGATGATCTCGTAATTGTCCCGATGAGCGGCGAGGATCAGGGGTGTGATGTCTGGCGTAAATGTCGCTGTGTCCGGAGGCAGTGCTTCCCAGCTCTACGGGATCGATATGTAATTTACTCTATATACATGTTTATGTATGTGCACAAAGGTATCTATATAGAAAGACGTACAAAATGTAGACACGTTGTACATAATGGTCAGCCACAGAGAAATCGTATAATACCTACGGTAAATACATAACGAATAATGGTACATGACGATTCGATCCATGGGTCGTTCTACGCGAAGCGGGACGTTTTTAAAATGCGGTAATTCAAACGAACTTTTTCGTAAAAGAACAGTTTTGTACCGACAAGCTTACATGCTGTGAGAAAAGTTTTTCCTGGTCGTACTTTTACCTTCCTGTATAAGTATTATTGTTTTACCGATATTTACCTCACTTTGTTATTTTTCAAAATGCATTTTTTTTATTCGCGAAATGCCTCCGAAATAATGCTCGTAAATGCGTATTACGGCAATACGGTTCTCTATTTCATTATCCTATGTACCCAATTGTGTACAAAACACGAATATAGAATACCCTTATATTTTCTTCTGTCGGACGTCGAGACTGAATTTATTGAATCAATGAATTAATGGATAAATGCATCGCGGGCTATAATTGGACTGTGTACATCAACGGAATTTCTGACATAACTTCTCCAATCATAGAGGATCATGGAATCGAACCTGTGATGGAATCTTTTGTCCGAATTTATCAAAGTTTTGACTGTGCGGAAGTTCCTGCTGTGAACGCACGAGTGTGAGAGATGGGCGAAAGATGAGGGAGAATTTAATCGGAATAATTCTTCGAGAGAAATATAATTGACGTTCAAGAGAGAGAGAGAGAGAGAGGGGGGAAAAGGAGTGAGAAAGCTTTCCATTTCAGATGAAAGAGGCTCCAGGGAAACTTGATTGGAGTACACATAGAGACACGAGTGTGATGGCGAAGGGGATGTGGAGGATAACAGTAGTGAATTTATGCATCGCACTCGCGCCGTCAAACGCTCCTCGCACATACGTATGGGGTATTCTACGGAACTAGTTTTGATTCAACAAACGTGAATAATACATTTTTTGAAAAACTTTTCCTCAAAATACGGAATACAACAATATCCTTCGTCTGCGAAGTAAATTTGTAACGAATAATGCAATATTTCATCGTACCCGAGTCAGGAGCTATTTTTATGTTCCGAAAAAATGTTATTTTTTCGAATAAACATTCGAGTAATTGCTTTTTTGTTGGATAAAAAAAAAACTTGATACAGAAGACGAATGAGCTTACGTGAGGCTCGCCATTTCTGTGCAGCGTTTCTTCGTGCTCCAGCAGCACCTCCACGGCTTCGACGAATTCTTCGGAGATCGCGTGCAACAGGGCATCTTTCGTTTCGACCTTAAACGCTATCAAAAGTTCAACCATTTCGAGATTTTCGTTGTCGATTGCCATGAGAAGTGCCGATCTTCCGAGGGGATCGACGCAATTCATGTTTATCCAGTCAGTCTCTTGGGCGCGCTGTAGCATTCTAAATTTTGACGAAACGTGTGTGTATCAGTGCATGTAAAACTGCTGAAAGACAGGAATTCACTCGAAAACTTTGATCGTTTGGCGAAAACTTCGTTTTTCCTGTTTAAAACTTTTCTTTTTCTCACCTCCTAACGGAAGCGACATCGCCTCGTTCCACCGAAATGAGATATTTCTTCTCATCGAGAGACAAACTCGCCATTTCTTGATGCGGCCTCACCACGTTTTCTTCTTCCATCATCCCGTGGATGCTGTGTCTCTGCGGGGAGTGTAGAAAAATGAAGAAAAAAAAAACAACACATACTAGACGGTTGAAAGTTGAAATAATCATTTTTATGCCACCAGATTTCCCGAAATTGCATATTATCATTTTGTTCACGTTATAATTAATAGTCGAACGATTGAGAATTATCCGAACGACCGGAAGATCATTTCTGCATCTTCATCGTGAATCTACACGAGAAATCCCATGAGATAACTCGAGCCATCCTTTGACTTCCGGTTCTCTGAGATAGACGAGGAAAATAAGGAAAACGGTGGATTCAATCGTCAAGGATGAGAGTCAATTTTTCCTGACATCCTCGGAATCCACCCCTGATATCCTCGAGAACCCACCCTTGTCACCGTTGTGATTATTATTATTATATCAATTATCGTTAACGTACTTGAGAAGAATGCGAAGCAATTGCATATGTCTCGAGATTAAGTAAATACCGTCTGACATGAAACCCTCGCGATGAAGCATCTTTCTTCTCGCAGATCTGGAAGAGGGAGGTGCAACCCCTGCTTAATTCTCTGCCTCTGCTTTACTGGGCATATTTCTTGTGGGTGTATATATATATATTCATGTGTATGGTATTCCCAAACCACGTGTAACTCTTGAGACTCGTGTATTCGCAATAGGGATGAAAAATAAAGACAGAGATGAGAGAGAGAGATGGAGGGAAAGAATGAGAGACTGTGGAGGGTATAAGAGCGCGGGCGCGGGCAATTGCTTCGAGGGTGTGGTCGCTCTACAATTTGGAGAGGGAGTGCCTGAGTAAACAGTCGTCCTTCTCATCGACGACATCATGATTCTTGTCCCTGTCACAATCTTCATCTTCTTCCTATTCTTTGACCTTCATCGACATCTGACCTTCAAAATTGGCAACCCTTACGCTTGGTCTCACCGTGACCACGTGACTCTGAGCCAACTCTAAAGGGATCAAGCCTCAAAACGATATCCTTTGTCGAAGGATCTTAGAGACACACAGCATCATTCGTCAGCTGTTTGAGATGTTGGGATTTTATCGAGTATGAAATAAAAAATGTTTCTTTTGAAAATAATGTTTCGTTAGCTATATTTGTAAGGGAGTAGAAGCGTTTCAGGTGTACTTGGCATTTATTTTTATATGTAGGGCCATTCTTACGTGCATGCGAGTAATTTTTGCTCATGAGCACTCGTCGGATTTTTCTGTCTCGCCAGGGCCACATGGGGTTAAGCAGCGTGTTTTTCATTTCAGATCTCTCTTCCACCGACTGTCAGGATGAAACAGCATGGAGATAATCATGACGGTAAAACTGGAGCACGTGAAGCTCAAAGCTGTCACTTCCACGCGGTCGCAAGTTTTTATTGTTAACGTCAGTGGTGGTGTGGAGCATCAAGTTTCGTCATCACCGAGGAGTATTGAAAGCAATGGCAATGACAAAATACGAAAAACCCAACTGTACCAAATTTTCAGAGTTTTCCACCGAGCCCTTCTCGAGCTTCGATTTTATTCAATTTTTTATTTCCACCCTGTGGTTCACTGGACTATTCATTTTAACCCACTTTTTTTGGAACATTCCTGGCCTGTCCTTTTTTTTAAATGCAGTTATTCATGTGAAGAGTGTTGGTAAAAAAGCAGGAAAAAAAATCATTTTCCAGCTAGAATTCTCATTGAATTTTGATACGTAATTTCGTCGTCAATTCCATAGAGAATTAAATATTTTTAATTAGTTTCTCTGCTAACGATATAAACGTTCAATTTACGTTAAACAAATGAATTACTTTGAAAATCCTGAAAGTCAGAAATCGTTGTTTCTCGAAAGAAAAATCGTGATTTATTTGTTTATTAATATGTTTTTTCGAATTTACAGGCAATACGTACGAAACACGACTCTGTCAGAATAAAAATAGAGCTCCTGCGTTAGAAACAAAAGTATCGATTCCGCAATTTAGCTGTATTTGAACTTTGAATCTCACGCTCCGGTCATTTGGACTTTTCACAATATCAGCGAGATGTTAATCATCCGTATGGTTTGTATGGTCAAATGATGCTTGTATATTCGTGTGAAAATATGTGAATTTCATATTACACGCAGCTGAAGCTCCGGTCGTACGTACAAAGAGTGGGTGTGCGTTGTCAGTGACAAGCTTTCGTACGTCTGTCTGTCTGTTAAGATGTACCTTTGGTCTCTTTCGGGTTTACCCAGTTGCCACGCCTATCGTATTCCTGTGCAATATTATACGCACCTAAATAGTACATATATTTACGTACCGTGTATCCAGCAGACTGGGAATTTTATCACGTAAATCGTGCCATCACTCTGCTACGTACGAAAGTGTGAAAGTTTTATACGTAAAACAATCGAGTTCTCACGTGGGATTAATTAAATAATACTTCATCAAAAATAAGGACAACCACCTTTTTTTTCGACAAGAGGGAATGGAGTTTGACCTACTGACCTTATAGAAAATGTTTTTGCAATGTTCCAATTGATTGCAACTATCGTAAGCTAGTTTATGGTGAAATTATGGAGAAATTGTCGATGGCATTGACGATGATCGCTTAAAAAGTAATGACGCGGAAGATTCAGTACATCGTTTATTCATTTTTCTCTCTAAAAACATGTCTTATAGCTATTTATCCTCCCCTCAGCAGCGACCAGACGGATGACCAATGACGAAGGACTTATAATGTGATGGATAAAAATCGATCGATCTAGCATCCCACGCTCCTCTCTCACACTGTCAAGTGGAAGGAAGAGATGATTGTGCATCCCTCTCCTTCATCCCCCTTAATGTGTGTACTCGTTTTAGGTCGACTACTATATCTATTGATGGAATGTATCGTATTTCTTCATTGTACACGATATCCAGAAGATTTGGAACCGGTAAAAAAGTCCTGGGACTTTTTATATTTTTTCGTCTGTCGAATACAAAAGTCTGAATATCACGTGTCATATATTTTGCAGCTATAGATTCTCTCAGCGATGTTTTATTCGTTTTTCTTCCCTTTGCAGATTTTTCACAATAAATTTCAGACAAAGTTTCGAGTATCAGAATAGGACTTTTTGAGTCGTGAATTTTCTTTCGTTTGAAAAAAGTAATTTCACTATTAAGGACGGAATATCCGCTGTTGGCATTGTCAAATTGTCGTCACGTGCGATTAGAAACTTTGACAAGTTTTAGGAGCTAGCAAACATGGATTTGATATTCTTTGGAAAAAAAAGTTGCGACGATTCGATTGGTCCATCGCCCTCTGAACGAAGATGATACACGTGTATCTGGTGCTATAAGTCTCTGCCAGATCACTATCCATAGTATCATATTTCACGAGCACGACGTCTCGAGGGCACAAGCTCGTTCTTCATACGTTCTCTTAGCGAGTAAACTTTTCCCGATCTGACGTTAAAAGCTTCGACTCGACTGGGCAGAGAATTGGTTGGCTCGAGATGGGAGAGCCTCTTTTTTTCACACCCTGCTGTACCCAACGGTAGTTGAGCCACGTAAGGATAACATCCCCGAATTCAAATTAATAACGATTCATTCAGATTCCCAAGACCCTCATAAAAAAATCATCATATATTAACGGTGAATTTAAAATTATAATCTCGAAAAATATGGAAAAACATCCTGCCAAATGAGGGATAACGAGCATCTCGAGCTGATATTCCGTTGCCTCGCGGATTTATTATTAATTCTTTTTTCAGCGAGGCTCTGCTTACCTTGACTTTCTTGTCGACTTCCGGTTTCTCCAGTAAATAGAGAGTCTGATAATGCGATGTAGGCGGTGGCGGAGGCGGTGGAGCTTCCGGGTCGAAGCTGACATGTTGCTGTAGCTGCTGCTGATGATTGAGGCCGCCGCCACCGCCGATGCTACGCAAAAATCCGGCAGCCGGATTTGAGTGGTGACCCCGACTGCTGGCACCCATGGAGGACCTCGTCATGCTCCTCAAAGTCATTGGCAAGTCGCTTTGAACAATGGCGTCATCAGCCGAAGCGGCATCGGTATCGAAATATCTACCGGCATCGGTGATGATTTCTTCATTCTCATCCGCGCTCTCTAAAACAAGATTTCACTCACTGATTTCCCTTTTTCACTCAACGAATTTGCTGCATATGGAAGCATCTTCGTTATCCTCCAAGCACATCATTCTAGTCGGGAACATACTTCCCTCAGTTTTTTCAAAATATCGCTCCGACCAAAAACGTTTTTAGTATTCGCAGCAACACTCCTCGATCTTTTTTTCATCAGTTTTTCCACCAGTTTCGAAACAACCTACAGAGTCACAGTACGGTTTCAGCTACGAGAAATTTCTTTGAAAATCTCCGGCCCTACACTTTGCCAAAAAATGTTTATTAATTTTTTTCTGATGAATGGACGGTAGGTTACATATTTCGATTACGTATTTTCGAGATTCGTGGATTATCGTATTACTCGTTGTACCTGTTTACATGCCTTGTGGCTATTGACAGCATCGACGTGCTACGGAGTTTTGGAGTGCTTTGTCCGAGGGCTCTTCGCTATTCTATTCACCGGAAGTGCGAAATAAAGCGGCGGAAATGGAGCTGTGATATTAACGGATCAAGTCCGATTGATCCATCGATATTGAGGGAGGGTAGTTTTGACAGTATCGTTGAATAAAAAAGTTATGTTCACAAGGATTTGACACAGTCGTGGATGTACAAAATATGAATGCATCTTCTGCCCGCCTTGGGCAGAAGCAAAAAAAACCTTGTCAACCATCGATCACTGGAAATGAACGTTCGTCCGATACCTCGCAGTAAAATTCTCTTATGCCGTCTGTAACGCTGTCCTCTCGATTTTAATTGAGATATTTTTAACATTTCGATAGGTACGCACGTTTGGATGATTTTTCACTGACAGGAATGGACTTTTTTGGTACAGTGTAGTGAAGTGGAAGGTGAGAAGTAAAAGAGATGATGAAACACACACGTAAAGTATCCATCCCTTTTTAAAGCCTTTTCCATCCCTAGCATTAAAAAAAAACAAATATGCATGCGAAAAGAGCACACGTATTTTTTAAATAAATTCAAAAATAAAAAAATAAAATGTCATTCGTCGTCAATAACAATAACGAATTGAATAAGCAGTAGCAAAACTTTAAAGACTCAATTTTTTGTATCACTTGTAAGAAAAGTGATATTAGAAAAGTGATACAACAATGCTTAGAAATACGAATTCTACATTTTTAGAACGGCAGATTGTTGTGGGTCTGACGATTTGTTGAATTCGTTAAAAAGTATTTCAAAGATTTGTCCAATTTTTTTTCTTAATAATGTTTTAATCGGGTACAATTATTTTCCTTCTTTCCCTGTTCTTTTTTCCAGCCTTGACTTCAAGAGTCACGGAAAATGGTCGATTAATAATTTTTTAATCACAAATTTATACATGCATTTTACAAGATTCAGTTTCCCGATATCCTTTATCGTTCACCGTGTAGAAACACGTTTTTATCCACGAGTTATTCATGAAAGCGACACGTAAACGCGTGTGCACGTATAGAAACCCACCCTCTAGGGTTCCATCGCGCAGTGGCAATTCGTTTTCACGTTCCGTTGAACTCTAAAACGTTTTTTGATGACTAAAAGATCGCACTACCACGTGTACCAAAAGCACCAACGTTTCCCTTTGCAGTATTAACGAATAACGTGGCTGTTGGGCATATACATTGCTAGGGGCAGAAAAATTTGACGATGGATAATCGAATGCATTCCTTTTTTTTCAACTGCTGTCGTCACTATAAAGCTTCACCTTCGGATAAGCAGGGGAATTTTCTGGATGAGCTGATTTCTACCAGAATCACATTTATTTATCGCAAGCCCGGGAATATTCCTGCCATTCTAATCATCGACCAGTTTGGTTTTTTGCTACAGCATCGCGATCTAAAATCGTCTCGTTTCCGCTGGCTACAAACATAAAAATTGCCAGTTTCGAGTTGGACGCTATGAAAAATATAGCGTGTGACTCGATAAAAAAGCTCAATTTCAGTTATCGCGTAATGCCACCCCTCTTGTTTCGTCCCTAACCGCACGATATATTATTTTGAAACGTAGCATTTTTCAAAAACAAAATAAATGAAACCGCAGAAATCAATCATCGAATTAACACGAAAGAAAACGCTCGGCGAGCTCGATTTTTTGTCATTTCTGTGTACGGTAGTGAACAAAAGAAGTGCACACAAGTCACATTTTTCCATATTCCTGTGAATATAATTGCCGACGGTGATGGAGAAGATAATCATTTTTTCACACAAAGAAAGGCTTCTTATTATACAGCTAAGTCGTTGTCGAAAAAAAAATTCAAAACTTTTCGTAATCCATCAACCTCACAGCATCCATCAGCTAGTTTCATGCAAGTGTTTGTGGTACGAGTGTTTGAAGGACGAGTACTTTATTTGGTCCAATAGAATATATGGCAAAGTCTTGCCTCCAACTCTGCCACACTATTAATCGCTCTGCTTGACAGCTGTGAGTGCGACAGTAGAAATATCCGTGTACTTTCGTTTGAAACACACTACAGTGAAAAAAATAATGACAATTTTTGCGCGGTACTTTGACGTTTCTTTTTCTCTCTCGTTATATTTTTCATCCACGATTGCAAGCCTACAGCATTAAGGCATTTGTCGTTGCATGCAACGACCATGAGGGAAGTTTGATTCTCCGTCACTGATGCGATGTCAGTGGCCCGAATCGATCGACCCGAAGGGATGAGGTCAGGCACCACATGACTGCATTTCAGATACAGTAGGGTTCAGTTTTATCTCTCTGCCTGAATCTGTCTTTCCTTCCCTCTCTCTTTCTCTTACAGAGAAGAGAATTTTGCCCCAAAGTTATGCATCTCTTTGAGCTTTCCACATAGAAGGAATAGAGCGATAAAGACACAGGGGTTGAGTGGGAAAGAAAACCGCGAATAGAGACTTTCGACCCCGCGACCTCGCGTAGGGTCGTTGCGCCAAAGACGGGTTGCATGTTTGCAAACGAAGAGTCGCGAGCGAGCAAGGAGATCGATAATAGACTGTGTTACCAGCAGACTGGTATTCGGATGATCTATTGATCGACAAAACGGCGTAACTGAAAGGATTGAGCTCGAAAAGGTACGTTTTCACGAGCCCTTTTGATTCCCAATGGTCGATTTATGCACGAATGTGAATAACAGCGCGCACAGGCATCTACATACGCGTCGTGTATGAAATTAATGCATCAGCAGCGTAGCAGCTTGATGCAAACGCGCTGCACCCGGCTATCAGACAACTATAAAAATGAGGTGGAGAAAGAAAAGGAGTATAAAAGAGCACAAAGAGGAGGAGGAAAGGAGAGCACGTAATCTTCGTTGCCTATTACGCGAGGCCCGTGCTGCGTTTGCATAGCCACGTGGGAAGATCGATGTTATTCTAATGCGAGGCCTCCAGTGTGATTGATGATCGACTGTCGTACAAATGCGGAAGCGTATTTCTCCGATAGCAAAAATATACGCGATTTTATAAAATGCACCAAGTGTTTTACCGTTGCTTCGTTCGAGACATTTTTACACTTACGGTGAACATACATCGGTGACCACTCGAAAATGCTTCGAGCTTCGAAACCTCGAAGCAGGCGAGTTCACTGATGAATCATACATGGGACCAACTATTTTTTATGGGTGTGGAACACTTTAAAAAAGAATTCCTCGTGGGGTTGAAGCTTCGCAGGGGAGTCCTACGTCAGCTTGAGGGTTTTTAACCGAGAGCTGAGGGAGAGGGATGATAAGAGCCAGAAAAGTTTTTCCCTGTACGCTTTTTATTTTTAACAATTCAGGATAAAACTGGATTCTTTTCACGTTTACGTGACTGGACTATCAAACATGATCCGGATACGTAGATGTCATCCGCAGTACGAGGGAAATATATTGTTTATAATGACAGGATTGAGAGACATTTTTGTTGCACGGATATGCACGTTTCTGAAATATGTCGGATATTATTGAGTTTAATAAAAGTCGAAACGATTTTATTTTATTTTATTTTATATAAAGTCGATCGGATATCGAATTTGCGTACGCTCAATTTGGGGATTTCAAGCTCGATTGCTTTTGTTTCATTTTTTTTCCTCGCTACATAAGATCGTGGGGAAAAATGTTCATGCTTCGTTTGAGCAATACTTGAAAATATGGGAAAAGAGGGAACGCAAACTTTTCCCGCTTTTCAACTCTCCCCTTTATCTCACAAAAGCTCGAGGCTTTTTGGAATTTTTCACGCGAGTGAATTTGAAATATGTTCGCCGTTGAATTTGATACGAGAACATTTGTTCGTCACTGTCGAATTTAAGAAAAATCAGAGATTATTTGCGATAAAAGGGAAGAAGTTATGGGGAAAAATTCGCTCTCGATTTCTCGGTCGATTTGAGATGGGAGGAAGGAAAACTTGGGCCGAGTCGACACGAATGTGTATAGCATGAGTAGAATATTTACGATTTATATTATCGCGTCATTTTATTTTTCGCGGGATTGTCATTGAGCAAGGCAAAATTGATATAATTGTTCAAACGTTTCCATGTAAGAAACATAAATATTGTATAAAAAACGTTATAACATGATGAAATATTCATTATTATTCATTTACTTATTTCTCTCGAATACACGTTTAGGTTTTTACGATTCGGTTGTACGAAGGGACAAAGTAAAAATAATTTGAAGATAAAGAATAAATGTGCTAAATAATAATCGGAAGAAAACGTACTGAAAAATTAAAATCTAACATAATCATTCGGATAATCAATGAAATATCCCAGCCTCAGGGGAAAAACAATAAAAGAATCGTTTGTCGCAAGAGTGCGCGTTAATTAAAAAAAAATCGGATCCATAACACATCGATAAAAAAAAGCATTTTCATAAGATGCTTTTCCATCAATATCCGTTTAGGGATTTAACCGTGAAGAGATAATAAACAAACAGCGTTACTTTCGTTTTTAAAATATTAGTATAGAGGTTTTTATCGGGTTAACGTCATACGTGTCTTTTTATGAAAATGTGTGTAATAATAACTGCAGTATACCAAAGTTACCGACAAGTAAAAGGTGTCCGGACATATATATAATGCACACGAGGGTGTCTAGTTGTGCCACGATTGCTCGTTGCCACGGTATACACGGTAAAATTAGTTCCAATATGAACTGCCTAGGGTACAGTCGAAACACGTAAACGTCACTACAAACGTTTAGAGTGTACTCACCTGCACGACCTTATACATGCATAAATGGAAGAAAAACTTTATCGAAGCGTAAGGTCGATGTATTCGAGACAAGTTTCAACACGAATAGATACGATTACAAAGTTCGTGATTGAAAAAAGTCTATAAAACTATTTATTTCCTGTTATACGTCACTCGTGCTCGTTTTTTTTTTTCAAGCTTCAAGTCAAGCTTCAAGTCGACTTCAAGCTTCAAGCTTGAAGCTTCTATCGACCTTTTCAGTACCACGATACCACGAGATACCGCAAGAGAATATTTGCAACAAAGACTGGTGATTTTTAGTTCTTTTTCAAATTTTAAAATCATGCATTATTTGTGTTTATACTTTTTGAAAAATGTTTCGATACATTTTGAGAGCTTGGAAATTGTTCAATGTGGTAACCTGAATTTGAAGGCTGTCGGTGAACCTGTAATGTTTGCTACTTTTTGGAATTTTGATTTATGAAATAAAAGTTTATTTTGTCTACATTTCCACCTGTAGCTCTATAATTAGACGTTTATAACATGAATGTAAGTCTCGTATAAGTTGGTTGACCTGTTCACCTACGAGCAGACATATATCTATGTACCTGTTGCATTCTTGTAAATATATCTTTCTTCGTGCCTTCCTCATTTTCATATTTCATATGCCTTACGTATTGCAGATGCAGTAAATGTACGGACGATCTATACATCATTAATAATGCAAGGGGCGATTACGTCTTGACGAGAACCACCTTTTGAAAGCTTATCTTGCTGGAAATTTATGTCGAGCTGCCAAGAGGCATTCGAAACAGGAAACAAAGGGAGAAATTAATTTTAGAATAATCTCTGTTTTTCTTCATACAAGTAGTTTGTTAATCAATTTAATCTTTTTAATTTAACCCTGACATGTTTTCAGCCGCCCCGGTCTCGAAGGTCCATCTTCCGATCGAAAATTTAATAACTTTTTGGACACCTGACGAGTCTTATTGAATCTTGTAGTATTGAACGAATTTTTGAACCACTAAAATTCGAAAAAAAGTTCAACGTTGTTATCATGAAAGTTTACGTTTGAACAACAACAAAATGGAAAGTATAGGAAGGTGTCAGTATTAATGGAAATTGTCAAAGAAACGATAATGAATAAAATTGAATTTTCACCGTAAATAATTTCAGACAAAATAGTGTTCAATATAATAAATAATTTGTGTATTCATAAAAGATTTAATACATGATACAGAAATAAGCAGTGATGATATTTTTCATATGATTTGCAGAAAATTGACGGAAACGGGAATTTATGAATTTCATTCTTCTTAATCTATACGAGAGAATTCGCCGAGAGATAGCTGCACAAAAATACCCTTTAAACATGCAGAAAATAAAAGGAATAATGAAAATAAGGCAAAGAAATATGTAACGAAATTTATTTTAGTTCCTTTTTTTTTCAAAGTATAAATGTCCTCTAAAATATTAATTTTTCGAGTTTATTCTCCTTCTGCATCATTGCGAGATGTGACTTTAAAAAAAGGAGAGATTTGAACTCGAAATCGTTCCGTATTGCACACGACTGTAGCTTTGAGGGTTAAAAATGTTATCATAGCTGAAATTCCAAACCACTCGGACTCTATGTGCAGGTTGACCCTTGTGTGTAACGGACCGTCCGTTCGTTCTACAGCACTTTATTCCTAAGAGGAGAACCGGATGTGTACTGTGTAAACTACGCCATAGTTAATACTCCCTCTAGCACGATACAGTTAGCAATTTTTCTTGCTTCTCTCATTCTTTCGACGCTCGACGATCGGCCAATAAATCAGAGTATACATTCTGGTATGTAAAAAAAAAAAAAAATAAAGAACGAGAGAGAATGAGAGAGATCGGGTAGGAATAGCGTTTTTCAGCGGCTTTCAGGCTCCTATTTATTTTCGTTTTTTTTTAACACACGACAAACGAGACATTTTGGCGTGGCTCTCGTACCAAGAGATGAGCTATGTCATCTTTTTGAGTTCCTCGTTTTTTTTTTTCAAATTTTCTTCACCTTTATCGTTCCTAAATCGTGATACTTTTGATTCTTGGTAAACCCACGTTTTTTTTCTCTCTCTCCCTTCCGTTTTTCAAGACTTTTCCAGCACCGTATGGTCCACCAGATAAGCGAGTAAATCATCGCCAGATGCGCCAAATCTAAACAGCTTGTCGTACTTTTCTCTCCCCCCTCGAAGCTTTCGAGACAGTACGGGTCGAGAGAGTTTTGCACCAGTGCTTATAGCCGAATTTGGACGAGGTGTCGAGGACGGATGTTGAGGCTACCGCGGACACGTATGGTAACTCTCTCCATCTCTCTCTCTCTCTGCTCTCGAGCTTACCAAAACCTGTGATACACCCAACGTCTTAATATAGGCGCATTACCAATTTCGAAAGGCGCATTCGGCGCGCGCCCTCTATTATGTATATTTTGTTGGAATAGTTTTATTCATGTTCACACACACACCTACGTTATTTTTGAGCCACGATTTTCCATGAAAAATAATCATTAAAAAATTCCGACCTTGCTGCACTCAATTCATCGATTTTCTCACTTTGGTTATTATAATTAAACAGAACGTTGGATAATCGTTGCACGAATGGATTTGCAGCAGCCAGAGTTTGAATGACTTTTTTTTACAAATATTTACGAATGTCCGGAAATGTCTCATTTCCTCGCTCCCCTTTTTTCAATGAGGACGTTTCATCACGATATGATATACTTCCGTGCAAGAGATGAAGATTTATAGTAGATTTATCATACATAATTCTTTCTCGCTGGAGAGCCGGATTTTGTGGACGTTTACGTAAAGACACACTGCGTCGTCGTTCAAAAATGTCTCACAACTAAAATGAATTATGGGCGGGATTATACTTATTTTTTTTTCGTAAAATGACTAAAAAACTGATGTTACATCGTTGCATGTGTAAACTATCGTAAACCGTCATCCGAGTTCCACGATTTTAAAAATCATAATTCTTAAAAAAATGTGCCGAAACGTGGCTCGAAATTTTGGCATTATGTCGGGATACAATTTTATTTTATTCCGAAAAAGACTCAATTCATAATAAAATATTCGAGTTCGCCAAAGGTACACCTCAACTCGAGTTTGTATTTTTTTTCCGCGTCGAGATTGGCAAAATAAAAATCGTTGTTTTCGAATTTTTTTTTCACTTTCTGGCTCGTGCATTATCGAGGCTTGATGCGGAAATTCACTGAGAACTTAAGCTTCCGCTTTTGTCACCGGACGTCGAAAGCGACGACAGTCTTAATTTAATGAGCGCGCTCCCAGTGTGCAGGAAATTGAAGTAGTCGCAAAGTTATTGGAAATTGGTCTGTTCTCGCCTAGCTTGACGGATCCAGGGCGAAAAATGACGGAATATGGATGGAGAGAGAAAAAATAAGATCTAAACGTCTCTGATGCGATAAACATAAAGTATTCGATCGTTCGAATTGGCAGAACAAATTTCTCGGGTTTTTTCTCTGTCATAAGTAAACTCTAACGATGAAATACATTATCGCCGCGTCAAAAATTGTTTACATCTTTTTCTAAGTGTAAATATCAAATTAACTTCGAAAGCAACATCTTTCGAAAAGAAAAACGACGAAAAATATTTCCAGAGTAACCGTTTAATGTAGAGAAAAAAAAGGGTGGTAATCGTAATTCCACTTCAATGGAAAAAACTGTTATCTTTAATTGGATGAATCGTCGGTCTTTGCGTTTCCCCAGCATCGAATACTCCACCCTTGTGTGCCCTCCATGGGGGTCTGTCCACATACAGTTCACTATACTACTGATATCTACTGGGGGTTTTTTCTTCAGTAGAATAGATCGTTTTATGGTCAGCCAAGAAAGTTGAAGGGGGTGGAAAAAATACATATATGTATACAGGAAGAGAGAAAGAGAGAGATGCGAATAGTCAGAGGTACAAACAAAGAGGAAAAAAAGAGAGACTGACGTTGAAGGAGAAAAGGTAAAGCCGCAGAAAGGAGAGGGCCAAGCCCAGCACACATATACTAGAATTTTAGTTCCAATTAATTTATCCGTCTAAGTCGACGATTAATGTGGAAGATCATGCGGAATGTGGGCAACGTTAGCCTGCCGTCAGCAATTACAAAAGGAAATAAAAAACTGAGACGAAGGTTGTTTGTTCAATCGTTCTGAAAATGACATGGAAACTACATGAAGAACATTCAAATAAGTCGATTAATTTTTCTCCGAAAACTTTGTATTTCAATGAGAAAATAGTAATTTAATCGATCAAATTCGTATTATCGCTTTTTCGGACGGAAATATTGGATTTTCGATGAAATATCGGTGTGTTTCGTAATCAGCGGGAAAAAATACATCGATATGGACCGTTAAAAATCATTTTTGAAATCCAAAATTTTTCGTCATTTTCTGCCGAATTGAGTTGGTTCACTAAAATGTTTGCCATTTTTTTTTCGTTCGAGATGGACACCCCCATTTGTGCTTATTCTCTTGGCGATTGATGAGGCTTCAAAATGCCGTTTGGTTTGTCCAGATATCTTAATTTTTCGATTTTTGGCAGATTTTTTAAGTTCGACCACCGATTTTCGCCAATTTTCCCATACATACCCCTTTGCGTTTTTTTCGCCGATTTTCAACCCCGATTTTTAGGGTGAAGCAATCGAGCTATCGACATTTAACTTTCACCATTGTTTAAGTCTACTCGAGGGCTTTTCAAAACACCCCCAAAAAATCTATGTAGCTTAATTTGGGTGAAAGTTATGATCATTTGAAATTGCGACTTTTCGACGATTCTGGAAAAGTGGCGAAAAAAGAGTCGAAATTTTTTTTTTCAAATTTTCAAAATTTCAGGAGCCTATTCGATCGGAAATTTTCCGCTGATCACGAAACTCGTCGAGTTTTTCGCGAAAACTCGAAATATCAGTGAGAAAATGCAAAAAAACCGTCAAATTCGAGCAAAAAATGAAATTCGTTCTTTTTTCACCGAATAAAACGACCAGAATCGCGCGATATTTTTTCGATAAAGCATCAACTTCGGGACCCCATCAACTGTATATTAGAGGGATTATCTGAAATAAATCTATAGCATTTTCACGTCGGAAATTCGGGCTCTTGCCAAATGAATAGATGGCATGGGAATTTTCGAGTGGAAATTCTTCATATATTGCTATTATGTTCACGTACAGATTCTCTATTCTCGTATTCATGATTCTCTTTCGGACATTGTTAACGCACACGAGTTTCAGATCCGTAATGTAAGCAGCAATTAACGTGCTTGCCTCGCAAACCGACGATTAACGATCTGTTTGCACTTAAGCGTTACGAAGAGGGATATAGCATCATATACGATAACCACATCCTTGATTGGCAACTATGTTGGGTGGTTTCCAAGTAGCACACAATTCCACCGTTAAATGAAGGAAGAAAGAATAGAGCTTTACGTGATTAGCTATACTTTTAATCATACACAGTTTAAAAACTTTGAGCTTACGAGTTGAAAAGATAAACAGGCAAGTTTCAGGCACGTACGCTGAAATGGTATTTCTAAATCGTTCGCAGTTTCTCTGAGAACTGAGTTGAACGACATGTCCACGTAAATCAATTATTGCAGCCGCGAAAAGCATAATTTAATTTAATTAAATGCGAATTTAGCGAATAATAATTAATTTAGAAATGCTCTGACCATCTGACTACATGATTATTATTATTATTATTGGTATCATTGAATTATTTATGCCATTTTAATCGATCCTGTAATTTGCAATGATCCTCCAATTCGAATCACATTCGTTACTCCAAAATGATTATGTTGGTTAATTTAAATTTTTATTCCAGAATATCTTATTACTTCAAAAACATTGTATTATTCATATATTATTTCGATCTCTGTTGGGTTTCACTTCATAAATTATCGGGAAATTCCAGATACGGGGATGACATTCAAGGATAACACTTTGCAAAGACTATCGCGTGGTCAAAGTAGAAGAGTTCCGTGCAGAGCAGACACGAGGACGAGTTTTTTTTTTCATTCCCGAATGAAACGATGGGAAATACCAGAGCGAGAACAAAAAAAGACGAAAAGGTCAGTGAAACTCTTTCACCCACGAGAGTCACAGCTTGCACCATACTTTTGAACACTTCCCAACTGAAATGAGAACAGAAAATTGGGAAAGTGGAGAGAATGGAAAAAACAAAAAGTTGCGTCCTTGTCGAGGTAGCGGCGAAGCTGGCGAGTCTTTGTTTTTTTGATGTAACAAAAGAGATCGATCAGTGAAGAAAATAAAATTGAAACGCAATAGATTTACATTTCCAAGTTATTCTCAGTGTAGTACGTAACGTATGAGAAAGTAATACAGATTTGTAGGTTAAAAAAAAATTGTTTTAAATTATACTTTGGAGCAATCCTATTTCACTCAAAGTATTTAAAGTTACACAGCAGGATTTCTCTGTGAATATTTACATTCGTAAACACCAGGCAACTATTTAATCAGAGACGATAGAATCGTCATTCTATTAATTGAGCATGATAAATAGATTTTAAATCAACTCAATATATCGATCAAATTTGTATCGATTAACAGCTCTGATTTCATTATACAGCCTCTGATTCTTGTATATTGTTAATATTATGATGCTAACGAGATCTCGAACGAGCAGGAGAGAGAGATTGACGAGAGGATGAGGTAGAAAATGAAAATTACCGGAATACAGAGAAAATTTAATATAATAAGTTTCCTCTCGTCATACAGCTGCTGTGCATCATTACGGCAAATATGATTCGCAGCCGCTAATTAAATCCTTCGCCGGACACATCGGCACGTGCAAATCTGATACGCAGACGTGCAAGCATTCCGTGAACCAAAGATCTCGAAATAAATATCATTCGCTAGGTGGAAAATAATTTCAGCAGCAGAATTAACAAAAAAAAAAAACATTCTAGCAATAAGAAAATCTTTTGTGTAATCACCATTCGACGGAACGTGAAAATCACTTTAGTCATAAAAATTTCATGTGCAATGGTTGCGAACGTATCCGTGGGTTTGATCGATTGAAAGGAAAATGTTGAAAGGACGATGAAAATATATACTCGGTAGTAGTTTATCTGTTCCACGCACAGGCTCAGTCACCGGTGAGCGGAAATGTGGGATCCCTCTGGACCTTCCATCAATAACGAATTGATTGAAACCTATTATCCGAGGTAAAAAAGCTCAGAGATGAGAATCCCGGTGGAGGAAGTTGGAGATGCGATTTTTAACAACACGTTTTTTCTCTCGTCTTTTTTCCTCCTCTTATTTCGCGTTGGGCAAAGATGCTGCAGTGAGAAACGAGAAACGATCCAGCAAACGCGATGGAATTGATCTCTTTTTATTTATTCCCTGGAGCTTATACAACAGGGCAGGATTTTTTGCCTAAAGTGCTTTCGCGAAATCCTGCTCGTGATATCTAATTTTTTGTTTTTTTTTGTACCGTATTATTCTGGCTCGCACTTTGCATATAAAATGAATATTATAAACGCTATGGTTTCTGTATGCAGGGAAAATATTTTTCCCTCTTTTATCCACCCCGCAACTTTAGTGTACAGTCATTTTCTTTCCGCAATCGCATCGGGTTGTCGGATTACTTGGACGAAAATATCGTATAGGATATATCTCGAAAAAAATCCCATTCACGTTCGATCTTTCGCTGCTGTTTTTGCACACCCAAGTATGCATTCTTGCCTACGAGTACGTGTGTAAAGATATACCTTTGCACGGGTACTCGTATGGGTCTTAAATTCATCTAAGATCAAAGCTTCGTGATAACGTTTCTCCTTGTGTTCCAATGTAAAATCTCACGCTGTTATTTCTAGTTGAACGATAACAGAAGAAAAATGATGTCGCTGCTGTAAGCGCGTTATCGAATTCGCGATTGTCTCCGTTTCTTTTATTTCTTTTCGTTCCTTCTCGGTGATGTGTTTCGTATAAAATCGTTTGGCAAAGTTCCTAAAAAACGTAAAAGGGGCTTCAACAAAAGTTCCGAAAATGACGAACAGTCTGGATGCTAAAAAATAAAGGACTTTGGGAAACATTCGGTGGAACGATTGAATATGTGACGAAATATTTTTATAAACGAGGTCGGGTCGCTTGAGTAACGTCAAAGTTGAATGATGGGAAAATCTTCTTCTTTGTGGGAAATTTCGAGACTTTGCTTTTTGGTTGGTACTTTTGGTCGACGTACTTTTGGTGGATCCTGGATAGTACGGAGAAGAGATCTCCGAAAAATTGCTGGACGTGCCATTATTTCGAAGAAAAGAATTGCAAATCGGTGAATTCGCGAGATATTTTTTAAGCCTGCGCACTGCACACGAGGGCGAGGGTAAAAAAGTTTGGTGTGCGAGGTTTAGGGGACTAGTTTACGGTTTCGAAAAGATCCAAATGTATTTTGTGGTGGTTAATGATTATGGCTATACTTGTTTTATGATGCTCGTGTAAAATGGTTCGACATGAGGATAGTGCACATGCTCTTTCGCGTATCTATACTGTGATGCACCTATGTAGATATGTATTAATGCATGTGCGTGTGGGGACGAGTGTCTGTGAGATGGTGCATACGTGAGTGTGTGTGTGAATGATGGTTATGGGATTTAGTGAGGCCAAAGTGAGGTGAAATGCAATTTGTCGTACTCTACCTGTACTCACCGATCTCCTGTACGTTCCTGTCATGGTGGCCCTTGACAAAAGACTGAAACACCAGAGAAAAAAATCGTGATTTACTAAATAGCCATTTTCTCCTTTCTTCGTTAAAAAAAAATCCTGAAATACATGAAAAAAAGAGATTGTTGGACATTGCTTGAAATGGGCATTTTTCAAATGTCGTAAATGAGAAATTCATTCTAAAGAACGTTGTACATCTTGACTGCGTGTATTGAGTTCTTCGCAACGCTCTTATTCCCTTGTACACTCGAGCGTAAACTGCGAATTTATGTCACAGCATAATTCATGAGTAATCCCGTGCCGGTCGTTGGCGACTGTGAACATCGACGTGTACTGAATGTCGCCATACTCCGGAATTTCTTTATTATTTTCTTGTATTTTCGAAGCTTTCGAGAAAGTGACGGAAGCTTTTTTCTGACACTTACTTTGCAGGAAATTCTTTACGTTTCATAGTGTCATAGACGAAACGGAACCAATGAACGGTCGAGATGAAAATATTTTTGAAAAATGTATCTCTGTTTTCACCAAACCCCCTAGCTTGCTTACCCCATGAATATATATGGGTCAAGGCTATAGGAGAAAAGCGAACAGGATTTTTTTAGTCAATTTCGAGTAACGACAATGGAAAGTCCTTGCTGGTAGTCTTTGCAAACGTTTTTTTTTTTTTTCATTCTGTGGACTAATCGGCGGATGAAAACGGCGCTCCCGAGTATTTTCCTTCGTTGAATGCACGCGGGGATACGAATAAAACACCGGGCACAGCTGTTCCAATGTTTGTTTGGAAATGGAAATCGATTCGCAACCAAATTCTCTTGCAATGTTTTTTTTTTTCATTTTCTATCTGTAGTCATGTACGGAATCAATGGTGTCATCGAGGAGGTCGAAAAAATAAGTGGTTTCCTATGATTTTTAATTAAACGTTGTTTTTATTCAAAACTCAATGCTTTCTTATACGCGAGCAAAAGCGAGAGATCTACTTTAAATGTGCTTTTATATACAAGCGCGAGCTATCGAGAGAACGCGAAGATGGATGTTCCAGACCCCCAAGGCAATTTGTTTAAGTGTAACGCAAGTGTGAAAAATATTACAATGTGAAAAAAACTCTCTTCCACGATGTGGATATTACTGATATTAATATTACTGATATAACGCTTAAATTTATACGCAAATGTATATAATTCGCAGAAAACTACTACGTTTTTTTAAACAATTGATATATTACATACGCAAATGTGGCACGCAATTTGCACGTACATAAAAAGTACGAGAGGTGAGATGGTCGGAAGAGGCGAATGGTCGAAATAAGTACAAAAATGAATACTGATTGTATTATTGATAATATTTTTCAAAAAAGAAAGTTTTTTCATTCGGCGCCCTCTCTTTGAATAATTTTTTCTCAGAGACAACACGAAAGTGCGAGAATCTACCCCTAAACAGCAACTTTGCCTTTTTGCTTCTTTCTCCAGTGCGATTTTTTTCTCTTCTTCGGCGCTTCTCATTTGTTATTCGCCGAGAAAAACAAAGGATATTTGGGGATGCGCGAGGGCAAAGTATTCGCGGAATCTTCACGTGAGTTCAAAGGCTATATGCCGGAATATCCTTTCAGCCGTATGAATATTCTGCCTCGAACGTTCATTCACCGTCTTATTTCCGGTCATGGCTTTGTATGCAAGATGAAAATTCCACGTGTGATATACGGACTGTCTCACGCTCGTTTGATTTCTCTGCTGATGAGACTCACCGCTTTTTGTTTCTCTTGTTACCATGTGCAAAAATTGGACAGAACTTCTTCGAAGCGAGATCGTTTGCCAACATAAATCTCCGTCGAATATGGTTTTCGATCGTTGAACGGAACCCGGGTCCAGATTTCTCATCTCTCATGCAGCTTCTTTGTTAGTTTCATCTATCAGAATTATATGTGCGTAACGTACAAGACTTTCGTTTTTTCTTCATCTTTTAATTCATTCCTTTGAGGAGATCATTATACCCTGTGTTTACCAAAGTTTTATATGTACAAGAGGGTGTGGCAAAAAAAATTTGAATTTTGGTTTTGGTTTTAGACAGGTTTTGAATTTTCGGTAACACGAAGAGAGACATTATAAGTACCATTTTGGCTCTTAATATTGTACTTTGGAGGAGTAGTTTTTTTCAACAGATTTTCCTGTTATTTTAATAGAAATAGAATAGAAATGCATTTGTCAAGGAGAAAGATAAGAATATATTTTAAGAATCAAGGGTCTGTGGTCAGTTACACACAAAGTATACTCAATCCCTTCTTCTACTGTGCGTAAAACCGGAAATCCCGGAAGCCCGGAGATCGGAAATAATTTTTTTTTGCTCTTTTGTATCTTTTCATATGACGAAAAATCCCCTCACGGGAGATCGGTTCATTCACAATCGGATGTTCAAATTAAACGAAGAGTGATGAAATCGTGCGAAGAACGTTCATTCAGCCGAGAATTTTTCAACGCGCGGATGGTCGTTTCATGTTCGACATACACGCTGGGATAAATCGCTGTGAAACGGTGTCGGTTTCGAAAAAACGGAACGGGAGAAGGAGAAAACAGCTCGTCGGATCAAGACCGGATATTTCATGGGTAAAAACTACGATTTTTGACTTATTTTTGGATGGAGAAAATACATGGCAGGCAGGCAAAGTAAATTTATACATCGCGGAATTGAAAAATCTCTGTAAAGTTTGAGTAGACGAATTTATAATATTTTACAGAGGAAATATTGCTTAATTAGTTTTCTTATATCAATAAAAATAAAAAACTTTTAGTATTCACTGTTTTTACTATTCTATTTTCTGTTTGAATTCAGTAATTATTCTCAGCATCATCCCGAAACTCTAATTATTTTTACATTCATTCAAAAGCATCTCCCAGAGATTGAAGCTAATTTGGACGTTCTTTCGGAGAGCAAAACTGCAGGACAAATGGCATCAGAGTAGAAAATAATAGGTATGTGACGAAAGAGAGGCTCGTAAGCTTTTTAAATGCATGCAACACATTCACAGTCAACCCCTATCGCGCTTATACTTAATTGTGGCCTAATTATAACACATGCTCTTCCCCCGCGAGCATTTCCGACAAAAACGTCTCGATTCTGTATACATATACAGTCGGAATAGTTCTGGAGGAACACGCACACTTTTCGTATACGTCTACGTACGCATGCATAAATAAACATCGCAAAGTGCGGGGATTTGTAAAAGAAAAAATGTGAGAAGCGATGTTATAAAAGCAGCAATGTTGATGAGAGACGAGTTGGCCCATTGACTTTATGAGAGAAACATTATTTTTTAGAACGCAAAAATGTGTGAAAAAAATTATTGATCGATAAAATTGAATATGCATCGAAATTATACATCTGGCCATTTTTTTATATCTCCAAATTGTGTATTTGGGTTATATCGGTGAGTATCTCTCTGATTATCATTCTAATGGAAGGCGTCGATGAGGATATGGATCGAAGTATCGAAATATCGCACTCGCACTGTTATCGTTTTATTATTCATCATTTCCCGCGAATCGTCGGTGAACGAGGACCGAATTTCGTGGCATATTTTTGCTCGCTTTCTCATGCGCGCGTGAGTTTTGTTTTTGCTCGGCTCTGACAGTTACTGACTTTTGACAGATTATCCGTCATAAACTGCCAAAAGAGTTTAATGAAATGAAAAACAACTGCACTGCGGAGCAATTGTGCAGCTGCTTGCGCGTGTTTGCACGAGTATTTAATCCCTGATATAATTTGAAAAATACTAAATTCGATATACTTTATTTTTCGTATAATAAATATTTCATCAAAATGACTTAATTTCGTGATTTTTTTATTTTAAATATATCGAAAGCTCGATACTCTCTACGCCGATTTCTTACGAAGGCTACAAATTTCTAGAAGCAACAATGTTCGGAGACAAGTTGGCTGCACGTCTTTAGAAACAAATTATTTTTTCGAGGTAAACATTTTGTAGGACCAAAAATTGAATTGATTGATATGACTGAATATAAATAAAATTTATATATTTTGTCCGACCAAAATTGGCATTTCGTATTTTAGTATTCAATTTCCTTACGATAATAATATAAACATTTGATAGATTATGTTTGCCATCACAGAATCTGTCTTAATCAATATGTCATTGCACTCACACCTTAAATTACATTGTCCTCCACAAGGACAACAGACGCGTCCTTTGCTCTTGATTCCGTTTCCCTTTCGTGAGACTTTCACTCAAGTGCTCGGACTTTATTACGAACAAAGAGAAAATATTTTCACATTTCGAGAAATTTAATATCCTCGAATTGCAAAAAGCGTCTCGTGCAGAAAGAGCTTATATCGTAGGACGAAATTTTCTCGTGCGAAACGCACAGCGTCTCTTTTACATTCACTGGACTCCATTAAGAAGCTTACGACGCACGTTGTTCCGCGAATATGCATTTTTCTCTGATGTTTTTTTGCCATTGCCGTAGAATTTCCCGACTATCCGTGAGTGCACTGGGATGAACGAGCGTTTTTTTTCCTCTCACGACATTTTTTCTGTGCTACCGTAAGAATGATAATGCAAATAGAGGTGCAAAGTTGATGAGATTATCGTTTATGGCAAATTTGTTTTTCAAGATTTTCAATCGAGAGAAACACAAAAGAGTATTATGATTGTTTTAGAGTGAACGACCTGCTTTTCATATTTATTTTTGGTATCAAATTATCAATATTTTGTCAGACATTGACACAAAATTTATGCTCCGATTACCAGTAACTAATAATCGAATAACACGAGAAGTACGAATGTGATATTTCGATACTTTGATCCACATCTTTATTGAATTTTTATTGGAAGGAGCATCAACATTTATAGAAAATTATAATATTCCAATCTGTCATAAGAACATCTACGCGTTTTGAACGTGGAAGTATTAAACTTTCTTCATTCCAGTACGAACCTAACACAGCCCTGACGTACAACCGTAGAATTTCAGTGTGAAAGACAAAAACTACTTATATATTGCAGCTTCATTATGCGATAATAAAATCGAAAATATTATTTGCCAAAGAATTCTTCAGCACCAATATTCTCCACAAGAAAAAAAATTATCTTTTAATCGCTTCTGCGGAGGCGATTATTCATTAGACCGAAAGTTCGATCGACCTTTCTCTGTCTATGTACAGATGCGGGTTCAGAAATTTCTAATGTGTACTATTTTGAAACAAGCAATAATTAGTACAGCAGAATATTAAGTAGCATTGAAATCGACATTTTCTTGGACAACAAATAGAGCAAGTACACTGTAAATCAGCATTTAAAAAATCTACCTCAAAGGAGGACTAATTTTCAAAATTCTTCGTCATATTGAAATATTAAAATAATTTATTTTTATTTTCCGAAGAATGACGGTCGTTGATGACCTCTCTGATTTTATTTCTCGAAAACTTTTATTTTTCGAGCGAACTCCGGAATGAAGGAAAAAGAAATAAAATAATGAGGCGACTGCGACAAACATTTTTATGCAGCTGTAGGTGCAATTCTCATGCACATACACGCACGAGTCCTTTCGCTTCTCATCAATTCTAACTCGTGCGAGGACAATATCGTGATCGAAGAGGGTGAAAGAGGAGAACGTATGTTATGAAGGCTCGTCAAATATGTGCTGTAAAATACCTGAGGGATCGACGAGAAATCTCATCGCTATTGCGAAATATGTATATCACATTCCTATCGTCCCCACAATTTTGTCGTTACACGACGTTCGAGAAATTTACCTTTGAAATTATCTTTCCCTCAACACGTTCAATGAGCTACATACTTGGTAAATTTACTCAACTTTCTTTTCTTTGTCCCATATACGTAGTGTCAAAATGACGAAAAAAAAAAGTTTAACTTTAGATTATTAAAAACGTTTGAAATTTATAATTATTATTAGTACCACCTCTTCTGCTACTACTGCTACTATTTTTTTTACTATTATTGCTCGTTTTGGATTTTTATCCTCTTTCCCTTTAAATTTGTGTATCTCCATCGGAATGGTACTCATAACACCTTCGTGTGGTTAGTTTCGTAGTTTTTCAGGCTTGTCGTTCTGATCTTTTGCGCTTTTTGACTGGCACGTCGGAAGTTTTGTTGTTTTTGACTTTTCAAAGTTTTTTTGTCGCTCAATATCGACCAAGTGCACGGGGAAAAAAATGAGATCTACGAGAATCGTATGTCTGCAAAGGAGACGTACGATTACTAATTTCAATTCAGAATTCAGAATCCACTTTTTTCTTCCATCTATCTGTCAATTAAAAATAATAAAACAAGAGACAGAACGTCAACGATGCATGCGACTTCGATGTTTCGATTTTTTTCATTTTCCGGTAACTTCCTAATTTTTTTTCACGACTATACATGTCGAAGAGTACGTCAAAAGTCATTCAATATTTATACAATATTTCGCTGGAAAAACGCCAAGAGTCTCGCTAATTTATTTCGCCAAGAAACATTTCACATTTTCCATTTCTCTCCAGGTTCAATTTCGAACCCTATTTGTGATATGTAATTCTCGCGTATGTTGCACGGTCTTATAAACTACTACATATGCATCTGCAATTTAATAGCCGTAAAAGAATAAACCTTTTTTTTCTTTTTTTCCTCTATATACTTGCGTATTACCGCTCCCTTTCTGTCTGTCTTTAAGCGAAGCATCCTGCGGTGCAAAATTCTGTATGACTCCCTGTCACCAGTACTGTACATAGTTCTAGATGGAAATACGTGTAGCCACTCGAAGGAATTACACGCTTTTCTCGTTCAAATGAAACCGCAGAAGGTTCCCCAACGTCAGACAAGGAGTAACCACTTACGAGGCGAGAGAATGGGTTATATTGCGAGTACAAATATGTCTGCACACTGCACAGCAAATTGTTCGATTCCCCAACTACCTCGCACGACTCTTTTTCCTATTTTCACGTGCATATACACATGCTTTTACGCGCTCGTCTCCATCTCCAACTATATTATAAAAGTCTGCAAATGAAAATACTGAACTGTCCAATTTTGTCTACGACTGACCCTCCTAGCTCAAATTTTTCACCCCCAATAAAACATCGTAAACTTTTCCGGCATTTTTTTCCGAGAAGGAACTCGATCGTGCCAATTTTTTGTGTAATCATCGTCATTGGCATGCACTTTGAAGTCATAAAGGGTATGAATGCAGAACAGTAGTCGGATTTGTGATGTCCATAATTATTTTGACAGTTTGGAATTTTCAGCAGGTGCCTGAAACTTTTTTTCGAAAATCAACACTCGATCGTCTATATATTTTTGAATTTCAAGTGGGTCATGAAAGAAAACTTAAAAAAAAAACAACTGCGGATGCGACAAGGGTTTGTTATTACAATGGGACGATTATTGTTTCGTGCAACAATCTTTTGATTGCGGTTTATTCAATGAAAATGTAAAAGTCTCGTAATCCGTAAATTTGAAATGTAAATTATTATTTATCCTCCCTTCATTCTCGTCATCCACCTTCGTTATTTCCGAGTTCAAACACGCCTTCGACATTTATATTTCTCGCTATCAGAACTTTATCGCAGCATCATTCCTGACATCAAAATTCGAAATATGGACTGCAATATTAGCATTCGTGATTTATTTTCGAGAATTATTAACAATTTTTCGGAATTCAAAATGACGTATCACAGTCTCGAAAGAAGATCGATCATTCGGGAATTTTAGTACAGACATTTTTTTGTAAATCAGAGTGTAAGCAAAAAAACTGTGTGAGATTTATCGTTTCGATATTGCAGGCAATCAAACTTTCATAAAGTTTTTTTTTTTTTAATCGCGGACATCGGGAAATGATGAATTTCATCGCCAATTATGTTCGGACCGTTTGTAAATTTCTCTCAATAACGTGAAACTGTAAAATTCAAGTTTATGAAATTTACCACCTGAACCAAGTACGCGTCAATTTTTTACGTTCAACCAAGTTTATTCTGCTCATCTTGAAGATACATCACATAAATTCTTTTATGTAAGTAATATTTTTTATATACATTTAATCTCCTACATTGGTTGGGTTAAACTGTATGGATGGGGGTGAATCAATGGGGATGGCGTCAGTCTGCTTCGTATATTTTCGTCCTTCATCCAAGCGGTGTACAAGTTAAAGTCTCTCGTCTCGTCATATCGTCCGTTTGTACTCATTCCACAGGGTGTTTCATCCGCCTAACAAACTTCTATATTTTTTCTTCCCTCAAGCGAAATATCTTTTCAGTCCATACTCAATCCTGGAAGCAAAATCTTTACGGTTTCCCACGACAGCATTAATATGAAAATCTTCCATCGTAAACATTAATATCCCCCTTTCATAAGATTTATCTGCCTATCAATTTTTTTCATAGCTTGCTAAATGCTCGAGGGTATAAAAAAATTCGATGTGGCCTGAAAAATGTCGAAAACATTGAAAATTACAGTAAACGAAGAAAGTTGTGAATAAAATCATGTTCCAATTATTTTTGATAGACATTTTTTAAAAGTCGATTTTTAATAGAAAATAGAATTAATAGAAAAATTCAGAGTGGATTTTTAGGGCAAGGAAAAATATAAAAACACAATTTTTTAGAATTATTTATTGTTGTTATTTATTGTCTGTTGTAATTGTAATACAAACAGTGACAAAGAACGTGTGACATAATTTGCGTCAATAAGTAATCGTACAATGAACTTGAATGGCAAAAGAAACACTTTTGCCACTAAAATAAACAAGTTATGATTACTATTAGATAAATAGGCACATGATTGCTTGTTAAAAAGATTTTCGAATACTTGGTTTTTTCCAAAATATAATCACTCGTGCTAAAATATTACTTTTATAATGCAGAAATGTCTGGTGTATTCTCTCGAGGCACGATTTCAGGTCTGACCAACTAAGAGTTTTTCTACTTGTTTTGCTGACTGTGAATATCCAACGTTTTCCCTCGCTTCGGCGATTGCTGTATGGAACAATCTCTGCTCCCATTTGGCCATCCAGTGGCCACACTAATGCGATGTATTATGGAAACATTAAGGGGCAAGTGAAAAAAATTATACAAAAGGTTTAAAGAGCAATGGGAGAGAGATAAAAAGAGGGGTTTAGAGAGCTTCGTAATGTCGCTCACGTTCACACAGGGGCGATAAATTAATAAAATGACGATATCGCGGGACGACGAGTGCAGGAAAAAGGAGCAGAATCGTTGGAATTTTTGTGAGGAATTGAAAAAATAATTATTCCCCTTTTAACAGCAGGACTTTGATTGACTTACAGAAGCATCTGTCCATTTGATCCACATTTTTTCTGCACACAATCCTCACAATATTATTTCACAAATATAAAAACTTACAAAATTCAAAACTCGAAATAACCTCGTGTATTAAATCGAAAGGTAATCGACTCATGATAAATCTATTCATGATGTTTTGCTCTACAGCTGTAAATCAAACGATCATCTCGTCTCCTTCATGAAAATTTTTGCCTCATCGATAAAAAGTTTCATCCTGCATAAAATTCTTATCAAACGGGTATCAAGTGGGATTTATTCAGTCGCTCGTTTAAAACTGAGAAGCAGAAAGGTGCAGACTCTTTGTTACGGCCGTCAAAGTGACTGAACTCGGAGGCACGTAAAAACGAGAGAAGCGAGCCATTACGTCAAAGCAAAAGCCTGCTGTCAAGGATCTTTATCGACTTTACGATGATGGATATATCGACGATAATACACCGGTGGAAAAGATTGAAAAATCGTAAAGTCGTTAGACACAATAAAAATAATCCTATTCGATTAAACGTTAACAAGATTTTGCATGTAACATTTTCTCATGTCGTTCGTATTATGGCTCCTCGTGTGCCACTATAGTAATTTTTTTGACGTAGTGTACGAAATTATTGGAGATTTTGAGAGATCTTGAATCTAAAAATGCCTAAAAAATCCTACAAAAATCCGTGTGCTTTTCTGCTCGTTATTTTATTAGTACTCTAGCGGGTTATTGGTCCAGTTGAAGATGCAGCTTCGATGGGCAATGCCGCTAATTGCGTTAAAAAAATAGAAATTGTTTGTCTTACAAAATCATAACGAAAAAGTATTCCCACTACAGTTCAAAGAAACACAGAGTTTCCAAAATGTGAACAGAAAGTCCATCGACGAATGATACGATTTCATTTTGAGCGTGTTAAGTAAAATTACGAATGGGAAGAAAAAGAGTAGAGAAAGTTATTTTTGACGAGAGCTTGCACCATTACTGTAGCCACGAGGCATGTGCGGTAACTTCAAAGAGTTTTATAGTTCTCGCAAAATATTCTCTCGTGTATGTCTGTGCAAGAGATTTCACACACTCTTGTGGTAAAGCAGCTATCAACGGGGGAGGTCTGCTCCTCTGATTGACCTTTTGCCTGCAGTAGATTTTTACAACAGTTGCGAAGACGGTTTTACGTTTGCGCGCGAGTTTCTTCCTTCGAATCGAAACTGCACAAACGCAGGTATGACATGTCTCTAACGTTCACCGAAGGAAAAAATTCTTCAGAAGGATTCCAGGGACGTTTACATCGACGTGCCAAAATCAATCAGACGCGCGCGGCTGAACATTGCGGTTGAGTGACGATAGAGGGAGATAGAGGGCGGTGTTCTTGTTTCAACTTTTCTTAAAGAAATTTTGATTGACTTTTGGGAACTACGCAAGAAATCGAGACAGCGATCGAAATTCCAATCGAGAATATTCAAAAGTTAAACCGTCAAGATGGAGAAATTGACATGCTAAATTTAACACCTTCGGATTCATCTCGTTTTCTTAATACTTCCCAAGCAATGTTTTTCATTTTCCCTTCGATGAAGCTTTGATAGTGGAGATTTAGAATTTCTTAAAGAATATTCATTTTGAAAGAAAGTTTGTACGCGCGATATATTTATACCGAAATCATGCCGGTATTTTGCCCTAATTCCGTGGCTGTTTCTTGACCCTAATGGTACACGTTGAAAGGTCTGACCATACGAGTCCGATAGCTACTTCAATCTTTGTCCGTCGTGCGTATATCGTCACCGACCGGAAGCCTTCCTCGAACATTTACACCGACGCATCTTGGACTATTTAAATTACGATGGAATGAGAAGACCATCCACCCTTATCCTCTCTTTGCGATGAGATGACGACTGACACGTTCTCGGGAAACTTTTAGCTATGGTGGAAGCGACACAATAGAATATACGGATGTTCGGAGGAAGAGAAACGAAGAGAGTGTACAAGGAAACAGAAGAGCTTTATCAGAGGGTTGTGGAGTGTTCGAGCTTTCTCTTTTTGTCCATATTTTCTCTCCCCAAAAGACTCTGAGGTTATTACAGGATACTTTTCCCACGGTATATGTGCACGTGTATATACATATAAATGCACGAAATGGTGCAGCAGAACGGCGAAGTTTTGGAGTTTATTAAAATTTTGCACGTCCTTCGTTTGTGGGAATTAATTTTTTATTTTAAAGTATATCGTATCGCGAAAAAAATGGTCTTTGGAAATTCCAATAGTAAGTTGACTCGAACGGATTACATCATTGGCGTATCATTATTTTTCATGAGAATTTACTCGTGAATTTGAGTTGAAAAAATATCTCCTCGTAATAAATAAATATACGAGTTAAGTACAACAGAATTGAATGTGGTAGAATCGGAATAATAACGAGGGCAAAGCTCGTTAGTACGATTTAAACTGTTTGATGGAAAAATTCATGAAATTTACTCAAGCTTTTCTACATTGCATACATCTAATGATGTCGGAGATGAATTGAGTTTTTTTATTTCCTCTACTCCAAATGTTATACGATTTGGTTGATTGATTCGAATCAGTTGGAACGAGGAGAAATTCAGGAGAGCTTTGACTCTCTTGTTTTTTGCTGTAAAGTTTTTATAGAAAAGCTCGGCCAACGCTTTCGAAACTTTTGCGCAAATGATTGGAAAATTCGTCTATAGATATTCAAATAATTAACAGAGGATTAAATTCGACAATTGAAGTTGATAGAAATTCTTATTACTATGTACATGGTTGTATGTATTTATCCTATAATCAGAATTCCTAGCAATTATTCAAATAGAAATTCAGCGATGGAATTCGACAATAGATGAACCCTTTTTTAGGTGCTAAGGTTTTTTTGAATTCAACGATGAAAATTTCTTTTTCACTGATAATTCGATTATGTAGAACAGAGGGAAGATGCATCCATTGAATCTTAAATTCTTTGGCGATTTAAATATTAATTTTCCAACCGATTATCGAATGAAAATCGCCTTGAAAGATGTTTTAATCCTTTGGAATTAAAAACTAAGTCACCAGACAAAAACGCTCGGAACTTTATCTCAGTTTCTGCGCACAAAGATCGAGCTTGTCTCTGTAATTCCCGGGGTAAATGATGTTTGATGAACGTGAATTAAGGATCAGGGAAAGTTTGTCGACTATAATTTTCTTGAAAGTCTTACGTCGTGTCATTACGTATATACAATAAAGGAGGAGTTTATGGAGACTTCTTAAAAGGGTAGCGTAATTAGGAGGGTTAAGGTTGAACGTAGTAATTTGGTAAATAACGCGTGAAGGGATGTATTGTACACGTCAGCATCCCATGAAGTATAATACCATAATAACAGTTAGAGAAATATCCAAAGGACCATTTTTTTTTAAAGAACACTGTCTTTCGTGCGATTTTTAATATTCATTCCGATTAAACCTGCAGTTTGATAAATTCCAAATCTCAGGGTATAAAAAATGTGAAGAAAACCTGCAACATCAATTGAGAAGAGCTCGTAATTGGCTTTCAAATTAAGCTTCCTTATCTCGAGTACTTTCCCTTATCTCGAGGCCGGCTGTTAACGCACAAACATCTGGATCGTTTTTTTTTTTTTTTCAAATTCCCGTTTGATTAAAATAGTGTAAACAAATTAACACCGATGGCTGTCTTTGACACGAATCACAGTTCGATTGATTCGGGAGAAAGAGGATGAGCGATGTGACATCCAATTAGATGTTTCAACCAATCAACTGTAAAGTCATGTAGAGATTCTGACCTTGACTTTGCCACATCTTCTGGCAGCGATTGATCTTGACTGTCTTCTTAGAGCCTCCAGAGAAACTGATTGTCCCTCCGTTCAGCAGTTTGCACGAACGTTTACGATAAGTGTATTGAACAGACGAAAGGGCAAAAAGTGATCAAGAGGAATGTGAAGCAAAGCAGGAAGACTATGGATAGAAAAACGATTTTCTCGATTTTTATTGATCGATTTAATGAAAAATCTGTCGCGCGTTTGAACCGACTGATCGAACACACCGTGAGAATTTTTCTAGCTAATGAAAGTCTCTCAAATCACGTAGTGTTTCAAATTTTTCATGAGATGGAGAAAAAACATTGTTTATATTTTTCTTCGATCGTCACTGCGAGGCAACCGTTTATTTGGGATGCTGCGAGTTGTATTGAAAACTGTATCGAAGAAAAACAATGGAAATTGAGTGGATGTTCCGTTTGCGCAATTTTCCCGTCGATTTAAGGGGAGAAGATCGCGCGCTTTTTGATTTCCCGAAATCGAAAAGCTCCTGTGGTAGGATCTCTCGCTACGCGAGTTGGGCGGTGACTGAGAGAGAATCAAGGCGTCGCGACGCTTGCCATCCCCTACTACCCTCCCGATACTTCTATTTCACACACACACACACACATAAAAACACACATCGCGATATAAAATGTGTCTGTATGTGCCGAAAGTACGAGGGTACCAGGATCTGAATTTTTTTATTTATTGTCAATAAAATTGTAATTTATCCAAAGTACCACGAGAAAATTTACCGTATTAAAATTATCCCGGTTTAATTACAATATATTTATTTTCTGCTTTTTACCGATTTTCCTTCTCGATTTCATAATTTTGTGGAATTAAAATAAATATAAAATAAAATATTATCAGCATATTCATGAACACTCAAGCACCATCGCTGATTACGGGACATTCCGCAACAAACGTAGCGCGACATTTTTTTAACGACCATTAGTTTTTCAAGTCTACACGAATGTCATCGAATCGGAAGTCACGAGCATGAAGGACATTCGAAATTTGTCGTGTACGTTTATTGCTCAGCCATCCGGGTGTGTGTTTTACCAATATTATGTCGAAGGGAACTTTTGCAAATTTCTGAGGGTATTTTAAAAGTCGTGAAGCAATATAAATAATATGAAACATTAATATCTGGATAATAATGGAAAAAACAGCACCAATAATGATAAATTATTCTTGTAGATTACTCTTGAAAATAATAACAAGAACGATGAGAAATTATTCTTGTTTTTATTTTCACGTGACCGCTCGTTCATCAATTAATGTGAAGGCGAAACTCTTTTTTTTGGCACACTCTGTAAAATTCCCCAGGCTGCCTTTTAGGCGCGAGAGTATCAGAAATTTTGCGTCAACTTTCCATTGTGAAACCTTCATCGTATTTCGCTGATAAACGAATTACATATCAAAGAAAAATTTGCGAAAAATGCAACAACAGAGAGTGACAAATTCTAGATTCATGAAAGCGATGCCTCAGTCGTTGCTTCTGTAAGATAGTCAATGTTGCATAGATGCGGACTTATTTTCTTGTTCTACAAATTCAAAGTAAGCCCCTGAGAGTACATCAGGTTCTCTCATCTTTTCCAGCGGAAGTAACAGACTTTAGTAGCGCAAGGAGAAAACCTGACCGACCGAAGCTCACGTCCGTTTCTCCTTGCGCTACCGCGACTAAAGCGCCAAGCGCTTGTAGCGCCAGCGGCGAATCTAGAAACTACCGAAGCCAGCTGCCACAACGTAAACAAAGTAAGGAACGCATTTAGTTTTCATTAGCCATCAGTGCATTCACAAAAACCGCGGTGATTTTTTTATGTGGCAACACACAGAAAACAACTGGTTTTCGTAATATCTCGAATTTTCCAACGATTTTTATCGTCGCTGTGTTTAATGGAGGCGAAAAAACCGGAATGTTCCTACGGTATTTCGTGCTTTCGGAAAAATCCAGTTCACTTCAAACAGCTGTCACATCCTCCCTGTAAGTACTCAACTTATCCGCAGTACGATCCATTATTCATGCAAACAATCCATTGTTTATTGATGCCAATGTTCAAAAATTCGTCATATTTTTTTTTCCGCCAGTCGAAAAACTTTTGGCCTCGATATCCGGTGGCGACATCGTTCTTCCTGATTGTCTGGACTTTCAATGCAGCAATCGAACTCTTCTGCGAGAACAGCTGGAAATCCTCCGTGGGATTCAGGTGAGCAAAATTATTTTCGAAACTTCGAAAATTTCGAAACTTTCGTTAACAAAAAATGACAAAATCATCACAATTTTGTAATTCAGCTCTCGTAAAGAGTTTTCTTTTTAAATTTAAATCTCTTTGAATCTCACGATTTTCATTGCCTCGAAGGAGAACAAAAACAGCGACGGAAGTTCGCACGAGTGTGAAAACCAAAAGAACGATGTTGACGGTAACAAATCGGACCTTAAGGTAGGTGAAACCTACTCTTGCTTCGATGTGCAACCGCATGCAAGACGCTGTGCTTATTTTTGAAATTTCGATTTTTTCGGGCCCAAAAGCGCAACAACAACAGTGCGGAGGCTTCGAAAGATTTTAGCGGCGAGAAAAAAGCCAGGGCGGGTCTTTGCGAGGCATCAAAGTCCGAGGTAGGTTCAGCCGCATATCTTTAAAAAAATCGCAGAGCCAAAGATGGTTCATCAAAATTAAGAACGCTTTTTTGCCTTTCAAACGTAAAGAATAAGTCGTATTTCCACTGAGATCGCTTTCCAGCGAAACTCGAGCAGCGGAGAGACTTCGCAGAGGACGGCGGATGAGAGAGCGATAAAAATGCGAGAGGCGGTACTCAGAAAAATGAGACAGTTCGGAGTGGAACCAAAGTACGTAGCGCCGATGGGTGACTTTGCGCTAAAGTGGATTCTCGCGGCGCCGTATCACATTTTCTTCCCAGCGGTACCAAAAACTCCAGAAACGTGGAAGCAGGGCCTCAGCGTAACGTTTTCGGAGATTCTGGACCGAAGTTTCGGTGACATAATGCAGAGTTTACATACAAATATGGTTGTCGATTTTGGATGGCTCGTTGCTCAATATATGCTCGCCGGGCAAAGTCAGAAGCCCAAAATGACGGTTTTTTACGATCAGAAAACGGATGATGCTCCTTTACCGGATAATATCGAGAGTCATTGCATAAAATGTCCAACCAGATTCGGTACTCATCACTGCAAAATCTCCGTCTTTCAGTATCAAGATTTCGGGATAAGAATCGTCGTTTCCAGTGCTAATCTTTACCAGGACGATTGGGAATACAGGACACAAGGGTAAGTAATATTTCTTTGATTACAGGTATTCATTAGTTTTTCACGTTGAACAAGGTGTAAAAGACCTGAGAGCACGGAGCGTATGTACACATGTTAATTTTCACTCGTTTCGGGTCAATTGTATTCCGGAAAATAAGATCGACACGGTTTTTTACCGAAAAAAAAAACAATACGTTCCAATTACCTCTTATTTCAGGGAAGAATTCATAATTATGACTGCATGATTACTCGCGAAATTTTCAGAAATATTTTATGAAATTGTACATTAATATATTAATATTAATGTTATATCAATTAATATATTAATTAATGAAGATGATATATTAATTAATAAATATAATATATGTATCTATAATAATAAACTATGGACAGATCATGATTTTGAAGCCTGAATCGTTGGAATCCAACGAGATGTACGCTAAACTTCTTTTCTATGCTCGATATTCTATGATTTGCCAAATATTTCGAAGTAATTTTCCGAAATTACGACACTTGTGCGAAAAATAGAAAATATAATGAAAATTTCGGAAAATTCGAGGTTTGAATTGAGCATATATACACACATATAAACACAATTTTCACACGTTGGCCGGTGAGTTAGTTTTTTCGCTGTGACTTTTCCGAGAAGACTCCTTTAATGATATTTATTCGATAAATGTTTTCCTTGCAAAAAGATTTGCGACGCATATTGAATAAAATTAGAAAAAATATGTACCGCAGTGTGAAATCCAAAAACCAGAACGGTATAAAAAGCGGATATAATATTTCGATTTAAAGCCTCTGGATCTCACCTCACTTACCGCGTATGGATGATTCGGCAAAAATCACCGATGGCGAATCACCTACCGGTTTTAAGCGAGATTTTCTGATTTTCCTTGGAAAATACGATCATCGAATGGAAAATTGGAAAACCATCGTTTCCCGAGCCGATTGTTCCTCGATAAACGTTGCTTTCGTCGCTTCCGTTCCTGGCGAGTTTTCGCCGGACGACGATAAATGGGGCCATCAAAAAATTGCCTCGTTATTGCTCAATCACACGAAGATACCGGAAACCGAAGCGCGAACGACGATAATCGCTCAAGCTTCGAGCGTCGGCTCGCTCGGGCCGAATTATCACAGTTGGATCGGCACGCAAATCGTCGCTTCGATGGCTAAAACTCAGGAACGGAAGAAGAGAACACCGGACTTTAAATTCATTTATCCGACAATCGAAAATTACAAAAACAGCCACGACATGAAGGAACTATCAAATTGCTTGTGTAATTCGCAGCAGAGTAAGCAGGAATGGATCGTTGGTTACATGCAGTAAGTATTGGACGAATTTTGAAACGAACTTTTTTTAAGTCACTTTTATTCTCGTAATTTCCGCGATAGCGTCGTCGAAAAACTGTCTAGAAAAACGACGTCACGGGATAAATGTGTGCGGACAATTTTTTTCCTGTTTATTTATTCCCCTTTTTATATTGATTTAAAAAAAAAAAAAAACAAATTGTATACCCGACGTACAGACAATGGAAAGCCGACAAAACAGCCCGTACGCGAGCTGTACCTCATATCAAAACATTCACGAGAATTTCCGAAGATAACAAGAGAATTTGGTGGTTCGTCGTTGGTTCAGCCAATCTCAGCAAAGCTGCTTGGGGCCAAAGATATCAAGGCAAATTCCGAATTCTCAGCTACGAAGCCGGTGTCGTTTTCCTTCCGAAATTCGTGGTGAGATTGCTGAAGAGCTTGAACCTTCCGCGAAGAAAAAAAAGGATTAATATCGCGGTTGTAATTAAATAATTGGTCTGAATTCGTTTGCAGACTGGAGAAAACGATTTTTCAATATCCAACGATTCGACGAGATCGACGCCAGTCTTTCCAATGCCGTACGATTTACCCCTCACTCCTTACACCAGTACTGACAGACCGTTCGTCGATGATTTTTTTCGGGATGATTTTCAAGGTTAAACCGTTATGATGCGGCGAAATTTATTTTTTGTCTTTCAGGTAGTGAAGAAAATGAGAGAAATTTAAATTTTCCGATTTTGCTGCTCGTATATATTTGTTCATTGGACAACCAAAGTAACCCTGAAAATAATGCGACGATTTTCAAATTCGGCACGATTCACCGGTTCTTTTCTCTTATTTTCTTCCATAGTTGTAAAAGTTCGAGAAAAAAACGTTTTGCCTTGGTTCAACCTTGCGGATTTGATCGCGGAACGGCATGAGGTACGAGGCGCTCAGGATGAGCTGAGAATTTTCATCGACTATTTTTTGTAATTGGTGATGTATGCAAGAAAACCATTATTTATCAATTTATACTCGTATATTAAAAAAAAAGTGTGCTCGTATTATGATTCCGAGCCGAAAACGATTTCATATGCAGAATGTACTGAAACTGGAATAAAAATTCAACGATTATTTATTTATATATATTTGATTGTGGCACGTCGACGATTTAATTTTTACCAACTTGCGTAGCTCAAAACTTTTAAATAAAGACTTTTATTGAAAACAATTTCAAGAAATCGATCGACTCTCCATTCTCGATTCGTATTAATTCAAAATGCGGTAGAATTCATCGTTATCCTCGTAACAAAATAAAAAGTATTGACAACACAATCGTCGGTAGATCGAAAAAACGCAAAATGCACAAAGGCACAAGCAGTCGTTTTGTCAACATTAAAAAGCAATTGAAAATCAATAATCTGAAAAATAAAAAGATCTATTTTCGTATTTGCCTTGAAATCCTCATATCGCAGTCTCTCCCATCGTGTCACCGTGTTGGTACGTGCAGAGCGTTTGCTTTTTTCTCGTGATTATCTTTGAAACAATTTTTCACGTGGTTGTAAAAAAAAAATGAGTAAATGATGGTAGAAAAGATAGAAATTTCGTTAAGATTGATGAAAAACCCGTGCCCATAGAATGTCATGGTTTTATCCATTCAGGTACACGTACATGCATAATAGAAACGTTTAATTATCGTGTCCCAAAGGCGCGCAGGTGCTGACGCATAGCTGTTACTCTGCTGAGAAGGTTCATCCACGTTACACACACGAGTAGAGCAGAACGTTTTTCACTTCTCTTTCGTTCTCTCTCCGTGAAACAGTTCAGTCCGTACAATGTCAGCAGACCGGTGACTCTGTCTTGAAGAAAGAATTTAAAAAAAATTGCTTTCAAGACTTTTTTCCCCAATCTGTCATTGAACTTTCCGCGTCTTGTTAATTCGTCAGCGATGATTAATTTTTCGGAAATAAATTCAGGGTGAAATGTGCGTTTGTGTCTCGTAACGTTGACTCGAACTACTGAAAGCTTTTTAAATCTTCTCAGCCCCGAACTAAGCAAAAGTACATACGTCTGACTATTGCAACCGTCACTACTTTGCTAATCCTCGATTTTGCCAGCGTCGAAGTTAATCTCACAGTGGTTAGTATCAGTGTTTTTTTCTTAAATTGAAAAGACACCAACGTCTTGGTGGATTGAAAGTTGCAAATTTCGTTGAATATTGAAGATTTTTTGAAAATCGGGAAAAATCCGTAGTTCTCATGTGATAACGATCAGACCAATATTTGAACAACAAAATCGTTCGAGTATTAAATATTGTTAAATCTAGATGATGGAACTAAAAAAATACAGTGAATTTACATTGTTTCTGAGGTTTCTCGTAAAAAAAATTAACAAAACTCGAAATCGATCCTTATTCGTTACGAAAATTTAGACTAATACTTTCATCCGCTTAACACTGCGTGAATCCTCTCGACAAATTGAAGCACGAAGTGTCTCTTCATATTATTTTCCATATTTTGTAAAAAAAAAAAGGAGGACAGTAATTTATTACAACCCAATGATACATAAAATAAAGAATATTTATTATCTCGGTGAAAAATATTTAAGGTAAAGTTCGCACAATTAAATGATTTTTATCGCAGAGTTGTAAGCCAGTGCTAAATAATTGGTCTCGCGATAGTTCCTTTTCCATAAATTCACTCGAGTATTTTTAAATAAAAATAAAGAGCCAATGAGGCGGAGCGAGCACGTAAAAATCATTGAATTAACTCTCTTGTTGTGTACTCCTGATGCATAATATACGATTTTTGTTACATACGTGCAAACGACCGGCCAGTCTCACGATCGAAAGACTTTCACCGGATCCCGTGGAAGGAATCGAAATTGCACGCGAAACGAACGGTTTTTGTTTCCGTGCCAGAAAAAAAAGTGTCTCGCCCTTTGGAATGGTCGATAATTGTTTTTTTTTCCCAGCTACGGCAATTAATCTAATTCCTGAGACACAGACAGGAGGCAAGGAGACTGAGAAATGGCATTCGTGACGAGACTCTCGAGGGTCAACGAGAGCGAGTGTCTCACGATGAAAAATACAAGTTTTTTTGGTTAAACGTTTTTTTAAAAACACTACACATTTGGACAAACTTTCGAAAAATTAGATCTATGAAGATTTTCCGTCGGTCTGCGATCGCCGGTGGTGAGTGAATATAAATTTGCAAAATTCAGTTATAAACAAATGAAAATGTGTTATTATTTACTCACACTTCGTTATAATTTCAATCGTTCATTTTTTTTTGTATTTCTAACGGGAAATTTTTATTTTTCAATTAGTTCTGATGAAAAACATTGTCCGGAAGGAACAACGACAGTGGGAGGGCACCGCAGACGCGAATCGATAAGTCGCACAGCGACTAAAGTGTGTATATATATAAATACACGTACGCGAGATATTTTCCTACTTTTCGGCGAGTAAAACCCTCACGAAAGAGAGACTGAAGGAGAAAGAGAGAGAGAGACATAGATAGGAGAAAAGTGACAAGAGTTAAAAAAAACTTTCGAACCTAAAAAAAGAACACTTTGAGAAATAAAGTAGCTCAAAGTGTTGGTGAGAGAAAAAATGTTTGCTTGCTGGGTTTTGAGCGGCATCCTCGGGGCGATTGTACTACTTTATGCCCTCATTGAGGTTCATTATTTTTTGAGGATTTTCGTCACTGTCTTCTTCGCAAGATTTTGCAAGAAAAGAGTTCACATACTCGACGAGACGTCGGTGTACGGTAAGGATATTTTGAAAATTCTTCACCCTTCGCGCTGTCCTTGCAAATTTTATTCAAAAATGGCACGTTCGAGTTGGGAACAATAGTGCTCCTAATTACCGGCGATAAGCACGAAAATGTTTTTTTTGGTAAAGTTCGTAGCAAGGATCGTAAAAGTTCAATGAGATTTTTACTCGTAAACCGAGTCCATCCTCGTTTTATTCGCGTCTCGTGCTTGTTTAACATTCTTCAGCGACGAGGCAAATCTCGAATCCCTACAATTCCGTACTTATCTCCGTGAAACGTCAACCTTGACCGATGAGCCTTTCCGCTTTGGTTGGGTCAGTATTCAAGTGCACATGACCGTGGAGTTTCAATATTGATCTCTATCGCGAGAAACAAGTGGGATAAAATGTGGAAAATTACAGGATTAAAAATTCTTCGAGGTTTTCAACGTTTCTGCTATTTCGAAAATTTCAAGGCTCGAAGGAATACATATTTTTCGCACGAGTTAAACGAAAACTGTCGTCTCGGCAAATATCTTGCATTGAAATACTTGAAAGTGAAAATTAGTACTACACTTTTTATTACAGGCTATTAATTGATGCTAAAAAAAATTATCAATCCAGAGGTAGTACGATGAAATTCGTCGAGAAAAAAGTTTTTTTTTTCATTACATTCGTAATCAAATAAACCGCTAATAAGGTATCCCCGGATGCGAAATAAATTTGAATTAATTATAACAAAAGTGTCATGAATTTTTTATTCTAATATGCGTTTTTGAAACCCCCATAGGAATTTGTACAACGACGGATGTCGATACTCTGTTGTATCATATGAATAACGCGCGATATCTACGAGAGCTCGATTTTGCGAGAGCCGATTTTTACGAGAGAACGAATCTCTATCGTGAAATATGTTCGCAAGGAACGGGCGTAGTTCAAGGAGCTGCCACGATACGCTACAGAAGATTTCTCAAGCCTCTGTCTATTTTCAAAATAATATCCAAAGTAAGTTGATGCAACCTTTTTTTTGCCACTGCGTGTATATCACTTTTGTGTCACATTAAATTTAGTACCCTGGGAGAAACGGCGTGAAACCAACGGAACAAGGTGATGGAACTCAAAAAAATACAGTGAATTTATATTTACGTATGTTTCTGACGTTTCTCGTAAAAAATTACCAAACAAATACTTTCACCCGCTTAACATTGCATGTATCGACAAATTAAAGCACGAAATGTCGCTTCATCTTATTTTCTATATTTTCTAAAAAGAAAAGACAGTAATTTATTACAACCCAACGACACATTGAATAAAAAAAATATTTAAGGTAAAGATCGAACAATTAAATGATTTTTATCGCAGAGTTATAAACCAGTGCTTAATAATTGATCTTGCGGTAGTTTGTTTTCCATAAACTCACGGTATTTCACTTTTGCGTCACATTAAATTCAGTACTCTGTGAGAAACAGCATGTGTGTACAACTTATGCAGAAGAACGTGCGTATATCTCGGTATTATTTCCATTTTTTCCAACTTTGACGTTCGTTACCTTCTGTCAATAAGACGTCTCATCTCGCTAAACATTTGCCCGGAACAACCAAGAGTAAACTCGTTTTTCTGCCTCTCCGGTCGAGTAACTTGATCGTTAAAATTTTCTCGTCGCTATCTCGTGTTTGTAATGTCACGGCGCTTTTTACCAATATTGCTTTTCCTACCCCACGCACGTTTTTTGTGATAAGCGTCGTTCCGTCAGCGCAGTATTATAAAAAGAGTCGAGTATTCGTGTAGAAACGCAGGAAAAAAAATATTATTTTCATATCAGCTGCGTATATTTCGCATTTTGTTAGATAATTATCGTACATTTGACTGTCATTGATTTGCATTAACGTATCCGATATTTCAATAATTATTCGCGTGGGAAGTGTTTATTTCGGAGTATAAACATTTTCCATCTATAAACCTGAAACAAATTTTTATTTTTCTGTTGCAAAGGACAATCTCCACCGTAATTATCGTCAAGGGGTTTGTTTCACGAAAAGTGTTTTCTCAGAAATTGAAGAAAATTTGGAGAACAGGTTTAGAAAGTTGAGGCACGATTAGCTCATTTTACGATTAGCTCACTTTTGGAATTTAATTAGTTTGTAATGTAATGTATGTAATAATAATACATACATACCCATACAATATCATATGTATTATATTGTACGCCTAATACGTTTCGAACATCCTGCAAATTATGCAAACTCTCGCACATTGACAAAACTACCTTAATCACGAAAAGTAAAGAATAATTTTGAAATGAGCAAAAATACTTCTAATAAATCACAAAAATTGTAATTGAAGCACGTCACAAAAGCCCATTTTCAATGATAAAAATTACCGTAAATTGGACGTTTCCAGCGGATTTTATTTAGTCATTATTTTCATTCGATTTATTTTGGCCTATGAAGTTTTATCACCTCTACCGAAAATAGCTGCTCTCTCTCGTATTGCTCTGTGCACGGTAAATTTAAAGACACATCGATTATACTCATCTCGATGTCGAGGTTACACTCGTTGAATTGTCTTGTCATCGACCACTTCACGAGAATTCCTAAAGAGCGATGTTTTCTTCTTTTTCAGATTATTTATTGGGACGAAAAGACGATATTCATGGAGCATCGTTTCGTTACTCCTACGGATGGCTTCGTGAGAGCAATAGCGATCTGTCGTCAGCGTTTATTAGACTGCAGCGCCGAGGCTGTCATGTGCGCTCTCATAGAACGAGGAGTCAAGCAAAATGGTAGTGTCGAAGTTGGCGTAACGCAGGTACGTAATTGCATGATTATTCTTTAGTCAAAAAATTTACAAAAAAGTTTGACGTTCAAGGTGGGTAATCAGAATTTTGAAAAAATATCAAACGAATCATTCGAGTCAGGAAAAGAATGAAACTGCAGTGGTAGGTGAAAAAGGTCAGAATGTTGAGAAATTGACGAGGAATGCTTCATAAATATGTATATTAATTTTGCGTGCCATTTTGTACCGCTAATAGATTCTTCCACGATTCATACAAACATACGGTATTTGTATGTACGAGGTGCGCTCCGAAGACGCGCAAAAACTATAGACGACATATTTGTAATATAATTTTGCAATTAAATATACCGCCGTTCAGAAGCATTACAATAAAATCGTACAGAGAATGGAAATCGAAAAATTACAAAATTTCACGCCGACGCCCCAAGGGATATTTTTCAATTACGTTCCTGTCGGATTCCATAGAAATTTGTGACAATAATTTTATAATCATCGATAATCGTTAGATACCACACGTGAGGCCGGAAATACCACCGGAAGTCGCTAGATGGCTTGAGAGTAACGAAATTTCGTCGGCAGCTCTGAGGCAACGTCCGTTACCTCCGACTCAATCCGAAAATCCACATTGCTGACACAAGTCTGAGGACCTAAACGCGTCCGAATGTCAAAATAATAGCAACGAGAGCGAAATTAATAACGTCACGAGTCCTCGAGGTATCGGGAGACGATCGATCGTCGAACAAACGGTCGTTTGGAGCAATCTTTGAGAAAAAAAAATGGTCTATCGAATCGCGCATCTGCGCTTAAAATAATTCCGTAAATTTTATAAACAGGCCATACGGTCGATAATTATTGACGAGCTGATAAGAAACGAGCGCGCGTACATCGTTATCAAAAACTTCGATCTCACTTCACTCCACTTTGTTTTTCTCATCGACGTGCCACTCGTACCTGAAGAAACGATTTTCTCGTCGCGATAAAAAACGAATTGACGAAACGAGTTACACGAGAAGGCGAGAGTTTCTTCTCTCTCCGAACCCCTAGATTATTCCTACAATTTTCTCCGTGAAACGATAGCTTTGTTGTAAATAATTATTAGGATATCGTTGGTTTGTTCGTTTTTCTTTTTTGGAAATTTTAAGCCGAGAGGAAGCGACGAAATCCGTGGTTTTTCCATTGCGGCGACGATGCCGGTGTAAATAATTGTAACAGTCTAATTGTAATAATTAAATATGTATATACACTTATGCTTTATTCATAAGCGAAATAAAGAATACACTATACGCGTTACGATTAAATAGAGATTAAAATTTTATCGATTTAGTAAGACCCTTTGATACAACTTTTTTATCATAAAAAACGTTATGGACAAGGTTTCAGTTAATTTTTTTTCATATTCAAGTAGAGCTGAAATTAGACGTTCAAGAGAAATGAATGTTCGACGCTATCACGAAATTGCTTCGACGGACACTTGACGTTGATAGAAGACAATTAATGCGGGTGATTCTAATGTATGGTAATACAAGTCTGAACTCGGACTTCATCGGGACGAGAAACGATTTTATCAAAAAGTATCAATTATTCGGCCAGCCGTGACTCGTTGAATAAATTATTAATATTCCATGACCCATCGCGTCTATGCTCGCCGTCACGATTCACGTCGTTGATATTTTTACGATTTCTTTTTGTTTCTCAAATAGTACAAAAAACGTTACCGCATTTTTTCGATAATTTGCGTTTTCTCGTATATAAGAATCGATTTTCATCAGCGCGGTAAGACAATTTACTCATTTTTGAAATACACGATTTAGGCCTAATTTTTTTCACATCTTTTTGCACATATATTTCATGCAGGAGCATCTGTATGATAATATTATTTTGAAAATTTGAAAGGACAAAAGTCGACGGTGTTTACCTTTGCTCCATGTTTTTTTTTCAACCATCCGTTCGAATCTTTTTCCTCCACGCGTATTTACTCGAAACCGGTTTTGGATTCACGGTCAAAGTTACGAGAACTATCACGAACGTCGATAAAACAGAATTTTCATTACGGAACGGTAAAGACGTGGCGAGAGAGATGGAATTATGCGGGAAGCGACGTACGACGACGGCGACGATGAATACAACGGAATCACAAAGCCGTACGTTCAAGAGCTCCGATAAGCGTCAGCAGTCTTTCGTCGTTCAACATCGAAGGAGGATCGACGGTCGTGAAACAAAATTGAATTGTTGAAAATCATTGATTTCAAAATTATTTTTGAGCATTCAACAAAGTATCATGACTTGCCCTTGGAGCTGGTTCACCATAGCGATACTTTACATACTCTTCGATGTAAACTACTTTTTGAGAATCGTGTTTACGATCGGTTGGGGACGACTGTTCCAAAAGAAGAAGAAACTCTTCGATCAAACGACGATTTACGGTAACGAAAATAATCCTCTTTTTTTCTCTGCTTCCATGCGATCACAGTTATCATTTCCCAAGTCATGTATACATCGTTGCTCGCAAATTTTGTTATTCATTTTCATTATTTTTGATGTAGGATTTTTTTAAATCAAATTATCGACTTGATTGAACAATTATCCAACAGAAATCTCGGACGTGGCTGCACTTTATGTGCTGATCTTAAAATGGGTTGTGAAACCGGCTTTAATAACGGGAACAATAACTGTACGTGACTTATGGAGTAGAATGCTGTCGAAATGACATTTTTTTGTACAGATTTTATCAGTAACGCTGGCAATCTATGTTCGAATCTCAACTTGAAATTCAGCTTGGAATTTTTCATCCAGAATGAAATTCCGCGACGATGCATCCTCAATATTTATTAAAACTCTTGGCAATCCTCCCGAGGTTTCTATTGAATAATGCAGGCGTTATTGAAAAATGACGAATTCAATGCTAATAGAGTTCACATCCGTTTAAAAATCTGCCATGTCGATATCGTCATTTTCATTAAAACGCATATAATTCTTGACTAAAAAGAGAATTTTTGTAAGCGAAACTGTTCAGAAATATTTTGTTTCTATTAAAGCATCGATATAAATCGAATAATTATTTATAAACAATATAAGCAATTACGACGCACTTCAATCGACATTAAATCTTCTTTCGTCACGTGTAATTTTAGTATCATTTGGATTTTATGATTTTTAGAGAAACAGAGTTATTCTTTTCGCGATCAATTAGAACTTTCAGGCTCTAATGGTGTCATAAAAAATCTGAAAAAATTTAATTGCAGGCTTCGAGAACGCCTCCACATTGCGGGAGACAACTTTGTCTCACTGAAATGTTTATTACGATTTTTCCGAAAAACCTCGATAAAATGTTAAATTGAAAGGTTCATTATCTCTCGAATGATCGAATGAAAAAAGGAGCAAAATTGTGATAATATTCTTCAACAGCGAAAGATCCGAAAAAAATATTCTTGTTATGTATTAAGCATTTTTATGGCACAAAGTATACAAAAAGAGTCGGCTTATCGAAATTTCAAATAAATATCACAGGTTTATGCACGACTCAGGACGTTGATCTGTTTCTCAAACACATGAATAATGCGAGGTATCTGAGGGAGCTCGATTTCGCGAGATTTCATTACTACGACAGAACTGGAATTTATGCTGAGATAAGCAAGCGGGGCGGTGGTGCGGTTCAAGGCGCCTCTTCGGTTCGTTACAGGCGGGCATTACCTATTTTTACACCATACAAAGTCACGACAAAGGTACAGAGTTCGCGAAATAAATGAATAAATATTAATGTCCGAAAGCTTTCAGACAAACATTTTATTCAAAAAAACCGACGATGGTAATGTTCGTTACGATTGATATTTATAAAATTTAAATTATTAAACCTAAATATAAATTATGCAGTATTCTTCAAATTTCTTCAAATCGTACGATAATAATAATTTATTATTATCATTATCACCATCAGTTGCGTTTATTTTATTCGATTTTCACACTGAAATTACAGTTGCTCTACTGGGACGACAAAAACTTCTACCTCGAACATCAATTTATTAGCATCGCGGATAATTTCGTTCGCGCTGTAATTCTGAGCAAACAAAGCGTAACAGCGCTCAAAGTACCGGTCCCCGAAATAATCGAAGCGGTCGAAGCTGGCTTGAAATGTCCGCCGATTTCGAAGGAACTCAAGCTCTGGCTCGAATCGATGGAGGAATCTTCGCAGAGGCTAAAAAAAAGTGACTAATTGCGGACGAGCGCGATTGTCAAAAAGGCCTTTCTTTTTTAACAAACACTTTAGGTAGAGGCTCGGGTATATGATTATTGATTATCGATTATTTCGCTCGGACAATGTTTTTGATTCTTGCCAGTTTTGAAAAAGAAATGTGATTTTTTGCACTGTATTTTTACGAATTTTCGACCAGGTGAGTAAACGGGAGGCTCGTTGTCACAGAGCTGATAAGAATAATTGGTCAACGAGATAAAGCACGAACGTAAATTAAACCAATGTGAAGCACGAGTGTGTAAATCTGTAAGCAAGCCCAAAGTATATTTTTGTGAATGAGCGTTAAAAAAATGGATTTTACATCACGTCGTAATTCGATAAACTACGAATAATTATTTATTTAACGTATTTTATTTGAAATTTTTTTTTTTTTATAATAAAAAATGTCGTTTCTTACGAAAATTCGAAAGACCCAGAACGATTTTCTGTATTTGCACATGCATTGTCTGTGAATTAAATGAAAATACGAAATTACAATTATCGCAAATAAAGGTCATTTGGTGATCTCGCAACGATGACGATTTTATAGATGGCGCGAGCTGCACAAAACGAGTTTTCCCCCACAGACGAACACGTGACGAAGGAACCGTCGCGACCGGCAGTTAGCAAGAGAGTGATAAGCAAAGAGTGACGTTTGTAAACGAAAAAGTGATGGTGAATAGCGTCGGTAAGAAAATCAAACAGTGACGCGAGGCGTGACAATCGCCTGCTTTCGTCTCCGACTCTCTTTCCCTCTTTACCGTGTGTCTCGTCACGAAATTTTACTCACTCTTTCTCTTTCTGTCTCTTTATGAATAGCTCACACACGCTTGTTACAACGAATCGTCGAGAGTCAAAGCGTTGGAGGCTCACGCGCGTTGACTCAGTTGCGTTTTGTGAGCCTCCTGGTGGGACTCGCCGATTTTTTCAACAATCTCTCTCGATTTTTTTTATTTTCGTTTTTTTTTGTAACCTACACGACTAAGTTTCTTCAATGCATGGTATTTTATCAATAAACGGTAAGTCTGAAGAAGAACATTTATTTAAATTTGAATGAATTTGAAAAAGTAATCATTTTGAAATACAGCTTTTTGCAACATTTCGCTACTTTTCGAATAATTTAATTTATGCCGTTATTGTTATTGCTATTGTCGTTATTAAACTATTATTCGTCATGATTATTGATTTTTTGGTGAGTAATTAAACTTTTGAGCAAGAATAATTATTTTAAAAAAACTAATTGTCAAGTGCTCAAGTACGACCTTGATTGAACCATTTCTTGTTGAAGTTTTTTTTTTCTTATCTAAACGAACCGTGAGCTCGATATTGCGCTTCTGTCGCACGATTTATGAGTACACACAAGCGGTCTTGTGTCTACACACATTGCCTGATGAGGCAATTGCGAAAAATATGAAAAAAGCGGTCACATAAAATTCCTCATCGACACAAGAGCCGCTTGGGATTACATTTTTTTTTTATCCGCATATTTACATGTGCTGTGAATTTTCAATTCTTTTTTCGTATTCGTCCTTACTCGTTCTGACACAATTATAGCTGGCGCATGCAACAATTCTTCACGTTATTTCGATTCGTTCTCGATTAATTCGCATTGGCACAATCGCGAATTCCACCGAAATTACACGACAATAAAACTTGAATTTTATAATATGGTATCGTGAGAATGAACGCGAGAACACATTTAACATCAACTTTCGCGTAATTATACGATGCTACGATAGATATTTCATAGTTTCAAATGAATTATTTTATCGACGATGAAATACGTCAAAGATGTGAAAAAAAAAATTGTGAAATTAGCACTCCTTCTCTCTTCGAATGATGAAAATAATTCAATCGTGCTCCAAAATTGCTCGTCGATCGAATGTACATTAATTTATCATTTGTTTTTTTCCGAACAAATGCTCAAGGCATACATGCAGTTATGAAGAATAATTTGCTGATATTTCTCTATTATTTATGTCGTTATCGTTAATTGATTCTCCTTGAAATTCAATTGTGAATCAATTGTCGTACTATTTTTTTTGTAGAGTTTACTGATGACCTGTAATATGATAAACACATGGCCTTAAACATGATAATCCACTGATTTCTCTTTGCTACTCGATACATGACCCAGATTTTTTTTTTTCAAACAAATCTCTGTTTACCCTATACTATGTACTCTTATTAGTATTCCTCGCATCGCTCACGAAGACTTTTGTATAGATATAACGGTTTACAAGGCACAGAATCTCTTTCTCTTTTTTTCTTCCCTCGCATTGGAAGTATCAAATTTTCTAGTCAGCCACAGAAAAATATGAAAATTTCGAGTCGACCACTGCTTTTTTTTTGCAACGCGTACGTTGCTTGCGTAATTTCTCGAAATTAACATATGTACCGCAGAATATGTTCGATCGCTATTAATCACGATACTTTCAACAAATCGGTGAAAATATATTTCGATTTTATCGCGTTTATCGAGCAACGAAATGCTGGACCACACGATGAAAATCACGATCGAAATATGCTTCGGTGATAAAAGTAATTAATTTGGCTGCAATAAATTTATGAATTTGAAGAGTTCATGATTTTTAATTCTCTTCGACTATCGGCACAATGTGCTTTTACAATCAGACGTAAATTGAAGGGCAAAGTACAATAGAAAAGGGTACAATATCTCCCGAAGGAGGGTGCAAATAAAACAATGATGTCGAGGTGCGTCTAGCATACATATTAATAAATATGAGTGACACTCCGTATTAAATTGATCTTTATCTCATTCGTTCGATCCACAAATTTTTCAAACCAGCTCGCCCAACAGACTCGAGTGTACTTGAATTTTTGAGCCGTCTGTCGTCGAGCGTTTCGCTAGAATTTTTTTTGACATCTCGATAAAAATTGAATACGTAGATATAACAAACCAAAAAAAGCCGAATAAATGCATTTTTTTAAATGTATCATTTTTGAATATGAAAATTCCCTTTTGCAATTCATTTTTTACCTAGTATACTATCCTAAAATGACGACGGAAAAGAATCATAAATCATTTTGTCCAAGTATAAAAAACATTTCGAAAAATACAAATGGAATAAATTTATTCGGGAAAAATTGGTTTGATCACGGAGATTAAACGTCTCATACAGATAAATGTATCTTTTAGGACGCATTTAATATCCCCGCTATTCGATGAATCGGGCTGCTGGTGCAGAACTGTCGCGCTTTAAATGTGTGAGAGAGCCCCGCAGAGAAAAAGAGCGAGTGAGAAAGAAGCGAGGCGTAACGTGTGGGGATCATAGATGATTGCAAATTGGCTGGAATTGGCAGGAAGTCGGGGGACCGAGGTATGCTCATCGTTGAGCTCCTACACGTCAAATTCTCCTGTTTTTTTTTATATATATACATATACACAAACACAGAAAATTCTTTCGACACTGTTCTTCTGTGTCAGAGTCTCACCTCGATTGATGTCTCATTTTTTTTGGCTGTCATTAAATAACGTTCCATGTATCTATGTTTAACAGTTGATGCATCGATGATCGATTGACATCGCGGTATTTAATCGATACGTCGTATAAATCATCCGCATACGTCCTTGCATGTGGATTTTCTCTCCTGTGCTACTGGTATTTGCAAAGTGAATGATTACATATATGTAAACACACGGGATAGCTGGTGTGATTTATACTAACCGCTCTGGTTCAATGCATGGGAAATGTCAATGATCGCTACCGTTATATTGTATACATATATACGTATAGATCATGAACCTTCGATGTACTATCAAATTAAGAGACGCATGCAGCATGTACATAAAAACAGTGGGAAAGTTACGTTATTAAACACAACGATATTCACTCGACACTTTTAATTAAATACAAGTGTTTAATGACATATAATTGTACGTGTTTTCTAATTGAATTTTCGTACGATGTAACCTGCTCATTTTCGTTTTTATTTTGTAAGCCGCGGTTGGATATTGGATTGAAATGGCTGAATTGTCAAAATTCTGCGTTGCTTTTGAAATTTTTCGATAAATTCATGACCATACGCGCGTCACAAATTGCGTTGATTAATTCAAAGTGCTCCAGATTTACTGAATTTTCGTAATTCGACATAAATTTTTAAGTATCGCAATCGCAACGTGCGTATCAAGAATAATATCGGTGCAAACCCTCGTGACACTTATCGTCAGAGAGAATGAACGTAACGTACTCTTATTTAGCTCTCATGTCTCGACCTTTTCGATAAATTTTGGGAAATGTCAACGATCGCTACCGTTATATTGTATACATATATACGTATAGATCATGAGCCTTCGATGTACTATCAAATTAAGAGACGCATGCAGCATGTACATAAAAACAGTGGGAAAGTTACGTCATTAAACACAAGGATATTCACTCGACGCTTTTAATTAAATCCAAGTGTTTAATGACATATAATTGTACGTGTTTTCTAATTGAATTTTCGTACGATGTAACCTGCTCATTTTCGTTTTTATTTTGTAAGCCGCGGTTGGATATTGGATTGAAATGGCTGAATTGTCAAAATTCCGCGTTGCTTTTGAAATTTTTTGCTAAATTCACGACCCTACGCGCGTCACAAATTGCTTTGATTAATTCAAAGTGCTCCAGATTTACTGAATTTTCGTAATTCGACATAAATTTTTAAGTATCGCAATCGCAACGTGCGTATCAAGAATAATATCGGTGCAAACCCTCGTGAAACTTATCGTAAGAGAGAATGAACGTAACGTACTCTCATTTAGCTCTCATGTCTCGACCTTTTCGATAAATTTTCGATACCCACATGATTCAAGATTCTCTACCTCTCTTATTCGATTTTTCCAAACTTTTACGTCTCCGATTCGAACTTTGATTTTTTCTCGCGCGACTTCGATCATACATGTGTGTACATCTACGTGGGTGGAGGGTCTCGTCATGTTTGGTTGTCAATGGTGAGAACAGTGAACGTGTACGTCGCGTAGGTGGGAATTGGGCCCAGAGAGATGGTCGAAGAGAGAAAGAGAATGGTTTGAGCGTTTGGCGGCTCTCTGATGTTTCTCTCAGCAATGTCCCGTTATGAGACCTGGAAGGCCTCTCGTTTCTCACTCCCTCTCTCTCTCTCTCTTCTTTTTTTTTCTATTTTTCTCGTTCAGGCTCCGTACTGGCGATCAAGCGTGCAGTAGTAGTACCACAGACATCACAGACGATCGGTCAGCACTTCTCTATCGTCTATCCACGAGCTCATCGTTTTTATGTACTATAAACTATATACACGCAATACCCATACATATATTTATTCTTAAACATGTATACATACACGTGTAATTTATTACTACGATAGCATTACGTGCTCGGGTGTAAACGTCATTCATTACAGCAAAGTACCGCCCGGTTTCGCGCTCGATTTTCTTGTACCAGTTCAAAGTGCGCCGCACACACTCCGAGTACCATAAAGGTCGCGTCTGTCTCCACATATGTACATGCGTATATTTGCAAGCACGTGTACGTGTTTATATGTATATTCGTGTGCTTTTAAAGTGTAGACGCACGATGGAGAAATTCCCTCGTGGTGCTGTCGCATGATGAGCTTCATCCGCCCGTTATAGTTACGCGACGACATCACACGAGAGCTTCTCGTGCGTTCGTGTACGCGAAAGCGATTTTCATATAAACCGCGCGCGGTGCACGTTCAATCGTTATCGCCGGGTCGCAAATGCGGGTCACCTAATGAGGAGACATTTTTATTGAACGAACTTTGAATCGGCAAATTACGAGTGTTTGATCGAATGATTCTCTCGATTTCGCGCTTCATTATCGATCTCAATTGACGTTTGATCGATCAATGTTCGAGTGATCGATGCGATATTCCTCGCTGAATTGTTTATAAAAGCCCTTGGACCTTACATCGCACCTTGATGATCTTCGTGTCGCTTGTTTTATTGTTTCCCTTTTTTTTGTTATTTCAGGAAATACCGCGATTCGATTCTTGACGTAACGAGAGAGATTGTATATCGAGAGGAAAGAAACGAAAACGAGACGAACGTGCCTCAAAGTTGAGAGTAATGGGGCGTACTGGATACACGTGCATAAGGCACGTCTTCTGTTCTTTAAACGTGCTAATCTGGGTTCGTAAAAAAATCACACAAATATAAACACTAGAGGGGGAATGAAGAAAAGAAATCGGTGGATGCTGCGAGAATTAATCTCTCTCTCTCTTGAGAGAGAGCGTAAAAATAGTTGGAAAAGTGTTTTTTGTGCCACTGTTTCGAGAACCAACCGTACGAACTTTGGATAAATCTTCAACTTATCTTCGCGTTATATCCGTTCCGAGAGTATACTCGTAGTTATTCTTCCCTCGATCTCCTGTTCATTCTCGAGTGTAGCACAATGTCCAATGTGCGCACGTGTTGAATACCAATTCGGAATAATTGTTATTGTAATATGTGACCTGTACGGAGATAAAGAGAAGAACAGATAGAAACGAGAGAGTGCATGAAAATATAAGAATTGACGTTTGATTTGTTATTCCAGTCACGTGTTTTAATGCCCACGAGTGGCATATTTGTATCGAGCGAAAAGAAAAAAAATGGAGCAGCTCTTTACGTATGTGACAAAGTAAAAGCGTGAAATGTGTTTTAAAAATGTCGCGTGCAGTCGCACGAGCATATAATGATCGTCGGAGGATTGAGCTTCGTTTATTCTTAATTTTAATCTTCATTGTGAATGGTACAAATAGCTCCGACAATTTTCGCGTAATGATTGCTTAAGTGGAAGAAATAAGAGTTTTAATGCGATCACAAATAGAAACCCTTTAATTCGTTGTGAAACTAATAAAAAATCAAGAGGTTATCAACGTCTTTCTGGTCTTGCGAAAACTGAGAATGTAGAGCATTTAATTCACGTACACTTTTATCGGATTAATCGAGGCTCGATTGTATCCAGTTCCAGATCAGAGATCTTTCTGCGGTTAATACTCTATTAACTTTCATGCCTTTTTTTTGCGGATAGACAAAACGTTGCAGATTCGATCGTGAACGTGAAATTATAGCATACGATCATAGTCACATAGCGGTAAAATTTACTACGCAATTACACACAGATTATCATACCTACAACAAGAAATATCATGCCAACGTCGATTCCGTCACTGCATCTTACTTGTAAAACAATCAAATTCGACATAATACGATGAATCGCAAAAGTTTCGATAAAATACGGATCGAGAAATTTAAAAACCCCATTTTCAAGGCGTCATGCACGAGTCTTGTCCAAAACCGAAAATTTCCAGAGAAAAATTTGTTTTTAAGTTTTTCGTTTTTGAGGAGCGAAAAGATTCATCGATGACGCCTTTGATATTCAAAAACAATTTCCTCCAATTTCCTTGTTAAACGTTGTGTTGTACAAACGTAAAAAAAAACCGTATTCAATAGTTGAAAAAGATTGAAAACTAATTTTTTCTTTTCAAATTCCTTTATTTAAAAGTTCAGAAATTTCGGTTAAGCCGCTTAAATTATTCGCTATGAATCCTCGGTATTGGCTGTCTGCCACCGATCCTTCCAACTGCGGTTGGTCACTCAGCGACGATTAAATTTTAGTTTACGGTAACTTTTTGAAATTGTACCGTATATCTGTATTCTCACGAGTCACACAGCAACCAGGTGACCCACTGTCTTACCTCTCGGTCGTGATGATCGGAAATGCATCAAAAAGTGTGTTACACGCGCTTCCTCGTACGAAATATTTCGTATTCGTTCGTTGTAACTCGACCAGACGCAAGGGCATAAATCCGCATCGAATTTTGGACGTTTCGATCATTTCACAGTTATGCGCCTGCGGAGTTTTGGGCGCCGGTCTTTGGTTGAGACTCGCTTATTCGGGCTATGCAACGCTGGTCCCGCAGTACAGTTTCGCATCAGCTGATTCGGTCTTGCTAGCCGCAGGTTGCGTTACCTTCGTCGTCGCGTTCTTCGGCTGTTGCGGATCCTGGTTTCAATCGAGATGCATGCTAATCACGGTTGGATACCTTTGTTCACCATTTAAACATTTTGTTTCGATGGAAAAATTCATTTAACACGTTTTTTTTTTTAGTACTTCAGCCTCGTGATTCTAGTATTCCTAGCTGAATTTATGCTAGGAGCATTGGCATTCGTATTCCGCGAGCACCTCGCCAGGAGCCTCAAGGACGAACTGCTGTTCGGTATCCACAAGCATTATAACATTACAAGAGAACCTGGCACTTTGCCTGCCGTCTGGGATCACATTCACGAAGAGGTAAAACACGCACAGCGAACAAGTTTATCCCGTCTTGAAGATCCCACAGGTGTCGTAAACAAAATTGAAAAAACAATCGAAATTGTTTTTCAACTACTTTCACGCACATGCACTTGCATGATTCCAAGATCGAGAGATGAGCGCTGAAAAAGTCATCTTCCCAGCAGGTTTTTTTTTAAATCGGTATAAATTGACCAAGATCATTTCGACCATGATTGCGAGAATGATTATGCAAATTTTAAAACAGTCAATATTTTTTTTCACACGGCACACGTTGCCCCTTCGTCGAAGGCGGTTAATTCTGTTGTTCTTCACGACGATTTTTTTTTCTCAGTTCCACTGTTGCGGTATTCGCGATTATACCGATTGGTTTCAAATCGAGGCATGGCCGACCGAGGATCGGGTTCCGGATTCTTGTTGCATAAAGAGGGAACGTTACTGCGGACGTCTCGATCCCGAAGGACGAAACAAGGAATTGTGGCACAAGAAGGGTTGCGCAACGGCGATACAAATGTGGCTTGTTACGAGGCTTCACGTGGTCGGTACGGTAGGGCTTGTCGTAGGCTTTTTGCAATTGTTCGGTCTCGTTTCTAGCATGATATTGTTTTGCACGGTGAGCAGCAAAAGATCGTCCCACACTTACAAGAGTTACGACACCGCGAATACCTAGGAACGCGCGTGGATCCCGGCTTACGGGATCCACGAGCCTGCCACACCGTCTGAGGAGACGGTTACGTAAGATTTTATTGTTGCATTTTCGAATTTTTTTTTGTATTTAAAAAAAAAAAGCTCGAGAGGCATTTTTGTGATGTCGCGTTTGGAGCATAGTCCAGCGTCGGAAAGAGCAGAGAGAGAGAAGGACGACTAACTGGACGACCAAAAAAGCGATGCGAAAAAGTACATTATTTTAACTCCCATAGAACTCGAAACAAAAGTATTTTCGTTTAATGCAAAAGTCTTTTTTCTCTCAGATTTAATGTAAACACCACCATTTTCCCTCAACGACCGTTCTATTCCCGTTTAAATTGCAATTAGTATTACGTACAGTACGTGAATGTATATTTTCGTTTTGAGTTTAACCACCGCGACACGATCGCGGATGATCCAAAGTTACCCTCGAGGAAAACTCATGTAATTCACATGCTTTAAGTTCCCATAGAGATCGTTTAATCGTTAAATAGGATAGACCGTTAGAAGCTGTTGAAACAATGATTAAAAAGAAGAGAAATGTTTCGTCAAATTGTGTCATGTGGATCGGCAAAGCACTCCGGGCCTCATTCAACGAGTTAATCCAATATGATGACGTAAACTGCATATGCAATATCACGAAACAGTCATTATTTTGAAATATACCATTAAAAATGGCTACGTAATTGACGTTATTATCCAGTAGACTTACGCGTACTCGCGTAATTGGCAGGCGTATCAAGTCGAGGCGAGATAATTATCACAGGCTAGATCATACGATATTGCACAAATATTTCAATATTTAACGGGTAAAGATAATCGAGAGCTTTAATATTTTCAATTCTTCAATGTAAATTGAATATTATGACGAGCAGCGTCGCAACATTTATAGATAATATTTTCTGTCGTTAAATTTCTGCCAACAACAACAACGAAGCTCGCGATTCTATGCATATATCGCCAGTATTTTGTGGCGACGTTTGTAACAAAGTGCACATTACAAGGTGAACGTGTAATACGTGAATGTACGATGCCAAGTTTATACAGTTATATGTATATGTATATTTAGTACAAGCTTTACTCTCATTTTTTGTCCTCAATGAGTTATATTTATAAATACATAAATTTATGTTTCTTTTTTTCAACCAACGAATGATAAATAATACTGGCACATGAGAATTCATGTAGAAATCGTCACTGGAGACCGACGAGACGACCTCCTAATTCGTTGAGCGCTTTACTGACACCTCGAGAAGTTTTTTTAGCGGTGTCGATTGGGAACTGAAAAAAAGAAAATACAATTGAGAACGGCACTGGAGTAGAATAAATGATGATGGTACAAATATTTAAAGAATGATTAAATTAACATCAGTGAAATGACGTATCAGTTTAAAAAATTTGGTAACAATTCGACGTTCACGCTGTTTGTTACTTTTTTATTTGAAACAAAAGCCTACAAGTGCCAAAAACAATTGTTGTTATTTTCCCCTTCGTTCGTGCGTGTCTGAAAATCCTAGAAAATAGGAATTTTCAAGATTTTAGTTATCCCCGTAACGAATCAACCAAAATAACTCTGTAAGATGTTTAAAGTAGTGCAATATTTGTACGAAGTAAATTTGTAGTATTGACGAATAAATTATTTTTAAACACCCCAAGTGTTTTTATATTGTGGATGTGTGGAAAGGAGGTATTTTAAATTTGACGTTTGTTAAAATTAAAAGATCGAAGATGTATGTGTGTTTTGTTGGGAAAGTACAAAATTGTAAGAGGAGGAATTATTATTAGAAAAAAAAGTGTAAAAATAGTGAAACACCGATTTCGAGAGTAATCAATTTTGTCGGGTTGAACACACGAGCCAATTTCGGCGCTGACCTCATCGGCGCCTGGCGGAACTACTTACGTCAACAACGGTGTTCAAAAAATTGCTCAATCCCTCGAAACCTCCGACCAGAGCACGTCCCACTCCGATAAATTTGTCACCGGAATTCCCGTATTTCTCTTCTTCGCGAATTCGATCCACCAAAGGTGTAGGTTTGAAATACATCTCGAGCAAGTTTCCAATTGGATTTTTCTTTCGAAATTCAAAGATTCCTTGACTATTCTCATTCTCGAGTCTCGTAGATTCACGAGCTTTGGGTGGGAAAAGACTCTCGAACGGTCCAGACGTCACGAAGGAATTCAAAGTCGTTGCTCCCTGAGTCAAAATATCACTTTTGACCGCGATAACCGAGGCAACGTTGTTTCGTGCTTCACTCGCTAATTCCTAAAGAATTTTCATTGGTCATGTATTCAGTGCGTTACATAAATATCTAATTATCATTCCATCCACACAGACATACTGTATTTGTGCAGCAAACGGATCTACAAAAAGGATTAGAAACGATTTCACAAGTCCAAAGTAGGAAACAAATTAGGCATTCGAGACGACACGCGCGTGAACTTTTTGTGCAATAACGTCGCTGCATATTGCTTCAAGAAAAAACACGATCGGTGCAAAGATCGATAAATCCGCTGCTCAGGCTTGCACAACAAGTCGGACTGACGATATTTTTTATTACAAAGTAAAAGATACATAACATTTATGTGTTAATACGATTAAACCTGTGTGAAAAACAATGTCGAATTTTAACGTTGCTCACAATAGCGAAGTAACATTGTCCGGTATCGTGCTCAAACTCACAAATTCAGAAGTGGATTGCCTTCAATAAAAATAACAACCTTTAGACTCGAACTTTTGTCCGAATAACTGTAGAATTAACACGGTTTGTAATTAGCACAATGAAACATAAATCTGTGCACCTTGTACGTTGCACAGTACCTGTGCGTAAAATTTTGCATATTATCCAATTACCTCCGCTCTTTCAGCTATAATATTTCGAGTCATCATAGCGGAATTGATTAATTTTCCTCTGCCAAATCTCAATGCGTCCCCAACTCGGGCTAATAACTCCTACAATAGATCAGTTCATACTTTCAAATCGACCGAGTCCTCCATTCTACCACGCTTTCCAGGTTTTTAACATTGTGGGGATAACTTTACGATTCACTTTGAAATATGCACTGCTCGTGAGATTCTTCGGTAAATGATCCCTTGTCAAAGTAAGTTCAAATGAAATTATTATATTCATAATTACCATCCCTTGCTCCCATTGAGTCGACGACGACTGATCGCTTCGATCAATGTTCGCCATCGAATCGTTAAGATTCAACTTTGTCGATGTTTCCACTGGCCTGCCTCTTGCAAGATCGAGGTTAAGCATGATCATAAACGTGACGAACGTCGTCCAAATTCCACGATTATTCGACATTTTATTGCAGTAATATAGTCTCTTTTTTTTACAAAAAACCACAATTCTTTTTGTAGAATAACTAAACAGTATAAACACGGTTCATTTTACTTTTTGTCGAAAATAAGGATGATTGTCCCGTTTGTTGGGCACTGCTGTATTTTTGATAAAATAATCGCGATGTTCACTGCTTCGATAATCGATCTGTGAATCTTGAATCGACCGATGTGCCGCGTTCCAGTGTGCAGAAAGCAACTAACCGATTTTCTGTGGGTCGTTTCACGTTACCACTCCACCTGCCTACGATCTTACGACATGAAGCTCAATGTAACTTTCTCTTTGCACGTTGTCTTCTGTACCGCTTACTTCGCTATTAGCAAGTCACGTTGGGGATCGTCTGCTATTTTCGGTGTCGTATATGTATAATGTTTAACATCATGGGTATCAACGTGTAATAAGGAAAGTTGGGTTTTTGAGAAATAGGCCAATTCGAGAAGAAAAATATTTCGTAAGATACATTTACATCATTGCCGAAATATTACACGGGCATAAACATAAGATTAATCGAGGCCGAATATACCTTCCACGAAGTGGAATACCGATAAGATGGCATTATAAGGCACCTGAAACAAATAACGCAATATACACATGTATGATTTTCAGTGCCTGTAATTAAAAAATTGTTGAAACATTTTCTGGTGACATACTGGACATGATATCTGGCTTCTCTAAGAATAATAATATTTTATCTGGGTGAAAACGTATTCATGTCATGCATACCGTGAAAATAAGCTCAAGCCACGACAGGAAAGATCTACTGCTATCGTCTGAATCAGACCCCGATGATCCTGAGCTGTCTGGGCTAGTCTCCGAATAACCTCCAGTTGTGCCTGAACCTGACGACCCAGGATCCGCAGTGGAATCTCCATCGCCATCACTCGTTCCCGGTGAGTCGCCATTTCCCGAGTTATTCGCCTCAGTGCTGCTGTCACTCAATCCGTTACTGTTTCCAGATTCACTCTGTTCCGAAGATTGCAAAGCTCCTCCACTCGATTCTGGAGATTCTCCATTCGAGCCCATCGTTGAGGAGGATTCAGGACCCATACCAGACGACCCAGGACTTGCAGTGGAATCTCCATCACCGTCACTCGTTCCCGGTGAGTCGTCATTTCCGGAATTATTCGGCTCAGTGCTGCTGTCACTCAATCCGTTACTGTTTCCAGATTCACTCTGTTCCGAAGATTGCAAAGTTCCTCCACTCGATTCTGGAGATTCTCCATTCGAGCCCATCGTTGAGGAGGATTCAGGACCCATACCAGACGACCCAGGACCTGCAGTGGAATCTCCATCGCCATCACTCGTTCCCGGTGAGTCTTCATTTCCCGAGTTATTCGCCTCAGTGCTGCTGTCACTCAATCCGTTACTGTTTCCAGATTCGCTCTGTTCCGAAGATTGCAAAGCTCCTCCACTCGAGTCTGGAGATTCTCCATTCGAGCCCATCGTCGAGGAAGATTCAGGATTCATACCAGGCGACCCAGGACCTGCAGTGGAATCTCCATCACCATCACTCGTTCCCGGTGAGTCGTCATTTCCGGAATTATTCGGCTCAGTGCTGCTGTCACTCAATCCGTTACTGTTTCCAGATTCACTCTGTTCCGAAGATTGCAAAGCTCCTCCACTCGATTCTGGAGATTCTCCACTCGAGCCCATCGTTGAGGAGGATTCAGGATTCATACCTGACGACCCAGGATCCGCAGTGGAATCTCCATCACCATCACTCGTTCCCGGTGAGTCGTCATTTCCGGAATTATTCGGCTCAGTGCTGCTGTCACTCAATCCGTTACTGTTTCCAGATTCAGTCTGTTCCGAAGATTGCAAAGCTCCTCCACTCGAGTCTGGAGATTCTCCATTCGAGCCCATCGTCGAGGAAGATTCAGGATTCATCCCTGACGACCCAGAACCTGCAGTGGAATCTCCATCACCATCACTCGTTCCCGGTGAGTCTTGATTTGCCACATTATTCAGATCGCTGCCCTCCCCAAATTTCTCAGTCGGAGATGATTCATCGTTTAGAGAATCTCCATCGGACCCGTCAAAGGGGATATCTAGTATCCCTGTGTCACCTGAATGTTCACCACCAGTATCATTCGGGATATCTGTTACTATCGAATCAGTATCATTCCTGTCTGCCTGCCTTCTACCCCTAGGCTTGCCGTAACAGCTCGTTGACGATATCAAAACCACCAAGTAGACGATGAGTTTCATTTTTTCTCGGGCTACGGCCCTTCGATCTTGATGAACTCAATAATGATTAATTGATTTCACTCAGCTGCCCTCTCCTGACAGTACCCTTAGGGAAAAAATCTTACGTCGTGGACAAAACTTGTCTGAATTCCCCTCGCTATTCCATCGACGAATGTATGTTCCTAAGCTCTTTCCTTTATCGCGAGACGGAACAGGCTATACTTTAACTCGTCGATGGACATCATTTGGTACTTTTCCCTTAGTGACCAAATTTGCATGTGAAAATGTAATGGTGGATAATTGGCGAATTCCGCACGGTTAATTGGTCCGTTATCGTTGCTGGCTAGTTTATCAATAAGCGGTAGTTATCGATACGTAAAAATGGTAAGTGAGCCTTGGCAACATCGGCCTGTTATGAAAAATGTAACATTTCAGGGTTTTTAAATTTTTGTTGTCTTTGTGACACTAGTATAAGTAGCACAAAATACGTTAACTTGCGGAATACCACCACTTACGCCACGAATTTGAAACAAAAATCGCCACAGAACACCCAAGTATCTCAATTATTCAACGAACTGGTTTGGTGCTGGTTTTGACCGTTAGTTCTATCTCATCGAATCGCACGAGTTTAACATGTCTGCTTTTTTATTCATCGAAACAAAACGTGTAGTCAATATTTTTTTTTCGTGTTTATTACAAACCAACGCTATTTTTATTATCCTAAATATTGACTATCCGATACAACAACACTGTTGTGCTGCCTCAGGGACGCGATTATGCAGTGTGAAAAAATAAAAATTATCGTACAAAGTATCAATACATTCATTTAGATAAAACGAAACTGCGAGAGTAGAAAACCACAGTGTTATTAATATTGCGTGCTTAATGTTGCTACCAGCATCCATCGAGTGCTGATATTATCCACGACCTTGTCGATTCTGGTTGGCCGATCTCGTCATCCGTTACGCACGTAAAATCAGGTACAACACGCAAGATGCGAGCGTGATTTATCCGGCCTTGTTATTCAGCAGTTGATTGACGGCTGCGAGAGTGGAGATGGGTATCTGAAAACAATCAATCGGGGAAAGCAAAAAATACATTGACGATGAAGAAAAACGCATGCAATTATTGCGATTTATACCGCAAAAAAGTTTTCCGGCGTGTTGCAACTAATTATCGCGATTTCATGACGTTTTTTCAAGCAGCTTTCCTGGAAAATGCCAGTCAAATACGTACGTTGAAAATATCATCGAAAATCGTCTTGCTGTATGCCCTCGTAGCGATGCTATGAGGTACTTTAACGTTACTGTTCGTATGATTGTCGATTGCTGTCTGACGCGTTACAATTTTACCAGCGTGATCAGAGGTACCCGCTACAGCTGGTCCATCGTCTATAGTTCCTTCATTCGCGGTCAAATATTTGTAAATTACTTGTTTGCGCGCGGGACTACGAAGACGCTTACGGTAGTAACGTCGTGGTAGATACACCACTTCGGCGGCGTCCGGAACGTCCGCGGCTGAAAGTAAACCGTACCGGTTTAGTCGCAATTCCAATGCTTTGGTTCCTTCCAATTGATTCCTTCGAATCTCGTCATTATCGATTAACCCGATCGATTTCTTTATAAACTCAGCGTTACATCGTTAACATAGAAAACATACCTGCCACCACGCCATTAGGTCCCGCCGCGTTGTCCTTCGAAGCTATATTTCCGGTTTCATCGGCGGTGAAGCTCGAAGAAAGAGCTTTTTTCTCATCAGCTGCGGGAAGCTTGAATTCCAGCGTTGTCGATGGCTCTTTGTCTCCAGATTTCGCCAGATAGACTTTTTCGCCCGAAGAAATCGGTGCTACCTGTTGAATATTGCTGGCGTCCTTCACGATGACCTTTGTCCTGCGACTATTCGTTCCAGTTCTGTAGGATCTTCCGCTCACTCTCCCAGCGTCATCGATAATTCCCTCGAGCCCGGTAACCGCTTTTGAACCTTCCGCACCGGCTCCCGCGTAGATGCCTCCTCTTGCGTGACTTCCGGAACGACCGGATCCGTCCAGACTTCCGCCAAGGCCAGCCACTGCATCCGGTCGTCCGTTTCCAAGCCCCGCTCTGGCGTGTAATCCACCTCTCGCGCTACCGTCAGCTCCACCCAAAGAACCACCGAGACCAGCTGAAGCCGAAGGACCCCACGGAGTTCCAGCGCTCGCGTACAGTCCACCTTTCGCGTCTGAACCTCCCAATAATCCCCCGAGTCCAGCTTCGGCGTGGTATCCCGCAAAATTTACTCGGATACCACCATTTTTAAATTGAAGAAAGGGCAACTGTCGAAGAATGAAAAAAAATATTCACGTCCTTTGTGCCAGACGACGTGTCATAAAAGCTTTATCGTTTACTGTGTAACAGTGTGTTACGATTTTTGAGCTCCAAAACCATAACGGAAACGAGAATCGACGCCAGTCATTAACCGCTGATTCGAAAGGTTTTTAACTAAACATATGGACGGTGAAATGATCGAAAGTCCGTTCATCGACGTAATTTACCCTCGCAGCGCTTTTCTCCTCCGTAGGCTCGTTCGATTGCGACATAATTGGCAAAAAAAAAGCGAGTAGTCAATCTTCTTTCCTCTCAATCTCTCGAGATTTACGTGCGACCCGTTTCCTAATCTCCTCCTGTCTTTGTTCCCTCTTCAAGGTGGATACGGTATTGAAACTGTCCCTAATTATCAGCTGCGATAACCGTTTGCGCGAAAATGCATACACGCGCGTTCTTAGCTTGAAATATTCAACAATAATTGCTCCTCAAACGACAAAAGATTAGAACACACAACGGTGATTGCTGACGGTTAATCGACGTTACGACCGCAACGGTGCATGAAACGCAACTGCTTCATCCTTCGTCCGAACTCGTTGGGAAATACCAGTTTTTTTTTCTTGTTTCCCGGCTCTAATTTATTCGTTTTTTTCAATTTATCGCGGCGTACCGTATCAATCTTATTGCGCGATTGTACGAGGAGGGGGAGAAAAATCGATGCGACAAACTTACGTCAATCGATGCGGTATTGTCGCGATCGGGACCGGCAGAGTTCACGACCTTCTCAACACTCGCGGGTTGTGGAAGTGCCGCCGCCTTCGTTGATGCTATCGCCACCATCAGCAAAGCGATCGTAGCTCGAGTGTTTTTCACCATCTTGTCAGAAAGTCCGAGCACAGAGTGACTCGGCTTTAGTCCGAGCCTAAAGAGACCTACCGCTCGCCAACCTGGAAGGAGCATGGATCCGAGAGAGAACCTTGCCGGAAGAGACGGAGTTGAATCGCGTTTCTTTTGCCAACCTGAATGTGAATATATATTTATATATATATATGTGTGTGTGTGTGTGTGTGTGTGCAGGCAGGTACATATGAGACTCAGCAACATCGCAAGCCCGTAACGCATCGTCCGTCGGCTCTTTCTCGAACTCCCTCGTAATCTGGAGAAGGGAATCGTCGTGTCTTCGGAGGGGATAAAACACCATTGGGCCAATCGACGATCAGCCACTGAGAAACTTGACTCTGCAGTTCGATGAAATCACACAGACATATTTGTACACCAGAGGTGTAATCGTCAACAGAAATGAGTGAGAGGCAGACGAAGAGGAACGAGCTATCGCCCCGGGGTGGTCCAAGAAATCCTCGGAGTCGGATACAAACACAGTAATTTCGAATCTTCATTTACATGCGTTAAAAAAAAATTCTCCATTTTCGTGTAATGTAATATTTATTTATTCTGAAGAAGAATCCTGATTGAGACCCGGCTGCGCAATTTTTTCTACATTTTAAAGATTTTTATTTACATGGATTGTCAATCCTTGCGAATGTTTCAAAGACTGTATTCAGCGGAGCAAAAGTCACTCCGATGCATTCTAAATTCATTACGAATTCATGTCTTCTCTTTCGTTTAACCGCACGAATCTTATTCTTTTTATTAGCAATTGAAATTTCGCTTGCTGCATCGACGATCCGATTATTGTTTCGGTATAATATAATGCACGATCGTTTTTTATCCTGAACAAAGGCCAATTTTCACTGTCACTCTTTTTCTTGCGATATTAACTCTCTTACGTATTCCAGACAGACACTGGTTACGAAAAAAACATTCGTACTCCATTATTAGTACCGTCTGAATCTCGAAACAATTTTGTATTTATAAAAAACGAGGCTCTGCTTGTTCTTGGTCATAATCAAGTTCGTACCCAGGCGCAATTTTGTTCTGAATTTCGTCATCGTCCACTTGAGAGTTTGCTGCCGTCTGTAGCCATGAAAATATTCCCGAGTATTTCGTGGGTCCATCGTCCACCTGTTCGTAAACTTCGTAGTTGCCGTTTCCACTTGGTAAATTCCCGGAAAATCCTAGAAACCAAAAGGTTTTCATTTTTCGTTCTCACAGTCGTGCCACACGTTTATCATGATAATTAGTGAGAATCGATGAGAGATTACATCCTGTTTACATATGAAATTTGCCATTAAATTCACGATTCTCGTTGAATGGAAAACATCTCGATTAGAATATCTTCTTCGCGTCCAAAAAAGTTTTATCGATTGATAAATTGGTATCTTCGATGAGAAATTAATTACCATGGCTGCCGTGATTCCCTGGTTTGTTTGGTCTCGACGGACGCTTGTGCGGTTTCACTCGATGTCCGTGTGGGTGACCTTGACTGTGACCTCCGAACAAATTACCAGTGTTGTATCCACCACCGCCGATCAAAAGATCAACGAGACTCGAGAAAAGATTGAAACTCGAGTGCTGACCATGATGGGAAATTCTTTCTTCATCAATGATCCTGCGACGTTCGCGTTCTTGTTCTCTCAGCTTCAGCACTCTCTCTCTACGCTCCTGTCGTCTTTCATCACTCGAACTTGGTGGCCTCTGTGTCTTTATATTCACGTCGTTGTTGTACTCCATGTTATTGCCGATCCTCTGCGGTCGAGAGTCTTTGATGTAATTTCCCACAGCATCCAGAGTGGTCACGGGAATCTGTCGTTTAAAATCGATTTTATTCTGTTTTTGAATTCGAAGGGACATGACCGTGGTTCGTTCGAAACGTACGTCAAATATTGACTGAATGGTTTGACTGTTTTGCGGTGAAAAAGCTTGGACAGCGGCGGAAGTTCCCTGTATCGCGGCAATCGGAATCTGTGTGTCGAAATAAAAATATATTTCCGGATATTCCGAGGTGTTTGTTGGAAGACAAATTATGGTGTAGCTGACATCACTAATTCTTCATCTTTAATGACTAAAAAAATTGTGACAATGAACTACTAACTCATAGAAGAAAAAAGACTTCATAGAAGATCCATTTGTTTGTATACAGTAATAAAGATACATTCATTAGATAAAAATCAAAGTAAAATTTATTGTCAATATTTCTCTGTCACACGATTCATTTCTCACTTTGAACACATCTTCAACTCCAGAACTGCTTCCGCTGATAGGACCACGATTCTTGAATCTATCCCACTCTGAATTATCCACGACTCTACGATCGCTGAAGGAAAATCGATCCTGCAAAACCATTCGCGATCGGTATAATTTCATCGTTATTATCGAAGTATGACCCTCGAAGACTCACCGTATAGGGCGCACCGAAAACCCCTTGAGAAATTGGCAAAAGTATCGCGGAAAAAGCGAAAACATTCATTTTTATATTCACGATTGAAAATGTCCAATTGATCTACGAAAAATCTTGCAATACAGTATAATACAGGCAACTTTGCAACACGACGAAAGTCGGACGTAAAATCCTCGGATACACCTGAAACGACGGTGTTTATAAGAGAGAATCCTGGGGTTGGGTATGTAAGATTCGAACCCACGCCAAAAAACATCATAAACCAATCATCTCGTTGCAAAAATCTTCAACTCGACTTTCTCCGTTCGAGATTTAACCGTTTATATTTCGTCGGTGACCGATAAAGAGACCATTGAGTAGGCGTGGTGACGCACACATCAGTTTTGTATTACACATTTTGTGATACGTGGAGTAGTCAACGCCGGTGAAACAGCGCAAAATGACATTATTCGCGGATCACCAATGTGCACGTGAAAAGATACCAAATTAATCGCAGGTCCACGTTACATCGAAATAAACACACAAAACATTTTCCTTTCACATTTTTTTCAAGTGCTCGTTGTATTTGTCGCTAAAAATAACTTTGATGGCAAGATGTGTCTTTTGGACACGAGGGAGTCAAGTTATTGATAATTTCAAAAATTGTGACAAAAAACAATATTTTCATTATATCAGACAGAAATTATTCACTGTTCATATCGCCTGCAAAATCTCGAGAACAACGTAGCTCTGAACAAAAACAAACTCAATTTTTTTTGCACTTTTTCACGGTGACACATTTTTATGTACAGTTTTGCTTCTCGCTCTTGTTTATGTACAGCATTATTTCTCACGAATATTCCGAGTTTGCTCATTGGTCACACAACGTTAGGATCATCCTGAAGGAAGGGACTTATTCGATTGCTGAGATCTCGTTGAAATTCCCGAACACTCGTCTGTGATTGCTGGAATAAAAAATGAAGAAAATTTGTTATCCAATCATATTTTTCTCTATTCGAATGAAAAGTCGTGTGGTTGCTTGAACACCTGACGGTCATGGTTGTGAGATAGGTCTATGAGTTTTTTAAATTATTTTTATTTCCGTGGAATCTTACGTTCAATGCATCGCGCCATTCGATATTGAATAATCGAACGAGCCCTCGTACATTTCGTCGAATGAGACTTTGCAGTTCGCTTCGTGTTAATTTGAAAGGTTCCTCGGTGGTGGTGGTGGTGGTGGTTTCCATTGACTCCGTCGTATTCGTCTCGTTGCTTGTCATTGCACGTTGAGTCGTAGTCGATTTATTCGTCAGAGAAGGGCTCGACGCTGTCTTTATTGTCGTCGTGTCAGGAGCAAAATTATCCGCGATGAGGAAGTTTATTTGTTGCACCGCCGATTTGGTGTCGTTGACGGTCTGTAATTATACGAACGTTTGTATTCGATGATTGTCGTAATCAAAGCATCTGTACATTTGTTTTATTTTTTTAATCGATGAATCAAAGAAATATCGCAATCGATGGTTCTGACACTGCTGAATTGCAGCAGCCTCATTTATTTAATCAAAAATATATGTCAAAAATTATTTTCCTATAATCTAATGAACAGACGGCACAAAAAACTTGTAGATACGAAGAGTAAAGTGTCTATTCATTGCTTTCTTATGCAGTTATGCAGGTACTTTGCAGTTTATCGTGGATTTCGGATTGAAGTTATAATTAAATTTACTTACTTCGAAAGCGACTCGGGCAAGTGTCCAAAAAAATCCAGGTCTTTGTTGCTTCACCTGCCTAACGACTCTCTTCGCTTCTTCGGTCAAATTGGCTCGGGCGATCATTTGTTCGCCGATGCGATCGAATTTCTCAATTTCCGATGGTGTCGATACGCGATAATCCTTCGACGTTATAACTTTGAACAATTTCCTCTCCTCCTCTTGAAACTCTCTCGAATTTTCGTCGCTGATCGTCGAGACGTCATAATTCGGAGGTGTCAAATAATTCCATCCAACCAATCTGTGATTGACGTCCTCCGAGTGTAGAAGAGCATTCGAGCGAGCAGTTCCACGACGCTGATACGAGAGATCGTTTATAGATCGCGGTTTTCGCACGTTTTTCCCACCGACGCGAGATAACACGGCTGTTACAAGACACGCTGTGATTAAAAACGTTCTCCGCTCGAGAAACATCTGAAAAATCAGGATTTCAAATTTATTTAAATGAGGAGGCACAATCACCGATAAATTTTTCACGATTATGCTTCGATTTCGTTTTCATTTACGATATTTCGCTTATATTCGTATACAAAATTTATATACGTGGCAACTTTTAAATTTTCGGTCCGACAACGACGGTTTCTCACTCGCAACTGTAACCGACAAATTCTCTCTGGCGTAAAAACGTTCGTGCCATGCCCAGTATCCCATAACGTTGTAACCCTCTTACCTCGCCCTACAATTGGCTCAAACCGAAGTTTCGGCTGTCGCTTTACGAAACGCATTTCAACTCGAGCACAACCACGTGCGCCACTATCGCCGCGTGTTTCGAATAAAATTTCGTAAATTAGTTAACGAGGAAAAAGAGGCAACGAACACAAGCGAAGAGCATCGAAAATGTATTTGGCAAAGTACAATCCACGGATTTCGAAAATTGCAGGGACGAATGATGACGTTCGTGCGACACTGCTGCAACGCTGCACGACCATACTGGGATGGACGTCTACGTGCTGTAACCAAGAGTGTAGATACCGTGATCGATGCAGGACTTTCTAGGCAACTTCCGTAAGGCTTCCTCAGCAAAGATTTCCACCGATTTACGACAATCTTTGCACGCTCGGTTATAGATAAACACATATATATTTTATGAGTAAAACATCGGATGAAGTGAAGAATGATCTTGGACAAATTGCAGCGTTCTGTTGTTCACGAAATTACGTATTTTTCTACAATAATGAGAGAATTATTTTCTCTGAATCATAATTATAAAACGTTTATCTCGTGGGAAGTGCAAGTTTTCCACCAAAGTCCAACGTTATTTTGAACGAAACTACAGAGTTTGATGAAAAAAAAAATTGAGAATAATTATTCTCACTTGATATATTTCGAAAGGAGAATGCTCATCGTCTTTTCGTTAAAATTCTTCATTTTTTCTCACCCATTTTTTTTCTCATCATTGCTCTCGTAATAAATAGAATTGGTGCACATGAGATTTACGCTTGACATCCTTGTAACACTTATGGGAGACCTTATGGATCTTTAAAAAAAAAACGAGACTAATTCTAATATATTCCATTTTTTTTTGTTTAGAATACTCAATAATACTTGCGTACGTAATGCGCATAAAAATTTCTGATCTTTGATCCTCGAGTGGCGGTTGCGCAATTCCCTTGTCTTCGTGCATTTCTCTCGTTTCATCGTAGGCATACTTTTTCGTCATCTCTCGACTCTTTCGAACGCTCGTATTCCCAGTACGTGAATAAATTTTAATCTTTCACACCTTGTGTGTGAGTCAAAATCCTACTTTCTCTGACAGCATCTGAACAATAACGCTATTAGCGATTCAAATTGTATCCTCGTTTTCTTCTTGTGAATAATTACTCAATAAAATGTGAGAACAAATATGAGAATCGAAAAAATTCAAACGACGGAATGATTCGCGAGAAGACATTATTTGTTAAAAATCACATTAAAGTATTTGAAAAATATGTCGATTCATCGGAAAGCGCGTTTGAACGATGATTTATTGAGGAGGTGACAGTAACGATCCTCCATACTGGAATGCTAATGAGGTACTAAAAAATTTACGCATCATCGATCGCGAGGCGATTCTCGAGGATTAAACACAAATGGTATATATCTAGAACGGATCTTTTATGCCTCGACACTTGAACAATTATGTCGATTATGCCGCGTAAGGAATAGAGAAAAAACGTCGGAATAAATTTCTGAGGCGGAACGAGCAGGTGTCTCTTCAGAGAAATCTCATGAGGTCCATTTTGAGTGCCGTGTAACGTCATCGGCCTTCCCAGTGTATTATGTAATTTACATCACTGATTTCTAGTATTTCTCTTATGAAATCACACCGTGTCGATGCCATAACTCTGGCTCACCCGAAAGATCAATATTATACACATTCGTGGAGACGTGCGAACGTCATCTTCCCTTTCTTCTATTTTTTATAATATTTTAAATAATAAAAAAAAAAAGTGTATACTTTTGTATCAACATATTTAAGAGTCTGGATATCGTATATTCTTAAATATAAAAAAACAAATTAACGCTGATAATTTGCGATATCAGCGATGCCGAATATTTTCGTTTGTTATATCTGATGTTGAAAAAAAAATAAACGAGTACCTTCGATATTTCGTAAAACTTCGATTTAATGGTCCACGAAGGTCTTCGATACTGCAATGGGTTCCTTTTCCGGGCCTGTTGTACCCAGCCACAGTTTCATTAGACCTAAAACGCGAATAGTGAAAGTGTAACATGAAAACGTATGCGTCAATATATTCACAAGTAATGTGTATATTTATTTATAATACGGATATTGCGTTGCACTCTATTCTAACGAAAACTGCATACAGCAGTCGCGTGCACTCGGCTCGTCAAAGGAGTCGCTGAACCGTGCGATATAACGAGGGGTCATTTATCCATCGCACGAACACCTCGACGATGAAAATTTTTCGTCATTTCGTCAGTGTACCAGTCTCTCGAGCGTTTATTAAATTTCAATAATTCGTCTGATTTTTACGAAAGAAAAATTTCCGATTTCAGCGAACCCTTACTGTCACTCGAGGCAACCACGATAATAATAAATTTGAAAAAAAACAATCCCACATCTATCGTTGGCAAAATTCCACTGTGCGATGTAATTTGAGTGCGATTCTATGTATTGACATTAATCTGTGAATTTTGATTTTCTACAATTTTATTTTCGATTGTTGGGACATGAAATAAATCGCGAAAAATGAATTAAACAAAATGTCAGAATGATGCGCACCTGTCGGTGATACTTTGAGAAATGCATCTTGCCGGTTGCTCGACGTAGCTGATACTAGCGAGATGAGTCTCGAGGCCCCGAGTCTTGTGGAATATCGAGAGACCAAAGCCCTCAAGGTTATCGACATATTTCTTTTACGAAAGAGTCCAAACAGGCCCACATACACAGCTACAACGAGTGTGTGAAAAGTTAATTTTTTCTCAACTCTTTACACGCTTGTGTGCAGATAAGAGTGTGAGCATTGCACAAAAGCGTAGCCCGGACTTTCCCACACTGAATAAATAGCTTTCCTCTTTGTCCTTGCCGCAAGATGCTGACACACATCGCCGCGAACATCCCTCGCCGAATATCCTACTCCTGCTCCGAATATCCTGCTCTCCCAATTTTGATGATTCCGTTTGAAAAAGATTGCTGAATGGTTTTCGAAATTCGCAGATTGCCACAAAATCTTTTATAACTCTCCATGCAAAAGTTACCGATCGTCGCGTGAGTCGAGAAAAAGTGAGTTCTGTGAAGTGTGCCTGTCAGTTGGCGCCATGTTTGATCACTTTCAATCGAAATTAAATTCGTACTTAAATCAGGTTAAAAGTCCATTTAATAGGAATAAAACCGTACAAGGAATTTTGTAGAGTATTTGAACGTCCGAATGAAAAAAAAATTACAGTTGCATGCTTTATTCAGTTTTTATGTACATTACGTAAACGCGAATTAAGTTGATTGTATTGAAAAAAATAAACATTAAATAATACATGTTACCCGTATTATTATGATGGCTTAGTAAGTCGGACTCGTAACATTGGAATTATCGCGTCAATCTGGAGACACGCAACTCATACACCTGAGAATCTACGGCTGTACATTTGCTTCGTATCGGTGTGGCAAAAGTAACCTATTTCGGTTTCACCTTTTATCTCGTAGGAAAATGTGTATACACCTTAAATTACGTTTTCTATACTGCACGACGTACAAATGATAGATTTTATCGCTTTTGTGCATTAAACGAAGAGATTAACATTGCAAACTCAGTCCTATGTTACAAGATTATTGTACAAGAAAAAGCGAGGAATGGTTCGAAAATTACAGAGGTTTTTCTCTCTATCTTTTTTTGTATTCGCGTGACTGTCTCTTCATTGGAGTTTCCCTTCCTCTGTACGTTTCGTGTGTATCATTATATTTATTTACATTATCAATAAAAATGTAGAGTAAAAAAAGAAATTTCTCCACTGACACGATTACTTGAGCACTTTTTTACGTTTGTCGTTATAGTCGTCATTCCCAGGTCACTGCTTTCTGTCGGATGGGAGACCCTTTATGGCGAAAATCCCTCGGAACAGGGGCTTAAAGACTTCCAGAAGACTCTGCGTTCGACGGGCCGAATTCTGAAATTCAGAAGACACGAAAGAAATTGTACTTTGCATGCTTTACCGAAGAATATCGTGAATAATAATTCGTCCAACATCCAAAAAACAAATTTTCGATACGTGCAATCATGGACAATGAGTTATTTAAATTTTGCCATCGCAATTAGATTGGATTTCGAACGACATAAAATTGGGAATCGCGAAAATATTCTGCTTTTCTCTCCTCGGAGTGAAAGGTCTCTCTGAACAGCGAGCACAGCCTCGGACTTACTAGAATGACGCCACTGAAGATCTTGCTGACGTTCGTAATGAGGGTAAATCCTGTACCAAAAGCAGGCGCCGGTATATCCAACGATACGCGATTTCTATCGAATTCAGGAATATCCTCGGTTGTAGAGATCGTTCCCTGGGCAGATAAACAACGAACCGCTCATAATATTCAAATGCGGTATTTTCATGCAGAAAAAAGGGAAAACCTCCGACAAAATGAGCTCGTTTCTTTTTCTCTTCGCATTTTCCTCACATCGCTCTCATCCGAGTACCCCGCATTTTCTATATTCTCATACATCGCGGCTGTTCATCACCCCACGTCGAAGGATTCGTGCCAGGATCAAAGGATTCCCCCGATACCTCATCGAAATGCGTGCTGTTTATTTACCGATCGTTCAGTCCAAGACGTTCAGTCCATTAAACTAAGACGTGCATGTCAGTATCGAGCGCTCAGAATTTAAGCCCATCAACGAAGAGGCAACGAAGCCTCCGTAGCTGAATCTATTCTTGCAACACTGGGGGCTGCGACAGTTATTTTATTATTTCGCTTTGAAAAAGGTTTCAACCAACTCGCAGTTAACAAAGTCTTCATTTTATTCGACAGGAGTATCATCGTAATCGTAATAATAATATTAATTAATAGTAATATCAATAATAATAATCTTTTCCATTAACATTCAAACAATCACAGTGGAAGACAGTGTCGTCCTCGGCGTGGCCATCACCATCGTAGCTGCATATTTCCGTGCGTATTTTACAGACAAACAAAAATGGATTCCCTATATTTACATCATTTACAGAACTTCACTATTCGGTTATTTACAATAGTGTTTCCGGTACTCAACATGTCGTAATCTCTGAGAACTGATTCGTTATAAATGAATGGAGTTATGTAGTTATGGACCTCCCATAACCGCTTCTCGAAGGCAACAAACAAAACACAAAAATCCATCAACAAAACATATACATGCATATATGTTTCATTAATCTACATGGATATATATAAATATATAAATTATATATTATATATATTATATATATATATATATATATGGCTGAAATTCACAAGGGTTTTCATGGAGATTTCCCCTAGAGGTCGTCGTCGCGTTACTGTCGGTAGAAACGGGTTTTTTAAGGGCTCGGGGCATCCGCCTTTATGGCATTGTCGGCTGGAAAAAAAGACGAGAAGTTTGAAAAAATTTAAACGAGAAGGATTTTCTTCTGTGACACTCGAACGAAGACGGCAAGACGAAAAGCGGTATTGCGAACATTACCAGCAGCCCAATTGAGTAGTTTACACCGGGTGTGCTTAAAGCTCGCGAGCTAAACCTAGAGGGGAAAAATATGTTGCATACCGTTGGTTTATCTACTGCAAAGGAGGATGGGAGTGTTCTACTTGTTTGTTTTTCTTTTTTTTTTTTTAATTAAATCTATCAAGAGTGATTACTGGCGAATAATATCGATACTCATCGAAATCTGCGGGGGATCTCGGGGGAAGGATCGTTTGGATCGATCGGAAAACAACGAGTGTCTCTTACAGGTATAATAAAAAAATTAAGCAAACGACAATGGTGTACATTCATCGTGCGATTGTGGGGTGAATAAGCTTACGCGCAGTTTGTAAAAAAATATGGAAAGGAATAATAGAGAGCTTTTCGACTGTTCACTACCATGTAAATCTATGATGTAATATCGCGAATTAAAAAAAAAATATATATATAGATAAATTTTTGATTTTCTTCAAGACAAAGTATTAAAACTTTCGAAAAAAAATGACGATGCACGAGTTTGCACGTTTGAGAAGCTTTTTGTACAAACTAAATCGTGTGTATCGTTATATTTTTAGATCTCTGTGTTTATATAATATTTTCATTTGGAAAAAATGTACAAATCGAATCGAACGTGTGAGAAAGATAGTTTCGCCCTTTACGATAAATTAGAATCGAAATCGAGGTCTTTTTTTGTCATTTCTGCTTTACTCAGTATGGCCCTCCTGTCCCTCCACCATTATTGGCAAATGCACCGACATTTACCCCCGCTCCTGCACCCAAGCTCGAACTACCACCATTTGACGAATTGCTGTTGTCGTCGTTGTCATCGTCATCATTATTCCCACCGCTTATGCCTCCTAGGCCTCCGCTACTTCCGCTCAATCCTGAGAGCAGCGAACTGATTATACTTCCGCTTCCACTGGCACCGCCACTGCTGGCTCCTCCACTTCCACCTAGGACATTTAATTATTTATGAATAAAATTGTAGCTTTTTCTTCATCATCAAGTTCACTTATTTGACCGTCTTTTTCAATGCATTTTTGCAAAACGATTACGTGCACGTTGTCTTTTTTTTTTTTAAGCAAAAGTTATTTCGTTTTCGAATATACCATTTTTGCTTCGATGCTCCAGTTTTAACTGACCCGTCTCACCTGAACCTGCCGATAATCCTCCGGCAATCGAGCTGAGGGGTGCAAATTTCGAGGCGAATGCGCCGCTCAGACCGCTCGAAGCACCCGATACAAATGTTGTGGCACTTTTTATCAATGGACCGATGCTGGCTGTGCCGGCTTGAATCTTTTGACTGATCAGGTTGCCGATAAATTGGCTCGTTGCTGATTGCGTATTATCAATGCCATAAGCCGCGTTTTTCGCTTTGTTACCCTCGTCGAGGACGGTTATAGCCCGTGTCTTAGCGTCGAGGAAAGCGTCTAATTTCTGTGATAAAAATTGAGTGTGCAATGATCGATTCTTGTACGCCGATTATCGATGAGCCCTTCATCGATGGGTCAAACAAAGAGAGGGGATTAAGACCCTGGTCAATTCCTTTCAAATTCGTGTAATGTCAGTTAGCAACCGGCCCTAGCACTACACAGTCAGAGAGTTATTCTTTCTCCTCTGTTGCATTTTTATCTCATTATACCGCTCATTATCCGTCACTATTTTCACGTGCATACGTTGTTGATGTTGAGTCGGACTGGAGAGTAGACAAGTGTTAGTATTAATCAAATCAGGAGTATCTTCCCGCATACGCATTTCAATCTGCATTTAAACGAAAGGCTTGGCTCTACGTTTGGCTCTACGTAACTGGCTTGTGTATAGTTTGCAAATAAAAAAAAAAGTTGTAACTAAAGCGTGTCACGTATTTATCTTTATAATATACGAAATAAAATAATTCATTACAAGTGTCCACATTTTTTAATATTAACTTCACTTCAGTTTCATCAGAATTGATTTTGTTGAATCACCCACCCGCAGGTTGATCAATTTTTTCAAAATTCATTCGATATGATTCGGCATATAAAGTATTTTTAAGTTCATTCGATTAATTCAGCTTTACTTGGTGTGTTCTGCTCACAATTCCAATTTTCATTAATGCTATTATTCATGGCTACGTGCTGAGCAGTTTAAAGCAATTTTACTTTCATTGGTGAAAGTCTAAGAACACGCTTTTGAGTGGAAAAGAACAAGGAAGGGATGACACGGAATCTCGAATGAATCCATGGGAAAAACCCGGATTAAAATTGTACAAATTAAAGGAGAATTAATTAGAATTTTTAAGGAATATAACGATGTACTATAGAAAGTTTAACTTCCTCATTTTTTTTTCTGCATCGCAAATATCGGCGACGTACGAAATGATCTTGACGAACGATGTGAATGCACGCGAAAATGATTTTTTACGATTAATAAACTCATCTAGAATTGTTTTACCCCGAAAACGAAGTTGATTATGCCATTCGAAACCCCCAGCTTGACGATCCCGATTTTTCTCTTTTCTCGTTCTCCGTGCTCTCCCTCGATTTCCACAGTGGGTTCGTCCTCGTTTGAAAATACGTAGACCTGTAAATTTCGCAATATATTCATGAATATTTCAAACGACGGACCGCAGAGTAGAAGTGACGAAAAAACGTATTATTTCGCAGAAAAAGTCGTTTGTTTGAACATTGGGATGGAATATTGCGTTAGGCAAAATTTCGTCGACGAAATAACGCTGTATAGGATTATGGAGTCCGATGAGGCTATTTGTAGCTCCGATCACGACACTGCAATTCCAAACGTGCTCGAAATAATTCATGAAAATGCTCTTCGACCGCCACACTCGGTGGCCAATTGCATTTTACGACTTTTTTTCGGGATCGAGTGATTTTAATGATTTCGCAAACTGTTGTGACATTTTTTTTCACCAGACAGTGAAGAATCGAGAATCTTGAGAAAAACTTTGTCTATCCGGTTGATGCAATCGTTTTTAAGGTACAAGTTCCAAATAAATCTGATGGAGAAAGTGCGTACATATGTCGTCAATTTTTCGAGGTGATTTATAGCTTGACTACAGTGAAAAAAGATTAATTTGAAACAAATGTTGGAGCCTACCGTCTCATGCAGAGGTTGGTAACGATCATGTCCGTCTATTAAGATCGTGTTGGCTACAAATATTACATTATGTGTAAACACGAATACCGATTTGTTAAGACCACGCGATCACCTTCTATCGGGCATAAATCTTGCCTTACGTACTAGACGTAATTTCTTTCTGTCCTTTCGGACAGAGGAACGTACGAGAGTGACACGAATTCGGATAGTGAGAGTTTTTCAATATTTTCAACGAGTTGATTTTTCGTATCTCAAAGTATTTTTGTGCTTATCTTGAATTCGAATCTCCCTTGGCCTCGAGAAATTTTCAGATTTTGCGTAATTAAAAAATAGCATTTTTTTGTATCTCGTATCTGTCAACGATACATTTTTTTCTTCTTAGTATTTGGTTATTCATATTTTCTTCATGAATTTTAAAGATACAGCGATACATCGAAATTTAAAAATTTCATTTTTATATAGATATATTGGAGACACGTGGTATTTCTTCACTCGCCTATAGATATGTACGAACTTTCGTCGCGAGAAGCATCAAAGTGTGCGCGACGAAAAATACAGGTACGAATATATAGAATCTTCGAAGATACAAGTATCAGCATGGACCATCGTGCTCTCTCGCGCTCGGTATGATCGGGTCAGCGAGTGTTCAGACGAGAGAGACTTTCACTCTCGACCGGCTGTTCCTCTCGTTTTCATCTCCACGCTTTCGTGCGATAAACGTGAATTTTCGTAACTTTCGTTATCGACAGTTCGTGAAGATATTCCGAAAATAAAGAAAAAATGTTTTTATATTCGCTCACCTCATTCAGAGCTTTGGTGTCTTCGTCAGTGGCTCTCTTGACGATTGGGCTAGCAGTGACAAGACCAATCAACGAAAGGGTGCAGAAAACGAGTGCCAGCCTCATGGTGTTGCTCGTTCGTTGGCGTCTCTCTTTATTTTCTCCGTTGAGATTCGAGCAACGAAGAAACGTCGCGGTGTCGTGAAGCAGCAACGACGGAGCCTGTTACGAGAAAAAGAATTATTGTAATTAACGATATAAATTACTCACGATTCAATCACATCGAGCCCGACGATAATCTAGCTGCGTTATTGCAAGTCCGCGAAAACCTTGAATCCCGACAAATTTATTCCACACCGATAAAAACTGGATCACCAAGAGTGAAAGGCGGTTTAACGATTCGAGAATTATAGATACCGATAAAAAAAAGTAGAAAAAATATATAATCGTTACAACGTCTCTCACACACGTGTGAGGTCGATACAAATTTTTTTCTCGCAACGAAAACTCACACACTCGCGTTATACCGCCGAACAGAAATGTCCAAACGGTGCCAGTAGATAAGGTCGGCTAAAGTCAGACGGGGTTGACTTTGCCTGTTTCCTACACACATGTGAGACCTTTCGAATCACGCGTTTGATTATTAACAACGATTTTGAAACCCCCGACGTTCGAAGATGGACAATTGAATGAAAAATAAAATAAACGTATGGCGGATGATGTGGATAATGGAACAAAAGAGACACCTTAGTGACTGATGAACCACTTGGAGGGCGCTAACTCGCGTTCACCAAGACTCGACGAGAGTGTGACGCGTGCCTCGCAAGGTGCCAGACTCGTTTGTGGCAAAAGTCGAAAGAGAGCCCGAAGTCTTGTGTGCTGTGTATGACGACGACGACGACGATGAGGCGCGGGCTTGATTGTTCGAACGGTGAGCACGAGTCGAGGGGAAAGAGAGCTAAATCTCGTGGCTGTTGCGAGTTGCCGGGTCAGATAGTGTACTCGAGTGTTTGAGAGCTTATATATTAGCATGTATTCATGCACGTATCTGATTCTACGAGTTGTAGGCATTTTTGAGTGCGCATTTCTGCGTTTATGATGAGAATAAACGAGCTCCCGGAACTTTGTCCAAAATAATTGCACTTGCGAAAAACGCGCATGTAAAACCGTACGGCTGCTCCTGTTACCTGATTTTCCGATTAAAACACTAGGCACAGGCAGCTCTCGCGCGAGAGACGCGAAAGCTGAATTAATGTTTGAAATATTCAAACGATTACGTGGAGAAACGTTTACCTCAAAAAAGTGTTGGGCTCACAAAAAAAATAATATTGCGAGACTTATATTTTTATGCAAATCTACATATTTGTTGCTCAATTTTAGTCACATCATTTAATTCTCTCGGTCAATTGCTCTACTGTGATGAAATAATTTTTCAGGGAGGTCCTCGCAGTAATCGACAATTCAAAAATACTTAAAAGCTGGGGTATTACCACACCAATCGTGGTATTAAAATTCACGGTACAAATACGATTTCGCAAACGTCTCGTTTCAAAAAATCTATAGTGACTTTCGATCTTCGTATAACATAAAATACATGTACGGATAAATATAGTAGACACGCTAAATTTTCAAGTGGGAAAAAGTAATCGAGAGTCAAAACGTGGTACAGTTATGACAGAGAATATTATCGCAGGTCAAACACAAACAAAAGACGGATTTTTACCTGTTGCGTGTACAATCCGGTATCTCCTGCGTCTCCTGCGCGACTGACCGGTAAAAGGTCTAGTAACGTCTAGAAATGTTCACGCACGTTTCTTAAAAGCCTTTTACTCGGCGTTGTCACACATGCCCGAGTCGAGAATTTTCGAACTACGAGATCACAGAGGAGAGGATCAATTTTTCGTGGGGGAGAATACTCGAAGTAGGTTGAAATAGTTTCAGCAGGCTCGGAAAAAAGAGACTCAACGAAGATTCATTTATAAATATACTATGAAGAAACATTCAGTTTATCAGCAGTTCTTTTTTCGCTAATGATGCAAAACAAAAAAAGATAGTGTAGAATGTTTTTTTACACGCAATGGGAATTACGTGATTAAATTCAGAATGTTAAATTCGGAATTAAAAAAAATACCTTGTCGATTTTGATAGCCATCGCACTGGTTATTTACGACGCGAAAGTTTGTATTCATCATTTTTTTCGAATTATCGTCGAAGCATGAAAATACTACTTTCTTCGGTAAATAGTGAAAATTTTGTTTCACAACGAGAACAAAAATGGACCGCCAATCTTATCGGAGCCTGCGTCAATTTATGCGACACGAACGTTTTCATCTTCAATTTGTCAGAATCCTAATATTCAGAAGTGAAAGTATAAACTTTCGGTGATTTTACAACGTCCTTGTGTATACAAGAAATTGTCATGTCATTTTTATCTCATTCCGAGAGACACCGCATATGGTGCTTTATCGGATGATCTCCAAGCTTGTATAATCGTTTAATTGAAAGTTGCAATGACACTTCATTAGCGGCAAAAGTATTCGTTTAAGACGGTTTTATGATTCGCGCGCATCGTTAATCATTGCAACACGCGAGAAGGACGATTCCCATCGATATTGCTGCATAGGTCAAAAGAAAGGTCGAGAAAGTATTTGGAAATGTGTGTGATACGAGAAATTTTCTATTGACTCAAAGTTTTTAGAAAATTTCGGACAAACATTGATTCGAATTTCATACCATGAATTAGAGAGTATCGATTTAAATAGTCGAATACACATTAGAAATGGACGTATAATGATATACACACGAGCTAACTCGAAAGTGTATTTTTTGGAAAAACATCATTGGTGTGACTGCGTAATAAATGTAAAACCGACACGAATCATCAGCATTTATCCAATCGATCATACCTTAATCATGAATAAAACAGAGCTGAGTTATGTCTACGTAGAAAGAATATTACACCTCGGAATATGGCTGTATAAATTTTATTCCAGTGCATGCTGGAGTTCCCAGCTTCTCGAAATAAATTTCTGTACGGGAAAGTATCAATCCATCACGAGTTGCGACATATCTCAAACGGATATTGCATTTATTCAGTTCGTGATATTCCACACGTTGCGTATGAGCGTACTTAAAATCTTTGTGCGTAATATATGTTAAAACATTTTAGATGAAAAACGATCGCTCCAATTCTGAAGTTATTTTTCATTCCGTTATGAATATCCGCGAATTGATGCAGCTCACGGATTTATCGAACAGGAGGATTGAAGGATTCTAGAAGAGTATAAAATGTTGCATTAATTGATTAATTTTGCCCATAATGTGGACGTCGAGAATAAATTCGCGGTGTTTATTCAATTAAAGTGTTTTTCTTATTGCCCTTATTGTGTCACACTGCATATTTACATTGAACGGTTTCTCAAGACCGTGGCGGAGAAAAGTCGTTTAAACATCTCAATTTTGTACCAAGTCAGTCATACACAGTATACCATAATATATTATGAAATAAAAAGATCGTACGAAGTAACATGTGAGATGTAGAGAAATTACCGATCGTACAGTCACAAATAAAATTCACCGATACAAAAGTGGAAAATTCCTTGTAAGATTTTTGGAAGGCCCTAATGGTTTAAGATTAAAAAAATATAAGTATGTTTACAATCAATAAGAATTCGGAGAGATGCTTTCAGCGATGAAAAGTACAATTACAAATTACTTTTCATTTTTGGAAACAAGTCCGAAAAGATCATTCCGTGTGACAAGGAACGATCGTTCGTTCTTTTCATAGATATAAGTTCATCGGTAAAAATCATCATTTATGTTCTTTCTGCAACGATTGTACTGCACATTTTTCCAATTTTCCCCTTTTTAGACACGCCTGTACACTCGACGTGTTCTCGATCCAAGTGCATAATCCATTCAGTGAGGAATAAAATATTAGAAATGGAAGGTATTGCGAAAAAAAATATGCAAGGTATAATTGCAGGAAAAGGAAAATACTAATAAAATTCTTCTCGTCGAAACGGTTAATGGAAAACGATCTCAATTTTAACACGTTTTTGATACATGTCAATTTCAAAACTGAAAATAAATGCAAACCTGTTTATAGAATACAAGTTAAGAAACAACAAAAAGACCCGTTTCTTTCGGTCTCAAAAAATTCGCAAATGGTGTATTTTATTCAATTAATTTTCTACAAGAAATCCGTTCTAAACTTTCATTCCCATTTCGAGAGGAAATTGTTTACTGTCAGTAAATAAAATCAAACCAAGAGTCAGTTTAAATCATGTTATGAACACATGTGAGCCAAATGATTCAAATTTCAATAAAACGAGCTCGAAAAAAAGTTTGCATCGCGATTTATCGAAGGAACGATCGTCTCGTGGTGCCGCGGTGCGTTAAAAATTGCTACCTCGGCCACTTTTGGAGTAATCATTGCGGTCTCGATCAATCTCCTCGATTGGTAACTTTCCAGAATTACGAGAGACAGACATAATGCTGTACAGTTTGCTTGAGGCATTCCTCGCATACAACCACGTGCCCCATTATCATTAAATGGTGCAGGCAAAGAGCAAATCACGGAGATACGAAATAACGCACGGGGGATGTCTCGCTAATTTTTTTGCCTCGTTACCAGTTTCCGACTTTCTATGAAAAAGTTAAAATTTCGTTACAAGTTGGCGGAAACTGAGTCTCTCGTACGTGGAACATCGAGCCAATCATCGGACGACCGACTCTCCTCGCGGCGATCCTTTTATTATGTAAACGGGGTCGGGATCCTCTCGCGGAAGGTGTCTGCAGTTGAGAAAATGAAAGTAGTCTGTATAGCCACGGGAGGATCGAGACCTCAATGCCTGTAGATGATGTTATTCGTTACATAAAACTTGTAAAAGGAATCTTCTCGGACGATATAATGCCTCGTTTAAATGTCAAAGGACCTTTTACCAACTGCTTTCGCGATACAAACAATTTTTTTCATCGATCCCGCCATATTATCAAAATAAATTTAGGCGAACCTGTTGTGTTAATTTTTTTTACGCACTTACCACTGTCGGTAGAAATCCTTCGTAAGCACGAAAGACGCTCATGGGAGGATCTCGTAATATTCAGCAATTAAATACAAGTATATATTTATTCACAATCGGATAACTGGATGCTGCGGTGACAATCCTCTCGAAGCTGTTGCGAGATGCAGTCGATGACCTCGATGAGGTCGCAATGAAACCTTCTCCTCTCTAGCTCCTTTTTTTCCCACGTAATTTAATCACTCACGGACACGATGTCACGTTTCATACATACACCTTTGGAATCTATCGTGCGAATGATAAGGTTTTTTTCACCTCATAACGAGGTCGACGTGCGATCGTAAGTCGCTCCGAGGAACGAGACACCTTCACTGCCGTCGGGCACTTTGTCAAACCACGCGAGTCAACTTATATGGCTCGTGAACATACGACGATATTATCGCGATGTGAGAAATCCACGGTGAGTGAAAAAAAAATAACAGAAAGGGAGAAACTGTTTTTTTCATTAGCCGAAAAAAAATTAATGTATGTTAAATCGTAGGGAAGGAGAATGAATGGCACTGGACGGAAAAATTAAGGGACATCGATAGCTTACGATCGGGCGTTTGGAACACGAATAGCTGGTGATGCTATACCCAATGTCGATGTGCACGGATGAGACGCCAGCAGGAAAGAAAGTTGCTCACGCGGGGAAATTTCGCTGCACGAGTGTCGTCCTATACGTCTCATTACGTACTCGAACGTTTTTTAAATGTGGGAGTAGCCGGAGATTGACGTAATTGCGAGAATTCTCGATGAACGTAATTGAGTAGAAATTTTCATATCTTACTCGTCGTAAATTGACATCTGCCGGGAAACGATGTTGTCACGAGCACGAATTGTAATTACGACAATAATGAGTGTCATTGGATTATGAATTTTTAAAAAAAGAAATAGTGGTGATATAATTATTTTTAATTTTTTTTATACATACAAATATGGTTCAAGTACAAATTGCCTGAAAATCGAAAAAAAAGCTTCTTTCTGCTGTTGGCTGCATCGGTACGAGGATAATGAAAACCTGCCAATCATCACTGAATGACGAGAAATCTAACAATACTCGAATTACTCGAGAAAACACGAGAGAACTGAAGAAAGAGAAAAAGCGAGAGGTGCCAATGCGTTTGGCGTGTAAATATGTTAAGCGGAGATCGGGAGACTAAAATTTAAAGAAAAAAAATGCCGTAACTACGATTGCGGTTTGTTGCGTGTTCAGTATGCAGCACGCGTACAGGAAATACATTTGCGCAATTGTATAGATCTAACTCGATCGATCACACTTTTGAGGCGCAACTCTCTTGAATGATGAATCGATATTATTCCCATTGGTTATTCCGTGAAATCATGACAAAATAAAAATTTAACATTCTCAAATAATGAACAATCATATGTTACTCATTATTGATAGTTGCTGAATCAATTTTTTTTATAAAAAATGAAGGATAATATGGCCTATATTCCTAATAATTTAATATTAATTCGCAGATATTTGGAAACCTTTGAATATATATATGGTTTCTTTCTTCGATCTTTTCCTCTACACATTTATATCGCTCACTTTCGAGCTAACCTTTTTAATTTTCTCGCATAACGGGATCTCGTTATTTCAGACTATCTCGTAAAATTTTACGTAATTATACAGTGAGGAAAGAGGTCCAGATGCATAAGAGTGACGCGGTTCTTTTAGTGCGGAGATAACGGATATGGCTGAAACATTGAATGTCCCCACTGTGATCTTTTCCACGTGCTCGGCATGTGCGTGCTCTGTCCTTTGACTTTCTCCGGTGCGAAAACGAAACCGACTTCTGTGCGGATCTCCGTTCTATCCGTCTGGCTGTTTCTGTATAGATGTATATGTAAAATGTTCAATATATATTATATATATATGTGTAAATAAATTGGTATGAATATGGACCAGGTTGAAAATATTTCTCGATGCCACCTACGTAAACACGACTGATTGACTCGCCAATGTTGTTCCAAAAAGAAACACTCGAGATGATAATTGAAAAAATTACTATCTCTCAGTGTTTTGTAAATATGATATTCTCATACGAGTTCAAAAATGGAATATCCATTAATTTTATGAGCGACGATACAAAAATAATCGTGAAATTGTCTAATAAACAATATATGAATATTTTTTACTAGACAATTTCCCGATCATTTTTACTTATTAATGAGAATAGGTTGTACGTTTTATACTGTAAACAAAAATTTCCGCAAACCGGACATAGAGCAACTTGCTCAGAGTCGCTTCCTCTGCGCGTGGTTAAATTTTCATAGAGTTGTCGATCGTTCCTCTCATCCGCCGATCGAACGCTGGACCGGAAGCTGCGCTGAAAAATCTGAAACTAATTTTCCGAAAACGGGAAACGAAGCAACTTGCTTGGGGTCGCTTCCTCTGCGCGTGGTTACATTTTCGTGGAGTTGTCGATCGTTTCTCTCATCCGCCGATCGAACGCTGGACCGGAAGCTGCGCTGAAAAATCTGAAACTAATTTTCCGAAAACCGGAAACGAAGCAACTTGCTTGGGGTCGCTTCCTCTGCGCGTGGTTACATTTTCGTGGAGTTGTCGATCGTTTCTCTCATCCGCCGATCGAACGCTGGACCGGAAGCTGCGCTGAAAAATCTGAAACTAATTTTTCGAAAACCGGAAACGAAGCAACTTGCTCAGGGTCGCTCCCTCTGGGCGTGGTTAAATTTTCATAGAGTTGTCGATCGTTTCTCTCATCCGCCGATCGAACGCTGGACCGGAAGCTGCGCTGAAAAATCTGAAACTAATTTTCCGAAAACCGGAAACGAAGCAACTTGCTCAGGGTCGCTTCCTCCGGGCGTGGTTAAATTTTCATAGAGTTGTCGATCGTTTCTCTCATCCGCCGATCGAACGCTGGACCGGAAGCTGCGCTGAAAAATCTGAAACTAATTTTCCGAAAACCGGAAACGAAGCAACTTGCTCAGGGTCGCTTCCTCCGGGCGTGGTTAAATTTTCATAGAGTTGTCGATCGTTTCTCTCATCCGCCGATCGAACGCTGGACCGGAAGCTGCGCTGAAAAATCTGAAACTAATTTTCCGAAAACCGGAAACGAAGCAACTTGCTCAGGGTCGCGTCCTCCGCGCGTCGTTAAATTTTCATAGAGTTGTCGATCGTTTCTCTCATCCGCCGATCGAACGCTGGACCGGAAGCTGCGATGAAAAATCTGAAACTAATTTTCCGAAAACCGGAAACGAAGCAACTTGCTCAGGGTCGCTTCCTCTGCGCGTGGTTAAATTTTCATAGAGTTGTCGATCGTTTCCCTCATCCGCCGATCGAACGCTGGACCGGAAGCTGCGCTGAAAAATCTGAAACTAATTTTCCGAAAACCGGAAACGAAGCAACTTGCTCAGGGTCGCTTCCTCTGGGCGTGGTTAAATTTTCATAGAGTTGTCGATCGTTTCTCTCATCCGCCGATCGAACGCTGGACCGGAAGCTGCGCTGAAAAATCTGAAACTAATTTTCCGAAAACCGGAAACGAAGCAACTTGCTTGGGGTCGCTTCCTCTGCGCGTGGTTACATTTTCGTGGAGTTGTCGATCGTTTCTCTCATCCGCCGATCGAACGCTGGACCGGAAGCTGCGCTGAAAAATCTGAAACTAATTTTTCGAAAACCGGAAACGAAGCAACTTGCTCAGGGTCGCTCCCTCTGGGCGTGGTTAAATTTTCATAGAGTTGTCGATCGTTTCTCTCATCCGCCGATCGAACGCTGGACCGGAAGCTGCGCTGAAAAATCTGAAACTAATTTTCCGAAAACCGGAAACGAAGCAACTTGCTCAGGGTCGCTTCCTCTGGGCGTGGTTAAATTTTCATAGAGTTGTCGATCGTTTCTCTCATCCGCCGATCGAACGCTGGACCGGAAGCTGCGCTGAAAAATCTGAAACTAATTTTCCGAAAACCGGAAACGAAGCAACTTGCTCAGGGTCGCTTCCTCTGCGCGTGCTTAAATTTTCGTGGAGTTGTCGATCGTTTCTCTCATCCGCCGATCGAACGCTGGACCGGAAGCTGCGCTGAAAAATCTGAAACTAATTTTCCGAAAACCGGAAACGAAGCAACTTGCTCAGGGTCGCTTCCTCCGCGCGTGGTTAAATTTTCATAGAGTTGTCGATCGTTTCTCTCATCCGCCGATCGAGCGCTGGACCGGAAGCTGCGATGAAAAATCTGAAACTAATTTTCCGAAAACCGGAAACGAAGCATCTTGCTCAGAGTCGCTTCCTCCGCGCGTGGTTAAATTTTCATAGAGTTGTCGATCGTACTTCGTCTCGTGCGTGGAACGAACGCTGTACCGGAAGTCGCCTCTCAATCGTCGGGAACAAATTTTCCGAAAACCGGAAACGATGCATCTTGCTCAGAGTCGCTTTCTCCGCGCGTGGTAAAATTTTCATAGAGTTGTCGATCGTACTTCGTCTCGTGCGACGACCGAACGCTGTACCGGAAGTTGCCTCTCAAACGTCGGGAACAAAATTTCCGAAAACCGGATACGAAGCAACTTGCTCGCGCTCGCTTACTCTGCGCGTGGTTAAATTTTCATTCGGTTGTCTGTCGTACTTCGTCTCGCGCGGCGAACTAAAGCTGAACCGGAAGTCGCCTCTCAAACGTCGGGAACAAAATTTCCGAAAACCGGATACGAAGCAACTTGCTCGCGCTCGCTTACTCTGCGCGTGGTTAAATTTTCATTCGGTTGTCTGTCGTACTTCGTCTCGCGCGGCGAACTAAAGCTGAACCGGAAGTCGCCTCTCAAACGTCGGGAACAAAATTTCCGAAAACCGGATACGAAGCAACTTGCTCGCGCTCGCTTACTCTGCGCGTGGTTAAATTTTCATTCGGTTGTCTGTCGTACTTCGTCTCGCGCGGCGAACTAAAGCTGAACCGGAAGTCGCCTCTCAAACGTCGGGAACAAAATTTCCGAAAACCGGATACGAAGCAACTTGCTCGCGCTCGCTTACTCTGCGCGTGGTTAAATTTTCATTCGGTTGTCTGTCGTACTTCGTCTCGCGCGGCGAACTAAAGCTGAACCGGAAGTCGCCTCTCAAACGTCGGGAACAAAATTTCCGAAAACCGGATACGAAGCAACTTGCTCGCGCTCGCTTACTCTGCGCGTGGTTAAATTTTCATTCGGTTGTCTGTCGTACTTCGTCTCGCGCGGCGAACTAAAGCTGAACCGGAAGTCGCCTCTCAAACGTCGGGAACAAAATTTCCGAAAACCGGATACGAAGCAACTTGCTCGCGCTCGCTTACTCTGCGCGTGGTTAAATTTTCATTCGGTTGTCTGTCGTACTTCGTCTCGCGCGGCGAACTAAAGCTGAACCGGAAGTCGCCTCTCAAACGTCGGGAACAAAATTTCCGAAAACCGGATACGAAGCAACTTGCTCGCGCTCGCTTACTCTGCGCGTGGTTAAATTTTCATTCGGTTGTCTGTCGTACTTCGTCTCGCGCGGCGAACTAAAGCTGAACCGGAAGTCGCCTCTCAAACGTCGGGAACAAAATTTCCGAAAACCGGATACGAAGCAACTTGCTCGCGCTCGCTTACTCTGCGCGTGGTTAAATTTTCATTCGGTTGTCTGTCGTACTTCGTCTCGCGCGGCGAACTAAAGCTGAACCGGAAGTCGCCTCTCAAACGTCGGGAACAAAATTTCCGAAAACCGGATACGAAGCAACTTGCTCGCGCTCGCTTACTCTGCGCGTGGTTAAATTTTCATTCGGTTGTCTGTCGTACTTCGTCTCGCGCGGCGAACTAAAGCTGAACCGGAAGTCGCCTCTCAAACGTCGGGAACAAAATTTCCGAAAACCGGATACGAAGCAACTTGCTCGCGCTCGCTTACTCTGCGCGTGGTTAAATTTTCATTCGGTTGTCTGTCGTACTTCGTCTCGCGCGGCGAACTAAAGCTGAACCGGAAGTCGCCTCTCAAACGTCGGGAACAAAATTTCCGAAAACCGGATACGAAGCAACTTGCTCGCGCTCGCTTACTCTGCGCGTGGTTAAATTTTCATTCGGTTGTCTGTCGTACTTCGTCTCGCGCGGCGAACTAAAGCTGAACCGGAAGTCGCCTCTCAAACGTCGGGAACAAAATTTCCGAAAACCGGATACGAAGCAACTTGCTCGCGCTCGCTTACTCTGCGCGTGGTTAAATTTTCATTCGGTTGTCTGTCGTACTTCGTCTCGCGCGGCGAACTAAAGCTGAACCGGAAGTCGCCTCTCAAACGTCGGGAACAAAATTTCCGAAAACCGGATACGTAGCAACTTGCTCGCGCTCGCTTACTCTGCGCGTGGTTAAATTTTCATTCGGTTGTCTGTCGTACTTCGTCTCGCGCGGCGAACTAAAGCTGAACCGGAAGTCGCCTCTCAAACGTCGGGAACAAAATTTCCGAAAACCGGATACGAAGCAACTTGCTCGCGCTCGCTTACTCTGCGCGTGGTTAAATTTTCATTCGGTTGTCTGTCGTACTTCGTCTCGCGCGGCGAACTAAAGCTGAACCGGAAGTCGCCTCTCAAACGTCGGGAACAAAATTTCCGAAAACCGGATACGTAGCAACTTGCTCGCGCTCGCTTACTCTGCGCGTGGTTAAATTTTCATTCGGTTGTCTGTCGTACTTCGTCTCGCGCGGCGAACTAAAGCTGAACCGGAAGTCGCCTCTCAAACGTCGGGAACAAAATTTCCGAAAACCGGATACGAAGCAACTTGCTCGCGCTCGCTTACTCTGCGCGTGGTTAAATTTTCATTCGGTTGTCTGTCGTACTTCGTCTCGCGCGGCGAACTAAAGCTGAACCGGAAGTCGCCTCTCAAACGTCGGGAACAAAATTTCCGAAAACCGGATACGTAGCAACTTGCTCGCGCTCGCTTACTCTGCGCGTGGTTAAATTTTCATTCGGTTGTCTGTCGTACTTCGTCTCGCGCGGCGAACTAAAGCTGAACCGGAAGTCGCCTCTCAAACGTCGGGAACAAAATTTCCGAAAACCGGATACGAAGCAACTTGCTCGCGCTCGCTTACTCTGCGCGTGGTTAAATTTTCATTCGGTTGTCTGTCGTACTTCGTCTCGCGCGGCGAACTAAAGCTGAACCGGAAGTCGCCTCTCAAACGTCGGGAACAAAATTTCCGAAAACCGGATACGTAGCAACTTGCTCGCGCTCGCTTACTCTGCGCGTGGTTAAATTTTCATTCGGTTGTCTGTCGTACTTCGTCTCGCGCGGCGAACTAAAGCTGAACCGGAAGTCGCCTCTCAAACGTCGGGAACAAAATTTCCGAAAACCGGATACGAAGCAACTTGCTCGCGCTCGCTTACTCTGCGCGTGGTTAAATTTTCATTCGGTTGTCTGTCGTACTTCGTCTCGCGCGGCGAACTAAAGCTGAACCGGAAGTCGCCTCTCAAACGTCGGGAACAAAATTTCCGAAAACCGGATACGAAGCAACTTGCTCGCGCTCGCTTACTCTGCGCGTGGTTAAATTTTCATTCGGTTGTCTGTCGTACTTCGTCTCGCGCGGCGAACTAAAGCTGAACCGGAAGTCGCCTCTCAAACGTCGGGAACAAAATTTCCGAAAACCGGATACGAAGCAACTTGCTCGCGCTCGCTTACTCTGCGCGTGGTTAAATTTTCATTCGGTTGTCTGTCGTACTTCGTCTCGCGCGGCGAACTAAAGCTGAACCGGAAGTCGCCTCTCAAACGTCGGGAACAAAATTTCCGAAAACCGGATACGTAGCAACTTGCTCGCGCTCGCTTACTCTGCGCGTGGTTAAATTTTCATTCGGTTGTCTGTCGTACTTCGTCTCGCGCGGCGAACTAAAGCTGAACCGGAAGTCGCCTCTCAAACGTCGGGAACAAAATTTCCGAAAACCGGATACGAAGCAACTTGCTCGCGCTCGCTTACTCTGCGCGTGGTTAAATTTTCATTCGGTTGTCTGTCGTACTTCGTCTCGCGCGGCGAACTAAAGCTGAACCGGAAGTCGCCTCTCAAACGTCGGGAACAAAATTTCCGAAAACCGGATACGTAGCAACTTGCTCGCGCTCGCTTACTCTGCGCGTGGTTAAATTTTCATTCGGTTGTCTGTCGTACTTCGTCTCGCGCGGCGAACTAAAGCTGAACCGGAAGTCGCCTCTCAAACGTCGGGAACAAAATTTCCGAAAACCGGATACGAAGCAACTTGCTCGCGCTCGCTTACTCTGCGCGTGGTTAAATTTTCATTCGGTTGTCTGTCGTACTTCGTCTCGCGCGGCGAACTAAAGCTGAACCGGAAGTCGCCTCTCAAACGTCGGGAACAAAATTTCCGAAAACCGGATACGTAGCAACTTGCTCGCGCTCGCTTACTCTGCGCGTGGTTAAATTTTCATTCGGTTGTCTGTCGTACTTCGTCTCGCGCGGCGAACTAAAGCTGAACCGGAAGTCGCCTCTCAAACGTCGGGAACAAAATTTCCGAAAACCGGATACGAAGCAACTTGCTCGCGCTCGCTTACTCTGCGCGTGGTTAAATTTTCATTCGGTTGTCTGTCGTACTTCGTCTCGCGCGGCGAACTAAAGCTGAACCGGAAGTCGCCTCTCAAACGTCGGGAACAAAATTTCCGAAAACCGGATACGTAGCAACTTGCTCGCGCTCGCTTACTCTGCGCGTGGTTAAATTTTCATTCGGTTGTCTGTCGTACTTCGTCTCGCGCGGCGAACTAAAGCTGAACCGGAAGTCGCCTCTCAAACGTCGGGAACAAAATTTCCGAAAACCGGATACGAAGCAACTTGCTCGCGCTCGCTTACTCTGCGCGTGGTTAAATTTTCATTCGGTTGTCTGTCGTACTTCGTCTCGCGCGGCGAACTAAAGCTGAACCGGAAGTCGCCTCTCAAACGTCGGGAACAAAATTTCCGAAAACCGGATACGTAGCAACTTGCTCGCGCTCGCTTACTCTGCGCGTGGTTAAATTTTCATTCGGTTGTCTGTCGTACTTCGTCTCGCGCGGCGAACTAAAGCTGAACCGGAAGTCGCCTCTCAAACGTCGGGAACAAAATTTCCGAAAACCGGATACGAAGCAACTTGCTCGCGCTCGCTTACTCTGCGCGTGGTTAAATTTTCATTCGGTTGTCTGTCGTACTTCGTCTCGCGCGGCGAACTAAAGCTGAACCGGAAGTCGCCTCTCAAACGTCGGGAACAAAATTTCCGAAAACCGGATACGAAGCAACTTGCTCGCGCTCGCTTACTCTGCGCGTGGTTAAATTTTCATTCGGTTGTCTGTCGTACTTCGTCTCGCGCGGCGAACTAAAGCTGAACCGGAAGTCGCCTCTCAAACGTCGGGAACAAAATTTCCGAAAACCGGATACGAAGCAACTTGCTCGCGCTCGCTTACTCTGCGCGTGGTTAAATTTTCATTCGGTTGTCTGTCGTACTTCGTCTCGCGCGGCGAACTAAAGCTGAACCGGAAGTCGCCTCTCAAACGTCGGGAACAAAATTTCCGAAAACCGGATACGAAGCAACTTGCTCGCGCTCGCTTACTCTGCGCGTGGTTAAATTTTCATTCGGTTGTCTGTCGTACTTCGTCTCGCGCGGCGAACTAAAGCTGAACCGGAAGTCGCCTCTCAAACGTCGGGAACAAAATTTCCGAAAACCGGATACGAAGCAACTTGCTCGCGCTCGCTTACTCTGCGCGTGGTTAAATTTTCATTCGGTTGTCTGTCGTACTTCGTCTCGCGCGGCGAACTAAAGCTGAACCGGAAGTCGCCTCTCAAACGTCGGGAACAAAATTTCCGAAAACCGGATACGAAGCAACTTGCTCGCGCTCGCTTACTCTGCGCGTGGTTAAATTTTCATTCGGTTGTCTGTCGTACTTCGTCTCGCGCGGCGAACTAAAGCTGAACCGGAAGTCGCCTCTCAAACGTCGGGAACAAAATTTCCGAAAACCGGATACGAAGCAACTTGCTCGCGCTCGCTTACTCTGCGCGTGGTTAAATTTTCATTCGGTTGTCTGTCGTACTTCGTCTCGCGCGGCGAACTAAAGCTGAACCGGAAGTCGCCTCTCAAACGTCGGGAACAAAATTTCCGAAAACCGGATACGAAGCAACTTGCTCGCGCTCGCTTACTCTGCGCGTGGTTAAATTTTCATTCGGTTGTCTGTCGTACTTCGTCTCGCGCGGCGAACTAAAGCTGAACCGGAAGTCGCCTCTCAAACGTCGGGAACAAAATTTCCGAAAACCGGATACGAAGCAACTTGCTCGCGCTCGCTTACTCTGCGCGTGGTTAAATTTTCATTCGGTTGTCTGTCGTACTTCGTCTCGCGCGGCGAACTAAAGCTGAACCGGAAGTCGCCTCTCAAACGTCGGGAACAAAATTTCCGAAAACCGGATACGAAGCAACTTGCTCGCGCTCGCTTACTCTGCGCGTGGTTAAATTTTCATTCGGTTGTCTGTCGTACTTCGTCTCGCGCGGCGAACTAAAGCTGAACCGGAAGTCGCCTCTCAAACGTCGGGAACAAAATTTCCGAAAACCGGATACGAAGCAACTTGCTCGCGCTCGCTTACTCTGCGCGTGGTTAAATTTTCATTCGGTTGTCTGTCGTACTTCGTCTCGCGCGGCGAACTAAAGCTGAACCGGAAGTCGCCTCTCAAACGTCGGGAACAAAATTTCCGAAAACCGGATACGAAGCAACTTGCTCGCGCTCGCTTACTCTGCGCGTGGTTAAATTTTCATTCGGTTGTCTGTCGTACTTCGTCTCGTGCGACGAACTAAAGCTGAACCGGAAGTCGCCTCTCAAACGTCGGGAACAAAATTTCCGAAAACCGGAAACGGAGCATCTTGCTCAGAGTCGCTTTCTCCGCGCGTGGTTAAATTTTCATAGAGTTGTCGATCGTACTTCGTCTCGTGCGTGGAACGAACGCTGTACCGGAAGTCGCCTCTCAATCGTCGGGAACAAATTTTCCGAAAACCGGAAACGTTGCATCTTGCTCAGAGTCGCTTTCTCCGCGCGTGGTTAAATTTTCATAGAGTTGTCGATCGTACTTCGTCTCGTGCGTGGAACGAACGCTGTACCGGAAGTCGCCTCTCAATCGTCGGGAACAAATTTTCCGAAAACCGGAAACGTTGCATCTTGCTCAGAGTCGCTTTCTCCGCGCGTGGTTAAATTTTCATAGAGTTGTCGATCGTACTTCGTCTCGTGCGTGGAACGAACGCTGTACCGGAAGTCGCCTCTCAATCGTCGGGAACAAATTTTCCGAAAACCGGAAACGATGCATCTTGCTCAGAGTCGCTTTCTCCACGCGTGGTTAAATTTTCATAGAGTTGTCGATCGTACTTCGTCTCGTGCGCCGTACGAACGCTGGACCGGAAGCTGTGCTGTAAAAGATCCGAAACAAAATTTCCGAAAACCGGAATAGAAGCAACTTGCTCGCGGTCGCTTCCTCTGCGTATGGTTAAATTTTCATGGAGTTGTCGATCGTTCCTCTCATCCGCCGTTCGAACGCTGGACCGGAAGCTGTGCTATAAAAGATCTGAAACTAATTTTCCGAAAACCGGAAACGAAGCAACTTGCTCGCGGTCGCTTCCTCTGCGCGTGGTTAAATTTTCATGGAGTTGTCGATCGTTCCTCTCATCCACCGTTCGAACGCTGAACCGGAAGCTGTGCTATAAAAGATCTAAAACAAAATTTCCGAAAACTGGAAATGAAGCAACTTACTTGGGGGCGCTTCCTCTACGCGTGGTTAAATTTTCATGGAGTTGTCGATCGTTCCTCTCATCCACCGTTCGAACGCTGGACCGGAAGCTGTGCTATAAAAGATCTGAAACAAAATTTCCGAAAACCGAAAATGAAGCAACTTGCTTAGAGACGCTTCTTCTGCGCGTGGTTAAATTTTCATGGAGTTGTCAATCGTTCCTCACATCCCACGATCGAACGCTGGACCGGAAGCTATGCTATAAAAAATCTGAAAATAAATTTCCGAAATCTGAAAATGAAGGAACTTGCTCAGAGTCGCTTCCTCTGCGCGTGGTGAAATTTTCATGGAGTTGTCGATCGTTCCTCTCATCCGCCGATCGAACGCTGGACCGGAATCTGTGTGAAAAATCAGAAACTAAATTTCTGAAAACCGGAAATGAAGCAACTTGCTCAGAGTCGCTTCCTCTGCGCTTGGTTAAATTTTCATTCGTGCGTATAAAAAAAGGCTGAGAGAAGATTACAGATTTTCGGTGCGAAAGATTGATAGAGAGAGAGCAAGCAGGATTCGTTTCCGATCGGTAATCACTATTAAATGCAAGAACTTGACAAATCAGCATAGTAGTATACCGTGGACCAAGACTCAAGAAATAAGCGGTCGTTAAAGATCTAGTTATGGAGATGAAAAAAGTGTAGTATTGTGTATAGACATAAGATAATGTTAACTAATAAAATGCAAGTAGAAAGTTAGCAGAATGCTAGAGGGGTCGAGGGTCAAAACCGGCGCACGTAGCTTCATATGGATCGTTCCACCGTGTCTTTATGCAACCATCATCATCCACTGCACAACATTTAATATAATTTACATATTTGTTGCAAAAATGTATGCAAACGTAATCGTTGAGAATGATTATGATAAGTTTACAGTTGCAGACTGAAATGCTGTTGACCAACCTGGAACTTTTTAATTCTGGAAAATAATGAATCGAATTAACGAAATGGAAAAATTAGTCAGATGTATGGTTAAGTTAATGGGTAATTTTTGTAGTCATTTCAGCCATCAGTATAACAAAAAAAAACATGAATTTTCGCAATTTCACCAACTTTAAGACTTCGCGCATTGAGGAATAAATTGTATCCTTGTGAATTCATCATCAGCAATGTTGGTATCAAAAGAGACGTGATTAATCACTGCTTCGAAGTACAATCGATGAAATACGATTTTTTCTCGAGTTTCCTGTTTATCGACACGCTTTTTCTCTCTCTTTGCCCTTCTGTAACTGAGATTCTTCACGACCACTTTGAGCGATAAAAAAAAGATCGCTCGTCGTGGAATTCTGGAGCACGGTGATCTACTTGTACAAATTGCTTAAATTACGAAATGTCCTTTATATGCCATCACATAGATATGTAAAGAAGTTTCATCATCGCATTGTTTTGCGGGAATGGAAAACACAGAAATTCCATCAATCCATGTGAAATCAAAGTCGTATAAACTTATTCATTCTTATATCATTTACATAATTTAAGCATTCTTCCATTTGTTTACGGAATGGAACATGCATCGGTATTTTTTTTTAATTTCTGACTGCGGAAATGAATCGCGTCTAAGAATATCTATTTTTATTCTTTTTATCAGGCGCTGTCGCCCAGGTAAAATTTTCCAGCGACGATTAATATGCCCGAATGCGAAGTAAGAATATGATCACAAACCTGTTTAAGCCGAACTCCGATGTTGCTAGAATATCTCGCAAGTCCGCCATAAATAATCGCGAAAGAAAGGAGATAAAATACCGACGCTCGTGCATTTTCGCAATATCTGTAACGTGCGTGCGTACAGATTCATAAATTCAGGTTGCCCCGATTGATGTACCAATATGCGATTTCACCTAGTCAGGATGACTTTTTTCACGGCAACCTTCGTTTTCAATAGATGCAACCGCGCTGTTACAGCATCCCTTGCGAAAGTTCGACATATCATTAACTATTATTACACGCGATCATTATCGAACTATCATCTGCGATCGGTTGAACGCAGTTTGCAAAAAATTATCGCATTAACAGTTGGTATTAAGGTGATCGTAAAATAGATAATAATCGAAGGTGATCTCCACTCCAATCTCATTTGAATCTTGACGCAAAGTTGTATGATATTCAGGCATGAACGTGTTTATTAATGGTCCTTTGCGACAATCGGCAATCATTGCACAACGCAAACGAAATTTACTCAATCCGCGCGTGTATCATTTAGTCCATAAAATCTTGAAATTTTCTTCAATCGCATTTCTATGTGAATATTTTGTCATTTCCGATAAGAACGGTCCCAATTATGCAATGCTCGATCGCTTAATGTATAATTTATCATTTTTTAAATGTATCGCTCCGACGTGCTGCTTTCTCGTGGTCTTCCAGTAACATTATACGGATACACCTTTTAAGATCTCGGCGAATATTTCACGGGAATTCCAATCGACAGGTTCGAACGACGAAGACACAATCGAGAAAGCGTCGGGATAAATTTTTCCAGCAACGATCGATATTAATGAGTGTATGCGTCGAGAAACTCGTGTGTTCTTCTCCAGACGCAATCAGCGGGTCTCATAATTCTTATTTGAATTGCATGAAAAGCCGGTAGTATAGTCGCACTTTCATGCGGTGTATGAGGTTACCGAAGGATAAGATAATACATACACATTACAATAAGATAAAGTCCAGACGTCATGCGGATATTGCGTCGATCTGTAGTAATATAATAAAAAAAAAAAACAGAAAATGGTAGCGATCTTTTTGTCCTCATATTTCCGGGTTGAAAGTACCTACACACGTTGATCGTAGGTTTATTAACGTATACATAAACAGGATATCGCAAGGTACTTAAAATCCCGGAAGTATATATGAGTAAAGTAAAGATATATTACGTCGTAAGTGACTCGTACTTATTCTCGTGTAGGCTCCAGCACGCGACACACGCCAAACATTATAATACACGCTTTTGCATGCTTTTGATTCTTCCGATACGCAACTTTGTCCATGTATTTCCGCGCTGCCTGTTTGCTGTTTGCTCTTCGATAATACGCGTATCGTTTAAATCAAGCGTAATGTACGAAAGAACGAGAAACTGCAACTTTCCGAGTGGGAATTTCCACCTTTCATCCCTCCTCCAGGTTTTTGACGTAACATTTATACCGACGGGAGAGAAGGAGTCTGACGAAATGCACGATATCCACGTAATTTCAAAAGTCGACGACGTGTAACAATGACCAGTTGGTAGATTTGAAACGCTATTTTTTTCGTTTATTTTTCCGCTAATTTCAAAGTTCTGTACAATTTCATCAACGGATTTGGTCGAATGATCTCTGATGAGGTGGACCATAAACCGGACGAGGCTCATCGGAAGAGGATGACGCACCAAAAATACCAAATACGGCGTTGATCACCGAAGAGACTACTTGAATTCCGGCGCCTAAAACATCTTTGATTGCTCCACCGATAAGTGCAATCGGGTTGGGACTACTCGCTGGTACCGCGTTCTAGAAAATAGCAAGATTTTTCAAAGCGCACATGTAGTAAGAAGTTTGCATCAAAGCCTGGTCATCGAAATTCCAAAGCGAGTCAATTAGTTTCTGTGTGAAAACAAAATGAATGCGATATGAGACCAAATGCTTACGTTCCCATAGGGTAAATAGCTGGAACCACCTTCAGTCCCGGCATATGCTATGCCAGCTTGGAAAGGACCCTGAACATGTCGAGCATAATTGCGAGAGAAATCATCGATACATTAAAGAATTTATTCAAATTCATCATCAAAGTGTTAAAAAAACTGTATGAATTCTTACGATCGGTCTTACATTTGCGTGGAGATGTTGAGAGTAAGCCGCTGGAGGAGGTCTTGCTTGTGGTGCAGGTGGGATACTCTGAGGCAAAGTGGAATAAGGTCTGCGGGTCGTGTGATGAACGATCCTTTGATGCTCGCCAATATTCCCCGCCGTGTGAATCGGTCGGTTTTGTTGCTAACAAAATTACGCCCGACAAGATTAATATACTTGAGGGTAATTACAGCCGCATTCTCAACGTCAGTTTAGCGTAAAAATAACGTTATCGAAGAAAATTCTTATAAACGGTTAAGAAAAACGTTCAATGTACTCGTGATTTGAATAATAATTACATGGATGATGATAATGGAATGAGGAAAGTTTACAGTAGTGAAGGAAGTGAATGGAAGAAGGAATTATATTAAAATCTGGTTTTTTTTTGGTATAATTAACCTGCGGTCCAGGAGCGTGGAATCCGGCACTCGTTCCACTGTTGACGCTACCAGCTTGAACAGGCCCCTAGATTTGAGAAAAAAAAACAGTTTTCTCATCGTTTTTGTTTTGATATTTATGACCGAAAGTGATTTATCATCATCTGTGAAGTAATGGTCGGAAGATAAACTTCAAAATCGTTTTTGTTTCATTAACCCTTGTTGTTTCCTTTCCCTGAGGACGAAGAATTGTACTTACAGCTCCGTATGGGACGTGAGATTGGTCGCGATTGTTGTCACTCAAAGAACCGCTCAAACCGGCACTGGTACCAGCTATAACACCCGATAAAACGGCTCCAACGAGAGCACCGACATCCAAGCCTCCTGGTAAGCCTGGTTTCAGTTCCTAAACGTGTAAAAAACAGACACACACGAACTGGTAGAAACTGTAACTCCTATCACATTGATATGCAATATAATTCGCGTCTAATTGACTTATTCCCATGAGTAGTTTATGTCACGTACTTTGCTGAGAGCCGCTAGTACTCCAGCGGTGAGCACCGAGAGTGGTGACATTCCACCGGGCTCGGTTGGCTTGCGAACGTTAGGAAAAAATGACAAATAAAAAATGGTAAGACGAAGAGCTGTCAAGTGTAACGGTCCCTAATTATTATTGTTAGGGTGGAAGCTCATATGATCGGAGAGAGTGCAGAATTTGTACGATAGTGTACAGAAAAACGAAAATCAGGAGAAATCGTTCACCTGTACGAGTGGTCCCACAACTGCTGATATCAACGTTGCCAGTGACGATCCTTCACCCTGGGGTGGCTGAATTTTTTTGTCAATTCAATAAATTATTCAAAATTACTCAATTTTCCATTTATTCACGGTAATTGCACAATTACGTACATTACTACTGGCTGTAAGCAGAGGACCGATCAGAGGACCCAGAACCGGGCCTATAAGTGGTGCTACCAATGTCACCAGAGGCCCCAAGATGGCAGCAACATCGCTACCTTGACCGTCTTTCCCCTAAAAATATTTTTGCAAGCTGTTAAATTTCTCGAATATAGATTACCATATTCTGATTCATAAAATATGTCGCTGACATTGAATTTATAGTAATTTTACAACTCACGCCAAGGATGTTCGTCAATATTGGTCCGATCATTCCGATAATGTCCGGAGCATCTTCATCATTCGGCTAAAAATACGCAATGGTTACCTAAAGACCTTGAATCTTTCGATAATTGGATGAGCAAAACGATCGACCCACATTTTTTCACGCATCAACTTACATCCGAGAGTCCTTGTACCAGTGGCAAAGCTGCAGCCAAGATTTCTCCCAGGTCTGTTTCGGTATTCGGCTGATAAAAAAATACAATAATTCTCATTGATTTCCAAATGAGGAGAAATCGTATGAATATTTCTTACATCGATGATGTCTTCGAGAATCGGAATGACGAGTGGCAAAAGATCGGTTATCGATCCCAGGGATCCCATGGGTTCCTAAAATTATACATTTTCATTTACTCATTTAATTATTTCTCAATTAAAAAAATCAAAAGCTTAACAATTTCCTCGACGTACATCATCCTCGGGAACATCGTCGTCGTCATCAAACTCTTGCTTCTGCGAAGTTTCGTTTCTACGCTGACGCTGAGCTTCCTACAAGGATACACGAAAAAAATAAAAAATTACAAAATTCTGTAAGATTTAGCTGACGATCGTCGTTGGAGTAATCTTGAATTATAGTTTAAAAACTTTCTTCCTCTGTGTGTGTGTGTGCGTGTGTGTGTGTGTGAGGAGGGGGTCGTTTTGTAGGTCGTCGAAAGCGAAAACAGTAGCGGTGACAGGGAAATATCTCGATTATTTTAGCGTCGCATGCAAGCAGCGTTTGTGCTTGCATGCAAGAGACACATGAGAGAATCATATACAAGTTACGCAATTTCGTTTGAGAAGCGATGCAAGAGCCCTCCCGATTGATCCAACTTGGGTGTGAGGTCAGTGGCACATTGAAGAAAAAAACGAGCATAAAAATTCCTATTTGTATTCGTAGAGAAAGGGAGATGGAGAAGGTGAGGTACGATCATAAATTAAAGCGACACATTTATTAGTTTAGAAATGATCAACGATCTGTCTATGCCTATGTCCATGCCTATGTCTCGTGCTGTTTGTCTAAATCATCGTAGTTATGCTTGTGGGGTGTACAAATCCAATGACAGAGCTAAGATCTCGTGAATGACCTGATGTCAGCAATAACGAAAGTAGCATCTATATGTAGATTCAAATAATCAGTATAAAATACATACAATTATAGAAGGTATTTAAAAATCACTATAATGCAAAAGTAGACATTATACAGCTCTCGGTTAAAATTACTTTTTATTCATTAACATAATGTCGTAAGCTTCCTCAATATTATTTTTCTCATACTTCGCTGGATGTTTGGGGAAATTTGTCTGTCCACATCCAACTTTTTCTACTGTGAGGCTGAATGAAGCCCGAAACTCGGAAAAGTTGCGATCATCAGAAAACATCGGACGAATTAGAAAATGTTAAATGTTGTGAAAGACTTATACAAATTCTCATGAATTCATTGCTCAAAATTTCTCAACAATTTTATCCGATATTTCACGTATATTATAAATGCAAAACTTTCGATGTTCTCACAGTTAATTTTGACTTTAGACGCTCTTGGCAAGATATATGCTTCTCGAATGCTTGCGTTACATTTTCGATGAGAAAGTCCATCCTGTCACGATTCAGGTAGGCTCGATGAGGCGATGAGCATCATTCTGATGCATCATTCTTTTACTGAATTTATTAGTTTATGGGAAAACTCGGCGACTTGCACTCAGGAGAAAAACACCTGTTCGACTGAAATTGTGTATGAAACAGCTACAATTTTGCCTCGACGAACAACCAAAAAAATAAACTAAAAACAAACGCTCCATAATTCACGCTAGAATTTTTGGAAAACCAATGAAAAAATTATCAAAGATAATTGACAAGATCAAGACTCACGTACATCTTCAAATTGAAATCTCGGAGGTGGTGTGAAAAATTGTGAAGGTTTTTTGGGCTTGTTCAATCGCGATCCATTGGCGGAACTGAACTTCGTGTTGGTAACTTTTTTCGTGATACCAAGCGCTCGCAGAATATCTCCGAGTAGAGCTATCTGACTTTTTTGGGATTTGTCTTTGGTTTTTTTTGACCCGTCTGCTTTGATTTTTTGCCCAGCTTCCAGACGCGAATGATGTTTCTCGAAATAGGGTGGAAAATCGTCCGGAGGGTCGCGGGTGTCCGTAAAACTAGCTCGACTCGGTTCCGGTACATTTTCCCGTGTTATCGTGACTATAGCTTCGAACGGAACGGAAATAACCGGTGTCGTTTTTTTCTCATCATCCGATTTTTTCGATTGACTGATTTTTAGCCTTTCGTTTCCCACAGACACCTGTGACGTTTGTTGAGCAACTGCCCGGGAGTATTTAGCGGCGTTTTGGTCCAGAATATCAATTTTACTTTTCTCGTGGTTAGCCTCGTCGATTTTCAGATAATAGTTCCTGAGAGCTTCATCTCGATACTTGGATATCTCGGTATGGTCCAGAAACAGCGGCAGATAAGCGTTCACATTGGCTCGAGGTGAAACATCACGATTGTCATTGTTGCTGCGACGAGGTACATTGTTTTTGACAAGATCATTTTGATCCTCGACGGTAGACTCGAAAGGATTTCCGGCGCCGAAAAGACTGGCGTAGGTCGATACGAGTGCGCCGGCTGACGCGAGAGGTCGTTTGTTCTCGTCGCTCGGAGCTGAAATCGGCCCTCGCTGCTTCAATCGTGTTTTACTGGCCGAAGATTTCCTGTTTTCACGATTGTTACCATCTCCTGACTCGTCAATGGTAGCGAGGGTTATATCGATCCTCGAAGCCATCGAGCGCATTGCATTTTTCGCCCAAGCTATCAAATCGTCCATGCTCGTGATCTTGACCGGTAACTTGATCTCCAAGAGCTTGGACTCGAGTTCCTGAATCGCTGTACTCGGTGAGCGCGGCGTTGACGCTGGCAAAAGGAGCGCTTTACCGACGAGACCGAGGATTAATAAAAATTTGAATATTCCCAACTTTCCAGCCATATTGATCGCCTATTCGATGATCGATCGATTTTATAAATACGTGGCTATTTTGGTTCACAAAAAAACATGGAAAAACCGACGATTCTTTCCGACCAAGGTACACGATGGGCACAGCACGATCGCGATTCTTTCACAGTCACTGATAGACGAGAAAAAAAATGGCTCTTCGTCCTGGCTATATAGTAGCGCGTCGCTGCACGAAACTTCTAATCACTGTCCTTAAAGTTTTTCTTCCGCGTGTGATGTGCACATTTCGCTGTTCCGTATATTTTTTCACGCATCGCCGAACGTCTTCGATCGTCGTGTTGTATCGATACGACAGTTATAACGTCCCTGTAAACGTTCGATTACGATGAAAAACGCGAAAGTCTCGTTACACGCAATATACGTATGTCGGAAGTGCGGATCCCCGAGTCTACGCGATGCACAGCGGGTCGTTATGTACGCGTAGAGGATTTGTGATAAAATACTATACAATTGAACGTACTTGCGAAAAATCAATGATTTTTACAACTTCTCGTTATTGTAACTACGAATCGTCGGAATATATTTCTGAAATCATCGGGACAATGAGGTAATTTTCTGCTGCGCCATTATTTTTAGCGTTTCGTCGTGCCGTAAACGGAACAGCAAGCAACGTTCCTTGTATCTTTAGACTTGATGGTTTTTTTCACAATCGAACGAAAAGTCATGCATTCATTGCAACAATGATCAAATCCTGTGAGGGAATGCAAAATCTCGTGGAAACAAAATCTGCTGGAAAATTCTTGGCCATGATAATGATCTTGAATTCTCTCGAAAACATCCCAGTAATAATAATAATTTCGTCGTACTGTAAACGGAATAGCAGGCAACGTTCCTTGTGTCTTTAGACTTGATGGTTTTTTTCGCAATCGAACGAAAAGTCATGCATTCATTGCAACAATGATCAAATGCTGTGAGGGAATGTAAAATCTCGTGGAAACAAAATCTGCTGGAAAATTCTTGGCCATGACAATGATCTTGAATTCTCTCCAAAACATCCCAGTAGTAATAATAATTTCGTCGTGTCGTAAACGGAATAGCAGGCACCGTTCCTTGTGTCTTTAGACTTGATCGTATTTTTCACAATCGAACGAAAAGTCATGCATTCATTGCAACAATGATCAAATCCTGTGAGGGAATGTAATATCTCGTGGAAACAAAATCTGCTGGAAAATTCTTGGCCATGATAATGATCTTGAATTCTCTCGGAAACATCTCAGTAATAATGAGAAACACCAACAGCTGTTTCAACAATGCAAGGACGCTTTCGACACCTTTTACGCCGAGTAAGTAAGTGGCGCTCTCAGTAGTTGTAGAAGCAAATGCATCTTTGCGGCAGTGAGGCAATCGAAGGAAGATCACACATTTCTCGTAATTTTATCGTGAGTAAATAAGACATATTTGCTTGAGAAATAAATGAACGTACGTCCACTGTACCGGAAACGAAAGGTTGCATCAATTATTCGTTCTATTTTACACCTCGCAACGAATTATTGCACGGTGTTCATTAACAATTACACGGTTTGCTAAAAGAATACAAAACTACTGCAGTTTGAAGGCACTTTCAAATAAGCGCAGATCCAAACGTCAGCGAATTGACGGTCTAATCAAACGAGAACTTTCCAGCATTTTGTAGGCATATAAATTTGATGTTTTCTTTGCTTCATTTTATCCTGTGATTATATTCGATTAGGATTTTTTTTCTATTGATTGAAATTTTCACAAAGTCCAACAATATTATATCCATATCTGATGTATGAAATACGTTATTCAATTCAGTGCCTCCGCCTGGTGAACATTCGTGCAAACTCGAGCTGTATTAGCACGTCACAGCTGGATATATCGAGTCGGTAAGATCGGGGGATTATTCTATACATTTTCGGACAGATATAAATATAAAATCCACTGTGACGTGTGTAAAAGAGACCATGGAGTCGCTTACTCAAAAAAATGAAGACCTAAATTTATAATTAACTATTTATAATACATTTTTTTTCAAACGGGGAACTTCCCTCTTGCACACTAATTATATATTTATGTAAATGTAGCAATAATGATCACTCTCATTTATAATATGCAGTCTAAGATCTTATTTAAACGTTGAGACTTTACTTGCTGGAGCAATTGAGTTTTCCGCAAGGCAAACAACATTCACAGCCGACCGTTCGAGTTTTATCAGTGACCCAAAGGTACAACTTTATAAAAGTTGTTTCTACTCGAGTTTTTTACCATCAATCTAACCCCGTCATTTAAAATGAGCATTGCGGATCAAAAATATGAATAATCGACGAATTATTGCGATCTCTGAAAATCTTTCAACAAACCATAACGACAATGGTTATTTGTTACATAATCGAAGTAGAAGGAAACGCCTCAAATCTTAAATGCAAGGACATATTGTTGCAGTGCAGTAACCCCGGTTTCATTCTCTCTCTCTGTCTTTCTCTGTCAGACCTACGTGACTGATAACCGTCCCCAGATGTCGCCATCACTGCATGGTCCTTGTTGAAATAAAAGAAAGACGCTCTTTATTCGTTTATTCTCCCGAATATGAAAATTTTATTTATTTCCATCAAAAATTCTAAATCTTATAAACGTCCTGGTTTTGTTCGCTTGCACGACATTTCATTCAATCCATATTGCGCCGCTTCAGAGACCACGAGAGACTTTCTCCCCGTTGTATCTCGCAGAAACCTTCGTCTTGTTTTGGAGCACTCAATTGGCTGTTAACGACTGTTGAAATATAAAATATAAAATCGAGTGTAAATAAGAAAAATGAAGAATTTAAAAACCATCCTTGCACATTGAAGTCTAGTAAGATTTGACACAATACCCTGCATACCTAAACAACCAAATGGGAAATAATATTTCTGATATTTAAGTATTTACTCCATGACGCTTTTTCGAGAACATTTCGCCTCTTCAAAATATTGGTTGAAGCTCAATGTGTAGTTCCACGTGGTTAAACAGTTTAGAAAATTGAAAATTAGTATTACAGAGCGAATAATATTGCAATTAATGAACGGAAGAAAGATTTTTCCTCCATGTCTGCGTTATAATTTATATTTCGCGTTTCTAAAGCGTTTGAGAAAAATATAAAAACGAGTAAAGTGCAGGAGAAATATGCGGACAAGTTGGCATCGCAGGAAAAATTGAAATGTGACTTTTTTTTTGAAAATGAATTTTGATGAAGAGTTATGTTTAATGATATTGTAAAAGGCATTTTCTATACGTCAATAGCTTCATGAAAATTTATAAATTCAATTCATTCCGACGGGCTACATTCTTTGAGAAATTTACAGAGAGAAATAAAGAGAAAGAACGAGAAAAATTGAGATTAAATCTGACTCGAGTTGCCACATTTTTACCCTGTCGTCATGCGTATGAGAAAAAGCAAACTACTTGGAATATTTGTTTTTTTTTTAGAACCACCGATGACGTGCTAGCGGAAGTAGAAGAGCGTTGAAGTACGTTACGTGATGGACGGGTACCAGTTACACTTCGAGTTTTTCATAGTATACATAAAAATTACGCGTAATAATAATAATAACGGTATTATTACACGTAAGTATTGCTTGTTGCATGTCTGCGCAAAATTGTGCACTCTGGAATATAAATAAGCAAATCAAAGCCATTCTTTAAAAAAAACTTCGCACAGTGACTTCCTTATAAAAATAAAAAACACGTTACAATTTGAAAAAGGACGTACTCATATATATTTACAGGATGCATGCACGTAATTTTTATTTTTGATCGTTACATTCACAGTTCACTTCTGGTTTTCGATTCTGCGAACATTATCAAGTGATACGATCCTTTTCCTGAGGAGATCGAGAGGGTGAGTATAGCACAGCTGTTATTATATGGATGCTTGTTAAAAATCGTATTAAACTCTAAAATAGATTTACTTTTATCCTAAAGTCATCGTTGAACGACAAATCAGTTCAGAAATAATGCTCCAGCTTCTCAGAATCTCTGAGAAAAAACTCATTCACTTAGCCTCATTTCATAAAGATTGTGTGTGAACGAACGATAAAGTTCTCTTCTCGACCATTATGAAGTATTTTCTTCGAAACGAGTTTACGTACAAACGAGATGAAAATATTAAAATTCTTCTCGAACAAATATCCAAACGGGAAGAGGATCGTTACATCGTTCGTTGAAGAGATTTGACAGGACGGAAAGTAAAATTGGGCAATTATCATGGTTGATCTGTACGACGAAAGCCAAGATGACACTGACAGGTACTCAACTGTCAGAGTACCTACGGTAATTGCATAATCAGATAAACTCGATCGAAAACGATGGAGATTGATACTGAGGAATATTATTATTTTTTAAATCTTAATTACGTACTAAAAACGGAGTTATTCTCGATCCCGAAATCTCGAAATTCGACTAATTTCTGCAACTATTTTCTCGACGTTCGTTTAAATGTTAATCAACGTTTCGAATGCATTGATCGGGAGTTTATGTCTCTCAGCAACGGAATAACCGAATGTGCAAACACGCGATGATGTCTAAGTCGTTATGCTAATTCTTTTAAGCCTCGCCTTATTACAAATATGGGCATACAATTGCACTTTCGAAAAAAATTATTCGGTTGTATAAGATTTAGAATTTTATTGTTATTATTACATCAAGCACCTGTCGATTCTTATAGCAGTAATATCAACGACAGCAATAAGAATACGTATAAACGAGAATTTAAATATAGCGATTATTATTCTTATCATTGATGTACTATTTTTATCGCTTAATTCGAACGTCGAACGAATTTCAATTTGAATAGTCGCATCCCACTTGTTTTTTCTTCGCTTTCAATAATAATTATCCTCTGATGGCAAATTGATCTCTCTGCTCCGCTTTATTTTATCATCACATGACTTTAAAGTGCATGAGCGATAAAGGAAAAAACGCTGGTTGAATGAAATGTCGAAACGATGTCGGTTCACGCGCGCGCGAAAGGATCGGGTATAAAAAAAATCTGAAAGTCGCTAGAGATATTATTTCCGAGAGACAAAAGAGCCTGAACAACAAGGACACCGTCAACGATTTCGAACCGATTTCTTCGACCACTCAGCGTCGACGATGATCTTTTTTTTTGCGACGAGACGGCAACGATTAAAACGATCATTTGGAATTACGAGCAGTCAGCTTCTCTCGTGGTTTAATCCTGAAAACATCAGTCAGTGTCGCGTTGCAGCATCATGGACCGCGCGTAGCGCTTCGGAAGTAAACTTCGAAGGAGCTTACGTTAGATCGTTTAATTCGTGCGTAGCTTGGCTAGGAGGAGTAACGTCGCCGAAGGTGCTTGGGAAAGGAGAAAACGTGGCTTGTCACGTATCCCCCAAATTTATCGCAACGTTTAAACGTTTAACCGTCAGATAAAATAAAAAAATCGAATGGTTGATCCAAACAATTTTCTGTCTTGCAGCATCCGGATCTTACTCAATATTTTTAAGATCATTGGACCATTTTTCGTTAATTCACTGAATTATCATTAATTGCGACAGCAATTGACAAATCTGATAAATTTTTCGCGGGGACCGTGTTGATATTGCGTTTTTTTCGTGCTCGATTGAACGTGACGACCTCCTCGATTATTCCATGCTCTCAACAACGTAATACCGCAACGATCGTTGCGTTGAATTTTTTTTAACGCTCGAGACAATAAACGTTCAATATCATAGTGAAAGATCGTACGTGCCGCGACAAAATAATTGATCACAATTCTTTTTCTTCATTTTAATTGTCCGAATCGTCAGAATTTTAGGCACTCTTCACCATTCACTTTCTCATCTTCCTTCGCAGCCTCCTTCTCACTTTCATTTATCTTTGCACGGGTTGTCCCATTTGCATTGTCCCTGTAGCAGCATCGGCATTCATCTCGCGCTTTGTGCGCTTTCTCATTTCACTGGTATGTAAAATCTCACGAGTTCCAACTTTTGTCTTGTCCTTTCATCTTTTCTCCGCGAAAGGTAAAGAAGTATGGAGAAGAAAAAAAATGTCCAACCACACTTTTTCAGATCTTTAACGCTCCTCTTATTTCTTGCCGTCCCTCGGTAGTCAGCAAAGTCTCTTCCATACCGTCATCCCTTATTGCTCTCTCCCGCAATATTCCCAATCCTTGCACATCCTGCATCTGCTCCTCCTCCTCCTCCTCCTCGTGATCTCTCATTCTTCCTGCAACTCCCGATGTCTTCCTGTCTGTCCGATAGATCGAAGACATACCCCAAGCCTCTCGATGCGCATACACCGAGAGATCTCGGAACGGCGAAGTCAAGTGTAGCATGGAGGTGGTGCGAGAGGCCCCTCCTGCTAATAAAAGCCGCTCACTAAGCCTTGCCACACAGACAGTCACAGCCAGAGCTAAAGAGCAGGAGCAGGCCGCGAGAGCTCCCTGCAAGTTCTTTATACCAAGTTTAAGTTTAATAACACACACAAACGCACACACATACATTCACACGAGTTCGGATAATCGTGCTAGTGGTGAGTCTGTCGCGAATTATCATTGTTTCGCCGAGAGTTGTTCCATTTTCGCTTGCATAAATCGCATCACAATATCCACCCTCCTGCAAGAATACACCAGCCGACAGAGCCAACGAGAGTGATCGTGCGTTATCGTTCAATTCGGTGCATCTCGTCTTTCACAGCCGTCGACCGGCCAAAAGTGTTTTTCTTCATTTTTTTTTTCATTATTTGTTGATTCACCGCAAGTGCCGATGTAATTGCGAAGTTCCATAGACCCTGCATTATAAATTTCCAACAGGATCGTCTATTGGGTGTCCATTCTCGATTGCGTTACTTGCTCATTCTTATAAAACCCGCGAGGGCACACATACGTCATTACGAGCATGCGTGCTGAATCTATATTACCTTCGATCGTGATTACCTCACAGAAACAAATCGTCTTCGTGCTTATGCTATCGTTAGAAGAAGAAGGATAAAGAACAGGCCTGTAACGTGTGACGTATTTCGATTGTGTTTTCGATGGATCTTACGTGTGTTTCTGTAGATGACGGTGACGGCTGGTATTACGATGACTCGATTTAAAAAAGACTGTTCGATCGATCTCATGGATATAAATTACTCGCTTTTGGGGTCAGTGGTCCAGGGCCAAGTGGTCGAAGCATCCTCGTCGGTGTTCTTTCCAGAATCGTTAGCTCACGCATGTGCAATCAAATTTATTTTCGATAGTTCGAACAATCGATGAGATTTTAATAAATAAAATACCGATTAATGGAGAAAACCTGTTGAATAAGAGACTCTGAAGATGCTGTTCCGCATCTGTATGTCATCTCGATGCGCGTAAACTTTTTTCATTTACAATTCACACGATCTCTGTGCAGTGAGCAATGAGTCCCAACTTGATCACGTAGGCTCGTGCGTACGAACATTGCACAGTCGTAGTTATCAGAATTTCAAGGTCATTTCGATTTTGATATCGGGTAGCAGGTCGAAAACAATAATTGTCAATATTTTATGAATCTTATGGGACACCATGTCGATGGATATGAAAGACTTTCGACTTGACTCGTCGAAAGTGATAGTCTCCGGACGCTGGCTCGGACGAGAAAGGCAAACCCAACGGTATCCCTACCACCTTTCACAGGCTCTCTCGGACAGCTCGCGCCTCAACATACTAACCACACCACAGAATTACACGCTGACTTGAACACTTTTTCTTTTCTTCTGAATTCCATCCCGATACTTCCGGTCCTCAGTTCATTTATTCGATAACGCGACGTTCAAAGCCAGTATTCGTTGAAAATTCACGGTGTATAACATTCCAACGTTTTCTATGTGGTTTTCAGATACATTTTTTCGTGTGACCAGGATTTTCCAAATACACGAGAATAATCATGAAGTTTACGACGACGATATTGGTCGCTGCATTCAGCGTAGCTCTAGTCAGCTCTATTCCTGTTCCTGATAGTCAGTCTCTGCGTTCACAGGTGAGTTTTACATTGACTTTATCCTGATTAATTAGCGCGTGGATTTAAAACGTTGTTGTGTTATAATAATAAGTGCAAAACTATAATATCGTCAACATTTCGACATTATAATTCTCATTGGTAATCTCATCGACGTTCCAAAATCTTTGTCTTTGTGTATTAGTTACCTGACGTCAGTCTACAGAAACAGTATTTTAAACCTTGGTGTTAAAAACCCGAAGATCGTGCGGGTATAATATTTCAACAAAACACTTAATGTATATGTGAATCGGCTAGGGACCATCATCAATTATCGACAAAACAGATGCCACTTTTTTATTTTTCGATGCCAGATAAAACGCTTGGGCATCTGTATTCATCGATTTGGATGGTCGATAAATATTTTTATAATGGCGAAGGAAATTTGCAATTCAAATAATAATATCGTGTCCAGAGTATCAAATGTTTTGCGGAAACTTTGACACTGTGAGAGAGGAAAAAATCTTTATAACTGAAATGTTGGATTCGTCATTTGGGTAGATACACTTTTTGGAGAATTGCAAACTGAAACGAGTGGCGATTAATCCTCAAAGATTGAAGTAATCTACATGATACACAGAAATTCCGCACATTTTTTCAACTAGGAAATTGCATCTGTACTTTTTTTTATACACCTCAGGTTCATTTAGTAAAATAGATATGTAGGCTAATGTCACCCAAGAAAAATAAAATGAGACAAAAGAGGGAAGTTTCTGGTACTCAGCGAATCAGGAAAACGTGCGCACGTGATGTCTGACCCATACGAGGTTTACCCACTAAACTCCGTACATTCATACGTGAGCTGCGGCACAAAAAATGTTACTTGCGACTCGAGCAAATTCCTGTCTACGTGCTCGAAAGTAAAGGTGGAGAGTTCTCAGCTGTCGTTCTGTCCTCCTCACAGAGCCAAATTAGAAAAACACTGCTGTAAGCAAAAAATGTTTTCAGCACAAAAAAGCTGTCATATTTCAACAGAAATTAATTTTGAATGATAAAAATGAGCCCTCCACGGAGATTTTTCGAAATTGACATTTGATTTCAATAATTGTTGGTTAAATCTTCTATTTATCGTGGATGGTACTTGACAAATTTCGATTAAATAATGTAAAAGGGAGTGACTTTAACGAATATCGTAAGCGATATTACGACGCCATCGTATAAACGTGCGGGACAGGCAATCTAGTTCTTTATCTGCAGCTCGACACTCGATCATTGCATAAAAGTCCAAGACTCGCTCGAAGTCTGAGCGCAATTACAAAATAATGATAAAGTTGCAAGTCGCACGAAAAAGAGAAAAAAAACATCAGGACTGAATATACGAGACTCGCGTTGAAAGGCGATGGCTGAGATCGAGACGTATGTAACGATGATGCGAAGATCGTAATGAGATGAAATAGCTGCAGCATCCCGGGGACATTGTGGACCAAAGGTAAAAGTGATATATCGAAGGAAGGTGGAAGAACGTTATGTAGCTTGCGCGCTTTCACCTTCTACGAGCGTAGCGAGTAGAGAACCTCACGAAGTGCGAGGTCACACCGGACACTTTCTTCGCTCGATTGATCCTCGATGGGAAAGTAAAATCGAACGAAGCGAGATACAAAACCGTCCATATTAATTCGTCGTTATCGCTTTTGTCAAGATGCAAAAATCAACTATCACGTCCTCGTTTCGTCAAGATGGAAAAAGGCAAGGTTGAAATAACGGGGGTGTTTTTGAGAAAACAACGAATCGAAAGATTCGAAAAACTTTAGGCATTTTTTCTTTTTCGCGTCAAGACATTCAGTAATGTGTTAATTTTGCGTTGAAAATGTGTATTATTCCGTGACCGAGTGGCCAGCGCGCATGAACGCGGTGTCTCATAGGACAGACTGCAATCACACGCTGCAAAAGTTTTAAGGGAAAGTGGACCGAGAGCCTGCCGATGTTGAGCAATATTTCAGAGTATGAGACACACATCGTCACAACGATAAAAAAAACAAATATATATATGTTATCCGTGTGTATATATGTAAACCTACAAAATAATATTGCCAACAGCCACTGACATATTTATAATGTTAACTATACAATCAAGTATACCTAGTGTCAAAGGAATACGCAGATATAAATTGCAAAGGTCAATCGAACAAATAGTTTTCTGAAATTGTATTTTTTTGTGTTTCAGGTACTCGAACAATTGATGATGGCAGAGGGAGAAAATCAAACAGCCCTCAGAAGTAAGAGAACAATCGGTATTCTTCGACAATTATTCCCAGGATTATCTCAAGTGAGTTTGATTAATCAGTTCGATAACACTTGTGTTATTTCAGTTTGATTGTCTGTCTCAAAATATGTACTTTACGTGAATGAGTCTGATTGGCGTTTTTCGGACTCCCTAATGACGATCAAATTTATTGTGAATACACGCGACCGCACCATTGCGCTGCCTTAATTTTTTATGTGATTTAATCTGTCAAAATCCGGTAACTGTCAAATGAAAACAAAACACACACGTGCATTGGAAAGCAAAGGGAATTCATTCTTTTTCCATCGACCAATCAGGGGACGAATATAAAACGACAACAATCGCGCGATATTTTTTCAATCAAGGATCAACTCCGGATCCCATCAACTTTTTGTTAGAAGAATTCGTTAAATAGGAAAAAAATTACCTGTCAAATTAATCGCTGAAGTATACAGGTGCTAAACTATTAGCCAAAAACGTTGATAGATTGATTCGTGTTATATGGTAATTTATAAATTAAAAAGAACGCCCGTAAAACCAGTTTATTGTTGAGCTAATACGATTATTCCCAACAGTATTGATGCGGTACGTCAATTATATAATCACAGAGTTGCATTGCACAAAATAGTCGTGTGACAAGTGTTTATTTTTATCAGAGGTTATTCGCATTATCCTTCCATGAATCACAAGAAAATCTACCTTTCGTGGGACGTAATTAAACGTTTCCTATACGCTGCTATAAGTAACCTACTTTCAGGGTGTTTTTAAGGGGTTTTTAAGGGGGGCTTCAAATTGTACAGAGTAAAATTCTAATGAAATTCGCAGCTACTTTGCAATTAGTTGGACGTAGATAATTTGACATATTCTGTGGCTCTTTGTGTCTGGATAGTCCCTTGTACTTTTGCATACTAAACGTTCCGAGCGAGAATATACGAGTATACCAGAGACTTTTGGTCTCTGGTATACTCGTCATAATATTCTCAAGTTTTTATTTTAAACTATGCTGTTTTTTTCCATGATTTTTCGTACAAACCTAGCACCTTTTCTGCCTAGATAAGCCTTTAACATTAGACTACATTAAAATCTGCCCCCTATTTATATTCCAGCGATTTCGTTTAAGCAAATTTCAGATTTGACGTTACAATCATGAATATTACTATTATACATTTAAATGATTTTTATAAACCTTCATCTTCCTGCTACAAAGCATATATATACATACATATTATAAGAGTAAAACTCGGCGCAGCGTAACTGATGTGTGTGAGTTTGAGTTTGTGAAACTACCGGAAGTTGTAAAAACTTCCGCGGATCTTCCTCCGTCGACTCGGTCTTTCTTCTCTCTTTTCTCACTCGGCGTTTCGAGATTAGAAAAATGATTCGGGAAATTCTTCGCTGCAATGGAAAACGCCACTGCTGTGGAGAATTATCACGATTGCGTTTGCTGTTGAGTTAAATACCGTGACGTCGAAAGAAAGACATCTTCTCTATGCCTATATACATGCCACGTTAATTAAGTTCAATACGAGATACGAAATGATCTCGTGCAACGAAGAAATTTTTTAGGTGTAAAAATAGCGGGAATTCTTTATTTTAAATCAATACACTTTTCGTTGAACGTCTTTGCATTTGTTTTACATTTTTTTTGTTCATGAAGTAACCGCGTGCTTTTTTATATTAATACTTTTATTTCAATCCTAATAAAAATTACAGAAAATACATGAGATAAGAATTCGTCTGATTTAATATTCCGAAGCAAGCCATTAAAATATTTAATTAAAATGCTCGTGATCGAAAATTTTATAAATAAAAAATTGTGTGTACTCGTACAGTTTTTGCCGAGAAGCAAGTCCAGTTACGTTTCCGTAAAGCTGCGGAGGTCCGAAAAAAGATATTGGCATTTTTTATTTCATACACGTAGGTTTCAGTCTTATGGAAAATTACAGAGTCTATCTAAAAGAGGGAATGAAAGTTTAATATACAACGAACATTTTCGCTACCTAAAGGTGCAGCTTGGGAGCATACAACAGTAGTAATTATGAAATAAATATCGGAAATGCACTTATCACGTCAGATTTTATTGGACGTGGAAACGTCGCGTGAGAGAGATTAAAAGCTTCATGCATGGAGTATGTGCAATCTACATATCTCTCTGGCATTTGTTGCCACATCCAATTTGACAAAAAATGCCAGTATATCTGCGATACTTCCTCAATATTTATTGGAACTCATTATTTATAAAATTGTTTATTAGCTGTTGCTGTTTTTTTCTCATACAGCAAACTAATTTGAAACTATAAATATGAATATTTAAAATATTAAAATTTCAAACATCGATCGAGAGTTTCAGACGCATAAAAAATTATTAAAATAAGCGATCGAAATAAACACTTGCACTTCGATAATTCCGACGTCCATTAATCTTATGGTTTCTGAATTGTTCATCCAAATGAAATGGTAAAATAGGCTGTCTGATGGGTTCAATCCTTTGCGTGTAATTTCACTCTATTCAAGCGTAGTTTGCAGACATTTATTCGTCTCCCTGCGGTTGTGATCGTCAGCCGAGCAAGTGCATAAACAGTGCACGGTGTCTGTCTCAAAGTGTTATTCCTGCGGCTGGGTTTTCACAATTTTATTACGATTAAATATTCATGCAAGACTCGTCCCACCGACATTTCCGCATTCAAACATCGCCAAGACTGCGGTCGACTTTGGTTTCTTTTTTTTTCAAATTCTTCATTCGTTCACACTTCTTATCGGCTCGTTTTGCATTGTTTCGCTGGTCGAGAGGTACGCACAGAAAATGATCGATTCACGATCACACTCACGTTTACGATCGAGCAGCAGAGTCTCTCTATGCATATTTCATTCGATATTTCGTATTCCAACGGTTAACAACGCGTCTTCTTTCGTTCTGTTGACGAAATCCAATTGTTAGAAGTTAGCTGAAGAAAAATGACGAAATTCGCGTTGAAAATTCATCATTGTTTCAAGGAGACGACTAGTTTTTTTTTTTTTTAGAAAACTTCGAAGCGTGCAGATGTATATCACGACATACAAAATTGCATCTGGAATAATACTCGGGAGAGATTGCTCTATGCGTCGACACTTGTTAGGCAAGCGAAAAAATAATACAAAACAGATGGCTAATCGTAAAATAGCACCGATAATTCAGACACCTTTTATCTTCGTGCGTCTGACGAAGCTATACGATAAACTGAATTTATCGCCAGTGTGTACTTGGAACGTTGGTCTTGTAGGCAAGACCACGTTGTTGCTAATTGCAACAAGTTCGATGGCCTTTTTATTACTCTCCTGACTGTCGAAAAAGAGGATACGACCCAAGGACGATCTCTCAGGACTGGACGTCAGAAGGGAATCGAAAAAATTCAGTCCACGAAAGGGCAAAGATGATTTTCACCGTTTGTTAGACCAGAAAAAAAACTTTCCACTCGACGACACAGCCAGAGTCGAACAAAATTAAAAAATGACCGCGCTAAATTTAAATCGCCATTGAACTACAAAAAGTCGTTCTCGACAACGGGCGTTTGATCGGTTAATCAAAGTCCTTGCTAAATTATTGATTGCCATATTGAATGGACGGTTGTAAAAAATTTCGGAATTAATCGAGGGTTTCGTGCGATCTCGAAAGATACATGGACGTTCGAGAAAGCTAAGTCCTCTTGTTTTTTAGATAATCGAACAAAAGGTGAACGCAATAACGTCCGAGGTGGTGAAGGCACTCGGTCCAGTCTTGATTCGATCGGTGCTTGGCGGTGGTGGCCGTCAAGGTGGCGATGGAAATAATGGAAAATCGAATGACGCTGGAACTACCGTGGAAATAGCGTCGCCGTTTGACGACGCAGACGATGATGATGCGTCTTCATCCAACAGCAATAATAAACTTTCATCAACGAGCAAAAGTGGCTCGAAAATTTCGATATCATTGCCGACTTTTCCAGCTGACGAGGACGAAGCTGAAACTACGGAATCTCCGACAAGCAGTACGACGATAACATCGACGAACTCTTCTCTCGAAAGCGCGATGTTTTCGGTACAAAAATCGGCAGGGATGAAAAATTAGGAGCAATATTTATTTCCACGAGTCTCTGGCACTATTGGCTCCATGTCACCAAAGAGACGAATTTCACTGTCGTCACGATCTGTCCCTTTCTTTCGCTCTTAATTTCCATTTGGTTCTGAGCAAAACATCGTTCGTCCGATCGATCACTCGCACTATTTTCTCCACATTATCGCAGTTTTATCTTTCGTCTTTACTCTGGTCCATCATAAAAAAAAAGGTTTCGTCTCGTACTCTTCCATCATTCTCTACATTGGTAAACAGAATAATGGAAATCATGAAAGCGTCGTTGATGGGTATCTCGGCGCATCTTGCCCTACTCTAGGGGGTGAGATCTATCGCTCATCGGTATCAATACATGGCTCTGAGGGTCTCGCTCGCTCTCGTGGTTTTGGCTTTTCATGCACCTCTCTTCGTATTATGGTTATCAGGTTCTCCTGTAACAAACATATTCGCGAGAACGAGTCTTCTTTTATTCTCTTTAGGGAAAACGGTGTCATCCTCACGATTAATCATTTATTTTAATAATTAAATATAAGGAATAAAGGTATAATTTACACGTACATTTAATCTACTTTTAATTCAATCAGAGGCCGCGTGAACCGGTCTTCGGCAAAGTTAATAACAGAAGGAACATCACTACGAATTTCTCCGCGCCCTGCGCAAAAAAAAACAAAGTTATCCCGATAACTTCTTTTTTTACACTCTCTTTTGTAATTATTTATCACGAAATTGAATATTCACCGGTGAATGACACGTTAAAATTCGAAACAAAGCACAAGCCGAGAAATACACTCATGCCACAGAGGAGTTTACTTACTATTGATTAATGTCGCGTTAAATTTGGATTTGACCTTGTACGAACGTGCTACATTTGCGGTAATGAGATGGAATATCAATAATAACGAGTAAAAATCGAAAATGTTGACAATGTCGACTCGCCTCGGGGTATGTCAAGATGGACCACTGGTCGAGACAATTTCGACACACGAATTATAATTTTTCACAAGAGTATTCGCTGTCAGAAACGCTTGACACACGGAATATGCGAAGACAAGCCCCGTCTTCGAGGTCATCGCGAAGAAGAAAAAGATGTCATGTCGAAACGACGATGAGAGGATCGTGTGAAATTAGCCAGTTTTTCGTTTCGCAGCGAAACGCAATATCACGTGTGTAAACGTAAAACAATTTATTAGTCGTTTACTGGTGCATTTGACTCGATAAAATTTCATCGGCATTGGACTTTCAATCATTGAAACGAACTTTGAAATTGCGATGTTTTGTCATTTCTGAGGTTTAAGGTGATTTTTTGTGGCTTTTTCAGGACGCGAATCGAGAAGCCGAGGACCGACTGGTCGAAGAAGCCGCCGAATCGCAAAACAACGAAGTGCGAGTACAGTTCGCGGACGATCAAACGAGCGCCAACGAGGCCGTCGAACCAGAACTCGCTCCCCTCGATGACATCGAGGTCAGCGATGATGAGAATCGTAACAAGAGATTTTTGAACTTTGGCTTCGGGGCTTCCGGAGGCACTGCTGCCGGAAGCGGTGGAAGCGGTACCGGTTCGGGCAACTTTCTCTTCGACATCATTAGGGTGAGTTTCGATTAATCAACGAATCAACCAGCGGCTCAGAACTTTAACAACGATGCAGCTTTAGGATTTTAACCTTCCGAACGTTTATTCACGTTTTTGTCCACGAATCTCTCGAACCACATTGTTCGTTCTTTTCTTATTCCCCTGCGGGTGATTTATCGGCGACTGTTGCGCAATCCTCCGACGATGATGAACACTTCCTGGTTGAGGAACGTGGCGATACAAATGCACAAGAGTTGGAAAACGTTGGCTAGACATTAAGAAGATACGTACAGGTTTATTACACGTGTATATGGAAGTCGCGCGTGTTTAATGATTGTACGCCATACGGCAGAGAAGTGCTGGTATTTCAAAGTACGAACTCGCAGCAAGGGCACGGTGAAAGTCGAGATTCTACAAAGTGTCGTATCCCTCTTTGGAGTTACGTGCGTCAGACGAGATGTAAAAGTAGCCTGAAACTCGTTTTTTCTACGCTCAAGGTTTTTCAAAAGTAAACTCATCGTTGATCAGTCGATTACTCAATTACCCATCGACCTACATGTGCGATATACATGCATATCTTTTTCACTCGTAAGGGATTTCTCCATACGAGCAAAATTTCGGGTATGAGAGTGAAAATGAGAAGATTCAGAGAGTTTCAACGCGGGTGTAGGTTGGAGAACCTTGGCGAATGAAATTTCGGGACTTTAATTCGCAAACAAATTGTTAAATGCGTGGAAACGTCATTGAAAGATTGATAAATAAATTAGTAGCAGAGTTTTTTTTGTTAATCTTGCCAATGTACCTGAATAATCGTAGCCACGAGTCAATACCGAAGGGAGAACAATCGTAATCGTAGCTGAAAAGTCACCGACTGTTCCGATCAATTTCACAATACCTTGCCCAATCGCTTCGTTTCGCGATTGGTCGATACTTTTTTTTCGCTGCCCGGTATTGTAGGACGGTTCTCTACGCTGAAGGGGGTTAGCTCTCTAATCGCGGAATTGTGACACGCTCGCGAACCGACTACGTGTGGTTTTTACGATAATTCCTCGCGAAATCGCGCCGCAGTCAAGAATTCGTTCGGGAGATCAGAAACCGAAACGAATCGTGTAGCCTAAAAGTCATTTTCACCATTCGGCATCGACGATTATTTCGCGAAACGGCGAATGTCATTTCACCAAAGCTACATCTACAGTACACGAAGAACTAATCGTTTTTATTTCAGCAATTACCTTCGACAATACCAAATTCACGTAGATTCGTCGATTTATCGCACCATTTTCACCTCTTCCACGTGATCGTTGAGCAATAATTCACGAGAGGATAGAGAAAAATGTCGAAACGTAGTTTTTCAACCGTATATGTGCAAAACTAACGCAATTCCTTGCAGCGACGTTCGAATGATTTTGAAGAATTAGGCTGCGAAGGGAGATTTTCGATGTCGAAATGAGATGATCACCCCGCAACATTGGATGACCAGACGCAGCTTGCGACCTCGAGATTCGCACGAAGACGAAATTATTGTGGATGTTTTGATGTGTTTTCGATTTTTACGAGATTGAAAATGTGTGGTAAAAAAAGAGCTCGTCTTGTCTTCTTAGCAAGCCGCGGACGGGGCGGCTAGAGCGGCAGGTACGGTGTATCGCGTCGTAGCGGGAACGCAAAGCCTCGGTCTAGGTCTTAGCGCCTCGCGTGACGTTGGGCCCGCGCCAGCACCGGCTGCTCCGGCCCCCAGCGGTCCCGCTGCCAATGCCGGTGCTGCCCCAACCGGCGCCCCAACTCCCGCAGCTGCCCCTGCGCCCGGAGCTGGCACGCAACCACCGGTACGCCATTCCTTCGGACAACCACCAAAAAAATTACCACCGCTACCACAAATACTGTCATCGTCACCAACGTAACCATTCATTCGTCATATCATCACTTGATATTCGTCATCCATCGTTCGTACTGTTTTTCCACCATTTTTATTCGCGATTCTCATCACATTGATCGTTCGCAAACGCCATTTTTATCCCTGCTATAATCGGTTTTCCAAAAACTTTGAGTTTTGAAGTTTTTGTCAAGGTCGAGCGAGCATTTTCTTCACCCCGGGCTAGTAGCGATTCTGACGTTGCTCCGCGAGTAGTTACGGTCAAAAGTGATCGGACTTCCATTTTGGTACAAAGTAAAATAATTCGTCAAGCCCGGAAAAACTTTTGACTGATCGTTCAATTCACGTTGAGTCTACGCGATATCCGAGATATCATGATATTATACTTGATAATCGAAAGCGACAAAATGTTTTCTTCCCCGAACGATCAATGGTTGAGCTTTCAAATGTAATATTTTTTCATGAAATCTCACGATGCCATCTACCATCACGTTAACAATCATTAACCCCCTAATCATGAACGAGTTCACGTTGATTTATCTCTTAACGAAGACAAGCATGATCTTGCACTTTCGCACCCTGAGTAATTCGCTTGCATATTTAAACCATGTTTCGTTTTGGAAATATCGCTCCGCGCGAGTCAGTCTTTTCATTTCCTCTTTTCTCATCCTCTGTCTAACGATTTGGTCCGTCTTTAATTTCTTACAATTATTCATCAAAGGTAACGCTGTTTTATCTACAAAGAAATGTTCTCGAAACCCTGCACGAAATGCATGCTCTTTGAATAAAAATCTGCACCCTTTCGAGCGTTATTTTTCGTCCCTTAATTATCTCGTCTCTTAAATATAACGAAAACACGCCGTATACGCGAAAAAATCCAAGTACATTAATCATCCGATCGTTCCACCCGGCCAACGATCCCGACGCAACGCTGACGACCACCGACTTGTGACCATTTATTTGGGCGTCCCATTGTGCAGAAAAAAAGCAAAAAAAAAATCACGCGTATTCCGTCGGACTGAGCGAATTCACGCAATGCACCAAAAGTTTACATTTACATGCAATCTACAGTAGAGGGCAGTCTTGCTAAAGTTGTCTAGCGTTATTCGGTCGTATATCAGTAGTGCAGCACGAGGTGAACGAATAAATTTACGTTATCCCGTTGCAAATTGGAAAAAAAATAGTATTTAATATCGAAAAATATATTTTTTAAAGTTACAAAAGCGAGAGCTTAGAAAATTCAAATTTAAAATTGCTCGCCTAAAAGTGTTTCGCACGAAACGATCGATCTGTAGTCGTGTATTAAATACTATTTTCTTGTGTTTTCACCCCTCACAAAGATATTCCCTCGCGAATCAGCACTGTTATAAATAGCACAAATAATTGCAGCCCACAACCTCCATTATCTCAGTCTGGTTCTCATTTGATAAACATTCGTTGATATAACGGTGCTGATTCTCCTCTGCCCGCATCTTAAACGTTGTTTATTCTTTTCGCTCATTACCACTCGCATTATCCGAGGACACTGCAGAAAACGAAGGTTCGCGCTCTCTCTCGGAGCAGAGCTGTTGCGACAGAGCACACCTTGCGGATAATCTCGATGTCAAAGGTTGCATTTGTATACGGCAATTGTATGTTAATTTAAATCACCGGCCTGCCCTTCCTTTTTTTATTGCACCGAGTTCGAGGAGATTTTCCCACATCTCTCGTTCTCCTTCGTAGAAAACCAGTCTCACCATTGGTTTCCCCTCGTCTCTCTGGTCACAAATTTCACGTTTTTTTTTCGTTCAAATATCTCGCACCGTATCTCACTCACGATATATTTTTTTTCCTCTCGATCCAATGTACAACAGCCTTGCATAAAATAGACGTTAAAGGATCTCGGTAGCTGCTGTATCGATCGGGGATGATGCTCGTCATCATTATAGCCGTATATGCATACATGTAAGAAAATCGAGAGGATCGTTATTTGCTGTTGTTACTTTGATAATTAATTATGTATGTATGCGATCGTGAAAGGTGCAGGCACCGTAGTGTCGGGAGCGCTGGAGCAGTGGACGTTGAGGTGCATACACAACATTACTATTATTGTTATACACTATCGTAGACATACGTTGCGATACCTTCGTACTATTTTTTATTGATAATAATATCGTTACACCTCACTGATATATATGCACGCGTCTATTTTCCGCTGTTTTGCTCTTTTCAATTATCCACGTATTTTAATGTTTGCATTTTGTTTTTTTTTTTTTTATTCATTTCTTACGTAGATCCGCAAATTATCCCATTTCATATCGCAGTTTCGCAACGATCTTTGCCTGTTCCATGAAGCCAGAGATTGAAAAAAATTTGTTCGAATCATTCGATATTATCGTTCGATGTCATTTTTACGTCAATTTTTCGTTCAATCCGATTTGGATAATTTTGGATCTTTGCCGCCTGTGTGCGGACCGAGGAATCTGCTTGTTTTTTTTTTATTCATTTCTTACGTAGATCCGCAAATTATCCCATTTCATATCGCAGTTTCGCAACGATTTTTGCCTGTTCCATCAAGCCAGAGATTGAAAAAAATTTGTTCGAATCATTCGATATTATCGTTCGATGTCATTTTTACGTCAATTTTTCGTTCAATCCGATTTGGATAATTTTGGATCTTTGCCGCCTGTGTGCGGACCGAGGAATCTGCTTGTTTTTTTTTTTATTCCTTTCTTACGTAGATCCGCAAATTATCCCATTTCATATCGCAGTTTCGCAACGATCTTTGCCTGTTCCATCAAGCCAGAGATTGAAAAAAATTTGTTCGAATCATTCGATATTATCGTTCGATGTCATTTTTACGTCAATTTTTCGTTCAATCCGATTTGGATAATTTTGGATCTTTGCCGCCTGTGTGCGGACCGAGGAATCTGCTTGTTTTTTTTTTTATTCCTTTCTTACGTAGATCCGCAAATTATCCCATTTCATATCGCAGTTTCGCAACGATCTTTGCCTGTTCCATCAAGCCAGAGATTGAAAAAAATTTGTTCGAATTATTCGATATTATCGTTCGATGTCATTTTTACGTCAATTTTTCGTTCAATCCGATTTGGATAATTTTGGATCTTTGCCGCCTGTGTGAGGACCGAGAAATCTGCTTGTTTTTTTTTTTTTTCAATCAAACACGGATGTCCGTGCGAGGAAAATCGCCAAGCCCTCGCCATGACTAAGCTTCGTTTTGTCAAATGTATTACAGCTTGTCGCTGGAAGCGGAAGTTCGCAGCAGGACGACGTTGCTGCGGGCGCGCCAACGCCTGGTAGAAACGACGGAACGACCGAGGCTGTTCCTGGACCAGTCACCAGGCTTTTCGTAATCGCTAATCGAGGAATTTCGAATCTCATACAGGATCTCATTCTCGTGAGTCATCTTTGCTACGAACGTGTTTTAATTCCTCCTGAAGTATGCAATTATTCTTTTGGACGTTGAAAAATTTGGCAATTCCAAAAAATTCGAGCCACGAGAGTAAAAATTCTCTCGAAACCGCAGCCCGAAGTTGCGCATAATCATTACTGCGCGAAACATACGTTCAATGCCACTGCAACAATTTTACGTAATTGTTTTTTTTCCACGTAGGTTTTCCTTCCTGCTACATCACCTTTTTCTGCCTTTCGTCTCATTCAATAGCGTCTCCAGATACATACATTTGCATCTCGCAATCCCACGTAATTGCGATAATATTTCATCGCGGTTAATTGCCCGAACTTTTAAAATAAAATCGCGTTTAGCGGCTGTAGTACGAAGTGAAAAATTCGATTACTTCATTCCACTCGATTGCTGCCGTAATACGCGTACGAGTATAGGTATACGCCTCGATATAATCACGTTGAAGGCAATAACCGAGAAAGAAGGGGGGGGGGGGGTGAAAAATTAGTTTGAGAAGCGGAAAAAATGATGAAATTGCATCCGACGATCGCCGAGATAATTTTTCATTAGTCGGAGTAGTCGGCTTGGATAATGAATCTTGGTACGAGGAAATCTTGGAGGGGATTTGACGAAATTGCCGCGACGTGATGTATACATCGCGGGGAAAAAAGGACATTCTTGTGGAACTTTTGTTTTCATTAATCGCCCGGAGGGATGAAAATCGGTGATTAAATGTTGCACGCGTTTTGTTCCAGTTGAAAATGTGTAAAAAGTTGCATAATTCATGAGCGCGCGGTCGGGGCGATGGAAAGCAAAAATGCGGTTCACGGAACTTTCTCTATGAAGTAGCTCGTCCGATTTGCCAGGGTCCCCTTCGTCGTTATGCAATTCGTCCCCTGTATATAATATATATATATATATATCTCGTTCGCGAGTATATATATATATATATATATATATATACTCGCTCTTATATGTTTATATATATATATAAACATATAAGAGCGAGTGGCACTCGAGATACGCCTTCGTTTTTGTCCGTCGCTCATTTGGAGCGGCGGCAGTTCTTTGCCTTCTTTTTTCATACCGGTCATCATGAACATTCGAGGCGCCGAGTTGAACCTAGCTCGGCTCAACTCGCGATTGTGCTTGAGCACACAGAGTTGGTCGAAATTTCGCGTGCGATTTAGCAACGTTAAATTTCTATGAGAATCTCAAGACGTTGAATAAAATAAAAAGGGAAAGGATGGAACAGGATCATCCGTAAACGGAATTGAAACTTGTTTTCGCAAATTCAGACGGTTAATCATGGAGAAGGAGTCGAAAGCTGCTCAAATTTTTGGTTCCCCTTAAAGTAGACGATGACACAGCTCGATTCTTCCCCTCTCTTATTCCCAGCGTCCCCATTCTCTTTTTTTCGTCCTCAGAAGAGAAAAAATAATATTCGAATTGTCAGTGGGGATGAAAGGTTTCTCGTCTTGCGTGTAATCACTTTTACGCAAGCTTTTCGCCAAGATTTAATGAAGATTTCCATAGTTTATTGCGGTTAATATCGAATTAATGGCTTTTGACACACTCTAATCCTCAATTATTACTGTACCGCATGATTGTCATACTCTACTTGCAATATTATCGCAATTTATTACAAGGCAGTTTGTTTAATGAATCTGAAAAAAAAATCCCGTATCCGGCAGGTATAATAAAATGATTTCGAAATGTTCCCGAAGGGAAATCGCGCGATTAAACCGTTCGTATCCTTTTCAAAATTCTTTCGTCCTCTCGAGCCATCAGCGAATTTGCGCAACCTTCGAGACTCTCTCGAACATTTTCACACTCCAATCCCGATGAGTTTGTCGATAAAACTTGTACGATGAATCATAAATTCACATTAAAAGAATGATGAAATAACCGAAAACGATGGTCGCGTTGGCAAGTTAGAGAACCAAGACATATTTTTCGCGACAAAATTCTTTTTCTCAACATTTTTGTTTCGCTTTTTTTTTCACAGCGTTTGGCGGCAACGAGCGAGCGCATAGTAAACTTCAAGGCGAGGCTCATCACGTCGATCATCTAAGAGGAGTTTGAAGGACCAAACTTGTTTTTTTTTCTTCACCCATGGATGAAATGTCACGTGCGGTGAGAAAAATCGTGTAAAAAAATGTACCTTGCGACGACGAGGAAAAAAAAAGTGAAGCGGATACAAAGATCAGCAAAGAAACGGGAGATGAGATAAAAGTGATATGAATCGCGGTAAAAAGACCGAATAATGTTATGATTGTTACTGCCAGAGCGGCGAGGAGTGGAGGGAAAAAACTGCTCGAGAATCTAACGAAACTACGAAAGATTCGATGATCCTCGATGCGACGACATCGAGCGAGACTCATCGTGGAACTCGGGTACGACGCTGGCAACGTGATACGGAAAGAACGAAAAAAAAAAATTGTTAATAATAATATGTTATAGAAAAACGCACCTTTGTACCTTCGTTGTCCTTTGTACTCGAGATTCCCCAAGATTCATGAACATTCCGATCGATAAATACTTGTATTTCGATTAAAAAAGCTCCAAGAACCGATGTGCCTCGTGCCTTCTATCGACGATCGATAATCGATAAATGATTTTCCGTTTTCTCGCGTATCGATGATCGATGTACTTGAATATCGATAGTTTATATCAAATAACCGATTTTTATGCATTGATCGACGAGAAAAAGATTAGTAGCCCTCCATTTTAACGAGAGATTATCATCGAAGTCGATTTTATTTGTCAATAATCGATATTCGATTTTTTCAAATCGATCGTCGCCTCGCTGAGCCTCTCTCTACTCTACCGATTTTATTCTTCATTCCCTCCCCGGTCATCCGATGCTGAAAATCATTACTTTCTTTTTTTTACACATCTTTTACCCCTGTCGATTCTTTCACCTTCCTCTCTTTTACTCCGTTGGCGTTGTTTATTCCTCATACGATTACGTCGCGATTCTGTAACACACGGCATTCGACAGTTTTCAGTGCTGAGAAACCCCGCGGTCCTATTTTTGCGTCATGAAAAAAAGTGCAGCAATTAAAAGGTCGCAGGAAGGTAGAAACGTTCGACCCTGTTGCGAATGAAGGATTTTCACTTAAGGTAGTTCTATCGTTTTATCGTTTTCTTAAGATTTTGTTGAAAATTTGAATACGTATTCTTTGATGTCATATATACGTGTGTAATAAATTTTGGAAGGTTTTACCACGTGGAAGTTGAGATATTTATTGGTATATAAAAATCACAATTTTCGGTAGTCTCTCGTAAGAGCACGTGTTAAAAGTTGCATTTTCATCAATGAATATCTTGGCTTCTACGTGGTGAAGCCTTCTAAAACTTTGCATACATTTTTATGCAACATCAAAGAAGATTTCTCGAGTTTTCCAAAAAAATCTTAAGAAAATTTTTTTCGCAATTTTTGTAATTATACAGCAAGCACATATCACCTGGGATGACCGTGAATTTGGAGTATGCTGTTCTTTAGTCGATTTGCAACAACTTTTCTTATTTAACCGAAGCCCGCGAACCATTTTGTATGTGAGAAAAACTGCAAAACAATTTCTCGATTTGAATCTAACGATAGAACTACCTTAAGCAGAAATCAAGAGGACACCGGAAATTTAATTGTAAATTGAGAATAATTCCATCTACACCGTTTTCGCTTAGGATTAAAAAAGTTTGCCTCCCCCTTTCTCTCTTCCTCTGCCTTTGTAATTTTTATATGTAAATCTATCTTCGTTATCTCTTGTAGTGTAAATAAATTGTATTGCTATAAGACACGATTTGAATGATGATTGTGCGGCTGGTCGTTGATACCTTCGAGCTCGATTCGGTTTTTCGTTGTTTTCGACGTTTCGATGATTCGTTGAATTTCTTTGCGGATGTCGGGAGGATATTTTGTTTGGAATTGAACAGCAACACCCGTGGAATGTATAAATATATTTATGTATATGATCAGATTATTATTATACATGTATAAAAGTAGAACAAAAAATGCTTTTTATAATACATGTACTAATCGATATCGTGTGACTTATTGTCGAATGGAGAACAAATGCTCGAGCACGTTATTTCGTTTATCCTTTCACCAGATTCATTATTTATTTCGGATGATTGCTGAAATTCCTGTATATTCGCGCAACAATCACAGGAATTCCAGCGTCTCAGCTACGGTGGTGAAATTAATGGCGGTTCGTTGATCTCACAATCGGAAACGCCCACGTAAACGGGATCGCCGAGGCGCACGGTACCATTTGGTCCTTTGAGGCCAAGATGAATTCCCATCACCGGACTGTCACCGGTAAATGCTCTCAGTGCAGGATCCTCTGTAAGTCTGTACCTTCGAATAACCAAAATGGATAATCTAAGAACCCCTGTTATTTCGATATTAATTTTTTTACGCAATTTTTTATTATCGAGGAAATATGGCTTCTTTGTTATTATGTTTTATTTATGTTATTATGTTATTCGTTATATGTTCAAATAACCAAAATGAATAATTCGAAGGACACCTACTATTTCAATATTAATTTTTTTACGCAATTTTTTATTATCGAGGAAATATGGCTTCTTTGTTATTATGTTTTATTTATGTTATTATGTTATTCGTTATATGTTCAAATAACCAAAATGAATAATTCGAAGGACACCTACTATTTCAATATTAATTTTTTTACGCAATTTTTTATTATCGAGGAAATATGGCTTCTTTGTTATTATGTTTTATTTATGTTATTATGTTATTCGTTATATGCTCAAATAACCAAAATGAATAATTCGAAGGACATCTACTAATTCAATATTAATTTTTTTACGCAATTTTTTATTATGGAGGAAATATGGCTTCTTTGTTATTATGTTTTATTTATGTTATTATGTTATTCGTTATATGTTCAAATAACCAAAATGAATAATTCGAAGGACATCTACTAATTCAATATTAATTTTTTACGCAATTTTTTATTATGGAGGAAATATGGCTTCTTTGTTGTTATGTTTTTTTTATGTTATTATGTTATTCGTTATATGTTCAAATAACCAAAATGAATAATTCGAAGGACATCGAAGGAAATATGGCTTCTTTGTTATTATGTTTTATTTATGTTATTATGTTATTCGTTATATGTTCAAATAACCAAAATGAATAATTCGAAGGACACCTACTATTTCAATATTAATTTTTTTACGCAATTTTTCATTTTCTAGGAAATATGGCTTTTTTTCGGAATTTGTAGAGATATTTTAAATTTGCGACTTGAAAAAGTTGATATTCGAACTAAGAATCTTTGTGCAAAAAATCAGCAAGGACAGAAAAGTATAAAAAGAGAACTTTTGAGGAAACTTACTTTCTGAGAGTCTTGAGTGGCTCGAATTTAGGATGTTTTCTGCCGGTCTCGGGGTCTATCGTCGTGAAGATGCATCTCGTGCAAGGTTTGACATTCCGAAATATCACTTGTCCGATTTTCACCCAATCCCAATCATCCTCCTCGAGCGATTGCGCGCCTTTGACAACGAAATTAGGACGAAAGTGTTGAGGTGTGACAGGATCCTCGATGCGTGCATTGAGATCGGTTATAGATGCTTCGTTTATCAACATGTAGCTAGTGGCATCCGGATATGCGCCCTAGATATTACAGCGAGGTAGAACGAAGAAAAAAAATAAATAACGACATAATTGTCGTAATAAATCGAAACTGCTCATGCGTATCGCCTGCACGTCTGATATTTTGTTTTAAGGACGTTGTCTCGCGAAATCGTGTTTCCTCAGAAATTTTATAAAATTTCAAAAGCAGCTTCGAAAAGTCGAATCAAAATCACTGACGAAATTTGAATAGGAAGGTCGAACATTTTTCGCGATAACTTTGCAACTTTTCTCAATTCTTTTTTCGGCAAGTTTCGAACGATAAATAAATATTTCACCGAGTTTGTGGAACAATCTACATCATTTTGACCGCTTAGTTTCGGAGATATGATATTTTAACGTTTATAGTAACAGCAATAACAAATTATAGGCTATATAATACAAAATCTATCGCTAATAAATAGACGATAATTTGGCGTAATAAAATCTAGCAGATGTTGTATTTTACCCTTAATATATTGTGAACTTCCCGCGAGTTGTACGAGTTTTTGCACATTTCTGGTAATGTTTTACCGTGATTATCGCGAGACAACTACCTCAAAGCCGAACGATAAAATATAAATCGATAGAGAAAATAACAGGAAGCATATATGGCTCGTGTTTTTTTTTTTTTCATTTTTCTCTCAACGATCCGATAAAGAATCGAGAACATCCGTTGATCTTACCGTATCAGCTGATTCAGTCAGGGGAAAAGGTTGATTATTTCGTCGTACTTGACGAGAAGGCCGTTCTAACGGATAATAAACGAGTCTAAGACCAACGTCTTCTTGGAGAAGAAAACGGGACAGCCATCGTGCAATTTCTTCACCACAGTCTCGAGCTTCGACCGCTTGTCCCCATACGGAAGCGCGAAAATTCTTCGATCGAATTTGCGCGAGATCGATGCTTATCGACATCATACCAGGTGCACGTAGTGTCAAGACTGAGCCAGCTACGCTGGGAGATACCTTCGAAATTTGTAATTAGGATTTAAAGATTCGACGATGTAAAAATAAACCGCTGTAATTTGATTGATCTAACGAATGATTCAGCAAAAAAGTCATGTTCACCTGGACCATTCTAGGCATTTGCCGAGCAGTGATAAATTGATGATTTAGATCAACCACCATGAGTGTACGATCTCTGAGCCATCCGGATTTCAAGCCGAGAAGAGTACATTCCATTGAACTTTCTCGTATAGCGCCAAGAGATTTGACCGGAAATACCATTAAATCGCTAAGTTCGCCGACCTTCCGCCAATTCGTGGGGGGTTGATGCCTTTGCTTGCGGGACCACCACCACCAGACGAAAAACACTGCAGAGCCAGCTCCGACAGCCAGGGCTGTCACGTAGCCCAGGCGAACTCTGTCTACAATAATTTCGCACGTTATATTTAGCATTTTAATCACAGGATTACAAATTCAGTACGTGTATAACTGCCCATTGCTACATTTGACGAGGTTGAACTACGCTTTACTTAAAAAAATAAATTCCACACGTCGTCGCAATTTATCATCGATACCATCGATTTATCATCGATGGTATTAAATTAATTTGCTCTGATGTGAAACGTTAGCTGGATTTCCAGTAAAATGGAGGGAAAATTGAATCAAAGTTTTTATCGATAACTGAATAACCCGCTGTAATTTTACAACACGTATGTGTAGATCTAGTGCAGATGCTAATTGAGAAGAGAAACGTGCGATTGGACGAAGCGTGACGTTTCGGTAAAAGAAATCTTGTGATCGAGCTCGAAAAAGGATGTCAACACAACATCTCATTGAATATCCTTTTTTTCAACCACATAATTCCTCTCTCCTAATTGCATGTCCGACACATACACACGATCGTGAAAATCGTGATGAAAAAGTCTGCCGAATCCAGAGAGTCTTTCTAAAATTGATTTTCGTGCCATCATGCATAGTAAAATAATATCGCAACGCCCAATTTCGTTGGTTGAAGAATATCTTCTCGTCCTTTTGAAAAATAAAGTAATTTCAACGGTATATTATTTTGTCATTAATTTTCGACGACTGCTGTAATTAGTCTTGGATAATTATTTGAGAAACTCTGTTTTAATATTCACTATACAGGTTAGGATAAACCGTCCGGATGATAATCGACTTTGGCACGCTTCACCGATATATCGTTTCAAATTTATCAAACGGGGTTTACGATGTAACAATGAAGCACGGTTGTAACGGATTTTTCAGAAAGGTAATGTCCTGGAGCTGGCCTGGAGAAATTCCTTCTTTGATGCACCGTTCCATTCATTAAAACTAGCTGTGCAATGTAATTGTTGCTAATGACAGAAGATGACCAGTAGCTGTCGACATGTACGTATATCTATATATGTGCTCGTTCGAAGACGAATGTAACGGTACGGAATGAGGAATTCTTATAGCAGGTGTCTGCAACCGGTCTTCTTTGCGTCTGGCCATGCCGAGAATCGACATATTTTTTTGTTTCATTGGCTGATCATTTCTGAATAAAATAGTTTTCGTTCGCCTCGTGTGAATAGCGTCTTTTTCATCTTTGCTCGTAGCAGGTGTCTGCAGCTGGTCTTTTTTACCCCTGGACATGCAGACAATCGACATGTTTTTTGTTTCATTGGCTGCTCATTTCTGAATAAAATCATTTTCGTTCGCCTTGTGCGAATAGCGTCTTTTTCATCTTTGCTCGTAGCAGGAGTCTGCAACCGGTCTTTTTTACCCCTGGACATGCCGAGAATCGACATGTTTTTTTGTTTCATTGGCTGATCATTTCTGAATAAAATAGTTTTCGTTCGCCTCGTGTGAATAGCGTCTTTTTCATCTTTGCTCGTAGCAGGTGTCTGCAGCCGGTCTTTTTTACCCCTGGACATGCACAGAATCGACATGTTTTTTGTTTCATTGGCTGCTCATTTCTGAATAAAATAATTTTCGTTCGCCTCGTGTGAATAGCGTCTTTTTCATCTTTGCTCGTAGCAGGTGTCTGCAACCGGTCTTTTTTACCCCTGGACATGCACAGAATCGACATGTTTTTTTTGTTTCATTGGCTGATCATTTCTGAATAAAATAGTTTTCGTTCGCCTTGTGCGAATAGCGTCTTTTTCATCTTTGCTCGTAGCAGGAGTCTGCAACCGGTCTTTTTTACCCCTGGACATGCACAGAATCGACATGTTTTTTTGTTTCATTGGCTGATCATTTCTGAATAAAATGGTTTTCGTTCGCCTCGTGTGAATAGCGTCTTTTTCATCTTTGCTCGTAGCAGGTGTCTGCAGCCGGTCTTTTTTACCCCTGGACATGCACAGAATCGGAGTGTTTTTTGATTCGTTGACTGATCATTTCTTAATAAAATGTTCTGTCGAAAATTGTCGGAAATTTCCCCCAAAGCGATGTAAATTATCGATTCACTCAGCGCCGTTAATTGCGATAATTAATGATGCTGCGGCTATGTAATTAAATTCAGTATAAATGAGCAGGAAAGCTTTTGTTTATCGCCATGGAGTTTATTTTAATTTCATTCGGTGTACGAGTGGATATTCCGTTTTAATAAATAATATCGAACGAACAACGCAATTTCGTGATACTGCAATTAACATTGAGCGTACCGCAAACGGATAGTCTCATGTGTACACGCGAAAAGGACTAACGCAGTAATCAATACATCGCGACGATAGCCTCGATAGGGCGTTGCACTTTGTTTTTATTTTTTCTCCAAATCAATTTTAGTTTTCTCAATATCCCTGTGGATAATTTCTTCATTTTTCATCTGAATTTTGCGAAAACGTTGACGTTAACTGGTGGGCAGTAATGTTATTTAATTTTCCGTAATTATGGAAATCATGCCATTTTCAAAAATGCTTAGGCATCTTGAAGAAAATTATCATCACGTGGCTTACCCATTCTGTTATCCCTCACGTGTTTACAGTGTTCTTTTTTCAACGAGCACAGACAAAGAACTCTCGCAGGAGGATCGTGCCTCGCCGACGAACGAGGGACTACTACGAAAATAGTAGAGAGCTCTTCTTCGAGCGTATCTCGAGTTATATACAAGTATATCTCGAGTGAACTGCGCACCGTTACTAATTCACGTCATACATAACACAGCACAAATGCATGATATATAAATCGTACAGCAAGATAGCTAAACCGCCTGTAAATGGGGCAAGTCCGTCTTGGAAAAACGGCAAGTTTATTGCGAACTTTTATCACGCTTTTATGGTTTAAGAAATCACGTTTGAAAATGATAAGGTTCGGGGATATTTATCTGGCTTGAGGTACACAAATTTTCGATAAATAACTGCTTTGAAAAAAAAGAATTGGATGTATTTATGTTATTTACGTTATTAGCAGACGATTCAGAGATATATTTCTGGACATGAGAATAAAAATGTGCTCGGTCGATAAAACCGTAACGTGCCTGTGCAACTGTGCACTGCAAAACTCTGAAATAAAAAACATTCATCATTAATCGTTCAAATTACAGCTATAAATTGTGGGAACATGACATTTTCAATCAATACATTATCGCTAAACTATATCATTGGCGTATTCAATTTCACTCTCGTCGTTTTACGTAGGAATCTTTTGTATCAATTTTTGAAAGGCAAAACTACTCGCGGTGGATGGTATCTCAACAGATGTCGCCATCGTATATTTCTCTTCGAAAAATATCTTTTGTTTGGATGAATTTTTCCACTCGCAAGTGTGACAACTGGTGCTGTCATTACGGCTATTCTATCGAGTTTACATGAGTAATGATATACTCTTTGATAAAATGCGTTCAACCTCGCTCGATCTCGTTTTAATATAATCGAGCAGGCTCAATCAAGATCGCGATCTTAAATATTCCAATACAAAGCAGAGTGTCTGGGACATCAAAAATTCTCCCATATTTTGCTTCGACGTCGTACTGTCGAATAGTACGAAATCCAGTGAATCTCTGCGTGTTTTCGTGTTCAAACGTTCCTGTATCTTCGACGGTGAGTCATTTGTTTCTCGATCAGCTGAATTCGGATATCGCGCAATTTTTCTCGCAACAAAAGCCAAAAAAAGGAAGAAAAACAAAGGTCATCGTAGAGCAATTTTTCGTACTTTGAACGTACGCTAACATTGAATTATTTCGTTTCACCGAAGGGCTTGACGAGATGATAAATGTATAATTTCCCTCGTACGTGCAAACGAGCGTGCGTGATCGGATTATTTTGTACTTTTTCAGGTTTTACAATGCCACTTCTGTACAGCGTGGTGGCTAGAGGTACAACCGTCCTCGCTAAACATGCAACTTGCGCAGGAAACTTTGAAGATGTCACTGAACAGATTCTGACTAAGATACCGCCGCACAATGATAAACTAACGTACACGCAGGGACCGTACTTGTTTCACTACATCTACGACAATGGAATGATCTACATGTGCATCTCCGACGATGTACGTTCAATGTTTATTACCGTTTATTACAGTAAATTGAAAAAATGTTTATTTATGCTTATTAATTAATACGCCAATGATAAATTCACCTTAATCTCAGCAAAAAATCGATATATTCACGTTTGATTTATCAACATATCTTTCGACGTGTCTAAAATCTCATCGCTTTCGAGGAAATTGCAAATTCGATTCAGTAGCTTTTGTCACTCGCGGATTTCATTCAGCGATCTTTTAAGGAAAGAGGGTTAGCTCGGTCGGAGGAAAAGCATTTGAGAAAAAATGCCTAAAGCTACAGAATTATATTGTAGAAGTTATTTTAATTGTTTTATAATAAATAAATAAAAAATGATGAAAGAATGACTAACGAGCGTACGATAATTTTCTCGTGCAGGATTTTCAAAGATCTAGAGCTTTTTTATTCCTGAATGAGATTAAAAGGCGCGTTCATGCTGCCTACGGCGAAGGCATTCGCACAGCCTTGCCGTACGCGATGAATACGGAATTCTCATCGGTACTGGCTAACGAAATGGTAACGATCGAATGAAAAATTTCGTTTAATGAGTTTGATACTTTACGCATTTGTGACAGTAATTTTGTTCATACTCGCAGAAACATTACAGCACCTCGAAAGATATTGACACTCTATCCAAAGTTCACGGAGAGCTGGATGAACTCAAAGATATTATGGTCAGAAACATTGATAACATTGCAATGAGAGGAGAACGCTTGGAACTTCTCGTATACAAGACTGACAATTTGACCGCAAGTGTAAGTTTTTTTGTTAGTTACTTTTTCTCTTTTCTCTTTTCTTTCATTTTTGAAGCCTACAATTGATAAACATAAACTGATCATTTTAGTCGCGTGCTTTTGAGAGACCAGGGATAAAGTTTTATTTTAGTTTTCACCTTTTTCAAGTCAATCACAATTTGATTTGAAAATATAATTTGCATCCTGGCGAAATTTTCTTCGAGATAACGAGCAAACTTTTTCATTAATTTTGTCTAGTCTGTAACCTTCAACAAGACCAGTCGAAACTTGGCTCGCTCACTCTTCTGGAAAAGTGTGAAGTTATATGCGATTGTGGCTGTAGTACTAGTGGTGAGTCGCATTTGATTGAACAGAAATTGAAGAACTCCCTGTACCTTGATATTACGTTTCGTTTTTCACATTTTTTCAAAAACTGATATGTCTGGAAACTGAAATTTGTCTGAAAGATCCATCTTGAATGATTTATCAAAACAAGAATGTAGAACAAAATCGTCAAAATTAGTGGGTAACACGAAACTTTGGTTCAAAAACAAAATTTGAAATACGCTCGACTCGAGACGGATTATGCACGGGATATAATTTTTTTATGACCGGAGAAACATGTGAAGCCCCGAATATATGGAAGAATTATCGATTGATCTCTGCAATGCGTTGATTTTAATCTCACTTTTGCAGGTCGTGATATACTTTATCATATCAATGTGCTGCGGCGGTCTTGCATGGCAAAAATGCGTTGGGAATTGAATGGTAAGATTAACAATAACTCGTAAAAAAAAACATGATAATTTCGACACACGAGAATTCAAATGTTTTTATCGAACAACCGAAGAGTAAAGAACAATGTACCGAAGCGCTTATAACGAAAGCAGGAAACCAAAATCGTTATTTCATCGAGCATTTTGGCAAAGTTTCCCGCAATTATACTAATTGAAAGGCAAATCAGTGATAAGCAGAACATGTATATACTATACATATAATATAATATATATATATATTAAATTTAATCATGTAACGATACACAATTCCTTGTTATATGTTTAAGATTTTTATGAGAGGTGAATAAATGGATAATTTTACTTTCTTCGTGAAAAATGCAAACTCATTTTAAATCGATCAACTACACTATCGATATAATCCTATGAAAACTCGTAGTATTTCTTTAAACCTTGTTGAAGTAACCCACAAAAAACGCCAGTTTTTAGCCTCGCTCGAGAAAAAGCTGCGATTCTGTCATTTTCATAACTCGATTGCTGAAATTTCAACACGATTGGCTGATGGTTATTATCGTTCGCAAATAATTCTCTTCGAATTTTCCCTTGGCAAAATCAGATATTGCAATTTGCGGTTGCGTTTTGCGTTTACTTCAAGACAGATAAATATCCCCGAACCTTATGATTTTCAAATTAGAAAAAAATGAAATTTCAAAATTTCAAAAGTTTCGAATGAAAAAGAAAAGTCTCATCATTGAAAACTATGCGATTCAGTATCTCACACGCGATTAATTGTTTTCAGATTTTCACAGCGGCGCTAAGCACGCGAAACTTTCATTCAATTTCGCTTTTATTGCCCCTGTACGTGCCTTACGTCATCCTTAACATGCTTTTCAAAAAAAACCAAAGACAAAAAAGCCATCGCTGATCCGCGCGAGGCAACATTTTTAACGTCACGACGCAAACATTGGTCCAGTAAACGTGATTGGTGAATGAACCATCGAGATCATGAAGGTGGGGCAGGAGAGAGGGGGGGGAAGGACGCGTGTAAGTCACCGATACTGCAGAGACGTATAAGTTCAGACAGCCCCGAGGGGTTGCAACCAGAATTGTACTCACAGTTCCGAGTCGGTTTGTGGATGTTGTTTAAGGTAGAAAAGAGGGGGAAGTTCGGCTCGCAGGGTACAGCAGAGAAGGGATTGCGAGGGAAGGCGAGAGATGAAAAAGAAGGAGAGAGAGATGAATAGGAAAATTTGATTCCGAAGTTAAATGCGCGCCCGGGTCATTTCGAGGCTCGCGCTGTGTTGGAGCGTGTCGGATGCTTCGCGTCGAGCGCCTCTCGGGCGTGCGAAAATTCTCGTCGCGATTGATCCGCTGAGAGGAAACGAGACAGAGAGAGAGATCTAAGATATTCGTGATTCTCTCACGGGCGTGGAACGCGTGGTAAACACGTTTTACAATGGACGGTAGAAAAAATAAAACCGGCATTTTTTTCGCAATTCTAAAGAGAACAATGAAAATTCGGGAATGTAAGATGCTGGAGAAAAGATGCGGAGAGAATGGAGAGCGAATCAAGGGGGATGAACTTCCGCGTTGAGAAAAGTCTCGTGGAATATCACGCGCGTGTGTCCTACGCTCGTTCCACCCTCTGCAACTCATACCAACCCCCGAAAGCTTACGGGGCTCTCGAGAGCATATACACGTTCGTGTGTTTACGTCTCTGTGTATATATTTTATATACAAATATATGTATATATATATATATATATATATATATATATATATATATATATATATATATATTTACGAGTGTATATAAAATACGACGTAGCACGGCGGCGGTAGTCAGCCCAGTTTGACTGTCGCTGCTTCTACTAGCTGCAGGGATGAAACCACCCCTGCGGTTGCTCTTACTACACCATTGACTCGTCGTCGGCGTTGACGAGACGTTCTATCGTCTACTACTACCGGATTGTTGTGCTTTCGTTGACGCGCGCGCGCGCGCTACCCTCGTTATACCCCCGTCGATGTTTTTTCCATTTTCGACCTTACTTCCTCATCAGCTAACAAAAGAAAAGCATCTCTCTACGCTCGTACGTGTTGTTTAATCGGTTATTTATTGTGATTTTTTTTCTTTCATCGTGATCGTCGCGTCGAGCGTGGATCAAGACCGAGAGAAGGAGGCCGAGGGAGACGCGAGGAAGATTAAAAAAAGGAAGAAAGGAAGAAAAGAAAATTGACAGATGGATGAGACTCGGGTGAGGCCGCCGAAAATACCCGAATGTCTTGGAAGAACCAAGACGACTGGCTCAACTCGCAGCTAGCAGGTGTGGAGGAATTTGAAAACTGAAGGATTTATAACGACCTGTTTTTCCCGGATTATCGCAATTTCACGTCAGGCTGGATTTGTGTCCGGTGAGTTTTTCTTTAGCGTTTCTTGACGAGCATTGTCATTTCATATTAATCCTGTATCTATACCAGAGAGATTACACCGGTGCTACGCTTGATCGATGTTTATAATACATATTTCACGAGAGAGGGTGTTTTGCCCGGGCTCACAGACCCGGATCTCATCGCGTTACTTCCGCTGTATAAATATTACCCCGCGCTTGTTGGGGCAATCCAAAAATCACGAGGATTAATTTTCTGTATTTTTATTTTAGAATCAAATCATCCCTCGCCGAAACGTTTCAAGGCTATATCGCTAATGTCGACGTTTTTTGAACACAATTACGAATCTCATTTTTCCTTTTTTTTTGTTTTTATTTTGTCGGATGTAATATATTATTTCTCAACAAATACGAGAAGAGCCCGGTACGTCGTTCGACGATATGAGTTTTCCGTTCAAATAATTTTATTCGCGAAAATAATCCTGGCTGCGAGCGCAACGTTTTCGTTCTTTCTTCTCTCCGCGTAAAGTAAAGATTCGGGGCAATATGGACCACTATTACAATCGTAAATTCGCGATCGCTGAGAAGTCGATTCGACGATCGATGGGATTTTTCAGACGCATTCGTGCTCACACTGTATTACATTTCTTCGCCCAACTTTGTTGAGAACCGGGAGTTTTGATGATAACTTTATTGAAAATAAAAATTTTCGCGGTAGTTTGAAATGCCAAAAATTAATTAATCGATCAAATCAATGGTAAAATACTAAACTTTTTTTTCAATTCAGTGCCTGCCTTCAATCGTCGTAGGATACATTTTTCGAACAACCGTGAACGCTCAGACTATGGCAAATTGAAAAATATGGTTTTTAACGCTGAAATAAAAAAATGAACGATCAAAGAGGCAGTTGAAATTCAATATCAGCCAAACGCTTTGTCATTTTTCTACGTCGTAGAGTCATCGTCGAGAACGGAATGATTCACTCGCAGCAAATTAGCATGAAACTTCCAACACTGGTCCAAATTCCCACCAATTATTTCGTACACAAAGCGTATATACGTTAGAATCTTCTGAGATATCGGAATTCCCTCGCAGGACGACGCACCATTCGTGGGGGGTTGAGCGACCGAGTTTTATGGGGGGTACGATTCGATGCCACGTACGAGCCATAAAACATTCGGCGAAACGATCGTTTCGAGGGTCATCCCTCGTTCCGCGTCTCTAGCGCGAAATCCCACGAGATTGCATGTGCGTCGTAGCATTTCTTCTCAAAAGATGTTTCCCGAAGTGCGATGGACGACATACAAGCCGGTACATCGTCACCGAGAAGATACAAAAACACTGCAGAGGTACAGAACGAAAAACGAAAAGGGTTGTTCGAAAAATAAGCAATTATCTCTATAGATGAATTATTTAAACCCCTTAAACGCTTTTCGTTTAAAAGAAATACCATCAAACAGCTCTTTTCCCCTCCCCAATAGTCGAAAGATCGCTCGCATACGTGCGAGATTTGAAAAAAGACCATTGTTTATTTTACCAACGACGCAGCGTTAAATATATATGTGTATATCTAATGTACACGTCGTAAAAACACGAAGAACCAGCAGGAACGATACGCAGCGATGATCCATCATTCAAGGGCAATTGTTTCGCGCTGCAGCACCCAGAAAACTCATCCGCGGATATGAGTAAAGGGTGCAACGGTGGCGAAGGCTCTTTAGAATTCAGGAGGGCGCGAGCTGTCGGCACGTATAGGGTTCGAGATCCTCGTGAGGCGAAAAAAGAGGAAGAAAAAGAAGCGAGTGAGACAAAGGATTCATCGTGGCGTGTGAGAAGAGAATAAGGGAGAGAAGGGGAGGGTACATTGAGAGAGGGATGAAGTTGGGGCTCGGAGGAAGCAGAAGAGGCGCCAAGCTGGATAATATACGCACGTCCGTACTGTAATACGCTGTATCAACGGCGAGAAAAGGAAAATAGACGTATTGAGGAAAGACGATAAGAAAAGATGGGAGAGAGCAGTCCCGACTTGAGCCTACGGCTTCGCCGTGGTAGTTCCGACTCCAGGGACTCGTTTTACATGGACTTTGCTCAGGTACGTGCTCTCTTGCAACCCTTCTAACGTCTTCTGTCTTTTTCCTTCCTCCCCTTCGCAGTCTTGAATGTCTCGTGCCGGGGAAAAAATAGTCTCCGCGTATACACTATATTTCTACTGCTTTTTAACTATTTCTCATAAATGTCGAGCTTTCAATTACTCGCTTTTCGCTCGAGGACATTTCGTGTTTCCGCGTTTTAAATGTAATTAACGTTTTTAATAGAATCGAGCTTAGGTTTTGGTGGAACGAGTTTTTCTTCTTGTATACTCAATGTGAACCGTGATGATGTATAAAATTCTAATTTAGCTCATATTTTTTGTCAAAAAGACCCGAGGTTGTGGAAATTGCAGCTTTTTTCTTATAAAGTCGTAATACGCTATTTGTGAGTGACGTCTATTACGGCTTTCCACATTTTTCTGCTACTCCGTTTCGTGAATTTCACCAATTCTGCTTTTCATCCAATCAAATCACCCGTCAAATATTCTTACGTATGATATGTCAGTTCACGTAAAAAATTTATTCAAACATGTTGAGAATTCTATGATTCATGCAAAGTTAAAAAGTATTCGAAAAATGTTAATCATTAAGATACTCGAATTGGCCCGAATCCATCGATAAATTCTCGATGGAATAACAAACATTCCGCGCAATTTTTGCCTCAATAATGCTTTAATATTCAGGGTATCGATTCCGATATCGAAGAGGTAGCACGTCCAAACGATAATTCCGATCCCATAGTCGACAATGGTATGGATGAGAATGGTGACGATTTTCCGCCGCTCGAAGATATCACAACGATTCCGGAGGAGGCATCCGAAGAGCTCAGAGAGGAGGAAGAGGAAGCTGCAGCTGCAGCAGCAGCCGCAGCAGCCGCCGCCGCAGCGTCTCTCGAGAGTAATGCTGTTTCACGTCAGAAAACTCCCGAGCTGTTGTTGCCTGGCGTTATTAGTAACGGAGATGCCGAAAAACCGTCCAAGTGAGTAAAACGTTACCGAAAGCAATATGTGTTATTTCCAGAGCGAGAGTTCCTCATTGCTGTACATATGTATACACATACATATACGTATATATATATATGTATTATATATACACATTTATATATATGTATTATATATACACGTATATATATATGTATTATATATACACGTATATATATATGTATTATATATACACGTATACGTACATATATTTCGTTGCTGTGGACAAACCCTTTTCCTTCTCCGAGCTTTTAAACTCCATAGAATTCTCTGTCGCAATTCCACCCTTCGCCAAATAACGACGACGACGACGTCCATCCCGTTCCCATTGAAGGGAAGGAAAAAAAGAAAAACATTTCGAACTCTTCGAGCTAGAGACGCCGGTAAATTTTTCATTTTCTCATTCCCTCGTGCACATCTCTTTTGGTGGAGGATGTACGAGTGCTGGAAAAGTCCCGTGGTGTTTTATCATCTCTCTACGTCCTCCAATTGCACGATCCTCAACCCTCAAACGTCGACCCTCGTCCTTTGGACAACGAAATAGTTATATACGCACGCATATACAGATGCCTCGGTTGCACCCTCAAAAAAAATGGTTTTTTTTTTCAAAGCCTACTCTCGGTTCGATGTTGAATATTCTTCATAGTTTACGTGTCGCCAATTCTGTCATTCGTTTGGGATTTTTGTCGCAGCCCGAGTGGAAAATTTCATTGACAAAACTTGAAATATTTTACTTTTAAACGACTCTCCGTTGAACCAAAAACAACTATGGCCCTAAATTCAAATTCCCCGTGTGAATCGAAAATTCTGTCGACAAAAATCACTTTGGATAAATAACAAGATTTTTTTTTTTTTTTCGATTGTCGAACGGTCGGTTCGTGGTGTGGGAACGAATTTTCCGATAAACTCGCCTTGGAGGCATCCGCGAAACTCATCTACTGGAGGTAATCATGCGCGGTAACTCCATACACTTCCGGCGGATATCGAACGCCAAATTCGTTGACGGTTTTATCATACAATTTCCTCCCATGCCGTGCGCATCGTGTTACACACACGTGAATTTCATTTATCATCGAAATTTCGTTGGAATATGATTTTTTTCCGCCAATTTTTCAAAATAAATTCCAAAATCCACGCTTCTTCGTGAAAAAATGCGTGACAAAAGTTATCTGAATTTTTTCACGATTTTCTCCCCGTTTCGCCCCACTGAATTATATCCCTCTTTCACGTGCGTCCAATGGCAAAAGCAGACTCGTTAAAATTGAGGATGATATAGGAAGAAACCGTCAGCGATAATAACCGATCGACGCTCTCCGTACGTCGTGTCTCTCCAGAGCGGTCCATGGCCAGTCTGTAACGCGGGCTCGGAGAGCGTCGTCGTTATTGTCGCGTCATGAGCACAACGGAAGAATCGTGTTAGTGCAAAGTTGTTCGCAGTCGTCGAGATCAAAGATCTCGAGACCTTTGCGCGAAAAGGAGTGAGATTCGAATAGAGGAGAAAAAAAGAAGCACGAATAATGCTCATCAAGGAAACATCCCTGAGGTATATCGCTGAAATACCTTAAAAATGAAAAAAAAAGATGAAAATTCAACAGCGGATTGTCTCGTACTTTCAAACGCACGACCCGAAGGCTGCACGAGGGAGAAACGAAAGGAATTCGCGAGATCCAAACAAAAGGTGTCCCTCAGAGCAGAGAGGAAATGTTGTTTTGTATTGCGCGCAAAGTTGCGAAATAATATAAAAATGGAATAATAACGATCGTTCCCTCGAGCAGCCGGGTAGCACGAGAGAAAAAATGACAGAATACGGGGTTGATGGGAACGGAGTTTTAGCTGTAAAACGTATTATTATGGATACAGCGGAGTCGAGAGTAAACACGAGGGCGACTGCGTAGGGACAATTTGCCAGCTACGGAGGGAACGGTTTTGCGCGAGAAAAACCCTTCAAAGCGTCTCTCGTAGCACGGAAATGAAAAAAAAAAGATGTAAAAAAAACGTACGTTTTTACATAGAACAAGACGATCCTCGAACTTTTGTATATTCGTCCGTGCGCTCACGGGGTACTTTTTCTTTATTCTCATCGTTGATTTCATCCAGAGCCCTTCAGAGTGCGGATATACACTCTCTTTCTCTCTTTTAGGCTAAAGTTTTTTTTTTACGCGTCAAATTTAACTCCTCTTTCAGGACTATAAATTATTACAAAGTTTTCGGTAAATTTCCCCTCTCTGTCTTCCGTCCACACGTTCTAGAAATAAGGCTCTGATCTCACAGGGTGTCGCAATGACGACTCATAAAAATTCAGGATATTAGTTTGAACCTTTCGGAATGAGAATATCATGGCGAAAAATTTGTATCAAATTTTCGAAATGTCGAAAAAAATCAGCAAGCTATTAAAAAACTTCATTGAGATCGCAATATAGGAAGAACACTCTGAATCCATTCTCGTTCCGTCTCCAAAATCGTGCCACGTGGAATGACACCTGTTTCAACTTTGAACTTTAACGTTTATTTTTTTCATTGCTTTTTCCTTAGTTGGCCGGGTCTGCAAGCAGCCCTGTCATCCCCTGCTTCACCGTCCGCGGTAATCGTCTCGCCGGAAACTCTGTCTAGACACAGCAGCAGTTCACCGTCGCGGGCTCATCGTCCGGGAGCCCAATTCGCTCTCGCGCTGCCCTGTCCTTCGCAACCGATACCGGCGGTTTGTTATCCAACGCCGGCTTATCTCGAGGTCGCCGATGGACGATCAGTCAGAAATCTGGGAGCGTGAGTACTCGCACATATACCCTTGTATTCACCCACGGGGACGAGCTCAAAAAAAAAACAAGCTGTGCACTCAGGTACAACAAAAATACAAGGCCGAAAACACGACTCGAATTCGTTCCCCTATTGTTCGGATGATTGAATTTGACGAGTCATAAGAAAGAGCCGAAATTGCTTAAACAGCCGATGACAAGGTCGACGCTCGAACAATTTCCTGCGAGAAGATTTGACGTTCAAACTTTTCTGGTCAGACGCGACCAGAACGTTTGGTCAGACGCAGAATTTGGCGTCGCGAATAAAACAATTTGCTAAAAAAAAAATCCTCACGATGATTCAATATCTAGCTGATGATATGCTCAAGTTTAACATTGATAATTTTTTAAACACGTGTTCGAAATGAAGGAGCGGAATATTTATAACTTTTCGTAACTTCTCTCGATAGATCCTGAATAATTCGCGCAATTCTGTTTTACGAGGTTCATAAAAAAGTAAGTCGATTTCACAGCGGAAAACATTTGGAAATTTCAATTTCGCAGAGCCCCCGTTTCGACCGTATCGATGCAGCATCCTTGACATATACTACACCGTGGCATTCGATTTATACGATTGGGGACAGACGAAATACCGTTCCCCCTAAATGTCATGAATGTTTCACGTGATCCTCCAGCGTTGTCCTGTCCAGAGAGAAGGCACATGTATGAAGATACTTGTGCATATGTGCAACCCTATGTACAGACACGCGTGTATATATCTGTGCATATATACATATATTTCAGTACGGAATAACGACATAGGTGTATATATAGAGTGAAATGCGTCGGTTTGCAATTACCGGCACTTTAGAAAATCAAACGTTTGCATACGGTGATAGCTGGCACACGCGCTGACCGCCTGCTGCTTAAACTTTTCCTCCTATACGTACACAGCGCCATCAGCCCTCCCACTGATATCACGCTACGATTACGCGTAATTGAACCAATTATTATGGGGGTGAGAGACGCGCATTTGTAACCACCAAAAGCTTACACCGTGCAGAGATAGCTTCACGGTACCATATTGCACTTTTGTCATTTATAATACAGAGGCATGATCGAGATTAACTTTAATTGGTAACAAAATGGACCACCATTGCGATGGATTCTCGCTGCAAGAAATGGTACGGGGAATTCATTTCATCGATTAATGCCATCGTGATCACGGCAGTGTGTTCATTGTGTTAAACACTTAAATGGAAAAGAGAACCTGCCTTTCATATTCAATTACGATTATGTTATTTTTTATTTTCCTCTATTTTCTCTATCAATTTTACGCCCGTGCTCGTGCTAATTTCTTTATAAATTCTTACCTCGTATTCTTAGCAGGCGACTTTGGACGCGCAAATTCACAATTTAAAATTGACCGGATATTGCCGATTACGTTCACTCATACATGTGCGTGATTTTAATACAGTTTACACTCGTGCTTTCCATCGGAGAGTCGAGGACCGTTTTTATATTTGGCTTACAGACTGTTATTGTCAAAGAAACGTAAAAAAACACTTTGCCAACGTCCGAGACTTGATTGATTTTCATTGAAATTTACGTACACCTACTGGTCTCGAGTTTCATTGTCGTTGTATGAATTCAGAGACGCTCTGGCGACGACTCTCAGTGCACTGTACGGGAAACTCCTTGTCGTAATGGGAATTGCGTTCCCCATGGCCGAAGTAATATCCTCTTACATACCACCGTCGTTCTACGAGGCTTTCTATCTCTATCTCTACTTCGGCAGTATGATATTTCTTCTGTACATGTACGCGATGCTTTTGAAGGACGACAAACCTAAACGAGGTGAGTAAATATTCGCCTCTGAAAAGGATGTCGAAGAAAACCGAAATATTTTCGTTTACAAAAAAAAAAATTGGTAAATTATCGTCATGCATTGCACAGAGGCATTGGAAATTTGGATAATCGAAAGTGTACGAATTTTGAAAACAGAGAAATAAAAGTCTTCGTCCCCTAGATGGTCCGAGTTATTTTAAAATATATCTACTTAGTTTTGTTTTTTTTTTTTTTTTGCCAAACGCAAAGCTGAAAGTAAACGAAAAGACGTGTGCGATCTGGATTCGTCCGGATCGTCAAGCGGCACCGGAGGTGACAGCGAGACTCCGGACAACGGATGTTCCCTCGTACAACCGGCTCAACATTACGGAAGCTTTTATCTTCGCATGGGCGCTGTTGCATTCGGCATCGGCTCGATGATATACTCGGGACTCGAATTCGGCCAGTATTTCGAGCTCGAGCGCAACACCAAATGCCACAACATCATGTTGGCGCTTACACCCTCAACGAGAATGGCATTCATTTTCATTCAAATGTATTTCATCTTTCTCAACAACGAGGTAAGCAATTTATTCGAGTGTTTTGAAGGAAAATCGTCAAATAGTTTTTCAAAGTCGTTTTTTTTTGTTATATTTGTGATTTCTCTTATTCGTTTCTTTGCATTATTATCTCGGGGAAGAGAAGAAAGATCGAAAATTACAGGGAATTGCTTCGATTTATTATCGCTGCTCGATAAACTTGTGCAAAATTTCCGAATATCGAACAGAGCTGTTTAAAGTAAAGGAGTAAACGAAATATGCAGCAAATAATGGGAAATTCGCGCGTCGCATCCCTCTGTAGCAATTTTAACATTTTTCTCGTCAAGAAACATAAAATTCAGGCGCCTAATTCACAGAGCGAAAATATTGAAGCAGCGAGAGTCGCCGTGCGGCAATTTGCAGATTCATTAAGAATCTCAATTACGAGTTTTTCCTCATTACCCATTGAGAATGAAGATGGACTTTTTCGAAAAAGGTCCTCGAGTCCGTGTATAAGATTTGGACGTTTGGCTCATTAGGAGGGAAGAAAAAAAATCAAGTGACTCGCTTTACCCTTAATTCCCTTAAAACGAAGCACGTCAGACACGAGGATCATTATCGCTCGTCGAGTTGGTCGAGTTTTGCTACAACCCTTGGGCATATGCATAGTCGACCGGTGCAAGAGTCGTGGACCCTTGAAACGAGGGGGTGGATTAGTCGGGGCGGTAATGGTGGTTAGGTGTGCGCAAGCATAGAAAATAAAAGCATCGTCGAGTAGACTCCTCGAGTCTACTGGTGGCTTTCTCCTTCATGAGGAGAAGCGTCGATGCAGCATTGCCGGCTCGTCAACGTGTATCTTCCACCCTGTATTAAGGGTGAAATGAAATAGAAGGGTGAACAGCCTGAAAAAGAAAGAAAAATATAGACGATAACGAAAGCTCCCTTATCCGTATTGATTATCATCAATCAATCATTAACGGGGTACTGTATTCAAACTACGACAAGAACGTTGGAAAAACTAGCAAAGTAGGGAATTAAAAAATGCTTCATTAATGAACAAAAAAAATCGTACGTACACTTTTATGAAAAAAAAATTTGTTCCCAAATGCAACGTACGATTTTTGTTTTCTCAAGAGAGGAATAAATCGTTTTCGGCCTGGCTCAGCGCGAAAAAAAATTGGTGAGAAGAATATAATTTTAAAACACGTCGTTTTGTCGCTTTAATCCTATTCAGCAAATGAAAGTCCATCGTCATCGAGTTGTGGCACGTTTCGGACTGATGCACATGATCGGAACGAATTTGTCAGTTTGGCTCAACGTCCTGGTGCAGGAGACTAAACACGAAATTCTCACGTTTTACGATCCCGAAAACAATTCGCTGAGAATTTCTCACAGACTCGGTGAGTTTTCTTTCCATAATTAATTCGACGTTCGATAAAACAAAGCGTACTAAAATGATGGAAAAATTGGTGATTTTAATGAGGCATAAAGGGTCTGGTAAAACTACTCGAAAACGTGTGATTTTCATCAGGCATGAAAGGTGGAATTCACCTTGGGGGTCATACTCATGGCCATCATGGCGAACATTCGAGACAGGCACGCGGCCTCAAAGGACCCCATCACATGTTCGAATGTCGAAGAACCAATATTATGGGCTCTCTCGTACAGGACGCCAGTCCGTTTTTGTTTCCTTGCACGATCGAGTATAGTCTCATTTGCGCTGCTATACTCTACGTCATGTGGAAAAACATATCGAAAGCTGCGCCGTTACTTCCGTCAACACCGCCCGGTACGCGACAACACACCCATGCATACAGGTAAATCTTTCATTAATTTAACGAAATTTCGATGTATCGAAGAAAAAAAAAGCACTCCCAAGTGAAAATTGATGCTATTAATTACGTTCACCAACTAACGGCTCATCTTTGCATTTTATCATCTCGAAATTCGCTCCATTCTGCTCCAACGAGTTGATCATTTTTCATAAAACTATACAACTTTCGAAATGTTGATTTTCGATCGTTTTTTATATTTCGGAAGTGTGAATGTACTCCAAAGTCGTTTTTTTTTGTAAAAAAAACAATGAATCCATGAAATTTACGATTCCCACGATTGATCAATGTTTTTGTTTGTTGAAACAATCAGGAGATCGCCTCATCATTACAGCGTAGATTGCGCCGGAGCTCACAAGGGTCTTTTCGTCGGTATATTAATTCTCGTATTAACAATAATATCCCTAATATTGTTCTTCGTTCTGATATCACGTCCGGAGCTCGTTAGTTTTGCGGTTACCGAAGTTAATATATGCGAGTTAACGCTGTACGGTATGTCGACACTGGCAACCCTAATCGGCATGATACAGATGAGAAAATTACGTTACGACGGCAGTAGAAATCTCGAGCTTGACAATATATTGTTAGTCGCCGCGCAAACCGGTATGTTCATATACTCGACATTCACGATAATAGGCGGTCATTTTACACTGGAAAAACACACGATATTGGTACTGGTAACGGCGTTAGCGAGCGTCGTGCAAACGACCTGTCAAACGATATTTATACTCGATTCGTCGAGGAGAACGGTTTCGACGCCGCATCAGATAAGACGAAAGCCAGGGCGAGAAATAGTGACATTTTTGTTGGTTACCAATTTGGCAATGTGGGCGATAAATACGCTGGAAAAATCACGCGCCGAATCGCATCCTGTTCAATTACATTTTTATGGTTTATGGGCTTGGACGATAATAACCCATGTTTCAATGCCCCTCGCGATATTTTATCGATTTCACAGTACGGTATGTCTCTGCGAAGTGTGGAAAAGAGCTTACAAGGTCAAACCTACGTACATGTGACGCAAGGGGTCACGAGGAATGACCAAGTGTCTTGTTCCTTATCGCGCCGAGCTTTCCAATACCGGAGGCTCAAAAGTACCGTTACCGTGCAACCAAACACCCCAAAAGAGCCATCAAAAATCCAGAGTCAATAACCTTGACGCTATCGCTGAAAATGATTCGACATATTTTATCTGACAGACGCGTTGTTGAGCATGCGTTTGAAATAACGAGTATATACCTGCTGCGAAAGAGACGAATGCGAGAACATTTTGCGTTTTGTTTTTTTTTTGTTTTTTACGTTGTTGTCGTTGACGGTGGTTGGAAAAGGGCCGCTATAGGAAGATTCGTTCTTCTTGATCCCATTAAAAATGCAAGTGAGAATAGTTTGTATGTGTAGATTATACTGGTCAGCTGTCGCACTTGCCACGTTGAAATTACTTTCACGTTTTTTTTTTCGAAAAATGTCAACCTCAACGAGATGAAAAGCAATTTGATGGGCGATTATTCACAATACGAGCTCCTTTTATCGCGACGCGTAAGATATTTTTTGAAAATGTACACGCGGAGAGGGTGCGGTAGAAATCGTAACATTTTTTTTCCCGTTCGGTTGGCAAAAATTAACAGTCCCTCACAATCGTCGCGTTACGCGGCGATTGACTTTTTCGACGGAGAAGAACCTCCGGAAATGAAACGCTGATAGAGGCAAGCGAGTTCTGTTCGGATTCATTTATCACTCGGGATTAATCGAAATTTCGAGCGGCGCGGGAACACTATTTGTCGAAAAGATGAAAACTCACGTCCTGACGATTGTCATTCGACGCCGTATTCTCTCGTCCAACGTCACAAAGTACAAATTAACCGAATTACACAGTCGTAAAATTGAAATTACAATTTGAACAAAATTGTACATCGACAATATTTTGTACAAACGCGAGGGTGCTCCATTTTGTTTTACACAATTAAGGCAAAACACTATGAGCTAAAACGACTTACAGAATCAAATAAATGCAAGTCTATTGATCTTTTGAAAAAAAACAAAAACTTTTTTTGATTCTCAGTGCTGCACTTCAAAGCAATAGTGATCGTTCAATGAGCGTAAAAATCGCAATTCGTTATTCCCTCGATTTCGATCGAGTACAGATTATGAAAAAGAGAACGCGCGAGCCAAATAAATCGGGAATACTCCAAAGACGATGAAACCTTTATTTTTGTTTCAACTGGAAGAAGAAAAAAAATCAATGTTCTACTGTACGTTATTCCGCGCGATCACGCACAACGGATCTACATGGGTCCCAATAACATGACCATCCTACTTAAGTCCAATTGAAACCCACGAATATATATACGGATACGATACATATAGACATGCGCATGTAAATGACGACGTTGATACTTTAAAAAGAGCATTTCCGTGAGAGATGGAACGTCCACCGGTAGTTCATTATCCGGCCACATACATATGTTGAATACTTCTCTGTCAATGCCAAGTCGAGAGAGAGGGGGTGAAAAATAATTCAACACGTGCTCTATAAATTCACTTATACCTGGCAATTGTCCAAAACAACTCGTGTGCTCTTGGACATTGAACGAGTTAATTGAGGTATTCCAAGACCGGGGGCGATTTAAAAAAATGTTTTCACAATCAATAAGTTTTCGCACGAAAACCAAATATCTTTCGAAGGTTATCAGAATGTACGTTTCGTCGTTAAATAGAAGCACAGACATTTTTTTTTTCTCGATCTAAATGTTATTTTAATTTAGGCAAGACAAAAAATTCTTCATATAGGCGAACATAGTACGGGTTGACCCTGAATTTTCTGTTCGGAGAACCAAGACTTTCCTCGATCACAAAATTCTATTTTTTCAAACAAATTCAATATACTGTCTCAGAGGATGTACAGAGTAGGCTGAATCTAAATACGTCGATGTCACGACGATCGCCAGACCCAATATAGTAATTCCAGAGTCTCTTCTAGTTGGGAATAATCGATCGTTTTAGGATTCGTTTTAGTTTTAGGGTCCGTTTGAACGGATCCAAACATAATCATATCAAGAACATCCGTCGAGATTGAAAAAAAAATCGAAACAAATAAAAACCGAGTCCGCAAAGTAATTTCTTAAAAGACGAGGCATTTTATAAAAGAAAAATGAAGAAAGACAAAATGAGAGAACGGGATCAAAAGCGATCGCGAACACGATCGACCTATATTTCACCAGCGAAGCTGACCTACCTAATCGTAAGCTCGAAAAACGTGCGGTTCTTTTTCTTTTGACAACTGTACTGCTCAAAATGAGAGGATTGCGTGAGAAACGTGAGTGCATGCTGTGTTCATCCACTGAAATACGTACGATGGCTTTAGAGCTCGTGATAAAAGTAGAAAGGTGGATTTTAGAGATATATAAATTATATCACAACAAATAGTGCAGTCCACTGTTTGTCTATGCACTTTTTTTCCTGATATGTCCTAAATCATGAGAGATAGAGTTGGAGATCTTCAATTACGTTTTTTCAGGTCGCGGATTAATTATTTTCAGAAAATACATTTCATGATTTCCTTGAAAAAGCTAGAGAGAGAGAGAAAAGAAAATGAAACGCACAAAATTCTCAGTCAACGAATGTGATAAAATTTTGAGTCGAAGATTTCCATCTCCGTGGAAGACGATGATAAAATCAGCGTGTACGTACCCATTTATAAAACGAATGATTTTACGGCCAGTACGCACGGACATAATAGATCGTACGTTTTACAAAAGCGAATAAACAAAAAAAAATGCATTGTAAGATATATTGTTAGAGACTAGCCGACGATGCTGAAAGAAATGAAGAATCTTGTAACAAAGCAAAGACACGAGGACATTTTTTGTAAATATACGTATGAATGAGGTTCCTCTCGATGTTTTAGACTAGTCGTGTCAAAATGTTTCTTCCTACTATACGATATAAACGACAAACGAGCACGCATATATTTATTATATTCAGATAAGAATTTATATTAAATTATATTATATATAATATATATATATATGCAATATAAATATATATATATGTATATTATATACATATTATATATATATACGATCGTATACATATATTTATTATTGCGTTATGATATTGTAATAATTTATTGTAATATCGACATGACGATGTACCGCGCACAAAGTTACGAATTTTCTTCAACGAGACTTGTTTCGAGACAAAATTCTATGCCACCTCTGAGCTTTGGAAAATTTTCGAAATATTTTGGTCCAGCTTTGATGAATCTTTCATTATCAATGTATATAATTTTCCGTACCATTTTGAACTCTTTTTTTTTCAAATAAATTCGAAAAATCGTTGAGAATGATGGAATTTCTTTCTGATCAGCCTACATCAGCATTTTTTTTAAATTCTTTTTTCTCCAGCAGTCTCCAGCAAAGTCTCGTCATTTTGTTGTCTAATTAAATTGAATCTCTCCTTCATTATTATCGACCTATGAATTGTTCTTTTTTCCTTCGCGAAATATCGATATCTCGATGTTACAAATTTCTCTAAATACCGAAAAACACGCTGAACACTTTTTTCTATGTCCGCATAACTCTAGTTCCTAATGCAAAATGTTTGTACTCTTATACCCTTTGTACCTATTTGTACCTTAAAAAATTGTAATACAGTCGTCCGCAACAATTACATGCGATGTTTATGAATAAAAAAATGAAATGAATTGCATCGCGAAAATCAAACGAAAATCGAAAACACATCTCGGGATATGGGAAATTATGGGTTGCGTGAAAAAAATTGGATAAACTAGTTTGATCGTACGATCCAACCTTTCTCTTGAAACACAAGAGAGTGCAGGTGCTGAATCATCGTGGGGGAATTTGCTGGACGCTGAAACGGAAATCTGTGAGTACAATCGTTCTTAAGACAATATTCAGGCGTTCATTTGTTACACGAAACATTTATTTTTCGTTTCGAATGACTCAGTTGGGTACTCATTTTCGAGTTTATTTTCTTGCGTCAAACTTTTGTCGTATCGATACTTTTTGTCTCCATTCGGTCTACACTAACGCAAGTCTGTATATTCCTAATGCAAAGTCATGCATAAATATATACATCGTATAAATACGTATTTACCCGTCGATTCACACGATTATTTACTCGCGATTTCACGAGAGAACCACACAAGAGTATCGAATATCTCTCATGCACGTTACATATTTACATATATTGACGTTTGCTGGGAATAAGTATTGAAATCATCAGTTGGATATATCTCGACAGAGAGCAGTGCTCGTCGAAGGGAAACGTGTAGTTTGTGCGAGATCGGTGCACCCAGGAGTAAGAGAGAAGGAGACGAAGAGCGTGGGAGAGAGAAGAGTAGGAAAAAGAGCGTGTATGCAGAGGCGCTTGCATAAGCGAAAGCGAGCGTGCGAACGCGTCGACCCTTTGAGCGCATCAGGGAAAATGGTGGCTATCAAAATAATTCTCTCGACGGGTCAAACTGTGATAATTATTTTACGTATATCCTCTAACCGATTTTCACGACCTCCATTTATCAACACCACTGAATTCCATTTAGATTTTAGCCACGTCACGTCAAGACAGAACTTGCCTTTCATAATGAATTTTATGTGTAATTTTCACTGACAATTTATCGATTAATTATCGAACCCTGTTAACATCAGTCTCGAGAGGGGGAAGATTACGAGAATTTAATTAATCCTCCCGTGTACGAAGGAAAAATGATTTTCCAACAGGCGATAATACATGGACGAATATACCTACGTGGACGGTGAAATTTATGCATCTTATAGTTTTTTATTTTCAGCTCATATCGACAGACTTTTCAAACATTATATAATTTATACATTTGGACTCAACATTTGTTTAAATATATTATCGTTCAAAATTTGTGTGCAGAACGAAAATACCAACGAGACCTATCATCATTCATGACATTCCGTGTTGTTTTCGGTGAAATATTTTTCCTCGTACGAAATAAATCCCTAAAATCGTACGTAATAGCTAATATCATGAAATATATTTTCCGTCATCAGGTTTCGCAACTTTATACACTCGCTCGGTAAAATAACCCGACGAACCTGTCTCTGTGCAACTTTGCGAATGAGTACTCCATAATTACAAGTACCAGAAATACACGGCTTCTTACGTGCGTGCGAGAAACAGATGCGAGGTGGGGGGAATTAAAGTGTTCTTCCCCCATCTGAAGATTCTCGGTGTCGTCTCTCTCTCTCTCTCTCTGAAATTTCAACCACACAGACATGGATGCGAATCTTCGAGGGAGCTCTGAACGCACGAGAGAATCCAAAGCGTCCATGCGGACGTGTGTATTTCGATCCGCAAAACCACACATAAAAAGTGTACGTTCGTCTGTATAAACTCGAGTGCACATACGGGCAAAGCAAAATGATGGAAAAGCGTGTGTTCAACAGTTGAGACTAGGTGAGCTCGGTATTGATCGTTTTCGCTTTGGCTTTCCCCATCGCGCGCATCTCGGGATATATGGGGGTGCAAAAAGCCACCCCCATGAACGACGGCCATTACAACCATGGAAAAAGGGAGCGTAATGAAGCTCGCACACATACAAACGCGTGAACATCATACGTCACATTTTTGCGTATATACACCGAGCACAGATGGCGGGGCGATGGGGTCGGAGGAGAGGGAGGTCGTGACATTGGCAGCAGAAAACGTCTATAATTCACGAAATTCTTACGAGCATCGACCAAATCGAATACGAGAGCTTCGGGCGAACCCCCGAAAGCCCTCGGTACGAAAAGTCGTGCTGCTCGACACGGAAAACACCATACATAGGGGTAGTTTATCCGCGAGGTATAGTAGGGTAGCTTCCCCTTCCAAAGCCCTTCTGAAACGACTCGTAATCGCGACAGCCACGCTTCGAGGGGAGGTTTTGGTTCCTGGACTTTTGACCGAGCGGTAGCGTCGTCGTCGTCGTCGTGGTCGTCGTCGTCGTCGTCGTCGTCGTCGCCGCCGCCGTCGTCGGCGTCGTCGTCATTCGTTGTTATTATAGGTCGTGTTCGCAACGGTGAGGGCGCGTTTTTACTCTTCTACGTGTATTCTCGTCGAGGTGACGCGATCAGAGACGGCTGGGTCGCCTGGTTTGCCAGAGAGAAAATACAGTGGACGCGCATGCTCTCGTTTCCTTGTTTACAAATTGTGGACCTCCTCTCTCTCTCTCGCGCGCGCGTATTCTCTTTTGTATATATTTACATACATCCTTTGTCCCTCTCACTCTCGACCGGTCCGTACGCGGGGCATTGAGAGAGTAAAAAAAAGCCCAGAAATAATCACCGAGCGAGGAAAGAGCTTGTTGCTGCTGCCACAGAGGAATACGTATACGCGCGAAAAACGCCGGTGCCTGTGTGTGTGCGCGCGCCCTGATACCTCTTTTTCGTACGCACCCACGCTCTTCCGGACGTGCTCACGCAAACTCAGGGGATAAACACATCCATTGTAACGTATTCTTCAACCTATGTATACATAGATACTTTGACCTCTTTCCGCAAAAAAAAAAGGCGCCATAACCGTTGAAATTTTTCATCCACCCTGATTTTCAGCAGGATTTCCGTGCGAACTAGCGTGCGCATTAAATGCTTTCGAACTTTCGGAATTCACTCCGCTCAAAAGTTGCACGTCGAATCTTTCCGATTGCGCCTTTTTCTTATACACTGAGTGTGTGAGCGTTTATATATATATATATATGTATATATATATAGACTTATATACTGTACAAATATATGTGTAATAATATATATATATATGCTCACACACACACGCACACTGTGTTTACCGTTTTCTCGCACGCGCCCCCAGCGATCACGAGCCTTCGGAGTATTCGCACCGGGTCGGTTGTTGCTTCCGCTCCTCTGCTCGATAAGCGAGTTAACGAGAGGAAAATTCAGCGAAAAGGAAGGATCCTCCAAAGGCTGCGTTGGCTCTCGACGATTTTCGTGCTTGTCGAGTGATTTTTTCTTTTTTCGTTGCTTTTTTTTTCTGGCGGGAAACAAAAGGAGCGGAAAATCCTTGCGTCAACGAAATTCCGTCGTCTCGCGTCGGAGGTAAAGCAGCAGTGGACAAATTAGCAGAACTGGCGCAGAACAAGGTGACGAAAAAACCGTCGATGGCGGCAACCGGTGAACCAGCAAGGATCGTACGCTGTCATCTCGGTTCGATCGAAGTCTAGCGGCTACGTAAGTAGCATTTTTCCTACCATTTTCTTTATGAGTTATTGATTATTCGAAAATGCCAATTGTGTCGCTAATTTTTGATGAAACATGGTGCGTAACAATTGCGTGGAACTGTTTGAAACAGGGTACACCCCCCACTCCTGTAAAAGCCACAGGGTTGGTGCTGGTGTGGTGTATTAGGTTCATCGACACACCGGTTGATACGATGTAGAACGTTAAATGTGTTTTATTAATCGGGAACTCTGCCAATTTAACGATTTTTTGGTTTGGCTCGTGTTTCCCTTCGCGATCGATCATTCGTAGGGTTTTCTCTCTCCCGTCTCTTTGTTCTTTCTCGTTTATTAATATCGCGAAAAATATGCCGGAGCTGTTCAATCTTCACGGTGTACGGAAATACCCGAGAAACGATCGATTCGATATCATCGTTGTGTGTATAAAGTTTTTCAGTTTGTGCGCGTGTTTTTGCCAACGTATGTATAGACGTAGCTTTTTCGACGACTCGATGCTAATATTCTACGATGAGTCTACGTCGAACAGACATGCGAGCATGAATACAAACGCCGTCGAGCTCCCTTTGTTCCTTGGGAATTTAAGAGCGTGCACGTCCGTGACTACCAGACATGCACGAGTCCATTTCCTGATGAACGTGTGTTTTTATTTTTCTGCAAACTTGTTTCGATAGGCATAATGAGTGAAATTGTCGTCGATTTTTGAGAGAGCAAAGTCGATAGAACGAAACACTCTTTTTTGAAGTGTACAACACTTGCGAAGAATTATTTGAACCTAGATTCGCACGAAACTGAAATTAAATGCGAAACTGAATTACTCTGAGTAATGATATGAAAATCTATTATCTATCAGAAAGCTATCGCCTAAGTGGAAAATAAAATTAAAATACAATCAGCATTATGAGTCAAATTTTTGTCGATTTTTGAGAAAACAAATTCGATAGAACGAAACACTCTTTTTTGAAGTGTACAACACTTGCAAAGAATTATCTGAACCTACATTCGCACGAAACTGAAATTAAATGCAAAACTGAATTACTCTGAGCAATGATATGGAAATCTGGAATGTACAAACTGACGAGCACGTTGATTTTACGTGATAATAATACCAGAAAGCCATTGCCTAAGTGGAAAATAAAATTAAAATACAATCAGCATTATGAGTCAAATTTTTGTCGATTTTTGAGAAAACAAATTCGATAGAACGAAACACTCTTTTTTGAAGTGTACAACACTTGCAAAGAATTATCTGAACCTACATTCGCACGAAACTGAAATTAAATGCAAAACTGAATTACTCTGAGCAATGATATGGAAATCTGGAATGTACAAACTGACGAGCACGTTGATTTTACGTGATAATAATACCAGAAAGCCATTGCCTAAGTGGAAAGGAAAATTAAAATACAATCAGCATTATGAGTTAAATTTTTGTCGATTTTTGAGAGAACAAATTCGATAGAACGAAACACTCTTTTTTGAAGTGTACAACACTTGCGAAGAATTATTCGAACCTAGATTCGCACGAAACTGAAATTAAATGCGAAACTGAATTACTCTGAGCAATGATATGGAAATCTGGAATGTACAAACTGACGAGCACGTTGATTTTACGTGATAATAATACCAGAAAGCTATTGCCTAGGTGGAAAATAAAATTAAAATACAATCAGCATTATGAGTCAAATTTTTGTCGATTTTTGAGAAAACAAATTCGATAGAACGAAACACTCTTTTTTGAAGTGTACAACACTTGCGAAGAATTATTTGAACCTAGATTCGCGCGAAACTGAAATTAAATGCGAAACTGAATTACTCTGAGCGATGATATGGAAATCTGGAATGTATAAACTGACCAGCACGTTGATTTTACGTGATAATAATACCAGAAAGCTATTGCCTAGGTGGAAAAGAAAATTAAAATACAATCAGCATTATGAGTCAAATTTTTGTCGATTTTTGAGAAAACAAATTCGAACGAAAAACTCTTTTTTGAAGTGTACAACACTTGCGAAGAATTATTTGAACCTACATTCGCACGAAACTGAAATTAAATGCGAAACTGAATTACTCTGAGCAATGATATGGAAATCTGGAATGTATAAACTGACAAGCACGTTGATTTTACGTGATAATAATACCAGAAAGCTATTGCCTAGGTGGAAAATAAAATTAAAATACAATCAGCATTATGAGTCAAATTTTTGTCGATTTTTGAGAAAACAAATTCGATAGAACGAAACACTCTTTTTTGAAGTGTACAACACTTGCGAAGAATTATTCGAACCTAGATTCGCACGAAACTGAAATTAAATGCGAAACTGAATTACTCTGAGCAATGATATGGAAATCTGGAATGTACAAACTGACGAGCACGTTGATTTTACGTGATAATAATACCAGAAAGCTATTGCCTAGGTGGAAAATAAAATTAAAATACAATCAGCATTATGAGTCAAATTTTTGTCGATTTTTGAGAAAACAAATTCGATAGAACGAAACACTCTTTTTTGAAGTGTACAACACTTGCGAAGAATTATTTGAACCTAGATTCGCGCGAAACTGAAATTAAATGCGAAACTGAATTACTCTGAGCGATGATATGGAAATCTGGAATGTATAAACTGACCAGCACGTTGATTTTACGTGATAATAATACCAGAAAGCTATTGCCTAGGTGGAAAAGAAAATTAAAATACAATCAGCATTATGAGTCAAATTTTTGTCGATTTTTGAGAAAACAAATTCGAACGAAAAACTCTTTTTTGAAGTGTACAACACTTGCGAAGAATTATTTGAACCTACATTCGCACGAAACTGAAATTAAATGCGAAACTGAATTACTCTGAGTAATGATATGAAAATCTGGAATGTATAAACTGACAAGCACGTTGATTTTACGTGATAATAATATCAGAAAGCTATTGCCTAAGTGGAAAATAAAATAAAAATACAATCAGCATTATGAGTCAAATTTTTGTCGATTTTTGAGAGAGCAAAGTCGATAGAACGAAACACTCTTTTTTGAAGTGTACAACACTTGCGAAGAATTATTTGAACCTAGATTCGCGCGAAACTGAAATTAAATGCGAAACTGAATTACTCTGAGCAATGATATGGAAATCTGGAATGTATAAACTGACAAGCACGTTGATTTTACGTGATAATAATATCAGAAAGCTATTGCCTAGGTGGAAAATAAAATAAAAATACAATCAGCATTATGAGTCAAATTTTTGTCGATTTTTGAGAGAGCAAAGTCGATAGAACGAAACACTCTTTTTTGAAGTGTACAACACTTGCGAAGAATTATTTGAACCTAGATTCGCGCGAAACTGAAATTAAATGCGAAACTGAATTACTCTGAGTAATGATATGAAAATCTGGAATGTATAAACTGACAAGCACGTTGATTTTACGTGATAATAATATAAAAAAGCTATTGACTAAATGGAAAACAATATTAAAATACGAAAAAAATTGCAGAGCTGCTTATCGCCTTTCGAGATAAAATAAATACACTAATTTTTCCGAACGTACACATTTTAACATTTTAATGCGCTCGAAAAGGGAAGAAACAACCACGAATTTTGTTTTTCGTTAAACGCAGCTACGTTAAAATTGTAGAAACAGTTTCCGTTGTGCAAAATCACCTGACGCATTAAATTAATCATTCTTCTTTTTATTAAAAAAAATTGAGGCATGCATCATACAACAATATATAGCGTTTTTCGTCGCTCTCGCTGAGCAAATGTTTTATGAGTCGAAGCAACAGTCTCTTGCACCGTGCGATATTAATTTATAACAATAATATTTTTCTTCACAATATTAAATTCATTTGAATCGAAATATTCGTTTGCCTGACGAGTAAATTCATTTTTTCTCTTGATACACGAGCGAAAATCGTGTCTCGTGAAAACTCGCGTGTGTACGTGGGGTCGTGCACGCTTCAATAATTTCCCTGCGAGGCAGAATGGACCTCGCGGTGAAGAAAGAAAAAAAAATACCGAGGGTTGCGCGACGCATCCCCGTGGCAGCGTTCTCCGCACACAACGACCGCATATAAGAGTATGCGAGCGCGTGTGCGTTTGCGTGTACTGGAACAAATTCGGTGTGGACCCACCACCATCCAACCAGCCGTGGCATTGAATCTCGCCTCTGTTCATACAGGGTATTCCAGATTGAATCAACTGGTATCGAAAGTTCAGCCTTTGCGTCACGAAATTTTCACATTTTCGAAAGAAGGATCGAGGCTCGTGGAAGAAAATGACCCCAAACAACGAGACGTGACAAATGACGAAATTAAAAAAATCAGCAACCCCCGCGTTTCTCTGCAAACCATCGAGATGATTTTTTCTCATGGAACCTCTCGTTTTGAGTAAATAACAAAAAAAGTATCCGTGAAGCGAATGCACGAGTTTTACATAATCATTTATCATTATTATATTCTTGTTTATTTTCACTCCCAACGAGCCTATAGAAAATACATCACCCATTTTCTACCTGTTGCCTTTCAATTTTCCGTCTCCGAGGTTTGTTTTTCAAGTCTTATTTTTTCATAAATTGAAATGTTCGGGGTTGATTTCACCCTCTGCCGGAACAGCGGTGAAAAGTCATCGCGAGTATCACGACGAGGATTCAACTGAGAATTCCCCGTATACAAACACAAATGTCGCGTGCGTTCGTGTCCGTGGACCCTTGTTCTTCGAAACGAGAGATGCTCCGTTGCTGCTACAAGGGGATGCAGGAGAAAGAAGGGAAAATGCGATTGCGAGGAAACTGTGAAAAAGGAGGAGAGAGAGAGAGTGAGACAGAGACACACTGAGAGAGCAACAAAGAAGGGATGTTTAAGGGGGAGACAGTGTATATCCCGAACGCACACATACAGCAGATGTAACGCGTTAGTTACGAGGGGTTGCTACGGCCGCGGCAAAAGCGTCGGTGGTATCGGCGTCAGGAAGCTTCTCTCTCAACGCGAGAGCGAAACGATCAGCATCCCATCTCGTACATACGGTTTTTCAACGATACACGTCCGCGCGAAAATCTCGACGAGTGTAAAACAAAGATTATTCAAAAAAAAAACTAAAAAAAAAACATTCAAATCCGACCGGAAACGCGCGCGCCACGATACGATACTTGGAAATCTGTATTTTTCAAAATTCCTACTGGCACGCCGGATAAACCCGAATCCGCGTAAATCTTCTCGATTTTTCATTTCAAAAATTGACACTGAAGGGTCATTTCCGGTCTAACGCGTATGATCTTTTTCCCGAGTGTTATTTACCCCGGTTTTGTATACACATTTTTTGCGAGCATTCTTTTTTTGTCCCTTTTCGCGATTCGTCGCGTTGATTCGATTTTATGTGAACTTGTTCCTGCTTTGATTAATTGTGCTATGAAATAGGTGTATCGAGTGGATGGTATCTCGTGATATTGCTCGGTGTTTTGCATGAAAAGAAAACAAAAAAAGACCGTCTACCGCCGAGGAGATCGCGGAGAAAGGAACGTACAAAGTGTGTGTATCCCGCGCGCAAAAAGACGTAAACATAAACAGAGAAAGGGCGAAAGCGAGAGAGCGGAGTTTTAGTCGCGCGCTTACCAGTCTCTCGGCATATTCAGTTACGAGACGATTACTCGCCTGTCGTGTTCTCGTGAACGAGCTCCCTGATACAGCTTCATTTCAAGCTCCATGAAAATCTTTCGTTTCGATATCGATATTGGTTCAATCGTCGTCTTTATTATTTTCTTTTTCGCGATATACAGACGTACAAGCGGTTAATTCGAAAAGTGTGTTATCGAGTGGTCCACTGTGGTTTGATTACTTTGTATCGCTTGGCTGATCGACATCGCCATGAAGGTAAGACCGATAATTCAATTTCGCAACGATATAGAAATCGCGCGTGTCTTCGGAATGATTTTCGCGAGATAAAAACGTTGGAAATTGACAGACTTTGAAGATAAATCGTTCGATCGTCATTGGGATTCGTAATCGAAACGGTGACTTTTGTAATTTTATCCAAAGAGCGAATTTGACGATCCGCCATCGATAATTAATTATTCTTTTCATAATCGCATCGATTATCGAAATAACGAATAAGAAAATGTTTGTAACTTGCATAAAATGATTGTTTTAGGGAAATATTTGTTGTTTCAAAAATGATCTTGAAGTTTGCATCGTTGGATCTAAACGAAAAATCGAATTTCCGCAAGTTTTTACACGCGATTTTCCCTGAATTTCCATATAATATACTTGAATGATTGAATGATTTTCACGAGATAAAAACGTTGGAAATTGACAGACTTTGAAGATAAATCGTTCGATCGTCATTGGGATTCGTAATCGAAACGGTGACTTTTGTAATTTTATCCAAAGAGCGAATTTGACGATCCGTCATCGATAATTAATTATTCTTTTCATAATCGCATCGATTATCGAAATAACGAATAAGAAAATGTTTGTAACTTGCATAAAATGATTGCTTTAGGGAATTATTTGTTGTTTCAAAAATGATCTTGAAGTTTGCATCGTTGGATCTAAACGAAAAATCGAATTTCCGCAAGTTTTTACACGCGATTTTCCCTGAATTTCCATATAATATACTTGAATGATTGAATGATTTTCACGAGATAAAAACGTTGGAAATTGGCAGACTTTGAAGATAAATCGTTCGATCGTCATTGGGATTCGTAATCGAAACGGTGACTTTTGTAATTTTATCCAAAGAGCGAATTTGACGATCCGTCATCGATAATTAATTATTCTTTTCATAATCGCATCGATTATCGAAATAACGAATAGGAAAATGTTTGTAACTTACATAAAATGATTGTTTTAGGGAATTATTTGTTGTTTCAAAAATGATCTTGAAGTTTGCATCGTTGGATCTAAACGAAAAATCGAATTTCCGCAAGTTTTTACACGCGATTTTCCTGAATTTCCATTATATTTTCCGTCTATTTTCAAGGACGTTATAATTTCGAAAAATTGCCGAAAAATAGTTGGCGAATCGTAGAATATAGACGATAAAGAAGGCATTTGTTGTGTATTTCGTTGGCTTCCAACGATGCAAACTTCAAAATCGTTTTTAAAAATGGTTTTTTTTCATTACATTGAATATTTATATTTCGTGAATTGATGTAAGGTATTTTCGTGCTGAAAAAAATATCGTTCCGCTCGTCCTTTTCGTCAATATCCTCTAACTAGACCACTCGGTAAAATACGCTACTCCATTTGCTCCCTCGTTCGAGATACTCGACGGGGTCCTTCGTAAACGTGTCCACGCTATACTCTGCCGTGCTATATATTATATAATGATATATCGCAATCGTCGACGCCGGCGCCGGGACGAGTTCACAGGTGGTCGCCACGCAGTCTGGCTCTTCGACCCGGTACGAAGGGAGAACGACCGCGAGCGATGAACAAAAACGCTCTCGTCGTCGAGCGTTTTCGAGGGAGCGTCCGCGAAGTCACATCAACGTTCAACGAGCTTATTTAGTAGAGCGGTAGTTCTCTCATCGGGCCTGACAAAATCCACGTAAACTCTGGAATTACCGGATTTCGGAAAAAAAGAAAAAGACGATCGACCTCTCGCGGTAGTTTCCGACCGAAACGACGTTTTGACCTTCTTGAAGGACGAACAAAGATCAAAAATGTTTACCGCGGCCCTCTAAAGTCAACGTATCACCGCTTTTTCGCTTCATTTTCGGTATAATAAATCGAAAACGCTTCAATGAAAAGAGCTAAGAAAAAGGACGTCGTTCTTCAGATAGAAAAATAGCGTAATAAGCCCAGTTTTCATCGGAGCTCGCGAGATTGAACGGTTTCCGTATTTTCGTATCTGAACGATCGATTTTACAGCATAATACAGTTTTGCGTGTGTATACACGTGTGTGGAAGGTTTGGCACGGGTCGTGAACTACCCTCGCAGTGTTGTATTTCCGTTTCCGTTTGTTGTGACGCGCCCCGAAGTGAGGAGAGCCGCGGTATTGCGCGGCCGCGTTCTATACCAGGTTACGGAGCTTTATTCGCGCAAAACCCCCGCGCATATCCCCTCCCCTCCCTCGCCATTGTACTCGGAGACGCCGGTCACACCGCGAGACCGTTTTTCCAACACCATGTTTTCCCTCGTATAGAATGAAAGACGGAACAAGTGGATCCTCGACTTTAATTCGTGTGTGGGTTTTTCTATGTTTATATGCGTGAATTAACGACCGATAGGGAAAAAAACGTATACGTGTTGCTCGTCGACCGTGAGCTTGTCCGACGCGAAAGGGAGGGGGAAAGTGACCCAGCGAAACCGTCAGCAGGAAGCCTGTAATACGATCGCTCGAGCAGCGATAAACTTTGATCTGATGTCCAAAGCCGAATCACCGTCAAAGTGTCAAAAAAATCAACGAAACAAAAAGTAACAATAAAATACTCGATGCTGCGATTTAAGAATCGAGTCACGGTAAATAACGAGTCACGACGAGGTGACAATCGCCTGCTGGCTAACGAGGGAAATAATTGAATCGGTGATTGAAACGACAAATCAATGAAACATCGAACGACACGCTCTTCTTAAGACGGAAGACACGTTGGTGATCGAACGAAGCGGAAGACACGTAATATCAGCATAGGATAAATTCGCGAGTGGAATTGCTAAACATGTGACGTCGAAACATCAACAAACGAGCGGTGGATATGCTTATGAAAAAATAATTTTTCCCGTCCTTGCAACTTTTACGTAATCAAAAGTGTCAGGCGCTTGATGGAAAATTGAGGTGCAATTTTTTTCTACGATTAATTTTGTATTATTAACTCTGATAAATTGTGTGATTTACTCGGGAGAATTATATTCGTCCCTCGGACTTTTCGAAATTCGGAATTTTACGGAGGAACAAAGGGGAAGATTGTAGTGAGAATATTTTTTTGTGAGTCTCTTGAAAACGTAGAGAAAGCGATGAATATATTCGCAATTAACAGAAACGTCGATTTACAGCTGCTCTTCGAAGAGCGATGGAAATGAAAGATGTACTTTGCAGAGCTCTCAGAGTGTATTTAAATTCATTTAAAAATATTCTTTTGTGTTTCCGACAGCGAGCTACCTAAAATAATTGCCGACGACGAGTCTTGGGGCTTTCATTGATTACTCGGCTCTAGTTTTACTCGTAGCCCATATTTGACTTCTCAAAGCATTCGTCGTGAAAAAAAAAACGTTTGAAACTCGCGGAGAAAAAAAAGGAGATCGAACGAGATAAATATAGCGAAGGACCGAAGATACGGAAATAAATTACTCGTCAGCCTGTATTATAAAAATACGATGTGTATATTGATATTCTTTTTCCACTTGGGTATGCGCCAAATGAAGAAAAAAATGTTTAAATACCATTAACCCCTGCCCAACTGACGATAATTTTCCGATTTAATTAATATGGGATTCTGGATCTCTTTCACAAATCTTGACAAGCTTGAAATTTATTTTTATCAAATTTTTCAATGAATTTCCTACTATTTTTAAATTTATCAGCGTTCTCGTGCTTTTCATTTATTTGACTTTGAGGTTCTTCATTTATATGTATGCGTCGTCATATTGAATATATTTTCATAAATAATAAGTAAGTAAGAAAAGGAGTCGGCAATTTTTAAATGAAAAAAAAAAATCGAATATAATATGCCAGGAAAAAAAATGAAAGTCGAACAAGTACAAGCATCCCATGTTAATCACATGGAGAAAATTATCGTTATTCAGATAAGTGTTAATGGGGTTTGAAATCTTTTATTCCATTTCAAACATTCTTTTTAGGCTATAATCTAATGTCTAATGAAAAAAGTCAACTTGGGAAATAACGTACACTTTAATACATGTACACCCACTGAAAATACAATAGATATTGAATTTATTCTCAGCCTCTCGTCAACGTCGATTCGTGGATGCAAAATATCATCATACGCCGGAAAAACTTGCGCGTGCGAACGACGATGACGCTGGCGATGCCGAGGAAACC